>BSBN01000207.1:4207500-5407500 GCA_027924645.1 Cunninghamia lanceolata
CATCACGGAGGAGGAAATTAGATCTTAGGAGTAGAGGAAGATAAGGATGAAGTGCGAAGAAGTCAAGGGTCTTCACTGATGAAGACAAAATGTAGTTGGAGAGATTATTGCAGCAGACCACAAAAGTTATTATTGAGCTGCTAGGGTTTCCAGAAGGGCATACTTCGCCTAGATTTGATGTATGATCAGAGATATTTTGGGAGATTTGATCTCCAGCATTTATTGTTGTAACCAGAGGTTTGAACCATTACTTAACTAGGGTTTTGAGCTATATTGAGGACAATCAAAGTCTATATATTGTGCCTCTATGCACTATAAAACTTTACACAGGGGCTACTTAGAAATTTGTAGTAGCAGATTTTAAGAATAGCATTTAGAATAGGGACATTTGAGTTTAGAAGTAGAAGAAGGAGGTTGCCTGTGTCTACAATAAGGAATGCGTGGAACATCTGGCTTCCTTACTATATCTGTAAAGCTTGTAAGTTTTTTGTAGTTCGGTCAATGAAGCTAAGAGTCATTCTGACATTGTAAATCTTATATGACTGTCTATTTCTCATACAATTGAATCTAGAATTTTGCATCTATCTTCTAAGTGTTTTCCTGCTCTTCTTTGTGTTTGAAACATTTCTCTTAGAGCTTGCAATCTTAGGTGTATGTTTGTGAAAATGCTCAGAACTTACACTTAATGTTTTGTCTGTGGATTTGAGCAAGTTACTGTATGATTTACAAAGTGCATAACAGAACAATTAGATCCTTCGAATAGAGTGAATGAGGTGTAGATTAGATCTTTCTAACTTTTCCCAACCCATTTGAAAATACTTAGCTTAAAACATAGAAATTTGAAGGAAATTTGTCTCATATTTGAAAGAAGCATGCATAACAGAGTTAAAAGTAGACAATTTTCATAAATATTTAAGAGGAGAAAGCTGCAATAATCCAAGAAGACTATGTAAAGTTTTGCAGCACAAGTATAAGTTTATGCAAAAAGGATGAACAACATATTGACATTTATTAATCTTTTGCATAGTTTAAGTCCAGTAACCCAACAAGAAACCCTAAACTACGTAAGGCCCCTTGAACATTACAGCTTCACATCGACCAACTGAATTTGCCCAATAGGTCAAGACTTGACCATATTAAACTTGGGATTAAGTGAATCTTAACCAATTCCTTCATATCTTTCAAGTCAGTTTTGGTTGATTTTATGTGAATTTTAACTAATTGTTATGATTGCATCAAAACAATCATCAACAGTTTTTTTGGCGCTAGAAGGAGGGCCTAACTTGAATTAGGGTTTGTTTCAAACTGGCTAATAACAGTGATAGAGTGACCAGGTCTAGATCTAGTTTGGGGGATATTTTTGTGCAACTACCTGATATAAGGAGAAGTAAGAGCCCTTTGATTTGGAATCCTAAAATATCACAAGAAGGAAGCTCATCTGGAACACCTCCTGGGTCACCTTTTAACATAAGTAATATTGCGAGTCCTGACAGATCACTCTTCATATCTTTAAATCTTGGTTCAGGTACTCCTAGAGGTCCTAATCCTCCTATAAATCCTATCCCACCAATAAATCTAGGTATTCCTACAAGTTTAGGTCAAGCTCAAACACCTGCAATGGCTTATTTCAATGTCCATTCTCCTATTGCATTCTTTGATTATAATGAGATGCTCAAAAATCCAGAAAAGATATGTCCTAAATACCAGTTACACCAAGATCTGGAAGACCACATCAGAATATTTAAGGAAGCATGTTTTAGGGCCAGATTAGAGCACGAGGACGTTGTGTGTAGATTGTTTCCCTACACCTTTAATGAACAAGCCTCTAACTGGTATGTAAACCTACCCAACGGTTACATTTCTTCCTGGTCACTTATGGAAGAAGCATTTCTGTCAAGATTTAGAGGACCCATTGATCCTTGTGTCTTGTATCATAAACTGGCTACTATAAAATGAGGTGAGGGAGAGTTGATTGATAATTTCAATGATAGATTTCAAAAGGCCCACTCTAGGCTAGTAGCCCCTTACACCGTGGATGATGATACCTTGTTGGCTATGTACTATGCAACCTTGGATCCTTTAACTGCCATGTTTGTCAAAAGACCACTTGACATAGATTCAATATCCAAAGCCTATAAAGAGGCAGCCTTAGTAAATCAAGAGATGAGGCACACAACTTGTAGCCCATTTGTTAATGGAGGAAATTTTGGGATGCAGAATCAGGCACAACCATGGAATGGAGTCCCTATGCATCACACTCCATTATTAAATCCGGTTCCTTCTTACACACTTGTGTACAGTCCTACCCCAATCCAAGCCATAGCTCCTTACATGAGTAACACTTCTAATAACAGTCAAAATAATGGTTATCCTTTCTTCCAACCTCCTAGGGATACAACTATGGCAAAAGCACAGGAGGAAAGGGAAGAAATCAAAGAGATCACTACACATTTGAAAAGATTGACCACTGAAGTAACACAACTAAGAAATGAGAGCCTCTGTGGGAGAGGTAACCAGGGATACAATCAAAATCAAAATTATAACCAGGGCCAAAATCAAAACTATAGTTCAAATCAAAATTAGCATTACAATCAGAACTGTAATCAGAGCCATACCCAAAATAACAACCAGGGCCAATGTTCAAATCAAAGTCAAAACTATAATCAACATCATGGTCATAACCAAGGGCAACCAATACAAAATAGAAGGCCAGTGATAGACAATAGGGCCTGGGGTAATAATAACAAAAATTAGAATTAGCCTAGGCCATCCAAAACATGGAACACTGGACCAAAAAATGGTACTCTAGCTTCTCCTTTTGAGAATATAGATAGTCATGATGCAAAACAAACGGCTGGCATCCAAATGGCCAATACATCACTGAAAAACTGGTGCAGATTCCACAATACCAATGCCCATGCTGATCTTGACTGTCCATAGTTTCATTTAGTAGCTAGCATATTTAATATAGATGTGCAGCCTCCTACCTCTGAATTTCTCATTCCTAAGGGTAATGAGGTAGTACCCTCAGGATATGATATAGCCTTAGTCTTAGAAATGTTTACCTTTGCAACTACAGAAGAGAAAGAGGATGAATTGTTAGAAGATGGACCATACTGTTGTGAAAATCTTTATCCTGAATCAGCCTTTGTGTTAAATGCTTTTCAGTTTCCCTTCGAAACTGAAAATGAGGTATTAACTGAAATAGAAGAAGTGTAGGCTTTTCAATAGACAAATAAAAACCACACCTACAATTTGAGGAACAACACTAGGCCAGGAGGACCTTTCACCACAACTTCAACACACCCCCAGATCAGAATGCCAGCAACAATCCTGCCATACTTAAAGCTAATCAGCACACAAATAATGGAACAATAGTACAAAAGGATCAAACAAGTAAAACTGAAACAATAGAGACAACAAGATTAATGAGTTACTTGTCAGAGGAAATAAAGAAAATTAAGGTCAGTATACCTCTAAATGAATTATTGAAAACCCCAGGGATCAGAAATGCTTTTATAAAATCTCTAGATACATCCATGACAGACGAGGTTTCTGCTGATATAACTGTTCCTAATAGAGATTCACCACCTAAAGAGAAAAGTAAGAAAGTTGAACTACCTTCCAATACAAATGTAGTAATACATGTGGATAAGAGGGATGTTCCTCCTTTCTTGTTAACTATTAGACTATGCGAGAAGAACATACACAATTGCATGGTAGATTTTGGTGCATCAGCCAATGTAATGCCCTTAGGAATATGTAAAACTCTAGGGCTGACTCCCACCAAATATGCTAAGGTTGTCACACAGCTAGATAAAACTGAGGTAGGTGTGATAGGAGAACTCATGAACATTCAAATGCAATTAGCTTCAAACCCTAGGGTAAGACAAATCATTGGCATTCAAGTAGTGGATATACCCGTAAATTATGGAATGTTACTGAGTAGGGATTGGTCCAAGACATTAAACGGATATATGGCCACTGACTTTTCACATATGTGGCTACCTTGGAGAGGTGTCCCAAACTATATTAGAATAGAGGCAGAACCTAGGATGAAACACATGATAACAGAGTATAATTGAATGAATGAAATATTATATGCTGCTGTTGAACCTGGTGTCTATAGAATTACCAACAATGGGGTACAAATTGAAGAGATCATGATGTTAAACATTAGAGAAAAAAGTGCCAGCAAGGAGACAACATTATTCATTGAGTCTGATGGAAATTCTTCAAATGAAGAAAGTAGTGCAATAAACCAATTTAGTGAAGCCATTAGACAAGAGGTGGAAGAGTGCATTAAACAAAATCTGCTAGTCCAATGTAAATTGTATAAAAATAGATGTAGGGTCCATGATAGGCAACATTATGAGGAGAGTTGTGGAATGTGCAAAGACATCATTGAATATGAATACAAAAAATGCATAAGGAGGGTAGAGTCACAAGAGGAAAATGATAATCCTAATCAAACACAGAAATACGTTCAGGGTGATGTGGATGCCTTGATTCTAGATTTAGGAGAAGAAATAAAGGACAAGGGTAGTTGTCTTTTTGATTTACCAAATGGAAATACACATATGCAAGTTAACCAAATAAAAATGCCCATGAATGAGTAGGACAACACCCCACAGGTGATAAAAGAGACAAAGCATGCCAAGATAAAAGGTCAGAAAAGTAAAGATGGCATGTGGACATTAAAATGTGATGGGTCCAAATCAAAATAGGGTGCGAGTGTAGGTGTTGAACTCATAGATCCTTAGGGTAAATCACATCTGGCAATGTATAGATTACAATTTTCCTATACTAACAATATTGCTGAATATGAGGCCCTAATTTTAGGACTTGTCATGGCCATCAAGAAAAAGGTGAAAATGATCAGAGTATTTTCAGACTTTGAATTAGTAGTCAGACAAGTGAGGAAACTATATGCCTGCAATTACAAAAAAATAATTTGTTACAGACATAGAGTATGGGGTTTAATAGATTTATTTGATGCTTTCAACATAGAGCACATCCCTAGAGAGTTGAACCACAGGCTGGATGCACTAGCAGTTGCTGCTGGCACATTAGAACCCTTGACACTCTTAGAATTGAGACAATTTGTTGTTGAGCTAGTTAATGTTCCCAGTATCCCAGACAATGTTACACACTTTCAGGTATTTGGGAGGGATCAGCAAATTATTGATTTTCTGACTTGTAATGAGGTACTTGAGGCTCAAATCATTGATGAGCAAGAAAGGCCTGAGACAACATGGGAGGAAGAGGATATAATCAACTTGAAGAGCAACTTCTTACCCAAAGGGGTAATTGAATTAGAACATATCTTTGACTTCGATGGAGTAATAAGACAGAAGGACTTGCCCAAAATAGAAGGGGATAAGTGCAATTTACACAACTTAGGGATAGAGCAAAATCCACAAAATGTACTAATTGGGAAGGCTTGCTCAAAGAAAATTAGAAAAGAAATTTTAGACATTCTGAGTGAATACAAACAGGTAATAGTATGGACATATGAAGACTTGAAAACCTATGATACATTCATCATAACTCACGTAATACCTTTGAGACCAAAAGTTAAACCATTTAGGAAGAAACAAAGGCCTGTGAACGCCATTTTGGAGCCTTTAATCTTTGAGGAAGTTAAAAAATTGCTGTCTGCTAGAATGATTTTCCCAGTCAGACATTCAATCTGGGTAGCTAACTTAGTACCAGTAAGGAAGAAAAATGGAGACATCAGATTATGCGTAGATTTTAGAAACTTGAACAAAGCATCCGAAAAGGATAATAATCCTCTGCCTCCAATAGACGAAGTGCTGCAAGTAGTAAATGGGGTGAAGATGATGTCTTTCTTAGATGGTTTCTCAGGTTATAACCAAGTTTTAATAGATAGGGATGACAGATTAAAAACCACCTTCACTTGTAAATGGGGAAATTATGCATATAGGAGAATGCCTTTTGGTCTGATTAATGCAGGTGCCACTTTTCAGAGAGCCATGGACATTGTGTTCCATGGGTTATCAGGTAAGTGCATTGTTGTGTATATGGACGATCTGACTGTGTATTCCAAGGATGCATCCACTCACGCTGAAGATCTCAGAAAAATACTTAAGCGATGTGAGAGGTACAGAATTTCCTTTAACCCTAAGAAATGTATATTTAGCGTAACTAAAGGTAAATTATTAGGCCATGTCATTTCTAAAGATGGAATTTTGATTGATCCGGATAGAATAGAATCCATAAAAAATTTGCAAATACCAAATAGTAGGAAAGAGTTGAAATCATTTTTTGGTAAAATTAACTTTGTTCGAAAGTTTATCACGGGTTTTGTAGAGATCGTGCAGCCGTTAATGCCATGTTGAAGAAGGATGCGCAGATGGAATGGATGCCTGTGGCTAGGGCTACATTTGAAGATATCAAGGAGGCAATTTCTAATGCTCCTGTATTGGCAAGTCCAGACTACACAAGCCCATTTTACATATACTCCTTTGCATCTTCTCATTCAGTCCCGGCTGCCTTGACATAGAAAGGTGAAAACAATGAAGAAAGGCCCATCGCATTCATGAGCGCGCATCTAAAGGATGCATAGTTGAGATATCTAGACACTGAGAGACAAGCATTTGCATTAATGAGGGCCGTGAAAAAATTCAGACATTACATTCTACGCAGCTAGATCAAAGCCATAGTGCCAGACATAGCAGTAAAGATGTTGTTGATGCAACATGAACTTGGAGAAAAGAGAGCCAAGTGGATCACCACGCTACAAGAATATGACATGGAAATCATTCCCATGAAGCTGGTTAGAGGGCAGGCGTTGGTACAAACAATAGCAAATATGGATCCAAATTTGATAAAACAACAATATGTGATGAATTCTCATCACACATCAGACTGGTATGATGATTTAAACACCTTTTTAATAACTGGAAAGTACCCAAATAGGATGAAAGCTTCTCATAGGAGAGCTTTGAAGGTTAAAGCACAAAAATATATGGTGCAAGGAGGTCTTCTATTCAGGAAGAACCATGATAGAATTTATCTGAGATGCCTAAACAGAACTGAGGCAGATAAAGTGTTAACAGAACTACATGACAATTACGGAACCAGCCATGGTTCCCATCTAGCTACAACACACAAGATATTGAGGGCGGGCTATTATTGGCCCACAATGTTCAAAGATACTAAGAGTCACATTAAAAGTTACCACACCTGTCAGATTGCAGCAGATAAGGGAAGAAATCAGGCTAATCCATTACAACCTGTGATTGAATCAAGACCATTTGCACAGTGGGGCCTGGATTTTATTGGAGTCATCAATCCTCCATCTTCTACAAGACACAAGTTCATACTAACAGTGATGGACTATTGTACAAGGTGGACTGAGGCCACATGCTACAAATTCTCCACAATTGAGGTAGTTATCAAGTTTCTTGAAGAAAACATCATCACCAAGTTTGGAACTCCCTATTCATTAGTATGTGACAACAACCCTGCTTTCTCTTCTTTAAAGTTTTCTAAATGGGCATTTAAATATGGCATTGTTTTAAAGTTTTCTTCAAATTATTACCCTCAAGGTAATGGATTAGCTGAGTCTACGAACAAGATTTTATTAGATATAATCAAGAAGCTGATTGCAAAGAATCCTAGAGAGTGGAATACACTATTAAAATATGCACTATGGGTAGATAGGACCAAGTTCAAAACAGCTTTAGGTAGTACACCTTATCATTTAGTTTATGGGACTGATCCCATACTTCCAGTAAATTTGAGAATACCAATCTGGAAGTTTGCCAATGAGTATTTAGGCTTTGATAATCATAGGGAAGCCAGGATAGTACAAATGTTACAATTAGATGAGAAAAGAGGTCAAGCCATCGAGAAATTTGCAAAACATCAAGCAGTTGTTAAGAGGTGGTTTGATACAAGGGCAAGAGTCAAAACATTTAGGATATCAGACTTAGTGCTGTGCTGGGACAAAGCACATGAAAAAAAGGGGAGTCATGGAAAATTTGATAAACTATGGTTAGGTCCATTGCAAGTCTCTGAAATAATAGGAGACAATACATTTAGACTCAAGACCTTGATAGGGGAAGATGTGCCATTACCAATTAATGGCCAACACTTGAAACACTATTTCTAGGCCTGAGGTAAAGGGCAGTCCATTTTGTGTAATATAGTGTAAGTAATGTACAGTTTTCTTTTTCCATTTTCTTTTGTAGGTTAGATGTTTGTACAGTTGTCCTTTTGCTTTGTTTCCTTTTTCCTTTTGTCTTTCTATTGTCCTTTTGCTTTGTTTCCTTTTTCTTTTTGTCTTTCTTGTACAGTCTGTTTGGTTGGTTTGTTTGTTTTCTCCTCAGCAGGGATCTTTATTTTACTTTAGAGTATTAAGGAGCAAGCTAACAACCATTGAAAATAGTATAAAATTCAAAATATCTAGGTTAATCATTTGCAATTTATGCATAACCTGTTGTGATTGCCATGAATGTAGACAGTTATTTATCTTCTAAAATTTCGTATTCAATAAATGTGATTGAGAATTCAAGGAGGTTTCTCATGACGACACACCTAAAATCCTTGGGTTTGTTGAACCTACCAGTGTAGATATTAGGTAAAAAATCTGAGGTCACCCTTGCTACCATTACAATTCTCAGCTTAATTTCAGCAAGTGTTCACTTCTTGCATCATGAAGTTACAACTGCAATATCTTGTGAAATCTCTTTCAAAAATCATAAAATATAAAATATAAAAGAAATAAATAAAGCGGATTATACTAGAAATCCAGATTAAGCCATCTAAGTAACTCTACCGGGGCTATAGACACTCGCTGGTAGTGGGGCTCTACTTAGGAGAATTGTAACGATAACCTTGCCGGGGCTATGGACGCTCGCTGGTAGCAAGGCTCTATCCGGTTGGCTATGAGGGAATATCCTCAACTACATAGGCTAATCTTAGTCACTGGTTTGTTCAATCGATCTTCAAGATGAGGATAATTAATCACGTGCACATACTTAAACTGAAAATGAAAATTCATGCACCCTTATTGAATACCTTAGGTCTCAAGTTGAATAATAATTTGCAAGAAAGATAGTTGGAAGTTATGGATTCATTTCATTTAATTTTCCTAAATGCTTTGAATTTAATTGTTTTGTTTGGTTGCTAGTTGTTGTGATGTTCACAACATGCCCCATTTTACTCCTTAGCAAAATGAGGGCCCCTATTGTGGCTGTGGCTTCTGCTTTTTGTGTGTTTTGTTTTGCTTGGTGGTAAAGGGAAAAAGAGGGGTTAAATTTGCAAACTTTGATAAAAAAAATAGAGAAAAAAATGTATTTTCAGTACCAGGGCATGATATGGTTGGATTCTTTGTGAAAAATGAGCTAGGGTTGCTTTTTGAACCATCTTAAAATTTGCCATATTTTGCAAGTTATGATCATTTTGGTAAAATGTACATTCAGGTTTGTATATCGCTTTGCATATACAAAGTCCTTTGTATGTGCAAAGTCCTTTTTATACTTAATCACTTTTTGCAGTCATGCTCATATACATTGTTATTTGCATGGTTGGGTCAATTGTATATTCTTTTTACCTTGTATGCGTTTTAAATAAAAGCTTTATTTATACATACAAGGTGGACCCAAGATGGTTTTAAAGTTGAAGTGGATAAATGTTTGAAGTCTGTTGCATGTATCTCATGTTGTATATTTGGCAGATCAAAACATACAGGACAAATGTACAAGCGCTACATACAAGCTGCGGACCCGAAGTGTTATGAAACAAAGAAAAATCATTGTATATTTGGTGCAACGTATATTTCATACATACATTATAACATACAATGAAAATATGCATCGTGCGGAGCCCGAAAAGGATTGTGAATTATGGTTAATTCATTGTATATTCCGTGGCTCATATGTTTCGGAACATACATCGCTGATATACGAGCCAGAATCAAAAGGAAAGTAAAAATGCGGTTAAATGCTTGTATCATGTCCAGATTGTATATCAGATATACAAAGATTTAAACAAGGAAATGGGCGGGAAAATGAAGTGATAAGAGTTTGGAAGTTATTTTTGAAGCCCAAATGCATATTATTGGTTAACGATGGTTGACCCGACTATTTTGGATGCTGTATATGCATTTTTTGACACGATTTCCACATATTTACAGCCTGATACTTGCATTCACACAGTCACACCTTGATTTGGCAACTATTTTTTTTCTTCCTGCAGGTTTATTAAATGATGATACTTATTGCTTATCCATTTTTGCAGGTTTGCAGTTGAAGAGGGAGCTGAAGCTTGATGGCAGTAACATCACAGAGGAGGAAATTAGATCTCAAGAGCAGAGGAAGATAAGGATGAAGTGTGAAGAAGTCAAGGGTCTTCACTGATGAAGACAAAATTTAGTTGGAGACATTATTGCAACAAACCATAGAAGTTATTATTGAGCTGCTAGGGTTTCCAGAAGGGCATACTTCGCCTAGATTTGATGTATGCTCAGAGATATTTTGAGAGATTTGATCTCCAACATTTATTATTGTAACCAGAGGTTTGAACCATTGCTTAACTAGGGTTTTGAGCTGTATTGAGGACAATCAAAGTCTATATATTGTGCCTCTATGCACTATAAAACTTTACACAGAGGCTACTTGGAAATTTGTAGCAGTAGATTTTAAGAATAGCTTTTAGAATAGGGACCTTTGAGTTTAGAAGTAGAAGAAGGAGGTTGCCTGTGTCTACAATAAGGAATGCGTGGAACATCTGGCTTCCTTACTGTATCTGTAAAGCTTGTAAGTTTTCTGTAGTTTGGTCAATGAAGCTAAGAGTCATTCTGACATTGTAAATCTTATATGACTATCTGTTTCTCATACAATTGAATCTAGAATTCTACATCTATCTTCTAAGTGTTTTCCTGCTCTTCTTTGTGTTTGAAATATTTCTCTTAGAGCTTGCAATCTTAGGTGTATGTTTGTGAAAATGCTTAGAACTTACACTTAAGGTTTTGTCTGTGGATTTGATCAAGTTATTGTATGATTTATAAAGTGCATAACAGAACAATTAGATCCTTCGAATAGAGTGAATGAGGTGTAGATTAGATCTTTCTAACTTTTCCCAACCCATTTGAAAATACTTAGATTAAAATGTAGAAATTTGAAGGAAATTTGTCTCATATTTGAAAGAAGCATGCATAACAAAGTTAAAAGTAGATAGTTTTCATAAATATTTAAGAGGAGAAAGCTGCAATAATCTGAGAAGACTATGTAAAGTTTTGCAGCACAAGTATAAGTTTATGCAAAAGGGATGAACAACATATTGACATTTATTAATCTTTTGCATAGTTTGAGTCCAGTAACCCAACAAGAAACCCTAAACTACGTAAGGCCCCTTGAACATTACAGCTTCACATCGACCAACTAAATTTGGCCAACAGGTCAAGACCTGACCATATTAAACTTGGGATTAAGTGAATCTTAACCGATTCCTTCATATCTTTCAAGTCAGTTTTGGTTCATTTTATGTGAATTTTAACTAATTGTTATGATTGCATCAAAATGATCATCAACAAAACCATTTCGACTACCTAAATTGGTGAACTACTGGGGGTGTATGGAAGTAACACTGGCAGTGCCTGACCATAGATTGCTTCATATGGAGTCATTTTAGATGCAGTGTGGTAGGAGGTATTGTTCCACCATTCAGCGAGAGGGAGCCACTTTGTCCACTAATGTTGTTGTTATGAGGTGAAGCAACGAAGATAACTGTCCAAGCTTTTGTTGATAATTTCAGACTGACCATTTGTTTGTGGGTGATACCCTAAACTCATCTTCAGTTTGGTGCCAATGTCTTGAAATAGTTTTGTCCAAAAATGACTAGTTAAAGTTGCATCATGATCTAAGACAATGGAAGAAGGGATGCCATGAAGATGAAAGATCTGGTCCATGAAAATTTGTGCAACTGAGGAGGCTATATAGGGATGGCTGAGGGCACAAAAATGACTATATTTGGAGAGGCAATCAACCACTACCAAGATCACTATCTTCCCTCCAGATTTAGGGAGCCCCTCAATGAAATCCATAGAAATATCTATCCAAATCCATGTAGGGATGGGAAAGGGTTCTAGCAATCCAGAAAAGAGTGTCGTTTCACCCTTGTTGCATTTGTAGGTATCACATTGAGCTACCATCTGTTGAATTTCCCTTTTAATTCCCTTCCAAAAGAAGTTACACCGTG
This sequence comes from Cunninghamia lanceolata, assembly GCA_027924645.1. Taxonomy (NCBI): domain Eukaryota; kingdom Viridiplantae; phylum Streptophyta; class Pinopsida; order Cupressales; family Cupressaceae; genus Cunninghamia; species Cunninghamia lanceolata. Next base: position 4,219,729 of record BSBN01000207.1, read on the forward strand.
CCCGCTCATAAGTCTGGAGGAACCTAGAGTGCCTTGCTGATGGAGAAGCATGGAGTTCATAGAAGATAGCTTGCTAAAGATCTGTGATTTGGGGAAGGACCAGATGACCCTTGTATCTCAGAGAAGCACGATCCCAAGAGTAATGCAATACAACAGAAGGGTTATTGACTAACTGTTGGATGATTTGAGATAATGAAGAGTCATTGACATAGCCCTGCTGGATAGATTCCAACCAATTTGGAACATGCATAGAAATAGCTGAAAGAGAAACTTGGTCATCAAATGTGCAAGAAAGAGCATTCGCCACAATATTGTCCTTACCCTTCTTGTAGGTGATCTCATAGTCATAACCCATGAGTTTTCTAACCCATTTTTGTTGTGCTGGGGAGGAGACCCATTGTTGCAAGAAATATTTCAGACTTTGGTGATCAGTCTTGATGCAGAAATGATTCCCTAGTAGGTATGGCCACAACTTCTGTACTACATGCAAAATAGCCATCATTTCCTTCTCATATGTAGAGAGTACTAAATTCTTACCATAAAGGGCTTTGCTAGTGAATGCAATGGGATGTTCATCTTGAAGGAGAACAGCACCAAGTCCATTGCCGCAAGCATCACTCTCAATAGTGAAGGTCTTGGAAAAATCTAGCATAGCTAGAACAGGAGTAGTACACATAGCTTGTTTCAATTTTTCATATGCACACTCAGCAGCATGTGTCCATGTAAAAGTATCATTTTTCAACATAACTGTTAATAGAAACTTCTTCCCGTAATCCTTGACAAACTTGTGATAGTAGCCAGTCAGTCCCAAAAAACCACAAAGGCTCTTGAGTGTCTAAGGATGCGGCCAATTTTCCATGGCATCTATTTTGGCAGGATCCACTCGAACCCCTTGGGTTGAAACAATATGCTTGAGATACTCCACTTCCTCTTGGCCAAAAACACATTTAGACTATTTTGCACAAAGATGATGATCAAAGAGAAGTTGCAGTACAAGATCTAGATGTTGGAGATGCTCAGCCCATGTTTTACTATAGATGAGGATATCATCATAGAAGACCAGAATGAATTTCTGCAAGTAGGGCTGGAATATTTTATTCATCAATGCTTGGAATGCTTAAGGAGCATTAGTGAGGCCAAAGGGCATGGCCAAAAACTCATAGTGGTCATCATGTGTGCGAAAATCCCTTTTAGGGATATCATCCTCATGAACTCAAATTTGGTGATACCCATAACGAAGATCCAACTTGGAGAAAAAATGAGCGCCATGAAGCTCATCAACAATAGGAATCAGAAACTTATTCTTGATTGTGATGTGATTAAGTGCTCGAAAGTCAATGCAGAGGTGCCATGACCCATCTTTTTTCTGGACAAGAAGAACTGGTGAAGAAAAGGAACTGGTACTAGGGTGAATAATACCTTGCTTTAGTAAGTCCCTAATGAGCATCTCAATCTCTATCTTTTGGTGAAATAGGTAGCGGTAGGGCCTAATGTTGGGAGGAATGCTTCTAGGAAGGAGCTGAATACAGTGGTCCTCTGGTCATGAAGGTGGCAATCCCACTAGTTCGGCAAAGACACATGCATATCTATCCAAAATTCATTGTAGATCTAAAGGAGTAGTGGAGACCGTTGATGGTTGCATCTGAATAGAATGGAGCTAAGTGATGACACCATGTGAATTCTTCTTAAGGAGCTTTTCCATGTGATGTGAACTGATGATACTGAGAGACCCTGGTTGTAAGCCCTTCAATGTGTGTTTTTGCCCATTGTCTGAAAACTACATCCAAAGTTTAGTAAAATCCCATAAGATGGGTCCAAGTGTGCATAACCATTGAGTGCCCTAAACCACATCACATCCACCTAAGGGTAAGGCAAACATGTCAGAGCATAGGTTATAATCACTAATAGAGATACGCACATTATGACACTTTCATTTGCAAGGTAATGTGCCCCCATTGGTAATCATGACTTCAAAGTTGGAGCAAGGATGGACAAAACAATTAGCCTGTTTGACAATCCGAGGGTCAATGAAGTTATGAGTGCTACCAAAATCAATGAATATTGTAAGAGGGAGCTTCTTGAAGTAACCCTTGACCCACATGGTTTGTGGTGTGGTGACTTCTGGTAAAGCATGGATAGAGATCTCTAGGTGGTCTTCCTAAGAAGTAGGGTCAACAGGCATCTGTTGAGTTTTGACCTGATCATCTACTATATCCTGAGCATCTTCATAAACTTTAGTTGTAGGCAGAGAATCCACATCCAAGAGATAGAGCTTTTTCTCAACACATCTATGTCCCCGAGTGAATTTCTCATCATAATTATAACAAAGCCCTTTTTATCTCCATGCCCGCATCTCTGCTTCAGTTAAATGCTTGATAGGAGTTGTTCTAGGAGCTGGTGTGATTGGAAGTCTTTGGGAAACCATGTTTTTGAATGGAACAAAATTGGATTTGCAGCATTGTTGAGCTGTGATCTTGTCCTTTGCCAACTTAGCCAACCCTAGGGTTTCCATCATTGTGTTAGGATGGAACATTTTAATCTCAAATCAGATTGTATGCTTCATACCACTGACAAAACAACTCCTGAAGAACTCATCAGACAATTCCTCTGTGTGATTGGTGCAAGAGCACCTTCTCTATGGTGCAAAGTCATGATTTTGTTTGTTTTTCAATAAGGCTTTTAAGCCATTTCATGTTGTAATAAGGGTTTTTGGGTCAATTTGGTCACTAGACCTATGTAGACCATGTTTTGGTCAAATGGATGTAATTACAAAAGGAAAACATGTGGTTTTGCTTGTGTTAGGAGAAAGCCAACGCCTAACTGATTTTCAAATCAGTTTTACATGGTTGGAGGATGTAAACTACTGTCACAAGCCTTTTATAGGTGAGTAGTGTGATGTAACGAGGCATGCTAAAAAGAGGAGTGAATGAATGAAGAACTAGATTTTTAGGTGTTGGATATTGTTCGTTTTGAGTATTCTCTGTGATTGTTACTGGAAACATCCATGCAGTAAAGTAGTTTCTGTCTAATAGTATTCTAGTGTCTTGTAAAGTTATAAGTTTGTGAAATATTCTTAATTTTGCAGAGACTGGTCTGAAACCCCGAAACTAGGGTTTGGTAAACAAATGGAGTGTTATTCCTCTGTCCACTGAAAGCATTCCCATTCTCAGTGTGATGGAGGAATATAATATGTATTTTGTGTTTTCTATTATTCTGGTTCAGACACCCAGGAATCCATGGAGTTTGGCATAAGTCGACTAGGCATCTCTATGTGACTAGTCATAGAAGTGTTAGGAAAAGTGGTATTGTGGAGTGACCAAGTTGTCAAGGTGACCAAGTGTTCATAGAGGGTGTCCGTACTATCGAGCCTTTATTTCTATGTATCTGGTTTATTTCTGTGTAATCGTAGAGTAACAGAAGAACCATCAACGTAAGATCCTATTGTTTCACCGAATATACAATTCATGTGTATATCACAAATGTATGTGAGTATCATTTCATGTGTATCCTGTAATTGTACGTCGAGGTTGTATGTTGCGAATGTACATTGAAAAGATACATTCCTTAAGATACAAAGCCTTGTATTGGGTTGTCGAAGGTATATTGTGATTGCATATTGCAATTGTATGTTGGGAACATACATTTCATATGATACAAAGGATGACCAGCCAGAGTGGTAAATAGAATGCATGTTGGAAGGGCACCTTTCTGTGGATACACAAGGTGACCAGTTGTAGCAGAGTAAAGTTACTTTGATCACCGAAATAGCAAGTCAAGTCTTGCATATGTAATTGGTTGCATTGGTGTGTCAAAAGGACATACAAGTAGCTGCCAAAGGCTAACGTCAGACCGAAGATCAAGGGTCCCACCAAATGCATATCGACAATGCATATGGAGTTTGTATGTGGTGAAACATACAATTGGTGAGTGAAGGTCAAGGGTCCCACCAAAAGCATGTCAGAATTGCATATTATGATTGTATGTGGCAAAATATACTACTGGTGATCGGTGTATGATGGTGAATCGGTGCAAATGTACTGTAGCGCACCAGCAATAACGAGTCAAGCAATGTATATGAGTTGCTTTGAATCAAGCATCGGCATATCAGATATTGAGTCCTGAAGCAGCTGATAGCAATTGTCTAGCCGACAGAGGTAAGACTAACCATTATGGTTAAGTCGAGTGGAATTGGCTATCGGGAAGAGTTGGGGGATCAGTAGGAGAAGTTGTAAGGTGGCCAATGGAGATATGTTTGGCTGATGAGTGAGGATCACCAAGACATAGGCCACATCTCACCAATCAAGATTGTTGTTCTTTTCCCACTTCCACTATGTGCTTTGCATCATATTGGTATCAGAGCCAATACTTGAATTGGAGCCGTGTATGTCAGACAAGGAGGAAGAAATAGAAACTGAGGCTAGTACAATGCCTCCCAAGTCTATGAGCAAAGCAGCCATCCAGAAGATGGTAGAGGAGATGCTCAAAGAAAGGTTGAAAGAAGAGAGATCCAAGGGTAAGAATAAAGAGGATGGAGGTACTTCTAAGTCAGAAGAAGAAGAAGAAGAGGCAGAGGAGAACCCTCAAGGAGAAGGTATGTCTGCAGACCAAAAGGCATTCTTGAATGCACTCAAAGGTCATGGAGATAGTGGCGATCCAAAGATGGATGTTCCTACATTCAATGGGAAACTAGATGGAGATGCCCTCATGGATTTGATTGAAGCCATGTGCAATTATTTTGATTTCAAGGAGTATAGTGACAGTAAGAAGGTCAAGATTGCTAAGACTAGATTGAGAGGTTCTGCACTAGTTTGGTGGAATTATACACAAGGTGAAAGGGAGAAAGTTGGAAAGAATCCTATCACCAAATGGAGTAGAATGGTGGCCATGCTGAGAGACAAGTTCATGCCATTTGATTATGAGTTGCAGACCATTAGAAAGTATAATCATCTCAGACAAAAGGATATGGATGTGGCTACAGATACTGAAGAATTTCACAGATTGAGCATGAGAGCCAATCACAAGGAAGAGGAGAAAGTGATGGTGGCTAGATATCTCGATGGTTTGAGATATAACATACAAGATGAATTCAGTATGGTGGATCCTAAAATAGTGGAAGAGTTTTTTCAATTCACCTTTAGGGCTGAGGAAAAGTTGAAAAGAAAGGGTGATCAAAACACTAGAGGAAGAGGCAGTTTTGGTAGAGGACAGACAAGTAGAAATGAAAATTCAAGTCAACAAGAGTCTCATTCTGATGGAGATCATAGAGGCAGTGGTTTTAGAGTTTGGAGAAGACCTAATGGCAGAGGTAGAGGTGGTGGTGCAGGTAGAGGACCCAGAATTTTCACTAGAAGATGCTATGGCCGCAATCAAGTAGGCCATACTGTGAGCAAATGCCCTGAGAAGGCATCTAGTTCCCATGATGGTGGGAGAAGGAATCAACTATTGAAAGATGATGATTGCCAGAGTGTGAATTCACCAATTAGTAGTGCTGTTGTAGTCCTGTAAGGAGAGAGCATGATGATCAAGAGAACCTTGATGAAGATGCCATTGAAGCAAGAGCCCCCATAGAGAAAGACTCTCTTTAGAACCCAAGGTATAGCATATGGTAAGCTTTGTAAAATCATTGTTGATTTAGGTTCTACTGAGAATGTAGTGTCTTCTAAAATGGTAGAGAAATGTAAGTTGAAAAGGCTACCCCATGTTAGTCCTCATAAGATTTCTTGGTTGAATAAGAATCAAAATTACATGGTAGAAGAACAAACTTGGGTAGAGTTTGAGATAGGTGATTATAAGGACAAGGTACTATGTGAGATTATTGCTATGGATGCTTGTCACCTTCTTCTTGGACGTCCATGGCAGTATGATGTGAAGGCACAACATGATGGTGAGAAGAACACATACCACATCACTAAGAATGGCAGGAAATTTAGAATGGATCCTATGCAAGAGCAGATTCGAGAGAAGAGTAATGACACCAATGTCATGATGGTTAGTGGAAAAGAGTTCTTACACCTCATGAAGGAGAAGGATACCCAAGGGTATGCCCTGATAATGAAGCCCGCAGATGAATCAGGTCAGCAAGGCAAAAAGCAGAAAGAGGTTCCACTAGAAGTGCAGAAATTGTTGGATAAGTATCAAGATCTTGTGGTAGAGGATACTCGTAACTCCTTACCACCCATGAGAGACCTAAGTCACCAAATTGACTTGATTCTAGGTGCCACATTGCCTAATAATGCTGCCTACAAGTTGACACCACATCAGAATGAAGAGGTGAGTAGACAAATTCAAGAACTCTTGGAGAAAGGATTGATTAGAAAGAGTCCTAGTCCATGTGCAGTCCCTAGTGTACTTGCTCCAAAGAAAGATGGAAAGTGGAGACTATGTACAGATTCAAGGGCTATTAATAAGATCACAATAAGCGATAGATTCCCTATGCCATGGATTGAGGATCTTTTGGACTATCTTGGTGGGTCATGTTATTATTCCAAGATTGATTTGAAATCTGGTTATCATCAGATCAGAATTAGGCAGTGAGATGAATGGAAGACTTCCTTCAAGATAGATGAAGGTCTCTATGAGTGGCTTGTCATGCCATTTGGCCTTAGCAATGCTCCAAGCACATTCATGCGTTTGATGAATGAGGTACTTGTTGAATTCATTGGTAAATTTGTAATTGTTTATCTTGTGATATACTTGTTTTCAGCAGGACAAAAGAAGAACATCTGAAGCATCTTGGACAGGTGATGAAGAAGTTACATGAGAACAAGTTGATGATTAACTTGGATAAATGTGAGTTCATGAAAATTGAACATGTGTACTTATGATTTCCAATGGTTGTTTGAAGATGGACCCTTCAAAGGTTGAGGCTATTCTCAATTGGCCTACTCCTAAGACGGTGGGAGATGTTAGAAGTTTCCATGTCTTGGCAACTTTTTATAGGAAGTTCATTAGAGGATTTAGTCACATAATTGCTCCTATTCTCAATACCATCAAGGGCAGAGTGAAGTGTAGATTTCAATGGACAAAGCAGGCTAATGATAGCTTTGAATTATTGAAGAAGAAAGTGGTTGAATTACCTACATTGGTGCTCCTTGATTTTGATAAAGTTTTTGTTGTGGAATGTGATGCAAGTCAGCAAGCAATCGGTGCTATTCTTAGTCAGGATGGACATCCAGTGGTATTTTTTTCCAAGAGCTGAATGAGGCTAAACAAAGGTATTCTACCTATGACCTAGAGCTTTATGCTATGGTGCAAGCTCTCAAAAAGTGGAGACACTATTTGCTGCCCAAAGAATTCATTGTTTTTACTGATAACCTTCCTCTTAGTTTCCTAAATAGTCAGGAAAAGTTGAATCATAGGCATGTTAAGTGGATGGAACAATTGCAGGCCTATACCTTCATTATTAAGCATAAAAAGGGTGTTGCCAACAAAGTGGTTGATGCTTTAAGTAGAAGGATGCTGGTCATATAGGAAGTGCAGATGGAAAGCATGGGGATAGATTGTTTGAAGGAGTTATACAAGGAGGATGCAGATTTCAAAGATTCTTATGAAGTTTGTGCTAATTTGGCTAGCACTTTTCATCGTGAATATTCAGATTTTGTGTTGCAGGAAGGTCTCCTATTCCAAGGTAGTTTGTTATGTGTTCCTAAATGTTCAATGAGGGATAACATCATTAAAGAGAAGCACAAAGGAACCTTAGGAGGACATTTTGGGTTGGACAAAACTTTAGAACAAGTCACTAGATTCTACTATTGGCCAAAAGTACAATCAGATGTGAGGAGATTGTTGCAAGTTGCACCATATGTTAGAAGGCCAAAGGTATGTCTTCTAATGCTAGTTTGTACCAACCACTTCCTATTCCCAACAGGCCTTGGGAAAGCATTAGTATGGATTTTGTACTTGGTCTTCCAAAAACAATAAGAGGTGTGGACAATATTTTTGTCATTGTGAATAGATTCAGTAAGATGGCTCATTTTGTGCCATGCAAATGCACAAATGATGCATCTCACATTGCTGGTCTCTTTTTCAGAGAAGTGGTCAGAATTCATGGTTTTCCCCTTTCAATTGTCATTGATAGAGACTCCAAGGTTGTTGGTCATTTTTAGAGGACCTTATGGAGAAAATTGGGAACATAATTATCTTTCTCATCAGCCTACCATCCCCAAACCGATGGTCATACTGAGGTTGTTAATAGGTCCTTGGGAAACCTGCTCAAATGCCTTACCAAACAGCATGGGTTGGCATGGGACTTGGTGATTAGTCAAGCTGAGTATGCTTACAATGATTCAAGGAATAGAAGTACTAGGAAAAGTCCATTTGAAATTGTTTATGGTTTCCATCCAAGATGACCAATTGAATTCAAAGACCTAAAAGGTTGGGACAAGAGGAGTGCTCTCGGAGAAGATTTTGTTGCTACCATGAAAGAAGTTCATGATCAGGTCAAAGTTTAGCTGGAGAAAAGAGTCTCCAAATACAAGGATAGGGCAGATCTCAAAAGAAGAAATGTATAATTCAAGGTGGAAGATTTGGTGATGGCCTATCTCAGGAAGGAAAGGTTGCCTAAGGGACAACCAACCAAGCTTCTAATGAAAAAATAGGATTGTACAAGGTAGTGCATAAGTTTGGTCCAAATGCTTATGAGATAGAATTACCATCTGGTCTTGGTATTTCTCCCATATTCAATGTTTCAGACGTATTTCCATATAGACCTCCATTAAATGCTGAAGATGGATAAGATGCTGTGATTGAGGATGAAGACTGGATTAGAGATCTACCACCAAGTAAGCCTCTATAGTTGGAATGTATTTTAGATTCCAAATTTGTCAAAAAGACAAGGAAGGGTGTGTACAAGGGCTACTTGGTCAAGTGGCAGGATCTTCTTGATTCTGAGGCTACATGGATGAGTGAGGTAGACATTTTGAAGCATGGGAAGACACTCCAATAGTTAGCAACTCAAGGGACTTGAGTTTTTCCTGCAGGGGGAGTATATGGTGTAGAAGCACCTTCTCTGTGGTGCAGAGTCATGTTTTTGTTTGTTTTTCAATAAGGTTTTTAAGCTATTTCATGTTGTAATAAGGGTTTTTGGGTCAATTTGGTCACTAGACCTATGTAGACCATGTTTTGGTCAAATGGATGTAATTACACAAGGAAAAAATGTGGTTTTGCTAGTGTTAGGAGAAAGCCAATGGCTAACTAATTTTCAAATCAGTTTTACACAGTTGGAGGATGTAAACTGTTGTCGGAAGCCTTTTATAGGTGAGCAGTGTGATGTAATGAGGCATGCTAAAAAGAGGAGTAAATGAATGAAGAACTAGATTTTTGGGTGTTGGATATTATTCTTTTTGAGTATTCTCTGTGATTGTTACTGGAAACATCCATGCAGTAAAGTAGTTTCTATCTGATAGTATTCTGGTGTCTTGTAAAGTTATAAGTTTGTGAAATATTGTTAATTCTGCAGAGATTGGTCTAAAACCCTAAAACTAGGGTTTGGTAAACAAATGGAGTGTTATTCCTCTATCCACTAAAAGTATTCCCATTCTCAGTGTGATGGAGGAATATAGTATGTATTTTGTGTTTTCTATTGTTCTAGTTCAGACACCCAGGAATCCATGGAGTTCGGCATAAGTCGACTAGGCATCTCTATGTGACTAGTCATAGAAGTGTTAGGAAAAGTGCTATTGTGAAGTGACCAAGTTGTTAGGGTGATTAAGTGTTCACAGAGGGTGTTCGTACTATCGATCCTTTGTTTCTGTGTATCTGGTTTGTCTATGTAATCACAGAGTAATGGAAGTACCATCGGCGTAAGTTTCCTATTGTTTCACCGAATATACAATTCATGTGTATATCACAAATGTATGTAAGTATCATTTTGTGTATATCCTACAATTGTACGTTGAGGTTGTATGTTGCAAATGTACATTGAAAAGATATATTCCTTAAGATACAAAGCCTTGTATTGGGTTGTCTAAGGTATATTGTGATTGCATATTGCAATTGTATGTTGGGAACATACATTTCATATGATACAAAGGATGACTGGTTGGAGTGGTAAATAGAATGCATGTTGGAAGGGCACCTTTTTGCAGATACACAAGGTGACCGGCTGTAGCAAGGTAAAGTTACTTTGATCAACGAAATGGAAAGTCAAGTCTTGCATATGTAATTGGTTGTATCGGTGTCTCGAAAGGACATACAAGTACCCATTGACAGCTGACGTCAGACCAAAGATCGAGGGTCCCACCAAATGCATATCGGCAATACATATTGAGTTTGTATGTGGTGAAACATACAATTGGTGAGAGAAGGTCGAGGGTCCCACCAAAACCATGTCGGAATTGTATATTATGATTGTATGTGGCAAAACATACTATTGGTGACTAGTGTATGATGGTGAATCAGTGCAAATGTACTTTAGTACACCGGTGATAATGAGTCAAGCAATGTATATGAGTTTCTTTGAATCAAGCATCGGTATATTGGCATATTGAGTCCTAAAGCGACCGATAGCAATTGTCTGGACGACAGAGGTAAGACTAACCATTACGGTTAAGTCGAGTGGAATTGGCTATCGGGGAAGAGTTGGGGGATCGGTAGGAGAAGTTGTAAGGTGGCAGATGGAGATATGTTTGGCCAATGAGTGAGGATTGCCAAGACATAGACCACATCTCGCCGATCAAGATTGTTGTTCTTTTCCCACTTCCACTGTGTGCTCTGCATCAGTGATTGGTTAGTTTCTCAAATTCTATCTAATATTCTCTCACAGTGCCAGTTTGGCAAAGTTTAGTGAGTTCTCCTGTGAAGTCATCAAAAGCACTAGGGCCAAATTGTTGCAAAATGAGTTTGCAAAAATTAGTCCATTTTGTCTCTTCATGAGGCTTGATGTACCAACGGAACCATTGAAGGGCTTCATGTTCCAAATGAAAGGATGCAAGTGGGACTTTGTTGACATCAAAAGTATTATGCAGACTGAAGTATTGTTCTACCCGGTATATCCATCCAGTCTTATCATCACCATTGAAGTGAGGAAAATCAAGCTTCAACCCACGAAAATTGCTAGAAGAAGAGAACCCAGTGTCTGTAGAAGACTCTGGCTACCATCTATTGTTCATGGCTGAATGTTGAAGATTGAGGCCAAGAATTTTTTCATCCAGATCTTGGAGTTTGGTCTTGAGGGTTGAAAGTTCATCCTCCATGGTTTTTGCTCCTGCGCAGGTGACAACCATAACCAGGAGTTTTTTTTTGGAAACTATTTTCCAACTACTCTGGACGGATTCAATATGCGATTTGCTAGCTGTACATAGATATGGGCCCCAGGTATGTTTGGATTCCTAAAGGTTTAAGGGATTCACTTGGCTACCAATGTTGTCTAACGACTTGCGTATTGGGGTAGTACCCCTCACTCCATGGCTCAGGTAAAACTGATAACCACTTTGCCACAAACGATATCTCTTGGTTTACCTTACAGATGGTAACTAGTCAATCAAGTAGGGGTCATTCCCCTTTTCACTGGTAGGTCCTCTCAATGGGCCAGCTACTTCAGGGTTCCTTTGGTACTCCTCACAATGAGTTTTAGGGCTATGCCCAGGCACTTCCAACAGTTATGTGGATAGGGATTATTCCTTGATCTGAACCTACAATTGAAATGAACAATACAGATGCAAAAAAAGAAATACTATAATAATCACAACACCTGGAGGCCACTGCAGAAAAATAATTCGTCAAAAATTCCACCCAACGAGTCCAAGAAAGTGCTCTGATACCAGATGAGAGGAACCTTATGCAACAATATAATGAAAAATGTACGAAATAACAAAAATAGCAGAAACACAAAAGGAATTTATTGATCGTGGGCCACTTCGAGGGGGTAACCTCCTTTGAGAAAGCTCGATATAATAAATTCATGGACGCCTTCATTGGCCTCAACATGTACTTATATACTAAGTCTAATCTAAACAACTATTACTCCCCATGAATGTGGGTAATACAATATACTCACGGGACGACTTACAAAGCATATGTGTGCAACAACAATATACTAACAAATTGAAGAGAAGGGTTAAACACAGGTTCCTAATAGATGCAGGGGCATCCATTTAAAATTTGAAAATTGTCTTTGACAATAGATTTTTTTGGTTTGAATGAGTAGGTCAAGTGACAAAAGATGAGAAAGGAAGCTCTTGTCACCAAGGTGATAGGAACAATAATAAATAAATATTATATGCTAGCAAGTGGGATAATGGAGATAATGGTGATTCTGTCCTAAATCAGATGCATGAAGGATCATTGGTTAATTTTAGGAGGTACCAACCATGTTAGTGGGGTCATAAAAAGAAATTCTATATTTGACCAAAAGGTGGCAAAAGGCATAAAGAGACTGAAAATAGACAAAGCGTCATAAGGCAGAATAAAGGCATGACTAAATGGTGGGATAGCTTGTGGCAAGGTAGGCAATTAATTTCAAATGTGCATGGTGTAGAAGCATAACCGATGATTGAAGGTAGAAAGGCAAAAAAATAGACAAAGCAAAGGCAAGCTGTATGCAGAAGAAAATGTCAATGGCTAAGACTGGGTGGTGTGATAGTTCATGGTAGTAGTTGAGCATAATGCTAAGAGAGTGGATGTAAGTGGCAGCATGTGGTAGTGTAGATTGTGCATAATGCAGAAAGATAACAGTCAAATGAAGAATAAGTGGTGGTGGCCAGAAATAGGCTAATAGACATTGGAAAGGAGAGAGAGAAATGGTGGATGTAGAAATAGGCCATAAATATAGAGGGGCCAAATAATTGGAGAGGTGATAGATATATTCTAGGAGCAGGCTGCATATGTGGGAGAGAGGAGGCCAATAGGCCAGAGAGAAAGCTGACATATAATAAAGAAGAGGCATGATTTGGGAGAGAGGATGGAGAATCGGTAGAAATGAATAAAGAGGCCGCATAGTTAAAAAAAGGCCACATGTATAACAGAGAAGGCGGTAGGATATAGAAGAGATAGGCCATAGATGTTCGAGATGCTGAAGGAGAAAAGAAGAAGGCCGTTATACATAAAGAGAGGTCATTGATAAGTAGAGAGTAAAAAGGAAAGGCTATAGGTATTGTTAAGGAGGCTGAAAGGCCATGAAGAAGAGAATGACAGAAGAAGAGGCCGACAGGCCAAGGATGAAACTAAATAGTCAGGCCAACTAATAAGAGCAGGCCACTTGCATTGGGAGAGAGGTTGATAGTTTAGAATGAATAGCAGAAGGCTTCGATGATAGGCTGACATCAAAGGGTATGAGAAGGCCGACAAAAGGAGAATAGGAAGAAGTTCCTCTGTAGACCATTGAAAGCCATCTAAAATAAGTGTTGTTCAAATATCTGTAATTATCAGAGTTTTGTTATATTATAATAGAGGCTGAATGAGCTGAATGAAATGAATGTTTAATTTTGAGTATTTACTATCTCCTGTCGCCTATTGATGTTTTGGTTTAACTGAGTTGTTTATGAATGACTTGTTTAATTCTGTATGATGTTGTCCTCATTCCTAACACTCTAATGGAAGAAGTTTGTGAAATCCCTTTTTGATGGGCAGAGACTTGTTTCTCACCTTTAGATTGAATGGGTATTTGTGCATGTTGGCCTAAACCGTGCTATCAGATTGGTATTAGAGCATATGTTTATAGAGTTGGTGCTATCAAATTGGTATCAAATCTTAGAATGATCTAAATGTGAATGATTAATGTGTTATTGACCTTGTGAAGGTTGTGTAGTGTGTTGTTGTGGTTGATTGCCAGGGCAAATTGAAAAGAAGAAAGTCCTAAGGAGGTGCCTAAAAGATGAAGAAAGAAAGAATGATGCAGAAGCAAATGGAGGACAAGAGTCTCATGAAAAGAGACAAGACGAAAGAAGATAAGAGAATGACAGATGAAGAATTCAAAAGAGAACTGGTAGCATTGAGGAGAGATGTGATGATGTTAAAATAATGGTATTAAGAACAAGACCGAGGATATTATTGGGTATGGCCAATGGAGAAGAAAGTGAAATGGCCAGTAAAGGAGATTATTGAGAAGAGAAAAAGGCAGAGTATAAAAGCCTTAAGAAGAGAAGATAAGAAGATGAGAGGGTTCCCAAAAAGATGGGACAGTATAAAGTTACCATTGGAGAAACATGGACTAGAAGAGGTCAAAGAATTTCTCATTAAAGAGAACATGAGAAAAGAGGAAGAGGAAAAGGTGCAAAAAAAAGAGGATATTAGTGGAACAGCTATCGTTTCAGAAGAAGAGGACAAACAAAAGAATAATGAAATTAAAGAGGAAGATGGAGCATCAAAGGAAAGTGTAGAAGAAGATTTGTGGAAGTAGTTGGCAACCATTGAACAAGAGTGGAATGAGAAGATTAAAGGTGTGAGCATGAGCATGATAGTAGTAAATATTGAAGACCATGGTGTAGAAATGATGACAGAAATAAAGAATGAAGATGATACAGATTTGGAAGGAAAGATGGTGAAAAATGAAGCTAGAAATGGTGTTGTGTTGCAGCAGTTGGCCATGAAGGAAGAATGGTTGGAAGACATGACAGATGAACATGTTGAGTATGATGAAGGTATGATAAGTGTTGAGGATGCATTAGATGTTGTTATAATCTTCCCATTTGATTATGATTTGTTTAATAAAAGAAGAATTGGAGTGTGGAGGTGGATTATAAGTGATGTAAGCAACCATGAGAGAGTAGCCTATAGTGTTGAACAAAGATGTTGGGAGATGGAAGCATGTGAGATAGAGAAATTATGGAAAAAGGAGGAAGAAAAGGTTGTTTAAATTTGTAGAGGAACACATATGCCGGAGCACATGATCTTTGTCCCTAGGGAGTTTGATGTAGGGGCATCCGTTTAAAATTCAAAAATTGTCTTTGACAAACTTTTTTGGTTTGAATGAGTAGGTCAAGTGACAGAAGCTGAGAGAGGAAGGTCATGTCACCAAGGTGACAAGAACAATAATAAATAAATATTATATGCTAGGAAGTCAGATAATGGAGATAATGGTGATTCTATCCTAAATCAGATATGTGAAGGATCATTGGCTAATTTGAGGAGGTACCAGTGATGTTAGTGGGGTCATAAAAAGAAACTCTATATTTAACCAGAAGGTGGCAAAAGGAAAAAAGAGACTAAAAATAGACAAAGCGTCATTTAAGGTACAATAAAGGCATGACTAAATGGTGGGAAAGCTTATGGCAAGGCAGATAATTAATTTCAAATGTGCATGGTGCCGAAGCATAACCGATGATTAAAGGCAGAAAGGCAAAAAAAATAGACAAAGCAAAGGCAGGCCACATGTAGAAGAAAAGGATGATGGCTAAGACTAGGTGGTGTGATTGTTCATGGCAGTAGTTGAGCATAATGTTGAGAGAGTGGATGTAAGTGGCAGCATGTGGTAGTGTAGATCGTGCATAATGAAGAATGATAATAGTCAAATGAAAAATAAGTGGTGGGGGCCAAAAATAGGCTGATAGACATTGGAAAGGAGAGAGAGAAATGGTGGATGTAGAAATAGGCCGTAAATATAGAGGGGTCAAATAATTGGAGAGGCAGAAGATATATTATGGGAGCAGGCCACATACATGGGAGAGAGGAGGCCGATAGGCCAAAGAGAGAGCCAACATATAATAAAGAAGAGGCATGATTTGGGAGAGAGGATGGAGAAGTGGCAGAAATGAATAGAGAGGCCACATAGTTTAAAAAAGGCTGCATGTATAGTAGAGAAGGCGGTATGATATAGAAGAGACATGCCATAGATGTTCGAGAGGCCGAAGGAGAAAAGAAGAAGGTAGTTATACATAAAGATAGGTCACTGATAGGCAAAGAGTAAAAAGGAAAGGCCACAGGTATTGTTAAGGAGGCCAAAAGGCCATGAATAGGAGAATGACAGAAGAAGAGGCTGATAGGCCAAGGATGAAATTGAATAGTCAGGCCGATTAATAAGAGTAGACTGCTCGCATGGGGAGAGAGGTTGATAGTTTAGAATGAATAGCAGAAGGCTTAGCTGAGAGGCTGACATCAAAGGATATAAGAAGGCCAACAGAAGGAGAATAGGAAGAAGTTCCTTGGTAGGCCATTGAAGGCCATCTAAAATAAGTGTTGTTTGAATATCTATATTTATCAGAGTTTTGTTGTATTGTAATAGAGTTTGAATGAGCTGAATGAAATGAATGTTTAATTCTAAGTATTTACCATCTCCTGTCACCTATTGATGTTTTGGTATAACTGAGTTGTTTATGAATGACTTGTTTAATTCTGTGCGATGATGTCCTCATTCTTGTCACTCTAATAGCAGAAGTTTGTGAAAGCCCTTTTTAATGGGTAGAGACTTGCTTCTCACCTTTAGATTGAATGGGTATTTGTACATGTTGGCCTGAACCATGCTATCAGATTGGTATTAAAGCATATGTTTGTAGAGTCGGTGCTATCAATTTTGTATGTTATTATTTGGAATAGTGATTTTTGCATATCAATAGAAAATCTAGGTTATCATCTGTGTAGGAGATGAAATCGTCTTGTGCAAATTTTGATGAGGGGATTTAATCATTTTGTCTTAGTTTCTTTAATCAATTTTTCCTGAGTGCAAACTTGCAAAAATTAGTACGGAGTCTTATTTATTCATTTTCTTTTGATGTGGCACTAATCAATATATTAGATAGTTTACAATAAGAACAACTTTTTCATGGTCATGAATCTATTTAATTTGTTTCTGGGTTTTATTTCCCTATGTCTTAGATTTCCAAAACAGTTTGAGTTTTTAAATTTTGTTTAAAAATGAGAGTTAGAACCATTTTAGGACTGCTAGGTAGTTCTATTTTATCAGCAAAGACTTGTTTATTTATTTTTATTTTTATTTGGGGTATTTTAATCAAAGATCTATTGTGTTATAAGAAATCAAATTTTTGGCCTTATTTTTTTATATTCTAGTTAGATTTATTGCAAATTCTTTCTCTATGTTTTTGGCAAAAAAATTGTTTTAAATGATTGTAATTTCATCTATACAAGAGTTGAATCTAAATTTGTGTATATGCCTAAAAATGACATGACTCTACCCAAATAAATATTCTTAATATTTATTTAAGTCAAATTCCTCTTTCAATAAATAAATAAACCAATTTATTTATTTGATTCATAGTCTCCCAACAATTAAATAAAATTAATTTATTTAATTAAAATTCTTAAAATTCTTCTAATTCCTCCAACAAATTAAATAATATCAATTATTTAATTAGTTCTTCCAAATTCATTCTAAATTAAATTATATCAATTATTTAATTATTTCTTCCAATAATATCTTCTCTAAATTTAAATAAATCAATTATTTATTTAAGTTGTCCATTTCTTCTAAATTGAGTTATCTCTAAATATAATTCAATCCTTGTGCACATGCAATTGAATATTCTAAATATTTAATTGAGCCAAAATATCTTCTCATCCCCATGCAATTTCCATTCTCTAGTTCTATTCTTTTAACTGATTAATCTATTCTTTTAATTGATTAATCTCTTCAGTTAACTCATTCTTCTATTTTATTAATTCCTCTCATGCAAAATAGAGCAAGACACATGTCTTCTTCTTATTCATGCATGTTCCTCAAGTGTCCTCCACCGTTGATCTTCTCATTCTCTCTATACCGTTGATCTTCTCTCTCACAAATCTATAAATTGAACCCTATTCTTCCATTTCAATCATCCAAGCTTTTAGTATTGTTACTCTGCAGCAATTACAGTGTGCCTTTGGCACCCAAATCCATTCATTGCTTGCGATCACTCTTTTCTTGTATTGAAGCTCATCTTCATTACAAAAAGCATCATAGCCATCTCTTCATTGTCATCTTGAAAACTAAGCAAGGAAGTATGCTTCTGAGGGCTTCATTCATACAAAGATTGATTGAGACTAGGTGAACAATGGAAGCAACAAAGTAGCAAGGTTTATATGGTTTATTCTTTGTTATTTGAATCTTTGTTTACTTGCAATTTCTATTGATATTATTGGTTTATTGATTGAGTTTGATTACTTTGACAATATTTCTGGTAACATTTTTGGCACCCACCATGGGACCTACCCCCAAATTTAACCCAAAAACTAAGTTTTTGTGCATTAGGAAGATGTACATAGGAGGAATCTGCACATTTGACCCATCCTAACATGCATCTACTGTCTGTTCTAGCACATCCAATCTTTTGACGCATGTAGGCTCTATTTCAGTGCATATAACCCTTGATATGGTGCATCTGCTAATTATGCACGTATACTCTGTATTCCTATACTTTTGACCTCTATCTCAGCGCATCTATACTCTTGCACTTCTAAGCTCTGTTTCTTAACATTTAGGTTCTAAAGCTACACATCTGATCTAAGCAGTGATTTTTAGGGTTTCTCTTGTGGTTGTCACTAATGCTAACACTTTTTTTTAGGAATACTCTTAGATCTATTTGCAGGCTAGGCACTAGTTTAGTCATATAGCTGCATTTGTTAACTCACATTTCAATTTCTAAAGTCAATTAAATGGATGTTCATGCAAATCTCACATAGTCTTAACTAGGAGGGTGGTAATCGAATCCTTGCTATCTTGCATATCATCGAATCATTGCTATATTGCTATCTGTCAAAGTTAGACATATTGCTATCTTGGTAAAATTGAACCATTGCTATCTTGTTATCACTTCAAAGTTAACAAATTTTTGTGCTTGCCCAAGTAGATAACTCATTTAGTTTTTTTTCATTTTAATTAGGGGAAAAGAACCACTGTCTTTCATGTTTTTGGGAATGATACTAGGCCTATGATCTCCCCTATCTTGGGTGACCAAAATGCCAGACATA
The DNA here is from genome assembly GCA_027924645.1 of Cunninghamia lanceolata. Taxonomy (NCBI): domain Eukaryota; kingdom Viridiplantae; phylum Streptophyta; class Pinopsida; order Cupressales; family Cupressaceae; genus Cunninghamia; species Cunninghamia lanceolata. The sequence goes on from BSBN01000207.1 coordinate 4,238,563, forward strand.
TCATTTTCACATGTGTTTAACCTTTAGAGAGGCTTGCCCTTGGATACCCATCCATCCTTGGGGAATGACTTTAAGTGGTAACAAGCTAAAGCTAAGCTTTGCCAAGCCACTATAAATAAATTGTGTTTGGAGTGAAAGCTTCAAACAACGAGTGAAGTTGTGTTATACTGAAAGCCAACCTCCCCCAAAACCCTCCAAGGCGCAACCCTTGCAAGCTGGGAGACTCCATAATGAAGAGTGGTGCTTCCACATGTATAACCACTTGAATAGTTTCACTTATTAATCATCTTTTGATTTTAGTGGCCAAAAAACCCCTATAAGCTGATGCAGGGAAGGGCAATTATCACCTCCCAAAGATGCTTCACTAGAGATAGTGAGAATTGGGTTTATATTGTCCTTTGAAACCTAGGATTGTATTTGTTTTTGTGTCGCAAGTGCTTTATGCATCTCGCAAATCTATGACTTAAGCTCCCCACTAACTTCAATCTGAACAAACTGAAAGAGACCATAGAGGAAACTCATGAAAACCTCAATGGGGATGGTAAAGGAAAGAAAGTCATAGACCTGAACATACCTATGGAAGAAATGAGGAAACAAATCGAGGGCCTAATGCAACAAATGACGGATCTCAAAACAAGAACAAACACTAAAAATTACTCCTTGGAAGACATCGCACCGTACCCCTTTGACAAAAGTTTGAACATGGTTGCCTTCCCCTTTCGGTTTGAAGTTCCTAATTTTGACAAATACAAAGGGAAAGGGGACCCAAGAGACCACATTAGGGAATTTACTGTTGCGTGCATGGAACTAGCTCATAATGAAACTTTCTTAATGAGACTATTCCCTAGATCTCTAGGTAGTCAAGCCATGGAGTGGTTCTCGCGACTTCTGCTAGGTATCAAAACTTTTGATGAGTTAGTAAACAAGTTCATCACACACTTCTCATACAACATTGAACATGAAGTCTCCATGCTTGACTTATGCAATACAAAGCAAAAGAGTGGCGAATCCTTTGCCTCCTTACAAAGGTGGAGACAACTCATAAGAAAATGCTCATATGACGTACCTAAGAAGCAATTGACAGAGATGTTTCTCCACAACCTTAACTCTGATCTAAGCTACCAAATCCAAATTCAATGCCCTACCTCATTTTTGAAGGTCATTGAGATGGGATTATTTATCGAGAAAGCTATGATTGCCAAGGGGCAAATAAAGTTGTACAAGGACACCCATAAGAGGGTTGTATTTAAAGAGAAGGGTGAGGGAAGATCAATGGTTGAGAAGAAAAGCGAAGATCAACATATGAGGATTGTTGAGGAACGTGCAACAAATGGAAGAAAGACATGTGTCATTCAAAAAGAAGTTATGTTGAGTTAACTGCTTTGTTGATGAGGATGCGATTTATTTTTCTTAAATTAGAATTTGTTTTTCTAATTTAAGAGCAATTTTTCTTTAAAGATGCTTTAAAACTGCTTTTGCTTTTGTAACTCAGCTTTTCCTTTTTGTATGACAAGAAGAATATATTTTTAGAAGATAAGAAAGATTTTTGAAGATGAGAAAGCATAATTAAATAAATAGATTTATTTAATTATTTGTAGATAATTTGGAGGAAAATAAAATATTAAATATATTTTATTTTGTGGAGATTTGAGATTTTATTTAAATAAAATTGCATTTTATTTAATTTTCGAAGAATAAAATTTTTTGATTAAATAATCAAAATTATTTAATTATTTTTAGAAGAATGAAGTTGATGTAGATGAATTTAATTAATTAAATAAATGTAATTTATTTAATTAAATGAGACGAGAAGAATCAAATAAATAAATAAATTTATTTATTTATTGATAGAGGAATGTGAAGGTGAAATACATATTTAAAATATTTATTTAAGTAGAGTCATGTCAATTTTAGGTGTATACATTTTGCCCCTCTTTGATGCAATGTGTTCGATCACGTTGTTTCAAAGAATAAGAATTTTTGACGGTGATACATGCCCTAGTTTGCCCCTGGTACAAGTTTAACGATAGGATGCCCCCTTGGGAGATTAGATGGGAAGAAGGTAGAAGGCGTGAAACGGACAATCTCACGAAGAAGAAGGCGAAAAGCAGGTTAGGATGGAGAAAAATGGGATATGTTTCAGAGAAACAGATATGGGAAGTAGTCACAGTTGTCATACAGTTAGATATGGGTCACTTGCTATAAATAGGAGCTGGGTCCACAAGTTTTATTTATTTGCACACTTGTCCTTAGTTGATTGGCCTCTTGAGAGCTTAGGAGAGCATGGTAGCCAGAGAGATGGATATTTCATGTGAGGAGCACTAGTTTGAGTGAGTCTGACAGTTCAATCGGCCAGTGGAGGTAGGTCCCCCAGTATGCAATTCGTCAAAACTTGCAAAAAGTCATTTATTAGGCTCATTAATGGCTAGGGAAAAATACTTAGACAGATGCGCCAAACCATCTTTCGACACATATACACTCTGGAATAGCACATATGCCTCAAAGTAATGCATTTGAGATATTCTATGGTGCATTTGATAGTTTGGTGCATACAAGCTTTGCATTGGCGCATCCATGGTGGAATGGCGCATATGATATAACAAGTAGCGCATGTGCTAGAACAACACATACAAGCTCTGGGTTAGTGCATTCACGGTGAAGCGGCACATGTGATATGGATCGACACGTTTGCCACCTAGATTGGTGCATTTGCACTAGGAAAAAATCAAATGACTTAATGAAATTAACCCAATTGGCACCTTGATCGATGCGTCAATTGATAAGTGATCTCCGAGATTGCTGAGAATCTAGTTAAGAGATGATATGCTGTTTTGATTAATTTTATATGTTAAGTCATTGATAGGATAGTTTCATTGTTATGAGTAGGCTTGCTTGGATATGGATTTCTTTGATGTTATGCTTTGCTTGGTTGTAGGAGGATATTTAGGATGTCCTTATGTCATGAGAGTAGTTCCTGTTGCCATTGTTACAGCGTGTTGTGATGTTCACAACATGCCCCATTTTGCTCCTTAGCAAAATGAGGACCCCTGCTATGGCTTGCTCCCTTGTTTTTGTGCTTTGGGTGGTTATGGTAAAAAGCAACATCAGTCAGTGTGCATGTGCCTTAAGGTCAGGTAAATTTGTGATCGTCAAGTCGAAACCCAAATTTCAAAGTTTGAATCTTTCCTCAGGAAGCCTACCATGTGAAAGGGTGTAAAATTCTAGTCAGGTTTGCCTTTTGTATCACCTTGAAATTCAACCAAATGAGAAAGTTATGACAAGTCAAAGTTATGGTCAAGCCTAATATTTTGGGGGGTCATATCCTGAACATCAGTCACCTTATAGAAGATCACCCCGATCCAATTTTGTCACTCGATAGTCATTTGGTCCGTAAACTTTGGACGTCAAGTTTATGTGATAACTGTATCTACCCGTCGGGCACCCTCATATATTTCGCAGGGGTCATATTTCTAATATCACCTGATATTTCAAAGATCCCCCGATCTTTCAAATATCACCCTCTCACAGAATATCACCCCAGTGCCAATATGACGATGACGTCATCACCCTCTTGCCTTGCGGAGGTATGTTTCCAATATCACCCCTGTTCAATAACATGATGGTGACGTCACTTTAACGCAGTGTTTAGGTAAAGTCATCTAGATGGTGATGTCATCCCGATCTTTCTGAGGGGAGGGTCATTTCACTCATGGGGGTCATCTCTCGATTATCACCCGATCTCTCAAACATCCCCTGATCTTAAAAACATGACCCGATATAAAAAAGCGCGACATGACCGTGACGTCATCCTGTTTGGGGGGTGATATTCTTCAAGGTCCTTTCCTCAGGGTCATATCTCTTGGACCCCCCATTTTCCTTCAATATCACCATGGCGTCATCCTTCCACATTTGTAATGAAGCTCGTCCATGATGATGATGTCATCATCATATCTTGATTAATATGAGTGCTCCGAAATCTACATGCAGGTGGCGGAACCGAAAGGTTATCAAAAAGGGATCAAATCCTCAGGTGCATGTGGATTTTCACAAATTCATGACCTGATATATATATGTTTGCAAATTCAAGGCATAATTTAGTCTAAATATTTATCCTCCTGCTGGTTATTTAAAGGATGATGCCTAACTTCTATATGTTAACCGCAAGTGCATCGGCCAGAAGGATGAGGTCGATGGGACATTTTTGGCTGGCTCCGATCGAGGAGGGTCATGCCGATGACTAGAACGATGTGCAGTCACGATACTAAAAAAGGCAAGAAAGGCAGGGCGTGCGGATTTTGAATCCATTTCAGAACTTGATGGCATGCAGGTGGAGATTTCACAGAGCTTTAATGGCGAAGACATCCCAGGTGGTGAACTAGATCCTGAGAGGTTGCAAACACACCTAGAAGAGACAAAGCTTTCAATGTGGAGGAAAATGCTGGTGGGAACATTATTGAGCGAGCGGCACTCTGTTTGGACGCTGCTCAAATTCTTGGCGGGATCTGTTTTTCACCATTTGATGCTGCATTTCAAGATGTAGACCATTGATTTGCTAGGGTTCCCAGGGCACTGTGTTAGGGGGAGAAATAGAGACATATTTAGCCCCTGCACTCTGTACAAGAGGAGGTCAATCATTCAAAATTAGACCTGTAGCCATTTCATGTAGGAGATCAAATTGCTGAGACTAGTGAGGATTGAATTGTTGAAACATCAAGGTTCTTTCTTCAGATCACTGTATATGTACTTGTTCTTTAGCATACTGAATGGAGATGAAGCCCCATATTACATCCTGATTGTATATCTTAAGTAATCTTCAAGTTGATTTCTGGATATGTAATGATGAATCCTATGCTCAAGTAGAAGTGTTTTCATTCTATTGCATGTTGTTGTCAACTTTCCCCTAAAGATTTGCACTAGATCATGTAGATTTGTGGAATGTCCTGGTGAAGTATGATTCTAGTTTTCTTCTCTTCATTGCTGTATGGGAACATGTATGTGGGTCAGTGATCTCAGTCAAGTAATTTTAGGAATCTCACTCTCTAACCCTTTTTCTCATTTTAATTTCATAGAAATCACTTCCATAACTGCACATCATGATAAATATTAAGCAGAACAGAGAAATATACTGACATCTCGTAGATAACTGAACATCATTAGCATGTTTTGAGCTAGATGCATGTACTGTTGAAAATATCATGCAAAGAAACATAAATAAGGGTAGAACCCATGCAGATATCCACTTAGACACATCCTTTGAAGGGATATACTGTCTAGAGCAACCTCTTTGAATGAAAGCATTGTTGCAGAAGCAGAATCTACTGATCTACGTAAGACCCCAAAATGGAAAATAGCAGCACACATCAACCACTGAGTGATCTTAGTAGATTATGAACTAATCATCAAAGACTTGGGATCTTGAATTCTATGAATTCATCGTATCTTTAAAGATAAACAAGGGCTATTGTGTAACTTTTGTTTTGTGTTTGTGTGTGACTAATATCACCATCAACAAAGAAATTGGTGCTAGAAGGAGGGCCTAAACAAGGAAACTATAGATTCCTGCAAACATTGCTTAAATATCCTATTAGTTTGAAAATTTGACCATAAACTAGCCAATCTTCCTTGAAAACTTGAGAAATCCTAGCTTTCAGGGCAAATACCAGGTCTAGATCTAGTGGACTCTTTGGAGAACTACCTATCAAGGAATTCAGACCTAGGACTGTAGACATTCATCACTCTCCTAATCCCAATGCATCTGAAGCTTCACCAGGGTGTGCTCATGTCACTCCTATTGGCTTCCAAATACCTACAAGACCACCTGTCATACCTCAGGTCCAACATCCACCGATTGCAATGTCATTTTTCATAGCAGAGTCACCTCTGACCTTTAATGCATACCATGATTTGCCTAAGAATCCTGATAAAATTTGTCCTAGGTACCATCCGTATTAGGATGCTAATGATCATGTCAGAACTTTTAAGGAAGCTTGTTGTAGGGATAGGATTGAACATGAAGATGTGGTATGCAGGTTATTTCCATTCTCCTTGGGGGAAGGGGCCTATAATAGGTATATCAGTCTTGGTCAAGGTTCAGTCAGTTCATGGGATGCCTTGGAAAAATCTTTCAAGGATAGGTTCAAGGTACCTATAGATCCTTCAATGAACTATCATTTATTTGCCACCATCAAGAGATCAGAAGGAGAACCTATTGCAAACTTCAATGCTAGATTCCAGAAGATGCTATCTAAGCTAGTTGCTCCCTATGTTGTAACAGATGAAGTTGCTAGGAGCATTTATTACTTAGCCTTAGATCCCTTGACTTCCATGTTTATCAGGAGAACACATCCTAGTGTAACAACTTTAGTAGAAGCTTTTGAGGAAGCTATCAAAGTCAACCAGCAATTAGCTTCTGCTCCCACACCAAATATTGTCTTCCCTACACTTCCTTGTTATCCAACATACCCTATTCACCAATAGACCAACGGTGCCATGGTACCTTCAGCAGTGATGCTAGCCCCTTTGTAGATACCCCCACTTAGTATCATGCCACCACCAAATGGAAATCACCAGATGTTGCAATATCCAGAGCAAACACAAGTACCTCAGGTTGTGAAACCATCCAACAATAACAAGGGATCTTCCTTTTTCAAGCCCCAGACAGAGAGTGTAGTGGCCAAAGTTTAGGAAGAGAAAGAAGAAATCAAAGAAATATCAGCATAGTTAAGGAAACTTACCACTGAGGTCACTCATCTGAGAAATCAGAACAGAGGTTATGCCAACAATAGACCTAATTATCCTGATAGGGGGTACAATAATAATTACAATAACAATGGCAACAACAATCCTCCTAGACATCCTAGAGTGTGGAACACTAGGCCAAACAATGGTTCCTTGCCATCACCCCTAGACACTCAGCCTCCTAGTGAACCTAAGCAAACTACTAGCGTAAACCTTGCAGAGGTAGCACTTACAAACTCATGCAAGATACATAACACCAATGCTCATGCAGAGCTAGACTGTCCTCAATTCAGGATTGCTACTAGTATCTTCCAAGCTGAAGTGTCCAGCACTTCAGGAAACCCACCTTATGCAGAGGGAAATGAAATTGTCCCCTATGAGTATGATTCTGCCTTAGTGCTGGAAAGCTTCATGCATCATCCTTATCAACAGACAATCTCATCACATCAGGATTACACCTTAACATGTGAGGAATCAGCCATGACTTTTGAATCTAACTACTTTTTTCCATTTGAGGATGAGAATGAGCCATCAGCTGAGCATGAGGAAGTCAATGCTTATCAACAACAACCTCAGAGTAGGCATAATTACAACTTGAGGAATAACTCAAACTGATCTGCTGAGCCTTTGACCACATCCTTGCCTCCAAACAATTTCAATACACCTCCTGATCCCAAGGCTAGTAATAACCCTGGATTTCCCAAGGTTAATGCTTAATATTTGGCACCACAGAACACAGTACCAAAAGCTACAAATCTACCTCCTAAGTTTGACAAGTTGGTCACTTATCTGACTAATGAAATGAAAAAGATCAAAATCACCCTGCCATTATTAGAGTTGTTTAAAACCCCTATTATCAAAAAAGCTTTCATGAAATCATTGGATGATTGTGCTCAAAAGGAATATAGTCGTATCTCAAGTCAGTTTGCAAATAAAAATCATGCTACTAGGGATGCTAATGTTAAACATAAAACCTCAGCTATTGTTCAAGCTACAGATACCTCCCACATGACCCTAACAGAGACAAGAGTGAGTCACCTCCTTTCCTCCTTACCATAAGGATGTTCAGTAAGAATTTGCACAAATATTTAGTAGACTTAGGAGCATCTACCAATGTAATGTCTTTGTCCATATGCAATGCTTTAGGGTTACATCCTACTAAATCATTAAAGAAGGTGACACAATTAGACAAAACAGAGGTAAGTGTGATAGGAGAACTGACTCACATTCACATGCAACTACCATCGGATCCCAGAATCCAATACTATATTGATATTCAGGTAGTTGATATACTTGATACATATGGGATGTTACTCAGCAGAGACTGGTCAAAAACCCTTAGTGGATACATGTCGACTTATTTCAGTCATATGTGGCTGCCCTGGAGAGGGATACCAAATCAAATAAGGATAGATGCTGAACCTCGCATGAAGCACATGATCACTGAATATAACAAAACCAATGAAATCATGTATGTGGATGTGGAACCTAGAGTTTACTCCATTAGACCTCAAACTGCCAGCATAGAGGAGATCCTAATGTTTGACATGCATGATCATGATGATGACCCTCAAGATGATGAAATAGTTGCAAAATCTGATTATAATCCTAAAAATAAAATAAAATTGGATCATTTCAAGAATTTTGAGATGCATTTGTTTAAAGAGGTGCAACGATGTCGGTTGTTAGAAATGCCTATTCAAGATATTCTAATTGATGGATGGTGCAGGCTGCATGATGAGGCACATCCTGAAAAGACTTGTGATGCCTACTTAGACATGCTGGAGCTAGAACAAGCATATATTGAAGCATCTTCATCATCAGCAGAGGTGAGTTTTGCAGACAGTGATAATGATAGTAATTTATGTTTGTCTTCTGCAGGAACAGGAGGATGCACATATCAAGATGAGAGTTCTATTCAGATGCCAGAAGAGATACTGGTGTACAACAGGAGTAATACTAAGAACAAGAAGAAGATCACCCCAGGGAGTGATTGTTTAGTGGAATTAGATTATTAGTTATCTGATGAGGATAGGGGCAAAAATCTATACAAATTTGAAGAGTTTCTATCGAAAGAGATCAAAAAAATGACACAGCAGCAAAGACCTTCGTAGGATGTCTTGATTGAAGGTTGGTGCAAGTTGCATGAAGCACCACATTCAGAAATGGCTTGTTTATTGTGTCTCCATATTCTGAAAAGGCAAACATTACCTAGTCCAGAGGATGTTCCTTCTAATGGTAAGACAAAAAGAAGAAATATCAGCTTCCCATGAGGCAGATGAGGTGATACCTGAGAAAGCTGAGATACTAAAATTAAAGTGGATATCCAGTGGTGCAGCTACCAGGGCCAAAAGGAAGAAAGAAGCCCCAGACAAGCTTTGAGATGAAGATAAGCCATGGATCCTCAGGTTTGATGGATCCAAGTCAAAACAAGGAGTTGGAGTAGGGATAGAAATCATTGATCGATCAGGAAAATCCTACTTAGCAGCATACAGATTGCAGTTCCCATGTACAAACAATGTGACAGAGTATGAAGCTCTAATTCATGGGATACTGTTTGCACTTAGAAAGAAGGTGAAAATTCTTCATGTCTACAGAGACTCAGAATTAGTTGTCAGACAGGTAAGAGGTGTATACTCTTGCAATTACAAATGGTTTTCCAATTACAGACATAGGGTGTGGGACTTAATAAAATATTTTGATGCATTCAATATCACCCATGTCCCCAGAGAACAAAACCACAGAGCAGATGCTTTGGCCCAGGCTGCCAATACTTTAGAATGACTGTCCATATCTGGTCTAAAACAATTCTTAGTTGAATTAGTATTAGTGCCTTCTGTGCCTGACAGTGTAACCAATCTTTAGGTATTGATGATGATCAGCATATATTGGATTTTATTTCCAACAAAGATGTTTTTAAAGCACATATCATTGCTAAAAGGAATGTAGAGGATCATGTCTGGGAAGAAGAAGAAATCCTAGAGTTGCCTAGTAATAAGATTCCTAAGGGAATGATAGAGCTAGAAAGAGCATTTGATCTAGACAACATGCTAAAACAGAAGGATCTCCCAAAGGCTGATGAAGGACAATACTCACCGGTTAACATTGGGCAGGGTGATAAAAAAAGAAATGTTCTAATTGGGAAAGTCTGTACGGAGGAAGAATTCAAAGGAATAACCCAAGCCCCTCAAAGACTATATTCATGTCATTGCCTGGATGTATGATGAACTAAAAACTTATGACACATCAATCACCACTCATACAATACCTTTGAAGCCAAATGCCAAGCCCTTTAAGTAGAAACAAAATCTCTTAATGCTTTGCTGGAACCCATCATCTTTGAAGAGGTTAAAAGGCTGCTTGATGCTAGGATCATATTTCTTGTGAGACATTCTACATGGGTGGCAAACCTGGTCCCAGTAAGGAAGAAGAATGGTGACATCAGATTGTGCGTGGACTTCAGGAACTTAAATAGAGCTTCTGAAAAGGATAACTATCCTTTGCCTTCTTTGGATGAAGTCCTGCAGATTGTAAATGGTGCCAAGATGATGTCATTCTTGGACATTTTCTCTGGTTATAACAAGGTAATGGTGGGCATAATTGACAGATTGAAAACTACATTTACCACAAAGTGGGGGATCTTTGCCTACAGGCACATGCCATTTGGGTTAATAAACGCTGGAGCCACATTTCAGCGAGCAATGGACATAGCCTTCAAAGGCTTAATTGTTAAATGCATAGTCATATACATGGATGACTTAATAGTCATCTCTAAAGATAGAGGAAACCATGTAGAGGAAGGTGTTGAAGAAGTGTGAACAATACAGGATATCCATGAACCCTAAGAAGTGCATATTTGGGATGACCACAGGGAAATTACTAGGCCACCTGATAACTGAAAATGGGATTATCATTGATCCTGACAGAGTGGAGTCCATCATGAGGATACAACTTCCTGGAAGTAGGATGGAGCTCAAATATTACTTTGGTAAGATTAATTTTGTTAGGAAATTTATCACTGGCTTTGCGGAGATTGTCAGACCCTTGAACACCATGCTCAAGAAGGATGCTAAAATCAAGTGGACACCTAAAGCTAGAGCAGCTTTTGAAGACATTAAGAAAGCCATATCAAATGCTCCAGTCCTGATCAGTCCAAATTATACCAAAGACTTTCACATTTACTCATTTGCTTTAGAACATACTTTTGTAGCAGTGCAGACACAGAGAAATGAAGAAAAGGAGGAAAAACCTATAGCCTTTATGATCTACCCTTTCAGAGATGCAGATCTCAGATACATGGACGTTGAAAGCAAGGCACTTGCTTTGGTTCGAGCAGTCAAGAAATTCAGGCATTACATTCTAAGAAGTAAATGATCGCTGTGGTACCTGATGCAGTAGTAAAGATGCTATTAATGGAAAGTGAACCAAGAGAAAAGAGAGCTAAATGGATCACTGTCCTCCAAGAGTATGATATAGACATCACCCCCATGAAGTTAGTAAGAGGATAGGCATTGAGCCAGATGATATCAGAGATTGATCCCAATATCATGAGCCAGCAGTATGTTGTGAATGGAAAGGAAGATGGAGAGTGATACTTAGACATCAAACACATCCTAATCACTGGAAGATGTCCCTCAAGATTGCAGGCCTCACAAAGGAGAGCCTTGAAGATAAGGTCACAAAAGTACATGATAAAAGAGGAATCATTTTCAAGAAAAACTATGAGGGGATATACCTAAGGTGCCTGGAAAGACCAAAAGCAGATAAGGTGCTAACAGAATTACATGATAAATTTAGGAATGCACATGGATCATCCTTAGCCACCACTCATGCTATCCTTAGGGCAGGGTATTATTGGCCCACAATTTTTAAAGACACTGTTGAACACACCAAATGCTGTCATATGTGTCAGGTTGCTGCAAATAGAGAGAAATATGCTACTCAACCTTTGCAGCTAGTGATGGAGATGCACCCATTTGCTCAATGGGGAATGGACTTCATAGGACCTATCAATCCTCCATCATCCTTAGGCCACAGGTATGTTTTAACTATTACTGACTACTATACCAGGTGGACTGAAGTTGTCAGCAGTAAGACATGTAATGCTGAGGATGTCATTAGTCTTTTGGAAAGCAATATAGTGACCAGGTATGGAGTTCCATATGCTTTAGTATGTGATAATGGATCTACTTTTGCTTCAATTAAACTATCAAGTTGGGCTTTTGATTATGGGGTCATCCTAAAATTCTCCTCAAACTACTATCCCCAGAGGAATGGATTAGCAGAATCCACAAACAAGAACCTATTGAACATCATAAAGAAATTAATAGAAAAGAACCCAAGGGAATCGAACACTTTATAGAAATATGCCTTATGGGTAGATAGAACCAGGAATAAGGCTGCATTAGGAAATTCACCTTTCCACTTAGTATATGGGTTAGATCCTATCCTCCCTGTTAACTTAAGAATTCCTACACTGTAGTTTGTACAAGAATACCTAGGCATAGATGATAAACAGGAAGTAGGTTGCTACAATTGATGCACTTAGATGAAAAAAGAAGTGAAGCAATCAACCAATTTTCTAAACATCAGGCTATTGTCAAAAACTGGTTTGACAAAAGAGCCAGAATTAAGGCTTTCAGAATCTCAGACCTAGTCCTGATATGGGACAAAGCACATGAAAGGAAAGGTGATCATGGTAAGTTTGATAAACTCTAGGTAGGTCCCTTTCAAATTTTTGAAATTTTAGGAGACAACACCTACAGGCTTAAGACCTTAACCGGTGAGGATGTTCCATTACCAGTTAATGGACAGTTTCTCAAACACTATTTTCAAGCCTGAAGTAGCACCATGACAGCCATGTGTATCATAGTGTACATTCTTGTATAGTTGTCTGTTTTGTCCTGTTTGTTTTGGTTGCTTTGCTTTGTTTCCTCAGCAGGGATCTTTATTTTGATTTAGAGTATGAAGGAGCAGATTAACAACCACTGAAAACAATGGAAAATTTAGATCATTCAAGTTAATTGTTTGAAATTTATGCATAACTTGTGTGACTGTCATGAATGTAGAAAGTTGTTTGACTTGTGAAATTATGTATTCAATAAGAATGGGTTGAGTATTCAAGGAATGTTCCTCACAATGACACACCTAAAATCCTTAGATTTGTTGAACTTACCAGTGTAGATATTAGGTGAAAAATTAGAGGTCACCCTTGCTACCATTACAATTCTCAGCTTAATTTCAGCAAGTGACCACTCCTTGCATCATGAAGTTACAATTGCAGTATCTTATGAAGTTTCTATCAAATACATAAAAATATAAAGTAATAAAATAGATTTTATCAAAAATCCAGGTTAAGCCATCTAAGTAACTCTACAGGGGCTATAGACACTCGCTGGCAGTGGGGCTCTACTTAGGAGAATTGTAACGATAACCTTGTTGGGGCTATGGATGCCTACTAGCAGCAAGGCTATATCTGGTTGGCTATGAGGGAATATCCTCACCTACATAGGCTAATATCAGTCACTGGTTTGTTCAACTGATCTTCAAGATGAGGATTATTAATCACATGCACCCACTTAGACTGAAAGAAAAATTCATGCACCTTATTGAATACATTGAGTCTCAAGTTAGATGATGATTTGCAAAAAAGATAGCTGGAAGTTATGAGTTTATTTTATTTAGTTTCCTTTAATGGTTTTACTTTTTGATTGTTTTGTTTGGTTGCTAGTTGTTGTGATGTTCACAACTCGCCCCATTTTGCTCCTTAGCAAAATGAGGACCCCTGTTGTGGCTTGCTCCCTTTATTTTGTGCTCTGGGCAGTTATGGTAAAAAGCAACATCAATCAGTTTGCATGTACCTTAAGGTCAGGTAAATTTGTGATCTTCAAGTCTAAACCCAAATTTCAAAGTCTGAATCTTTCCTCAGGAAGCTTGCCATGTGAAAGGGTGTAAAATTCTAGTCAAGTTTGCCTTTTGCATCACCTTGAAATTCAGCCAAATGAGAAAGGTATGACAAGTCAAAGTTATGGTCAAGCCTGATATTCTGTGGGGGGTCATATCCTGAACATCAGTCACCTTATAGAAGATCACCCTAGTCTAATTTTATCACCTGATAGTCATTTGGTCTGCAAACTCCAGACATCAAGTTTATGTGATAACTGTATCTACTTGTTGGGCACCCTCATATATTTCGTGGGGGTCATATTTCTAATATCACCTGATATTTCAAAGATCCCCTGATCTTTCAAATATCACCCTCTCACAGAATATCACCCCAGTGCCAATATGATGATGATGTCATCACCCTCTTGCCTCGCGGAGGTATGTTTCCAATATCATTCATGTTCAATAACATGACGGTGACATCACTTTAATGCAATGTTCAGGCAAAGTCATCTAGACAATGATGTCATCCTGATCTTTCTGAGGGGAGGGTCATTTCATTCGCAGGGGTCATCTCTCGAATATCACCCGATCTCTCAAACATCCCCCGATCTTAAAAACATGACCCGATATACAAAAGCATGACATCATCCTATTTGGGGGGTGATATTCTTCAACATCCTTTCCTCAGGGTCATATCTCTTGGACCCCCCGTTTTCCTTCAATATCACCATGGCATCATCCTTCCACATTTGTAATGAAGCTCATCCATGATGATGATGTCATCATCATATCCTGATTAATATGAGTGCCCAAAAATCTACATGCAGGTGGCGAAACCAAAAGGTTATCAAAAAGGGATTAAATCCTCATGTGCATGCGGACTTTTGTAGATTCATGTATATATCTATATATATATGTTTGCACATTCAAGGCATGATTTAGTCTAAATGTTTATCCTCCTGTTGGTTATTTAAATGATGATGCCTAACTTCTGTATGTTAACTGAAGGTGCATTGGCTAGAAGGATGAGGTTGATAGGGCATTTTTGGCTTGCTCCGATCGAGGAGGGTCATGCTGATGACTAGAACGATGTGCAGTCGCGATACTAAAAAAGGCAGGAAAGGAAGGGTGTGCGGATTTTGAATCCATTTTAGAACTCGATGGCGTGTAGGTGGAGATTTGACGGAGCTTTAATGGTGAAGAAATCCCAGGTGGCAGACCAGATCCTGAGAGGTTGCAAACACACCAAGAAGAGACAAAGCTTTCAATGTGGAGGAAAATGCTAGTGGGAACATTATTGAGTGAGTGGCGCTCTATCTAGACACTGCTCAAATTCTTGGCGGGATTCATTTTCCACCATTTGATGCTGTGTTTCAAGATGCAGACCATTAATTTGCTAGGGTTCCCAGGGCACTGTGTTGGGGGGAGAAATAGAGACATATATTTAACCCCTGCACTCTATACAAGAGGAGGTCAATCATTCAAAATTTGACCCGTGGCCATTTCATGTAGGAGATCGGATTGCTAAGACTAGTGAGGATTGAATTGTTGAAACATCAAGGTTCTTTCTTTAGATCACTGTATATGTACTTGTTCTTTAGCATAGTGAATGGAGATGAAGCCCCAGATTACATCCTGATTGTAAATCTTAAGTATTCTTGAAGTTGATTTCTGGATATGTAATGATGAATCCTGTGTTCAACTAGAAGCGTTTTCATTCTATTGCATGTTGTTGTCAACTTTCCCCTAAAGATTTGCACTAGATCATGCGGATTTGTGGAATGTCTTGGTGAAATATGATTCTAGTTTTCTTCTCTTCATTGTTGTATGGGAACATGTATGTGGGTCAGTGGTCTCAATCAAGTAATATTAGGAATCTCACTCTCTAACCCATTTTCTCATTTTAATTTCAAAGAAATCACGTCCATAACTACACATCATGATAAATATTAAGCAGAATAGAGAAATATGCTAACATCTCATAGATAACTAAACATCATTAGCATGTTTTGAGCTAGATGCATGTATTGTTGAAAATATCATGCAAAGAAACATAAATAAGGGTAGAACTCATGCAGATATCCACTTAGACACATCCTTTGAAGGAATATATTGTCTAGAATAACCTCTTTGAATGAAAGCATTATTATGGAAGTAGAATCTACTGATCTACGTAAGACCCCAAAATGGAAAACAACAGCACACATCAACCATTGAGTGATCTCAGGAGATTATGAACTAATCATTAGAGACTTGGGATCATGAATTCTATGAATTCATCGTATCTTTCAAGATAAACAAGGGTTGTTGTGTAACTTTTGTTTTGTGTTTGTGTGTGACTAACATCACCATCAACACAGCGATACATGTTGACTGAGATATATCGTGAGGTGCTAGGTGCTATGGGTTTGCACTATGTTTGCTTTATGCTTGAGGTTCATGTGAAATGGGCTATGTTGACTGTAACGGTGGAGTGATTCCATAGTGAGGATGGCACATTCCATCTGTCGATGGGGGAGATGGTGATTGCTCTTGAGGACGTGTACCAGATTCTGCACCTCTTGATTCAGGGAGAGATGGTTGAGTATGAGTCACAGCGGGATGCTCACTTGGAGGAGTGTAGACGTGTGTTTGATGACCCAGGGTTGGTGGAGTAGGTGATTTTGTGGCAGGACATACATGACTGCTATGACTACTTCCCAAGCATAGTGGTAGGATTGATCGGTGGCATAGTATGCCCCGATAGAAGGTCACAGACTTCCCGATCGGTGGGGGGAGGATGTTAGAGAGCATGATTATGGATGGGATGCGGTATGCATGGGGGGTGTGTCTACTTGCACACTTATACAGAGATATGCATCAGGTAGTATACCATAGAGGATCTAGTTTATCAGCAAGTGTGTCTCTCTTGCAGTTTTGGTTGTGGGAGCACATAGCTATCACATGACTGATATGTCTATTTCATAGGCAGAGGGGTGAGCCCTACAGTTATGGCTATGCAGGTGTGATTTCCCAGCATAGGTTGGGGAAGCTGGAGTACCAGAGACACACGTTTGATAACTTAGATCTGGTTGTCTAGTGTCCATACTTAGATTGTGAGGTATGGGATGATGAGGCAGATGAGCTTCCATATTGTTTCCAGACTCAGTGGCTGATTGGGAGGACCAGGCATATACTAGAGAGGTAGATTGTTAGCAGGGTTCAGAGATAGTTTGGTAGAATACAAGATAGACCACAGGGCAAGGCATGATTTGCGAGGACCCATGCAGAGAGATACAGGTGGGGGCCCATGGCATCATACGAGGAGGCCTTGACAAATTTTTAGTAGATTCCTTATGCAGTGTGGCCCATGAGGATGAAGATAGTGGATGCTAGCATGACGCTAGACTATGAGGAGTGGTTCACTGCTCATCCCTTTCCTAGATACTCGGGACTGGGAGAGTTGGCTCCTCATATCAATGAGGAGGATTCAGACGATGAGGGTGCAGCTGGCAGGAGGAGGGGAGGACAGAGGAGGAGAGGAGATCAGGGTGATGATGGAGGAAAGGGAAGAGGAGGTGGTAGACCAAGATAGAGGAGGAGGTCAGGGGAGGGACCGTTAGGTCAGCAGGTAGTTGTGCAGCCACAGGCTGTAGGCCAGGTGCAGGCATAGGTGCTAGCGTAGCAGGGGTCACCGCAGAGGTAGATGTTGCCACCACAGCAGGTGGTGCAGTAGGTGCCAGCACAGTAGGTTCCGCAGCCTAATTTACAGCAGTAGGCTATTACTACCCTGCAGGGTTAGATTAGGTAGCTGAGAGCTCATATGAGAGCAGTAGAGTCTCGTAGAGATACAGATGCATTATAGATATCAGAGTTATCTAGAGAGAGAGATGCGGCCTTAGCTAGCATGCAGGCGATGAGAGTAGAGAGAGATGTAGCCGTGATGGTGATGGGCACAGATGGTACATCTAGCTTATTGGTTTCACATGTGTAGCAGACACAGACACAACTGGCATAGGTATAGAGTGAGCTTGGTCAAGCAAAGGCTCAGATGCAGTATTAAAGAGGGTTATACCATGGGGTAGTGGCAGCAGATCAGCGGGCGCCCAGTTTCAGGACCCAGTCTATGGCATCCCATAGGGCAGGTGGGTCTCGATCTGTGGGATCAGTGAGGGGTCCCTAGCAGTCAGGGGGAGACAGAGGAGAGGGCAGTGTAGGGAGCAATGCTCCACAATAGTAGGGTTAGGCAGACCTGGATACTTGATCCATTTTTGAGTTGATATACACATTTTTTATGGCCGAGATAGCCTGTATATGTACTATTTTTGCCCTGAGACATGTATCACTATCTTTGTGTACCTTGTATACATTTTTCTGATATGACTCTGAGAGATTTGGACAGATATTTTTGATATGTTGTACATTTGGACATGCTTTGTTGATTATATGATGATGCAGTTATGGATGTTCTATATGCTCATGCTTTCTATGTTGATGTGTTATGGATGCAATCTATTTTATATGTGATGCATACTAGATTGGTGTACATGATTTTGTTATGCAATGTAGACGTGGCATGTTATGGAAATGTTTAATGCAGTTCTATATGTAGTTTGTCTATGTTTTTGGTTTTTTTATGAGATATATGGATGTACATGTATGTGGGTGACCTAATGCACTTTATGATGTATGCAAATGATGTAATCGTGTAAATGACTATCTCATGTGATGTGATATGAGATCTATGCTATGTTTTTGATATGTCCAAATGTACTCAATTGACACAGGTGATGATGTAGAGAGGTGGAAGAAGAGATGAAGAAATACTGACTTTCATTTGATATACTGTAGGATTGTATGGTTGATATGGATTGTTGGATATGAGATGGATGTGGATTGTCATCTTGATATTTGCAAGTCTTTTGCTTTCATCATTGGGCACTTTTTGGTATTTTTCACTTTGTGAAATGTTGTAAGAAAATACAAGCATCTAGGTATAATTAAACCAAGATGACCTGAGTATTCCTTACATGGATTTTGATATAGCAAGTCGATACAAGCATCTAGTCAAACTTGAATCTAGATGACCTAAGTACTTCTTGCATTTCAACAGACAAGGATTGCCCCTTTTCATGTTTAGACCTTGGAGTCTTCGATGATCTTTTACTGATCATGTCGTTAGACAAGAGTCGTTACACTACTAAAGTGTAATCCACAAGTAGCAAACAAAGAAAAATATTATGCCTCCATCATAGCATCTCTAGCTTTTGGCATCCTTGAGTAGCATAGGAAGACATAATGTCAAAAATTTAATACCTTGTAAGTTAACTTGTTCACAAAACATTCTTGCATTAGATGTGTCTTTTGCCATAATTGATATAGGATTAGTTTGAGTGTTTTCAGTATGGTGCTTTGTTTTGGACAAGGTTGATGTTTTGAGTCAAGACTTTTTGTTTTGGAAGCTTGTTGTTATTGTGGTCACTTGCGTCTGGCAAAAGTTATCACAATCCTTTATTGGTATCCTCTTAGAAAAGTGCGGCATTCAAGAATCCAAATCCATAACTAGGTCAAGGAGTTGCCCCCAGTTTAGACAAGGATCAACTTATTATGGGTGAGATGACAACGGATATGGAGAGATGGACCCTAAGGGATTGACCTAGTGCCTCAGGGGCTCATTGCTAAATGGTCTTGCCTACATGACGACGTAGAGGTAATGTAGTTCAGGGTGAACCTGATGGACCTAACACCTAGGCGATGGCAAAGATGTAGAAATGGTGTGGACAGACATCAGGATAGACAACACTAGAGGGATATGGAGGGGAGAGAAGTGGAGCAGAGCCTCAGGGGCGCATTGAGAATGGCCTTGCCTACATGATAACTCAGAGGTGACGTAGTTTGACAACAATTCAATGACTGGTTCAAGATGAACGTTATGGACACAAGAGACATGAGGTCACAACAGATGGAGGAAGTGGTTTGTCACAAATAGTGCCTGTTTATCAAGTTTTCACCGCTTGCTTTTATTTGCAATGAAAGCTAAAAGTACACATGATGCATGTTTGCCAAGTTTCATCATGGTACCTATCCAAGGTGCCTGTTTACCAGGTATTCACTAGAGGACAATTTTTTTGATATTTTTCCATTTTTTAAATTTTTTTGTTCTATTTTTTATCACTTTTTCAATTTTTATTTTTTATTTTTTCAGGACTCCCTTACATTGGGGCTTTCAGGTATAGAATTTGTGGAGGTGCATGTTGTTGATAGGATCATCAAACAGTTCACCTTCAGATGTAGCCAATTGATATGCCCCCGATCCATAAGCTGCAATGATGACATAGGGATCTAGCCAGTTAGGTTCAAATTTTCCTTTCTTCTCTCGATCTTGCTGATTTCTAGGATTTTCTCTTAAGACTAGGTCACCAACTTGGAAGACTCAGGGTTTTACCCTATGGTTATAGCTTCTGGACATTCGTTGTTGATATGCTTTTAGATGGTTAAAGGCTTGTTGCCTTCTCTCTCCGAGCAGCTCTAATTCTTGGAGTCTGGACACTCTATATTCTTCATCAAATATGAGACCTTTTAATGAAACTTGCAAGGATGGGATCTTGAATTCAATGGGCAAGATAGCTTCAGAGCCATAGACTAGGGAGTATGGTGTTGCACCTATGGGTGTGCGAATACTGGTGTGGTATGTCTACAATGCAGGATTCAGATGGACATGCCAACCTTGGCTGGCATCATTGATAGTCTTCTTTAGGATTTTCAAAATGGTTTTATGTGATGCCTCAGCCTGGCCATTGCCTTGGGGGTAATAGGGGTTGAAAAGCAGTGCTAGATATGGAATTTCTCGCATAGTTCCCTGACATCTTGATTTTTGAAAAGTCATCCATTATTCGTGATAATGGATGAAGGGATGCCATAGTGACAAATGATATAGTTCAAGATAAACGAGGCAATATTCTTGCCTATGATATTGGCTAGAGGCATGTCTTCAATCCATTTCATGAAGTACTCAGTGGCAGCGATTATGAATTTATGGCCGCTAGATGAAGAGGGGTGAATCTTGCCCACTAAGTAGAGTCCCCACTGACAGAAAGGCCAAGGAGTCGTTAATGGTTGTAGCTCCTATGCTGGTGCATGTATTAGGTTCCCATGGATTTGGCACTTTTTGCACTTCTTTACAAAATGATAGGAATCTTGTTACATAGTTGGCCAGTTGTATCCCATGCGTATGAGTTTCTTGGTAAGGGTAGGGTCACTAGAGTGAGTCCCACATATACCGTCGTGTACTTCACTCAGGGCAGTTTGATATTCTTCACTATCGAGACATCTAAGGAGAGTACCATCGAGACCTCTACGATATAGGGTATTGGCAACAATGGCATACTAGGATGCTTGACAGATGAAGGTTCATTTCTGGTTACTAGAGAGATTGGGTGGGAGGGTATTCTCTTTAAGATAGGCAAATATTTTTCCATAGAGGGGGAATTGGTTCCAACAATGTGGCAAATGATATGGGATTCAGGGGTGTCATATGCAGGATAGGATACTCGCTCTACTAAGAACTCATAATGTGATTGATTATCTGTAATATCGAGGAAAGATGCAATCGTGACCATGGCATCTGCAGCTTTGTTCTCAATCCTTGGTATCTGTTGAAAAGAGATCTTGACGAAGTATTCTTTGAAGTCATCTACCATTCTCTTGTAAGGGATTAGTTTCTCATCTTTTGTTTGGTAGTCGTCATTTACTTGATTTATGACCAGCTGTGAGTTGCCATACACCTGAAGTTCTTTGATGTTCCATTCAACTGCTAGCTTGATGCCAATGACTAGGGCTTCGTATTCGGCGATGTTGTTAGTGAAGGGAAACATTAATCTATATGATTTTGGAATGGTTTTGCCATTAGGTATGATCAATAAGATACCTGCCCCCGATCCATGCTGAGTATATGAGCCATCGAAGTACATTTTCCAAGTTGCAGTGTTTATGTGAAAGATAGATTCATCTGGAAATTCAAAACTCAAAGGGCTATCATCTGTTAGGGGTGCATCTGCCAGTTGATCTGCAAGTACTTGGCCCTTTATTGCTTTCTTGTCTACATATTCAATATTGAATTCACTAAGAAGCATGACCCATTTGGACAATCTACCTGTTAGGGCTGCCTTGTTGAGTAGATACTTGAGTGGATCAATCTTTGCTAACAGTTTGATAGAATGCGACATGTAATGTCTCCACTTTTGTGAGGCGAAGACCACAGTGAGACATGCTCTTTCAATTGGTGTGTACTATAGTTCATATCCAACAAGTGTTCAACTGATGTAGTAGATTGCTTGTTCTTTTTCGTCATAATTTTGTTGTGTAAGGAGAGCTCCCAGAGCTGTTGGTGTAGCTGACATATACAGAAACAGAGGTTTACCCTAAATCGGTGCCATCAATACAGGTGGCTTCATGAGATATTCTTTTAACTATTGAAATGCCTGCTCACAAGACTCATTCCATTTGGAAGGGACATTCTTCTGTAGAAGGTGAGAAAATGGGTGGCACTTGTCTGCCAATTGAGAAATGAATCTTTTGATAGATTGTAGTTTTCCCTGTAGAGATCTTAGCTGAGTGAGATTCTTGGGAGGCGGCATTTCCATGATAGCCTTCACTTTAGTTGGATTGACTTCTATTCCATTAGCAGACACTATGTATCCCAGTAGCTTTCCTAAGGTAACGCTAAATACACACTTCTTTGGATTGAGGTGCACATTGAACTTTTCTAGTCTTGTGAAGATTTTATCCAGCACTACCAGGTGTCCTTCTCTTGTGAGTGATTTAGCTAGAATGTCATTAATGTAGTCTTCCATTATAGTGTGCATCATGTCATGGAAGATTGTGGTCATGGCTCTCTGATATGTAGCATCAGCATTTTTCAAACAAAATGGCATGACACACCAACAATAGGTGCCCCATGGACATGTGAATGCAGTCTTGTGTTGGTCTTCAGGTGCAATTTTTATCTAGTTATATCTGAAAAAACCATCCATTAGTGACAGCATGGTGTGCCCTGCTGTGAGATCTACGATCATGTCAATGTTTGGTAGGGGGAAATCATCTTTCAGACAAGCTTTGTTCAGGTCCTTGAAGTCATTACATATTTAGACTCTACCATCTGGTTTGGCGACTAGTACTATGTTTGAAACCCACTTAGGATAGTCTATGGGTCTGATGAATCTGACATCCAACAGTTTCTTCAGGTCTTCTTTTACCATGAGGGCCACATGTGGGTGCATCTTTCTAAGTTTTTTCTTTACTGGTTTAGCTCCTGGAGCTAAAGATAAATGATGCATTATAAGATTCAGATCTAACCCTGGCATGTCTGCATATGTCCTTGCAAAATTGATTTGTTTTCTCTTGAAGAAGTCTGTAAATGCTAGTTTTTCTTGTTCTATTAGAGCCTTTGCCATGTGGACCATTCTGGGATCATCACCTGTGCTAACATTGATCACTTCTATTGGTTCTATCAAGATTGAAGATCTCTCCTGATGTGTAATATTGGGTAGAGGGTCAAGCCTTTCATCCTTCGGTGCCTCAAAGAGGTTTTCACCATTGGATACGTCTTTATTTTTACTATTTTCATGATCTAACACTGCCGCAGAGCAGTTTTCACCATTAGATCTTTCTTTCATTTTGATATTTTTGAGACTGAAAGGCTTGGCACTCTCTCCAAAATAGGCCTTCTCATTGAGTTCTATAGCATAGCCAGCTCTGTGGTCCCCTATGGGTGTATGATCTCTAAGCTCAAGATAATCTATAATGGCGTCATCGTTCTCAAAGGTATCATGCTTAGGGGTAGTGCCTTCTAGGTCCCAATCTATGAGTTTAGGGTGTACTAGTGGTAAGGGATCACTGGGTTGGTCTGGTTCAATGGCATTGATAGTTAGGATAGAGTTATTAAAAGCACGGATGAAGTCAATGATGGTACTCTCTGTTAGTGTATCCATCAAGGGAGGTATCATTCTTTCCTCATGATTTTCACTATCATTATTACGCAGTACGGACTCTAGCGGTCTAGCCCTTGGACCTTGTCTCTCATTAGCATGGGTTGGGTCATACTCGTGGACAACATCGATGCCCTTTTCATCAGAAGATAGCTCAGAGAGGCTACCCCATTCATATTCATTTGAATCAGTCTCACTATTTAGTTGTAGTTGTTGAATTTGCTCAACCAGATTACTAGTAGATGTTTCTGGCTGTTTTCCTTTATTCTTATTTGCTCTATTGGTTCTTGATGCTCCAATGTATCCTAGCCCTGTAGTGTCTCGGGCTTTTAAAGTATGAGGTTGGATGGGCTCAGTGATGCCATCCTTTCTTGAACCGAGTGGATCATGTCCTTCTTATCCCATTCTCTGCAACATTTGAAAACCTTGACCATATTGTGCAGTTTGTATAGTGGGATGGTCATGTTGTGTCGATGGACTGCCTTCATCCTTATATAGCCATTGTAGGATATCCTTTTCATCACCTTCTTCTTCAAGGCTTCCCCATTTGACAAATAGTCCTTTGGTAGCTTTGTCTGCCTTGGGTTTGTTCAGAGTAGGTCATCCATATGATCTTGGAGATAGGGGGAGCTATGCCAAGTAGAGGGATTGGGAGATTATGTACTCACCCAAGCCTTTATCTTTGAGGTTGAGTTTAGATTGAGAAGCTTCTGAAGTGGAAGCAAGTGAAGCTGGGTCAACATGAGATGAGGATGAAGCAGAAGCATAGTTATTAGGGATCACAACTTCACGTTTTGGCTGAATGGAGTTACAATACTGATACAAATTGGGGTTGCCTTGTATAGTGATCTCTTGACCTTCATAGGAGAACTTGATACACTGGTGATATGTTGAAGGTACTGCTTTCAGATCATGAATCCATGGTCTCCCAAGGAGAATGTTGTATGCTACCTCCATATCAAGAACTTGACATGCTACATCTTTTACTACAGGTCCCACTCTGATAGGTAAAGTAACAATTCCTTAAGAAGTTCCCTCCTCCTCATCATAGGCTTTGATAGTGATTTTCTTTTTTGGATCTATAGCCTTCTCCAAAAACCCCAATGTAAGGATTAGCTTCAAGGTGCAAATATTCAAACCAGCTCCTCCATCAATTAGGACCCTCTTTATATTGTGTTTGTGAATGAAGGCTTCGATATGAAGAGAGGAGTTATGGGGTTGAGTGATTGACATATCATCCTTTTCAGTGAATGATAGGGAATGAGGTGAGGTGATGTGACCTACCATGGTTTGGAACTATTCCTCAGTGAGGTTTGTAGGGACAGAGGCTTTCGCTAAAGCTTTGTGAAGAATGGCCCTATGAGATAGGAATAGATGCAGGAGTTTGAGGATGGAGATATGTGCAGATGTCTTATGTAGCTGATCCAAGATACTCTATTGACTAGCTAGAGTGGCAGAGGCTCCTCTAAGGGTGACTCTATTACTACAGGTGGTAACATTGCAATCCAGATCCTTGTTGATAGTGATCACATTGATGTGTGAATCACCTTTTGAAATGTGGTTAACAACATAGTCAAAGCCGACGTTTGTGTAATTTGTGTTGTTAGAGCCACTGTTGTTTCTGTTGGAAGGTCTTCCTTGCTCATAGTTGGGAAGAGGATCCTTGAATGTCTGATGATCACTGTTAGAGGTATGCCCATCAATGGATATCTTTTTTTTCTCAATTAAGTCTTGGATCATGTGTTTGAGTGCTATACAATCATTGGTTTTATGCCCCCTGTTTTGATGAAATTCACAGAAGTCGTTGTCATTCCACCAATGAGGTTTGACCTTAGGTTCGTATTCCCGCGCAGTTTGATGTGTTATGATCTTGTTTGTGATTAGCTTCTGTAGGGTGGTTTCCAATGATTCTCCCAAGGGTGTAAACTTTCTCCTAGGTTGAAAGTTGGTAAACTGAGATTTAGTGTTCCTTGGTTTGTTTTTTGGGGGGTTGTTTTGAGGAGTTGATAAATTGAAGATCGGTTGCTTGGGTGTTGCATTCTTGGCAGCCACCACCCTATCATTCACAACGTTCTTGTTCTTCGTCCAGAATCTTGGTTTGTCATTATTGGTGCTGGTACTAGGAGTGTCTTTATATAGCTTGATTTGACCCTTGGCAATTAGAGCTTTTTTAATGATGAGACCCGTCTCAATGACCTTGCTAAAGGAAGTGGGACATTGGATTTGAATCTGATAGCTCATGTTTGTTTGTAAGTTGTGCATGAACATCTCCAGCATTTTTTTTCTTGGCATTTGGTGTGGACACTTGCTTGCTAACTATCTCCATCTTTGTAAGAAGGCGGCAAAAGACTCTCCACCTTTCTGCTTGGTGTTACAAAGATCCAATATTGAGATGTCATGCTCAATATTGTAAGAGAAGTGGGTGACAAATTTGTCGACAAGTTCATTGAATGTTTTAATACGAGGTGGTAGTCTAGAAAACCAATCCATGGCTTGTCCTCCCAAGCTTCGTGGAAATAGTCGCATAAGGTAAGTGTCATTGTGTACGACCTCGAGGCAAGCAGCGTTGAATTCCTTGATATGGTCTCTTGGATCTCCCTTTCCTTGATATTTATCAAACCTTGGTACCTCAAATTTTGAGGAGAAAGGAATCATGATTAGGGACCTATCAAAAGGATATGGTGAAATATTCTCTAGGGTGTAATGTTTAGTCGATGCCCCTATTTTCATATCTGTGAACTCTTGTTGTAACGCTTGGATTCGTTGGTTTACTAGACTTAGGGCATCTGTAGGATCATTAGTTGTCTTGCTTTTGTCTGAAGGTGTTTCTTCCTCATGTCAAATTCCCTCAGTTTCTCTGAGAGCCTCTATGTCATAATCCTAAGGGAGCTTGACTCCTAGATTCGCTAGGTGTAAAAAGAATTTAGTAGGGTCTTGGGTAAGTATCTTTTCCAATAGGCATTGAAATTTTAGGTTATGTTGCGTTTGAAGGATCTCTTCCATAGAAATTTCTTCATCACTTTCGTGACCGTCTGAAAGGATTTTCTCATCCATTTCAATCTACTTTTGTTTTTGTAATCTTGTTAAGACCATGCAAGAGGTGACTAGCGATGGGATGAAGTGAAATTTTGAGCAAGGTGCTAGAAGGTGACAAAATTTTAGTAAGGTTCTTCTTAGATCCAGGTGGTGTCAAACAAAGTTGGATGAACAAAACTATAGTTGAAGCGAGGATGATAGAAATCTGCTTGCTTGATGTTGACTTAGTCTAGCACAATCCACTAGTCGAGTTCTGATAGAGAAGGATAAGTGATCCTTGATAGAGGAGACTCACTAGATTTTGTTTGAGATGTGATGTGATCCTTGAAGAGCTTGGTTCTAACCTTGTTGAATTTTTGGAAGAAAATTGTCTAGATTTTGGATGAGAAGCAGTTATGATATGGAAGAAGAAAGAAATGGTTGATTTGCACGATCTTAGTT
Organism: Cunninghamia lanceolata; assembly: GCA_027924645.1. Classification (NCBI taxonomy): domain Eukaryota; kingdom Viridiplantae; phylum Streptophyta; class Pinopsida; order Cupressales; family Cupressaceae; genus Cunninghamia; species Cunninghamia lanceolata. The sequence goes on from BSBN01000207.1 coordinate 4,265,631, forward strand.
AGATTTTGAAAAACTAAGATAGGCTTGAAAATGGTTTTTGAAAAGTTGAAATTTTTTACAGTTTTGCTCTTAGAAGGTACTAAAATTGCTTTTTGTTTTAAATGCACAGTAGTTCAAATGCACCACAACAGAGTGTAGAAGTGCCACAAGTCGTATCAAATGTGCTACTCTAGTTTTTGTTTAAATGTGCCATGGTAGATATCAAATGCGCTAAAAGTCTCAGCAAATGCGCCGCTAGTTGGGACAAATGCACAATTTTGGTTTGTTGCTTGGTTTTTCATAGTTTTTTTGGAACATTTTTCAAAAAAATTCTATTTTTGGTTTGAAAACTTGGTGTTTTTGAGAAATTATTTCAATTATGGCACAAACATAGCAAACACAGAAGTTTTCATGATTTTTACCTTTTGTTATTTTTTTATATTTTTGGACTATTTTGACTCAAAAACAAATACACCCTAGGCTAGATAGGACAATATTCATTGAATCCTCTAGCTGTGCATACTCAAAGCATGTAGCTCCAAGATATAGTAGCACCGGTTCCCCTCCACGGCACTCACTTCTCATGCATACCAGATCCGGGTTTCCTTAGGCTTTTACCCCCACTGAACCTTAGGATTGTCCCTGCTATCTCTACTAAGAGTCACATGAATCATGGCCACTTCAAGAGCTCTGCCCTTTGCATCAACAAATAGGGGTTTTTGGCTTGCTACACAATTGGTTCGTAGTTAGGGCAATCGTTCGAGTGGTTACACGTGTGACAGCACTACTCTTTGTTATGGAGTCTCCCAGCCTCAAAGGGTTACACCTTAGAGGGTTTTGGGGGAGGTTGGCCATCAGTGTAACACAACAGCACTCATTGCAGGAGGTTTTCACCTCAAGCACAATTTATTTTAAGTGGCTTGGTAGGGCTTGGCTTTAGCCTATTACCACTCAGGGTTGTTCCCACTTGGACAAGTGTGCATCCAAGGGTAGTCCCCTCTAAAGGTTAAACAAATGGAATGACAAGTCTGGTGTTCTAGTCACCCAGTTAAGGGGAGAGCATAAGCCTATTGTCATTCACAGTCACAGAATACACTGATTAATCCAAACCTAGTTAAAAGTAGAAAAACTAAATGGGCTATTCTACTTGTGCACTCACGCGGTTGTTAACTTTGAAGTGTTTAAGACATAGAAATGTTTATTCCCATTTGTTGAGATAGCAATAATCTAACTAAAGAAGATAGCAATATGCATATATAACAATGGTTCAATTACTCTCTTCCTAGTTAGAGATCTATGTGAAACTTGCATGCATACATATTTTTACTTTTTCCCCTTAATTAAACTAGATGAACTAATTAATGCAACTAAATGAACTCTCCAGCCTCTAATCCTGCAAAACAAAAGTTAGCTCAAACATAAAAATCAGCTGAAAACCCCAAGGCAACTATGCAGAATAGAAGCACCGCAATGCAGTCTGAATGTGCAGAAACAAAGATTGCATGTGGTGTTTTACATATGCGCTAAGATAGGACGTAAATGCACCATAATATGATGCAAATGTGTTAATTAAACATATGCACCATGAAATAGAGTAAAAGCACTGCGACAGGAGGTAAATGCACCGTTGTACAGAAGCGTCGGAACAAGGAGTATAAGCGCCGAAAAAGAGCGTGTATGTGCCATTTCTGTAGAAGCACTAGAACAGAAGTCGAAAGAGCTGGTACAGAGATTAAATGCACCAAACTTATGTATGCATCAGAGTAGAAGGTATAAGCACCACGGGATTGCTCAGATGCACCGATTGGACCTGTCAGAAGCCTGTGCGACACCTATACAGAACCTGTCTACAAGAAAACTTAGTTTTTGATAAGATAGAGGGGCAAGGGCCCCACAGTGGGCACCAAAATGTGATGGGGAAATATGGATTAATCAAAATGAATAATATAACCCAAAACACCAATGAAATCTAAAGATAAAAGGATTTAAAACAATAACAAAGATGATACTTACAACCCTTTACCTTTCACCTTCCATTGCTCACCTTTTCTATCTTGATCTTAATGAAGATGAATGTTGGCCCTTAGGAAGCTTGCTTTCTTGTTTCAAATTCCTCAAAATGACAAGATGAAGTTTGCTAGGATACTTAGTGTAATTGAAGATGAGCTTCAAACAACACTATTGATGGTAAGGTCACGTTGAACACCCTCCCTCCAAGGTTGTGACCCTCTCAGTCCAAGTCCCATCAGTATAGTGTCATAGACCAACGTCAAAAAACTCCTACCCACATATCTATCTTAGAGTTGTTGCATCTGTCTCCTTCCCATAAAGAGATTCTTGATAAAGCCCTAGTGGAAATGACTATGCCCACTAACCTAGCCCAAGAGAAGTTTCAAGCCATAGTAGGAAATCTAACCTCCTCTAGTACCATATCATTCATCGAACAGGATGACCTCTCAGTATCTTAGCCTCATAACACACCCTTACATATCATCACTTTCATTCAAAAACATTATATCAAAAAGGGTTCTCATTGATCGAGGAGTTGGTTTAAATATTTGTATGCTCAAGCTAGTCCTTGCATTGGGGTTCTCTAAAAATGTGGTGGATCCAAGGAAAAAGATCACTATTAAAGCCTATGATGAAAAGGAAAGAACTACTAAAGGAACAGTGGTATTACAAATACAAGTGGGACCGGTGATAAAGGATGTTGTTTTCCAAGTCCTAGATAGAGAGCTAGTCTATAACAATCTCCTAGGTAGACCATGGATTTATGCCATGAAAACTGTGCCTTCTACCTACCACCAATGCATAAAATTCCCTCATAATGGCAAACAAGTCACCATCCAAGGTGATCCCAACCCCTTTCAGCATTGCAACTCTGTCCACTCCAAGCTTGATTACATCATACCCAACAATAGAGCATCTACATCCCCTACCCCACAACATGGTTCCACCTCTGAAGCTTCCTCATCCAAGCCTTAAGAGCAAAAAATTACCATCAAAGAAATAGGAGTAGGGGAATACTCCATCAATCACAACCTCAACTTGGCCAAAATGCCTCTATCTCCTAGATCCTTTGGGTGACCCAAACATTTTCCAAAGCCATTTGCTCCTCCTACACCTCCTATAGCTCCCTTTGTTAAATGGGGGACCCTATTAGATGAAATAGAAGAAAGAGATATCTTACAATGGCTCTACATAGAAGAAGAGAACACAAAACAAGAACCACCTAAGCTCCCAATGGAAATCTATGGGCAAGGTGAGTCTATCTTACACAGAATGGGTTATGAAGGACAAGAACTCATTAGCCTAAGAAAAGAAGGAATAACAGAACCCATTCAACCTTCTTCATCCTCATTGGCAAGAAATACAAAAGGTCTAGGATACAAGGACAAGGGAAAAGCAAAAGCAAACGCTTGTCTTGTGGAAATGATCCATAACCTTCAAGAGTATAGTGACACAGATTCTAATGAATATGAGTAGGATGAGTTGACATAGCACTCCTATGACAACAAGGAAATTGACACTGTTCAAACTTATAGCCCCTACCATGAGGGACAAACTCTAACACATAGACCATTAGAGTGTGATTCACTAATTCCTGAGAATACGACTTTTGAGGAAGGTTTGAGTTCTATCGCAATAAACAATTTCGAGGAAAGTACCATCCTGGATCCTATCCCTACCAATACCCCTCGCATATCCATTCAAACTATCAACAAATCAGATCTATCCTCTGACTGCCTCCCCCTTGTGCATCCTAAACTTATCGACCGGGATCTACAAGGAACCTCGCAACTAGACATGTTCTAAAGAAATGATGCCTACATTGACTAGATGGAACTTAGGGACCACCTACCTACAAGAGATTAGCGCAATACCATGGCTTATTTCAGGGAGGGTGCCAAGCCTTCCAGTCACAAAAATATCAAAATAAAAACTAGATCTAATGGTGAAAACTGCTCTGTGGCAGTATCAGATCCCAAAATAGTAAAAAGAAAGGATACATCTGATGGTGAAAACCCAACTATGGCACCTGGCGATGGAAGGCTTGACACTCTCCCTGATGACATGCACCAAGAGAAGTCTCAGATTGTTGTGGAACCTACAGAACCTGTTAACATTGGAATAGATGAACAACCTAAGATCATTCACTTTGCTAAGTCTCTAACTCCACCAGAAAAGACTAATTTTGTACCATTCTTCAAGAAAAAGTAAGTCAACTTTGCTTGGTCATATGCATATATGCCAGGATTGGATCCAGATTTGATTCTACATCATCTTCCACTAGACCCAGGAGTGAAACTCATCAAACAGAAACTTAGAAAGATGCATCCACACATTGCACTACTAGTGAAGGAAGAACTCAAGAAACTATTGGATGTAGCATTCATATGAGCAATAGACTATCTAGAGTGGGTCTCTAGGATAGTGCCAGTATCCAAACCTGATGGCCGAGTCATATTATGCAATGATTTCTGAGATCTAAACAAAGCTTGCCGCAAGGATGACTTTCCATTGCCAAATATAGATATCATAGTTGACTTAACAACAAGGCATACCATGTTATCTCTCATGGATGGCTTCTCTAGATATAATCAAATCAGGATAGCACTAGAAGACCAACATAAGATAGCTTTCATTTGTCCATGGGGCACTTTCTGCTGGAATGTCATGCCATTTGGGATAAGGAATGTAGGAGCCACATATCAACGTGCTATGACAACTATCTTCCATGATATGATGCATGTCACAATGGAGGACTATGTAGATGACATCCTTGCTAAGTCACTCACAAGAGAATCACACCTAGATGTGCTAGAGAAAGTTTTTTAGAGATTAGAACAATTCAAGGTCAGGTTGAACCCAAAGAAATGTGTTTTTGGAGTCACCTTGGACAAGCTCTTAGGCTTCATTGTATCAGCAAATGGGATTGAAGTGGATCCTGCCAAAGTCAAGGCCATCATGAAAATGCCACCACCAAAGAATATCATTCAACTGTGGTCTCTATAGGTCAAGTTGCAAGCAATCCGTCGGTTCATATCACAACTGGCAAACAAGTGTCAACCTTTCAGTCATCTCCTACATAAGAACATTCCATTTAGGTGGGATGAGAAATGCGAAGAGGCATTTGTCAAATTGAAGGAATATCTTATGAACCCACCTACCTTGATGCCTCCTATCCAATAAAAGCCACTGTTACTTTACATATCTACTACACCCACAACTCTTGGGGCCCTCCTAGCACAACAAAATTATGAAGGTAAAGAAAGAGCTGTCTACTACATCAGTCATACATTGGTTGGTTATGAAACACAATACTCTCAAATAGAAAGATTGTGTCTTGCGTTAGTTTTTGCTTCCCAAAAACTATGACATTACATGCTAGCACATCCAGTGAAGCTTATTGCAAAGATAGATCCACTGAAATACCTATTAAGCAAAGTAGCTCTAATAGGTCACCTAGCCAAGTGGGTAATGCTCCTAAGTAAATATGGCATTGAGTATGTAGACAGAAAGGCTATCAAGGGACAAATCATTGTTGATCAGTTAGTCGAAGCACTATTACAGGATACCATACCAATGACATTTGAGTTTCCAGATGAATCCTTATTCAGTATCACAACACACTCATGGAAACTCTACTTTGATGGCTCCTATACAAACCATGGGTTGGGGGTAGGAATCTTGTTGGTCACTCCTCACAGTGACACCATACCTAAGTCTTACCATCTGTTATTCCCATGCACAAACAATATAGCAGAGTATAAGGCCTTGGTCATTGGTCTCAAAATGGCAACATAATGAAAAATTAAAGAACTACATGTCTATGGTGACTCTCAACTGGTGATCAACCAAGTCAATGATGACTATCAAATCAAAGATGAGAAGCTTATCCCATACAAGCGCATGGTCAATGATTTTAATGAGTACTTTGTGATCATCTCCATTGAGCAGATACCTCACATTGAAAACAAAGTGGCAAATGCCATGGCAACCATTTCCTTGCTCCTCGAGATCCCAGAGAATGAGTCATGGTACGAGTTCTTGGTGGATCAATTCAGAAACCATCTTATGATCATCTTGAAACCCACCCCATATGCCTATTAGTAAGATCTGATTCACCTTGGTATGGTAAGATTTATAATTACCTCAAGGACAACACCCTCCCACTTGACTTATCTTCAAACCAACGTCAAACCTTCATCTGCCAAACCTCCCGTTATACTATTATTGCTGACACCCTATACCAATGTGGTCTTGATGGTACTTTACTCCGTTGTTTAAAATGAGAAGAATCTCAAACCGCCTTACAAGATTTGCATGAAGGGATTTGCAAAACACACTCTAGCGGTCCTTCCTTAGCTAAGAAACTCATGTGTTTGGGATACTATTGGCTGAACTTGGAAACAGATTCATATTAGTTTGTGAAGAAGTGCAAGTAGTTCCAAATACACAGAAACCTGATACATGCACCAGCTCAAGAGCTGATACCTTTAATGGCGCCTTGGCCCTTTTTTCAATGGGGACTCGATCTTGTGGGTAAAATCCACCCACCCTCATCCAATAGCCACAAGTTCATAATAACCTCCACTGAATACTTTACCAAGTGGATTGAAGTCATTCCACTCACCATCGTCACAGGTAAATAGATTTCCTCATTCATCCTCAATTACCTCATCTGCAGATATGCAATTCCCTCATCCATTATCACGGATAACGGAAGACCTTTCAAGAACTAGGATGTACAAGAACTTTGTGACAAATTCAAAATCTAGCACCGTTTCTCTACACCTTATTACCCCCAAGGCAATGGCCAAGTAGAAGCATCCAACAAAACAATCTTGAAACTCCTCAAGGAAACAGTCAATGATGCTGGCCATGATTGGTACATCTAACTCAATCCCGCTCTATGGGCCTATCGAACTAGTATACGCAATTCCATAGGTGCTACCCCTTATGCCATTGTCTATGGATCAAAATCCATTTTGCCCATCGAGGTCGAGTTACCATCTCTAAGGGTGTCGTTAAAAGGTCTCATAACTGATGAAGAGTATAGAGTTTCCAGATTGCAAGAGCTAGAACTGCTAGAGGAAAAGAGACAGAAGGCCTTCAATCATCTCAAGGCATATCAACAAATGATGTCATGAAGCTACAACCACAGAGTCCGTCCAAGAGTCTTTAAGGTTGGAGATCTAGTACTTAAGGAAAATCCCTGCAATCAACAGTATTGGGAAAAGAAAGGCAAGTTTGAACCCAACTAGCTTGGGCCTTATGTGATCATTGTTGCCTATCGATCATGGGCATATCAGTTGGCAACATCAGAAGGTGAGCTGTTCAATGACCCAATCAACAATATGCATCTTCACCAGTTCTATACCTAAGAGAACCCCAATGTAAGGGGGCATAAAATACAAAAAAAATCAAAAAATCAGAAAAGAGCAAAAAAATGAAAAAAATGAAAAAAAGAGCAACAAAAAAATCATCCTTTGGTGAAAACCTAGCAAACAGGTGCCTTGGATAGGTACCATGATGAAAACCTGGCAAATAGGCATCATGTGTACTTCTAGCTTTCGTGCAAATAAAAGCAAGTGGTGAAAACCTAGTAAACATATGCTGCTTGTGATAAACTGCCTTCTCCATCTTTGGGAAACCAATCACCTTGTGTCCATTCTTCCTACCATTATTTCTCATCCAATCCATATCTGTTCCATAATAAAGCACCCTTTTACAACCTAGCGGTAACCTATCATGGCTTGATACTCTATCTCTTTTGTCACCTTGTCAACGAAGGTCTTATCTAGTATCCCATCCACAGTGTCAACCTAGCATAGCGTCTGTCGTTAGTATCATAGGGTCAACCGCAAACTACATTTCCTCTATGTTGTCACATAGGCAAGGCCATTTCCAATGTGCCCCTGAGGCTCCACCTTTCCATCCATCCCATTTCATGTTGTCTATCCTCTAGTCCATCCATGGTCCAAGTCCCTGAGCTATGTTGCTTTTGCATCATCATGTAGGAAAGGCCATTTAGCAATGCACCCTTGATGCACTCCATCAGTCCCTTAGGGTCTGTTTTACCAGGCATGTATGCAAGCACAAGAAAAGGCCTACTTCCAAAGAAAAAATCTTGATGCAAGGCATCAACCTATCCAAAGGCAAAGCAACCAAGTACCTAAAGCACTCAAACTGATTCTATCTAAATTATGGCAAGAATAACACATCTAAAAGCAAGAATGTTTTGTGTTGATTAGGTTATCTTACAAAGTCTTGAGTTTTGTTATTATGTCTTCTTGTGCTACTCGAGGATGTAAAAAACTAGAGATGCTATGATGGGGGCATAATCATTTTCTTTGTCTGTTGTTTGTGGATTAATCTTTAGTAATGTGAAGCCTTGTCTCATGACATGATTAGCAAAAGATCATCAAGGACATCAAAGGCTTAACACGAAAGGGGGCAATCCTTGTCTGTTGACATGCAAGAAATACTTAGGTCATCTCGGTTCAATTATTACTCGATGCTTGTATTAACTTGCTAAATCAAAATCCATGTAAGCAATACTCAAGTCATCTCAGTTCAATTATACCTAGATTCCTGTATTAAGATACAATATTTTGGAAAAAGTACCAAAAAAAATCACCCAATGATGAAATAAGCACTTCAAAATACTTTCACCGTCAAGATGTCAAAAGAAAACACCATTCACATCCATTATACATCCATAAATGCATCCATATCCCATACAATAGAGATCCAAAATGCAGAGTATCAATACAAGTGAAAGCTCGTGAGTCTTTCTTCCAAGTCAATCTTCAATCAATCTTTTGTCTATCATTGTGTCATCTCTGTGTCGATTGAGTACATTTGGACATAGCAAAAACATAGCATAGATTGCATATCATATCACATGAGATAGTCATTAACATGATTAAATCATTTGCATACATAATAAGTGAATTAGATCATCCATATACATTTGCATCATACATAACATAATACCCACATAAAAAATTAAAAACATTGGTAAAGACATGTAGAGCATCGCATAACACAGTTTTGCATGTCAGAACATTGCATTGCATCATATAATCATCTAAGTCTGCATTAGATAACATCACATAGCATCATATAATCATCTAAGTCTGCATTAGATAAACATCACATAGACATAATCATAGTCTACATCACATATGTATCATCATCAGCTAGAAATGCATCCACAACATATAGTATAAACAACTGCACATAGAGATCATCAATAGCTACATCATCATATAAATATCAAATAAAACATGTCCAAATGTACAATATATCAAAAGTCTACCAGGGCCATCCATGAGTCAAGGTCATAAGGTGTATACATTTCAAAAATAATGATACATGTCTCAAGTATATACATGTCTCAAGTATATACAGGCCAGGCTATCTAAGCCATCAAAAGGTCTATACATAAAAAGCCAAAATCTATACAAAGTGTCAGCTAGCCCTGCTGTTGTGGGCCACTGTTCCCAACACTGCCCTCTCTATCCCCTCCTTTGCTAGCCCTAGACAGCTATGGGCCCGTCATAGAGGCTCCCAACCGTGAACCCCCTACTCTCTGCGAGGCCATGAATTGGCTCCTGTAACTAGGTGCCCTTTGCTCCACTGGCACTACCCTATGGTACAGTCCTCTATAGTACTGTGTTTGAGCCTACACTCTGGCAAGCTCACCCTACACCTGTGCCAGTTGTCCTTGTACCTATGCCAGCTGTGCCTGTACCTATGCAAACTGTGCATGTACCTGCTACACCTATCCAACTAGAAAGCTGCTAGTCCCATCTGTACCTAGGGATGCCACTGCCATGTCTCTCTCTACTTTGATAGCCCACACCTTCGCCAAGGCTGAGTCTCTCTCTCTAGAGATCTCTGACATGCGGCCTGTGTCTGTCTCTCTCTAAGCCTCAGCCATCTTGAGTTGTGCCCTCATTTGTCTAATCTATCCCCTTAGCATGGTGATAGCCTGGTCCTGAGCATTTGGCTAGATCAGACCTTGAGGAGCCTGTCCCTGTCCCTGTCCCTGTCCCTGTCCCTGTCCCTACTACTATGCCACTTGCTATGGTGGCGATATCTGTCTCTACTAACCAATCTACTGGGCCACCTGCTGTTGTGGTGGCATCTGAGCTTGTTGTGTAACCTGTGGCTGCACTACCTGCTGCTACTAGGAGGGTCCTTCCCCAGCTCTCCTCCTCTACCTCTATCTCCTTCCTCCCCCATCTCCCCCATCACCTCCATCTCCCTATCCACCTCTACCCCTCCTTCGTCTCCTCCTCCTCCTGTTGGCCCCATCCTCGTCATCTAAATCCTCCTCATCTATGTGAGGAACCAACTCTCTGGGCCCTGAGTACCTCAGAAAAGGGTGCACTATGAACCACTCCTCATAATCTGGAGTCATCCCTATATCTACCACATCTCTCCTCATAGGCCAAGAAACATAAGGAGTCTGTCAAAACTCTACCAATGCCTCCTTGTATAATGGCACTAGAACCCACCGGAACCTCTTTAAGTGTGTCTGTGCAAACTGGGCCTGCTCTATCTCCTCCCAAACTGCCTCTGCACTCTGCTGACAATTTGTCTCTCCAATATAAACTGAGTCTTGCCAATCAACCACTGCATATGAAAGTAGTAGGGCAACTCATCGTCCTCATCCTCCCAGTGCTCACACTCCAAGTAGGGGTACCAGATAACTCTATCCACGTTATCCAATGTGTGCCTCTAGTACACTAGCTTCCCCTACATATCCACAGTTGTATGGCTCGCCTCTCTATCTAGAAAAGATGTATATCGACCACGTGATAGCAATATACTCCCATAGCCAAAACTATAATAGTGAAACGCTTGTTGATAGACTGGCCCCCCTGTGGTATACCACCTGATGTATATCATGGTATAGGTGTGCAAATACACAGACACCCCATGCACAGTGAGTGCCTATGTGACCATCCTCTCCATGATCCGTCCCCATCTAATCGGGAACCCATGCGATCTCCTATCAGGGCATACAATGCCTTCGATCAATCCTGCCACTATACTAGGGAAGTAGTTATAATAATCATGTATATCCTACCAGGAGATAACCTGGCAATCTAGCTCGGGGTCATCAAACACCCATCTGTACTCTGCAAGTCCTGCATCCCACTGCGAATCATTCTCTACAAGCTCACCCTATATTGACAAATGCAAAATCCTGTAGACATCCTCAAGAGTAACTGCCATCTTACTAGTCAAAAAGTGAAATTTCCCATCCTCACTATGGAATCTCTCCACAGCTATAGTCAGTAAACCAAGGTTCACACGAACCTCAGGCATGAAGCAAATGTAATCAAGGCCCATAGCGTCGAGAGCCTCTCGATCTATCTCTGTAAGCATATACCACTACAACATCGGTAAGGGAAACTGCTCCATCGACATAAGTATGTCTCGAATGTCCTCCTACAAACATACAAGGCAAGGCATTAACCTAAAGCTGCCAAAAACTTGCTTAACATATCTAAAGAATCATATCAACTAACTTAGCATATCAAATTGATCAAAATAACATACATCTCTTCACTAGATTCCTAAAATCTCAAAGATAGCTTATCGATTGACGCATCGAGAAAGATTCCAGTCGAATCAATTTTTGTTAAGTAAACTAACTAGCCTATGCATATGCGCTGAAATAGAAGGTAAATGTGTAATTTCTCAGCAAATGCGCCACTTCTGGCAAATGCACCATGACATTTCTTAAATGTGCAGATCTATATCAAAAGTACAACTATAACTTGTATATGTACAACCTATTCACATGCATCGGAAGACATCGTGCATGCACAAAATCTTTATGCATGTGCCAACTTACAACATGCATGCACAAAATTCATGTACTCGCAGTTTCATAACTTAAATGCACCACAGGAAATCAAATGCACAGTTCTGCATGGCATATGCACCGAATTGTCTTCCTGCACATTTACTTGACCTATTTTCCCTAGCATTTATTATGCTCATAAATGACCCTAGGTGAAGTTTTTCGAGCTACATACCGGTTGTCCTACCTCAGCTAGCTGATCTAAAAAACAAACTCGCTCAAAGCGGTGCTCCTAACATGGAATATCCATCTAAATGCTGACTGCTCTATGTTCTAGTGCTCTCCTAAGCTCTCAAGGACAAATCAACTAAAGCCAAGTGTGCAAATGACTTGTCTTGTGGACCCAGCTCCTATATATAGCAAGCAAACCGTAACTAGCTGTGTGATGACTATGACTACTTCCCACACCCGTTTCTTCGAAATGCATTCAGTTTTTCTTCAATCCTAACCTAATTTTCCTTTCTTCATTGTGAGATTGTCTATCTCACATCCTTCTGCCTTCTTCCCGTCCAATCTCCCGAGGGGGCATCCTGTCATCATAACCTATACCAGGGGCAAACTAGGGCATGTATCATTATTAAAAATTCTATTCTTTGAAGCAACATCGTAAACTGCATTGTATCAAAGAGGGGCAAAGTGTATACGCCTAAAGATGACATGACTCTGCCCAAATAAATATTCTTAATATTTTAATAAGTCAAATTCCTCTTTCAATAAATAAATAAATCAATTTATTTATTTGATTCATATTCTCCCAACAATTAAATAAAATCAATTTATTTAATTAAAATTCTTCTAATTCCTCCAACAAATTAAATAATATCAATTATTTAATTAGTTCTTCCAAATTCATTCTAAATTAAATTATACCAATTATTTAATTATTTCTTCTAATAATATCTCCTCTAAATTTAAATAAATCAATTATTTATTTAAGTTGTCCATTTCTTCTAAATTGAGTTATCTCTAAATATAATTCAATCCTTGTGCACATGCAATTGAATATTCTAAATATTTAATTGAGCCAAAATATCTTCTCATCCTCATGCAATTTCTATTCTCTAGTTCTATTTTTTTAACTGATTAATCTATTCTTTTAATTGATTAATCTCTTTAGTTAACTCATTCTTCCATTTTATTAATTCCTCTCACGCAAAATAGAGCAAGACACATGTCTTCTTATTCATGCACATTCCTCAAGCATCCTCTACCATTGATCTTCTCATTCTCTCTATACTGTTGATCTTCTCTCTCACAAATCTATAAATTGAACCATGTTCTTCCATTTCAATCATCCAAGATTTTAGTATCGTTACTCTGTAGGAATTACAGTGTGCCTTTGGCCCCGAAATCCATTCATTGCTTGTGATCACCCTTTTCTTGTATTGAATCTCATCTTCATTACAAAAAGTATCATAGCCATCTCTCCATCGTCATCTTGAAAACTAAGCAAGGAAGTATGCTTCTGAGGGCTTCATTTATATAAAGATCAATTGAGACTAGGCAAACAATGGAAGAAGCAAAGTAGCAAGGTTTGCATGGTTTATTATCTGTTATTTGAATCTTTGTTTACTTGCAATTTCTATTGAGATTATTGGTTTATTGATTGAGTTTAATTACTTTGACAATATTTCTGGTAACAATCTGCATTGTAGATAAAGTGCTTACCAAGAAGGGGTTTGATAGGATAACAAGTTTTGATTGAGATAAGAATCATAGTTTTAAAACTGATGATTAGTTATGTTTTAGTTGCAATCTATCTTTCTATTGAAGGTGTTAATCAAGAACTTGGATAGAATATCTTCTTAGATAAGTAGGATCCTATCTCACAATTTTATGTATGAAATCTGGGTTAGGTGGTATAGATCAATGAAGTTTGATATATCTTTTTTTTCTCATATTGCATGAATAGTAAAAGTTAGTAATGCATTTGTTGTTAACTCTTTGGTATGGTCAGAATAATATTGTTTATTGGACAGAAGTTTCATATGCCTTGTAGGAAATAAGTTTTGCTTTAGTCTTGAGCGTTTAGAAGATTGATTACACGATTTCTAAGAATAATTTGGCACACTTTTGTAGCATTGTATATTCAAGGAAATATTATTTATTTATTATTAGTAGGATACATATTCTTGAAGGCGGGCAATTATAAAGATATGTCATATGGATTGTCTAGATTATAGTTGTAGTTAGCTCTCAGAAAAAATAAATTAGAATTTAGTAAAGATTTAGGTAAATAAGAATTCTTTGATAGATTAAAACAATCTAGTTCTAGTTGAGTTATTATAGTAGAAGATTTCTTTTGCATCATGCTTTTTACTAATTAAATAAAATAGCTAAGCTTATTGTATTTAGAGTTTGTATGTAAACTGAACCCTTGTTTGGAAAATGTGTTTCACATTCTTTGGAAAATATATCTAATTATTGACATTATGTTTGGATCAAAGCATAGTTCTTTAGGAGGTAATTTGTCTATATGTTGAAATACTAAGTGTAATCTAGATCTCCTCCTAGTTTGTTTGAGAAACCTTATGTGAATAACATATTAGAAGAAGCCGATTGGTTTTATTACTAAAGTGTTTGTTGTTGCTTGAGGTTATTCTATTATGAGTAATTGTCTTGATTACTTCAATGAATGATGTGTGATGTGTTGCATGAAGCATCCTCTACTTTAGTTTTCCTATTTATTGAGCTAGAGAAAGAGCATGGATAGGTGCAGGAAGGGTAGGTTAGACTACTAGCCTATCTTGTTGAAACTGTCAGCTTACAAAGATGCTATGGTCAAAGCTTTTACAAAATAAAACTAAGTATTTGCACTGGTTTGAAATTTATTTACACTCTACCATATCATGATATATGTTCATTTGAATTTGTTTTTCTATTGTTAAATTTTAGAGATATCATGCTCAACTAGATTCCTTCATGCATGCTACCTTCATTTTGCTAGACCCCTTGAGAAAAGGTTGAGATGCTCTATTTTGGAGTAAAACTGGGGAGGTATAAGCCTTGTGGTTGGGTAGTTAACTACCTCGATGATGCTCTCTCTCCACTAGGTTTAGTGTTGAAGAAATGGTATGGTATCGAAGCCATTGTATGGTGCAACTTATTGTTGTATAATGTTGTAATGGAAATAGTCTTATTTGTACTCTAAGTTATTGTCAAGTAGCTTCACTAATATTCTTTTATTTAAATATATTGAGATGAGAGAAATTTATTTCATACTATATTATATTGGAATAGATTTTAATTTGTTCCCTTTTTGACATTACTTTATTTGAATAATATTATTTTATTCTAGTTTAATGGAGCGGTCTTTACATGAAAATGGTGGTATGGTGGAGGTCCCACTCATGGAGAAGGGAAAGAATCCTTCCACAGTAGGGAGTGGGGAGGTTCTCATTTCTCTATGATACCAGTGCCTCATACAATCTCCTCCACCTTATTCTACTTGGATGAGGCATGCTACACAACATGCCACAAACAACTCCAGTCCTTGCAGTTCTTCCACATATTAGCCACAATGCCAATATCTTAATTGATGTGTTTAGCCACATTAGATATTTATTTGGGTACCACTTGTAAACGTTGTATATAATATTGGGTTAGTTATTTTATTTATGGGACACATAGAATAACTAATTATTTATACAGAAAATTGTTTAATATTGGGCATAAAGTGAAAACTTAGTTGCAAACATTAAATGAGCGGTCAATGGTTTTGTGTATCCATGACTTTGGAACACATGGTTTTCTCCATACTAAATCTTGTATTTGTGTGAGCTTGATTCTATAAAAGAAAGAAAATGGTTAGTAGTTGGGGTTGACTATTGGTTGTTTTGGTTGTAGGCTATGTAAGAGGCTGTCATTGTATTGATTTTTTCTTGTGAGTGCATTTTGTGAAGCATGGCATGGGATGTGTGGATACATGCTTGGACACATGGAGGATACATTAGATGAGCTTGATGTTTTAGGGGTGTCCATGAGACTTTGAGAGTGTATTGTAATGTTTCATTGTTGATTAATACATTGAGTATGGATGCCTTTAGAGGCTAGGTTTTTCCCTTATGGAGGTTTTTCCCAGGGTATATCTTGTGTCACCTTGATGGTATGTTTGCTTATTCTATTGTATGTGGATTTTTGAATATTATGTTTGCATATTAATCTCTTATAGGGTTATGAGGAAATTGTCTTTATGGTTTTATATTTCCATCAATAACATTTGCCTTGGTTTTCTTCCTAGTATAGACCTTTTTTAATGTTTATTGAAGCTTTAAGTTATCTAATTTCATTCTGATTCTAGACAAAGATTGGATCCTTATTGCTTAATATTTACAAACCTCATTAATATATCGTTATCTATGTTGGGGTTTATTGAGTTCACTAAATAATTAAAAAATGATTGAAATTTGACATCAAAACTAAACGAATTAAATTACAGGGGACTAGTGTGAAATGAACATTGACATTTTCATTTTTAATCCTTTGTAATAATTAGTTGTGATTCAAAAACTGTTTGAAATTTATGATTTCTATATTTTGAGTTCAACTTGGGTTGTTGATGATTTATAGCTTTGGGAAATACAATGGCCAATCATGTCCAAAATGGGTATCAAGCAATTTAGACTGCATGGTCTCATTTGCTGGCTTCAGAAGAGGAGATAGAGCAAGAGCCCACGATGATGAAGAATAGTGGATTCTATCTTCTTTCTTGCTAGTAGATTTGTATGTGGTTTAGTTTTTATAGGTCAAATTGGTTGCCCTACCATTATACAATAAGATTTATTGAGAGATAACTACCCTACCACACCCATCAATTTGCAATTAAAGGAGCACTACTTTCACATGAGACTCCAAGCCTAGATCATCACTGTGATAATTGCACCATCTTACTTATGTGAGATTATTGATTATAGTGATTTGAATAGATAAATTCAAATAGAAGAAAGCCCATTGGCACTGCACAGAAATGGTTTCCTTTCCATTTGCATATGCTATTGAAAGCTCATATATTTTAGATAATAAGAGGAACTAAAGGAAGTTCATATATCAAAAATTGTATCTAGACATGTATGTTAGTGAGCATCCAAAATCTTAAAAAACACATCTCAGAGGTTGCATTCAGCCTAATATATTCAATCAAAGTTCATGTTGTTAATGCACATAACACTAGCTTTAGCACAAAGATGTGTCCAACATAGAGTTTAACTAATTTCAAGTCTAAGTCACTCTATTTCCCATTGACTTGATTTTCATCTTGTAGCATCCTCTTCTACTGATTAAACATCCACGTGCTAATGCAATTGTAAGGAAAATGACAACAATTTTTTTTTAATTACAACTTAAAATATTGTTTTAAACATTTACACAACATGCTTTCATAGTATTACTGATTCTTGTCAACAAGATTCAAATTCTTTCATAACCATCACACTCAATTATTTTGCAAGATTGAGGTTACTAATTTTGTAATTTTGAAACTTATAACTTAAAGATTGAGGCTCGAGTGATCTCAATGTCCAATAAAGGATGTCTAATCTCAAGGACCATTGCTTTAAATTGGTTGGTGGGATTTATTTCAAGCCGGTGATGTTTAACTTGTCGTTGGCTTCCATATTTCTTCCGTAATGTCTTTCTCAACAGTTTGCATGCAACCCCTTTCTTTTGAAAGGAAGAAAGGTATGCAGAAAACGCTTCCTACACTGATCTAATGAGAAAAGACTTATGAAAATTTTTACTTTTATAGTTATAGATTAGGATGCACATTAACAAAAAGATAATAACAACTTCCAAATGCAAACACAAAAATCACAACACAAGATATATGTGGGGAAAACCCTTTCAAGTAAAAAACCCCACACTCCAAAACCGCCCAATATATTATTTAGAAATTAAAAAGATTACAATATACTTGAAGAGCAAGCTTTTATAGGAGTATATCAAACTAGAGATCCAGGAGGTAACTTGACATCTATAAGATTCTTACATACAACCTCCATCTCAAGTTCCTGATATATAGGAGATACAATACAATACACCACCAATGGTAATTACAAAACCATGAGCTAAAACCACCCAAAAGTGGTGCCCAAATTATCTCCAATCAAAGATACCTTATGATGTACCCAACCACACACCAACACGTGTAACTCTCCCCTTTACAGCTCATTTATGTGTCCAACACATTTTTACATTTCCTAAAATAGAAGGTCCAACTTCTGTAGGCCATAACATTTGATCCGAGTGTTCGATTGATGAACCATTTTATGCGTCAGAAACCTTGTGAATTGCTCTATCACCTTGTAATCGGATATGCCAATTATGACATTTTTCAAGATGTTTAGAGAGTTTTTGATACCCAAAAATTGAGTTTAGAACTTTTCTGGCAGTTTAAAAAAATAGAAACTTTAATATCTCACAATCTAGATATGATCTTGAGTCAAAACTCACCTAAGATGTTTACTTAGTTGTTCCACACCTTTTGGGAAAATTTTAGCTCAACCTGAGGTCAATTGAAGGACTTACTAAAAATAGTAAGTCTCGCTATTTTAAGCTCGTTTGGAGACTTTTGAAAACATTGAAGGTTCTTGACCATTCTCCAAGATAAAGGGTATTCAAAAAGAAAAAAATTGGGAAGAATAGTAATCTTTTGAAGTTGTGAGGTTGAGACACTTTTCTTAACATTCTCCCACTTGTCGAACACCTTGCAAGAGCAAAGGGAGCATCAACACCATGATTTAATTGCTAGGAGCCATGAGATCCATAGACTCTGAACACCATCTGAACTTCTTTGTGCTCTCAGGTTTTGTCAAGGAGTTGTTGTGTTGTTACACAACATGCCCCATTTTGGCCTTAGCAAAATAGGGACCCAAATTTTTGCTTCTACTTGCTTGCTTTCCTACTTTGGGCAGTTTGGTAAAATTCCGTCATGTATGTCACCTTTGCTTAGGTATGTTCATCACAAGGAGAGGTTAGTTGCCAAAGCTAGAATGTGTTAGTATAAGCCTCATAATTTGAAAGAACACAAAATTCTAAGCAAGTTTGTCTTTTGGATCACCATGATATCCGCTAAGGGTAGCAAGTTAGGTTAAGTCAAAGATTGGTCAACCCAGATGTTTCCAATAGGGTCATATTTCTAAATATCAGTTACATTCATTAACATGACCCTGACTTAAGAAAATCACCTGATGTCCATTCGATCCTCAATACACGAACGTTAAACATAAATAAGGATGAATATCTACCCATCAAGAATTTCATGTATTTGCAGAGGGGTCATGTTTCCTAATATCCGTCATCTTACAAAATATCACCCTTTCATGAATATCACCCTACATAAGTATGAGTATGATGTCATTCAGTTCCAACAAGTAAAAGAGATCACCCTGATGATGATGTAATCATTTCACCTGACCCACAAAGGGTCATATTTCCAAACATCCGTCATATTTCTCAATATGACGATGTCATCACAATAACCTGATAACAAGAGAAAATAGATGGCATGATGATGTCATCACGATTTAACCCCAAAGAGGTCACATTTTGAAATATCCCTGACTTTAGCAAATGATCATGACATCATCTTTCGCAAATAATTGTTGAAGTCCATACAACGAGGACATTACCCCTGTATTCTCAAATGATGAGAATATTTGTGGGTATCAAAAGACCCAGATATTTTTGAATATCCCTTATCTTTAACTATATGACCTGATCTTGCTTAGTAGTCAAAGGTTGACCATATCACCCGATCTTTACAGAGTGATTATCCCATGGGGGGGGGTCATATTTTCCCAAAGGGTCATATTTTTGAATATCCCTGTTCTTGAAAAGATCACCCTCAGGCATTAAATGCGAGCCCAATAGTAGGGGGCACCCTTTTGGGTTCAAATATAAATCCAACACTTGGCAACATCTAAGAACTTCATGCAAATGATCAACGGATTCAATCAAAATGACACATACGCCCTAATTTATCTTATTGATCAGTTTAAAAGTAAAATTTAGGGATTATTTACATTTACCCTATGATAATTAAAGTTTACAGAGCTCTAAAGTCAACACCTCATGGTCATCTACCAGTAGAATGTGACACTCAACAAAATAGAATGCAACAGATGATACAACATATCTACATTTACCCCGTTATTAGTCATATAGAAAAAGGGAAAAGTGAATATTAGGTAAGTAAAATTAAAACCCTCTCCATTGTTGTTTACTGCAAATCACTAGGTAGAATGGTTCTTTATTAGGTTAATCTGCATGATGATGCATGAAATGAATTGAAATGTTGAATAATGATTATGAAATGCATGATATCCTTAAACCCTCCCCATATAAACAACCTAGGGTAAGAAATGCATATTTTTGTCACAGGATCTAATGGAGGTCAGAAAGAATAGATCCGACTCTGAGTTCTTGAAACCCATGTTCTTAGAACCTGAGGGAGTACGATTCAGATATGGGGTGATATATGACACACATCAAGGGAAGAAAGATTTTGATGCATGGACAAGGAGATTAGACAATGAAAGTGATAATCCCATACTAGATAGGATATTTACAATTAGTATGTGGCATGCCACGGGATTTCTATATGCAATGGAGGCCACTGAGCTAGTGGTGGAATGTGCGAGAAATTATAACACTAAGAATAGAAGAGTGGAGAAACATGGTAGAGTGTATGCATACTTCTCAATCAAGGGCATCACTGCTGCATTCAATCTACCTACAGGGGATAAAGTGGTCAGTGTGAGCCTAAGTAGGCTAGAGAAAGAATACAATAATAATAAGAAACAAGCCAAGAAAATCATGTACCAATGGAGGTCTGAGAGCATTACATACATAACTTCTACTAAGTTACCAGTTTACTTACATATAAATTTGATTTTCATGAGGAGTATCAGTATATGATTGCCTTGTTGAGCAAGATGACTAACAGACAACATGCTGGGAACTTTCAAAATTAGATGTATGGGATCATCCAGATGGTATTGTATTGAATAAACAAGCCTCTCTAGGCCAAGATCATCAGTGATTGCTTAGATGAAGGGATGAGAAGGATGGGTGGAAAAGATTGTATATTCAATATGACTTCTTATGTTGTATATGCCTGTTCTTTCCAGGGCACATTTAATGCCTTACAAACAGTGGGAAGGATTGGAAACAATACTGGTGATGTAAACATATGGGACCATTACCCACAATTATAGAGGAGAGCATACCTCCAAGACTTTAAATTGGTAAATGACTCATTTTCAATGCATTTAGTCAGAACCATGGAGGAGGACAGAACCAAGAGATTGAGCATGGAGGATCAAGCCATTATCTATAAGCATGGGGCTTGGTTTATCCAATTCCCCACCTTTTCATACATAAGAATATAAGGATTTGAGGGGCAACCTCTTATGTTACCAAGATACCCCACCAATAGGGTCGTCTTGATGGAGTTTGCTAGACAAGTATCAACCTTAGTTCAACCTCACTTGGAGCAGAAGAAGATTCCTCCTCTATTTTTCCTAGTATACGTGGGCTGGTATATATGCCCTAATAGACAGAGCATCAAAGATGCCATTGGAGAGTTAAGGCTTATGTGTCTGCATCCATTTTCTATAGATAGGTCATATGACCCATATGGTAGAATGCAAAATTTATTAGGGAAACAAATACATCAAAAACATCTTGAAGATTATTGGACTAATTGTGATGATGAAGCAGAGGTTAGGAGGAGAACTTATCAAAGGCTCACTCTCAATCAGATCTAGACTTTTGACTACATTCCAATGCCTGCACACTTACATGATGATAATGGAAAGATAATGTCTAATGAATATGAGGATAAAAAGGTGTATAATGGAACCATCTCAGCTCCCGATCTAACATAGCCAAAGGAGACCTTATTCGATCAAATAATGCAAAAGGTTATCAAACTTGATGGTGACAAGTTGTCATTGATGTCAAAAGTGTGTTCAGTTGTTCATTGTTTGGCAAGAGTTTCTACTTGTTTCAGGATGTCACTAGTTATAAGTTTGGAAATGTGATGTCATACAAGTGAGGTCACAAAGTGATTTGTTTGGGGTTGTCAAGTGTGAAATGATGATCTTCATAGAGGTTGATCTCAAGAATTTCAGACATAGTATGCTTGAGTTGTTGCTTCAGAAGTTGAGTTGAAGTGTGTTTATGATGGTTTCATTTGGTATCTTTTGGTGTTAATTGGTTCACCATACTTCATTAGGTCCATGATGGTTTTGACTTCAGTACCAAGGTTCATGCAGAGGAACAAGCTTGTTTAATTCTTGATGGAGATATAAGTTGTTTACTAGGGTTTATAAAATTAACATTCTAAATAATTTTTTTAAAAATCTTAACCTCATGACCATCACTAATGAAGTGCACTCTATGTTATGTTTTCAAGTTGACCTCTCATAGCAGGTTAAGTCACTAAAGGTGACTTTCTGAAGGGGTCTATGAACGTTATGGTGACCGGCCTCTTCCCTCCAATGGCAAAAGTCTCACGGTGGTCGAAGGTCATGTTCTTAAGAAAAAAAAAGGGGCATCGAATTTTTTTGAGCATAGTATATATGATAAGAGGGAGCCCAATTTTTCATAAAGGTGATTCATGTTTTAAAAAATAGAAGTCATCAAAATATTTGAAGAGCTCAATTAACGAAGATCATTAGCAAATGTCATCATATGAAGATTGCATCGGATTTTTTGTTAAGAAAAGCATCCTTTATAATACATCGAATGGGGAGCATGATTTAAGGAAAAAGGCATCCTTTCTAATACATACGAGTGGGCAATGAATTTTGTATAAGATTTATAAACTTTCTAAAGTTCTTTGTAAGTATATGGATTAGCCATAAAAGAAAGTTTAGAAATTATTTTTAATTTCTATTTTATTTTTTAAAAAGGCATGAATTCATTATAGAATGTTTTTCAAGGAGCTTTTATAGGAGATGGTTGGTATTTTTAAAAGCAATATTTTTGGAAAACTATCCCATGCCATTCAAGAATTTAGTGAAGATTTTATGTGAGAAGATTGATTTATTTTTGAAGAATCATTTTGCACAGAAGATGAATAATTTTTTTGTTTTCTTTAAGGAGATTTTTTTTGGAGTTCACAGAATATGAAGAGTTGGAAGAAACTTGTTTTGTTTGGATTTGGATTTCTTATAGGTGGATATCAAGAGAAATATTTTGTAACAAAAAGATTTGTGGAGATGAAGAGTTTTTTGTTTGTAGGGGAGTTGAAGATATTATTGCAGGTTCTTCATGAAAAAGAAATTGAAAGGTCTCAAATATGGAAAATATTCTTTTATCTGTGACAGGGGCAATATGATTTAAAATTTATTGAAGATTAAATGATATTTTTGAATAAGATTCTTTTTCAGGAATATGAAGGATCATGCAAAGTTTGAAGAAGAATTTGAAGAGATTATTAGACACAGAGGAATATGAAAAAAATTTCTTTGCAGGTGGAAGGACATTCAACTTGTATAAAATTATTTTTCAGGTGCATTGATGGTATGTCTTGAAAAATAGAGATGAAACATACAAAATGAGGTAGTGTTGTTAAATGGATCAGAATACAGGATTGATAGGTGTGTTGGAGAGTGGATCAGAATTTAGATGATTTATGCATATGATTTGGGTTAATGAGAAGAATGATAATTTGACAAACACATGTGTTTTGTATTGAAACAGAGAAACCCTCTGAGTTCTTGTTTTCAATTTGTTCTGTATTAGGGGTTGGTGCTCCTTGAAGTTGATGCTTCTAAACATTGTTGCCAGTGAGGCACAGTATGCTGATGAGGCTTGTAGGTCAGTGAGACCTCTCAATTGTCAGTGAGACATAATATTCAACCAGTGAGGCTTTGCAAGAAGTTTTTAAAGTTAAGCTAGTGAGGCACTTCATGAGTGGTTTTTCTACCCCTAAGGGTTTTCCACTCGGTAAAAAGCTTGTGTCATGCTTCTCATTGATTTCTTCTGTGTGTGTGCACATTAATGGTTTGATCATGTTTTTGTTTACATCTGTTATTATAAGTCTTGTGCATATAAAC
Source organism: Cunninghamia lanceolata (assembly GCA_027924645.1). Lineage (NCBI taxonomy): Eukaryota > Viridiplantae > Streptophyta > Pinopsida > Cupressales > Cupressaceae > Cunninghamia > Cunninghamia lanceolata. Next base: position 4,289,562 of record BSBN01000207.1, read on the forward strand.
TCAACAAATCATTAATGTATTCCTTTCTATTTTTTCTGTAAGAGAAAGCTTGCAAAAAGTTGTAAAATGTTTGAAAACTAATACAACACTGATTCACCCCCCCTCTTAGTGTTGTCTTGGACTCCTACAAAACTGACCTAGAGCTGGGTAAAGGCTAAAGCTATTGAGTTGTAAAACAAGGCTGTGGCCCTTACTATTGACAATAAGAAGAAGAAACAAGTGTCTAAAGAAGAATATGATGACTTTCTCACTGAAAAGAGGAAATCTAATGGAGAAAGATTACCTATTGAGGAACAAAATCCACCAAGCAAGGGCAAGAAAGATGCTCCTATGCAGCAAGGGGTGATTATTAAAAGACTTCCATCAAAAGGTGATGGGGCATCAACATCTGCACTTGCATCTACATCACAATAATCCCCTGCTAAATAGAAAGGCAAGAGGGTAATAAAGCCTGTTCCTGAATATACAGAGGAACAAATGGATGATGAGCCATTGTGGGATGAGTCATTATAGGATGAACCAGAGGAAGAAAATCCCTTGAAAGAAGAGTAGTTGGATAAGGGACCTAAAGATGATGATCTACTAATAACACGGAAGAAAAGGAAGAAAGTGTAGCAAACACCACCACCAAAGAAGCAAAGGACAACAATGAGGGGAAATGTTAACACCGACCCTATCATATTAAGAAGTGCAGGTGGTTTGGCTTTTATGAGGGAACTACAACATGATGTCCCCATTCCTGACACAATTCAGTTTAAGATTGAAAAGATGGAAGAGAAGATAGAAAAAGAGATGCATATTGTTGGTAAAGAGTCTCCCTTTCCACTTGATAACACTGTTGAATTGTCAGATGATGAGGTAGTTCAAGATGTGGCCGCTCAACATATGCAGACATTAGTAGATAATACTAGGATGACCCCTCATGGGACCCCATTGGCCCAAAAGGTGACTAGTCAAATAGAAGATAAAATGGATGAAATGGAACAGGATAGTCCTAAAGAAGTAGCCCAACAGATAGGGTTGACCAATCTGGTAGAGTAGGTTACTAGTCCTGCAGCAATATATTTAACCTACCAAGGTGATATGAACCTAAATAAAGATAATGATTAGCCTTTTGAGCCTAAAAAGGTTGAAAATACAATGCACACAGAAGCTGATGATATGATAACCAATCAAAATAGAGGCCAGAGTAATGTACCTACAAAACAAGAAAAGTTAGAGGCACAACCTCAGAGTAAGAGTGATTAGGAGATACCTCATAAGGATGCTAATCAGGATCAAGGTATTTCATTGCTGCATGCTGCAAGAGGTAACAAGGAAATAATCTAGGATTAGAAGAGAAATTAGGTGAGAAAGAATTGAACTTGGGAGAGGATAACACATCTAAGGATGAGGAATAAAATTTGGCAAGAAGTTTAGAATGGATCCTATGCCAGAGCAGATTGGAGAGAAGAGTAATGACACCAATGCCATGATGGTTAGTGGCAAAGAGTTCTTACACCTCATGAAGGAGAAGGATACCCAAGGGTATGCCCTGATAATGATGCCCACAGATGAATCAGGTCAGCAAGGCAAAAAGCAAAAAGAGGTTCCCCTAGAAGTGCAGAAATTGTTGGATAAGTATCAAGATCTTGTGGTAGAGGATACTCCTAACTCCTTACCACCCATGAGAGAGATAAGTCACCAAATTGACTTGATTCTAGGTGCTAAATTGCCCAATAAGGCTTCCTACAAGTTGACACCATAGCAGAATGAAGAGGTGAGTAGACAAATTCAAGAACTCTTGGAGAAAGGATTGATTAGAAAGAGTCTTAGTCCATGTGCAGTCCCTAGTGTACTTGCTCCAAAGAAAGATGGAAAGTGGAGACTATGTACAAATTCAAGGGCTATTAATAAGATCACAATAAGGTATAGATTCCCTATGCCATGGATTGAGGATATTTTGGACTATCTTCGTGGGTCATGTTATTATTCCAAGATTGACTTGAAATCTGGTTATCATCAGATCAAAATTAGGCAGGGAGATGAATGGAAGACTACCTTCAAGACAAATGAAGGTCTCTATGAGTGGCTTGTCATGCCATTTGGCCTTAGCAATGCTCCAAGCACATTCATGTGTTTGATGAATGAGGTACTTGTTGAATTCATTGGTAAATTTGTAATTATTTATCTTGATGATATACTTGTTTTCAGCAAGACAAAAGAAGAACATCTGAAGCATCTTAGACAGGTGATGAAGAAGTTACATGAGAACAAGTTGATGATCAACTTGGATAAATGTGAGTTCATGAAAACTAAAACTTGTGTACTTATGATTTCCAATGGTTGTTTGAAGATGGACCCTTCAAAGGTTGAGGCTATTCTCAATTGGCCTACTCCTAAGAAGGTGGGAGATGTTAGAAGTTTCCATGGCTTGGAAACTTTTTATAGGAAGTTCATTAGAGGATTTAGTCAGCTAAGTGCTCCTATTCTCAATACCATCAAGGGCAGAGTGAAGTGTAGGTTTCAATGGACAAAGCAGGCTGATGATAGCTTTGAATTGTTGAAGAAGAAAGTGGTTGAATTACCTACATTGGTGCTCCCTGATTTTGACAAAGTTTTTTTTGTGGAATGTGATGCAAGTCAGCAGGCAATTGGTGCTGTTCTTAGTTAGGATGGACATCCAGTGGCATTTTTTTCTAAGAGATGAATGAGGCTAAACAAAGGTATTCTACCTATGACCTAGAGCTTTATGCAATGGTGCAAGCTCTCAAAAAGTGGAGACACTATTTGCTGCCCAAAGAATTCATTATTTTTACTGATAACCTTCCTCTTAGTTTCCTAAATAGTCAGGAAAAGTTGAATCATAGGCATGTTAAGTGGATGGAACAATTGCTGGCCTATACCTTCACTATTAAGCATAAAAAGGGTGTTTCCAACAAAGTGGTTGATGCTTTAAGTAGAAGGATGCTAGTCATACAGGAAGTGCAAATGGAAAGCATGGGGATAGACTGTTTGAAGGAGTTATACATGGAGGATGCAGATTTCAAAGCTGCTTATGAAGTTTGTGCTAATTTGGCTAACACTTTTCAGCATGAATATTCAGATTTTGTGTTGCAGGAAGGTCTCCTATTCAAAGGCAATTTTTTATGTGTTCCTAAATGTTCAATGAGGGATAACATCATCAAAGAGAAGCACAATGGAACCTTAGGAGGACATTTTGGGTTGGACAAGACTTTAGAACAAGTCACTAGATTCTACTATTGGCCAAAAGTACAATCAGATGTGAGGAGATTGTTGCAAGTTTCACCATATGTCAGAAGGCCAAAGGTATGTCTTCTAATGCTGGTTTGTACCAACCACTTCCTATTCCCAACAGGCCTTGGGAAAGCATTAGTATGGATTTTGTACTTGGTCTTCCAAAAACAACAAGAGGTGTGGACAATATTTTTGTTATTATGGATAGATTCAGTAAGATGACTCATTTTGTGCCATGCAAATGCACCAATGATGCATCTCACATTGTTGGTCTCTTTTTCAGAGAAGTGGTCAGAATTTATGGTTTTCCCCTTTCAATTGTCATTGATAGAGACTCCAAGGTTGTTGGTCATTTTTGGAACCTTATGGAGAAAATTGGGCACATAATTATCTTTCTCATTAGCCTACCATCCCCAAACTGATGGTCAGACTGAGGTTGTTAATAGGTCCTTGGGAAACCTACTCAGATGTGTTACCAAATAGCATGGGTTGGCATGGGACTTGGTGATCAGTCAAACTGAGTATGCTTACAATGATTCGAGGAATAGAAGTACTAAGTAAAGTCCATTTGAAATCATTTATGGTTTCCATCCAAGAGGACCAATTGAACTCAAAGACCTACAAGGTTGGGACAAGAGGAGTGCTCTTGGAGAAGATTTTGTTGCTACCATGAAAGAAGTTCATGATCAGGTCAAAGTTCAGTTGCAGAAAAGAGTCTCCAAATACAAGGATGGGACAGATCTCAAAAGAAGAAATGTATAATTCAAGGTGGGAGATTTGGTGATGGTCTATCTCAGGAAGGAAAGGTTGCCTAAGGGACAATCAACCAAGCTTCTAATGAAGAAAATAGTACTGTACAAGGTAGTGCATAAGTTTGGTCCAAATGCTTATGAGATAGAATTAGCATCTGGTCTTGGTATTTCTCCCATATTCAATGTTTCAGACCTATTTCCATATAGACCTCCATTGAATGCTGAAGATGGATAAGATGATGTGATTGAGGATGAAGACTAGATCAAAGATCTACCACCAAGTAAGCCTCTACAGTTGGAATGCATTTTAGATTCCAAAGTTGTCAAAAAGACAAGGAATGGTGTGTACAAGGACTACTTGGTCAAGTGGCAGGATCTTCCTGATTCTGAGGCTACATGGATGAGTGAGGTAGACATTCTGAAGCATGGGAAGACACTCCAATAGTTAGCAACTCAAGGGACTTGAGTTTTTCTTGCAAGAGGAGTATATGGTGCAAGAGTACCTTCTCTGTGGTGCAGAGTCATGTTTTTGTTTGTTTTTCAATAAGGTTTTTAATCCATTTCATGTTGTAATAAGGGTTTTTGGGTCAATTTGGTCACTAGACCTATGTAGACCATGTTTTGGTCAATGGATGTAATTACATAAGGAAAAAATGTGGTTTTGCTGGTGTTAGGAGAAAGCCAATGGCTAACTAATTTTCAAATCAGTTTTACACAGTTGGAGGATGTAAACTGTTGTCGGAAGCCTTTTATAGGTGAGCAGTGTGATGTAACGAGGCATGCTAAAAAGAGGAGTGAATGAACAAAGAACTAGATTTTTGGGTGTTGGATATTGTTCTTTTTGAGTATTCTCTGTGATTATTACTAGAAACATCCATGCAGTAAAGTAGTTTTTGTCTGATAGTATTTTGGTGTCCTGTAAAGTTATAAGTTTGTGAAATATTGTTAATTCTGTAGAGACTGGTCTAAAACCCTGAAACTAGGGTTTGGTAAACAAATGGAGTGTTATTCCTCTGTCCACTGAAAGCATTCCCATTCTCAGTATGATGGAGGAATATAGTATGTATTTTGTGTTTTCTATTGTTCTGGTTTAGACACCCAGGAATCCATGGAGTTTGGCATCTCTATGTGACTAGTCATAGAAGTGTTAGGAAAAGTGCTATTGTGAAGTGACCAAGTTGTTAGGGTGATCAAGTGTTCATAGAGGGTGTTCGTACTATCGAGCCTTTGTTTCTGTGTATCTGGTTTATATGTATGTAATCGCAGAGTAACAGAAGTACCATTGGCGTTAGTTTCCTATTGTTTCATCGAATATATAATTCATGTGTATATCACAAATGTATGTGAGTATCATTTTGTGTGTATCCTGCAATTGTACGTTGAGGTTGTATGTTGCGATTGTATATTGAAAAGATAGATTCCTTAAGATACAAAGCCTTTTATCGGGTTGTCAAAGGTATATTGTGATTGCATATTGCAATTGTATGTTGGGAACATACATTTCATATGATACAAAGGATGACCAGCCGGAGTGGTAAATAGAATGCATGTTGGAAGGGCACCTTTCTGCGGATACACAAGGTGACCGGCTGTAGCAGGGTTAAGTTACTTTGATCACCGAAATAGAAAGTCAAGTTTTGCATATGTAATTGGTTGTATCGGTGTGTCGAAAGGACATAGAAGTAGCCATCGACGGCTGACATTAGACCAAAGATTGAGGGTCCCACCAAATGCATATTGGCAATGCATATTGAGTTTATATGTGGTGAAACATACAATTGGTGAGCAAAGGTCGAGGGTCCCACCAAAAGCATGTCAGAGTTGTATATTATGATTGTATGTGGCAAAACATACTATTGGTGACCAGTGTATGATGGTGAATCAGTGCAAATGTAATATAGCGCACCGGTGATAATGAGTCAAGCAATGTATATGAGTTCCTTTGAATCAAGCATTGGTATATCGGCATATTGAGTCCTGAAGTGACCGATAGCAAGTGTTTGGACGACAGAGGTAAGACTGACCATTACGGTTAAGTTGAGTGGAATTGGCTATCGAGGAAGAGTTGGGGGATCGGTAGAAGTTGTAAGGTGGCAGATGGAGATATGTTTGGCCGATGAGTGAGGATCACCAAGACATAGGCCACATCTCGCCGATCAAGATTGTTGTTCTTTTCCCACTTCCACTATGTGCTCTGCATCAGTGATTGGTTAGTTTCTCAAATTCTGTCTGATATTCTCTCACAATGCCAGTTTGGCGAAGTTTAGTGAGTGCTCCTGTGAAGTCATCAAAAGCACTAGGGCCAAATCGTTGCAAAATGAGTTTGCAAAAATTAGTCCATTTTGTCTCTTCATGAGGCTTGATGTACCAATAGAACCATTGAAGGGCTTCATGTTCCAAATGAAAGGATGAAAGTGGGACTTTGTTGACATCAAAAGTATTATGCAGACTGAAATATTATTCTACCCAGTATATCCATCTAGTCTTATCATCACCATTGAAGCGAGGAAAATCAAGCTTCGACCCACAAAAATTGCTAGAAGAAGAGAACCCAGTGTCTGTAGAAGACTCTGGCTACCATCTATTGTTCATGGCTGAATGTTGAAAATCGAGGCCAAGAATTTTTTCATCCAGATCTTGAAGTTTGGTCTTGAGGGTTGCAAGTTCATCCTCCATGTTTTTTGCTCCTGCGCGGGTGACAACCATAAATAGGAATTTTTTTTTGGAAACTATTTGCCAACTGCTCTGGATGGATTCAATATGTGATTTGCTGGCTGTATATAGATATGGGCCCCAGGTATGTTTGGATTCCTAAAGGTTTAAGGGATTCACTTGGCTACCAATGTTGTCTAATGGCTTGCTTATTGGGGCAGTACCCCTCACTCCACGGCTTAGGTAAAACTGATAACTGTTTTGTCACAAACGACAGCTCTTGGTTTACCTCACAGATGGGAACTAGTCAATCAAGTAGGGGTCATTGCCCTTTTCATTGGTAGGTCCTCTCAATGGGCTAGCTACTTCGGGGTTCCTTTAGTACTCCTCGCAATGAGTTTTAGGGCTATGCCCAGGCACTTCCAATAGTTATGCGGATAGGGATTATTCCCTGATCTGAACCTACAATTGAAATGAACAATATATATGTAAAAAAAGAACTACTGTAATAATCACAATGCCTGGAGACCACTGCAAAAAAACAATTCATCAGAAATTCCACCTAGCGAGTCCAAGAAAGCACTCTGATACCAGATGAGAGGAACCTTATGCAACAATATAATAAAAAATGCATGAAATAATAAAAATAGCAGAAACACAAAAGGAATTTATTGATCACAGGCCACTTTGAGGGGGCAACCTCCTTTGAGCAAGCTCAATACAATAAATTCGTGGATGCCTTCATTGGCCTCAACACGTACTTATATACTAAGTCTAATCTAAACAACTATTACTCCCCATGAATGTGGGTAATACAATATACTCATGGGATGACTTACAAAGCATATGTGTCCAACAATAATATACTAACAAATTAAAGAGAAGGGTTAAACACGGGTTCCTAATAGATGCAAGGGCATCCATTTAAAATTTGAAAATTGTCTTTGACAATAGATTTTTTTTGGTTTGATTGAGTAGGTCAAGTGATAGAAGATGAGAAAGGAAGCTCTTGTCGCCAAGGTGATAGGAACAATAATAAATAAATATTATATGCTAGCAAGTGGGATAATGGAGATAATGGTGATTCCGTCCTAAATCAAATGCATGTAGGATCATTGGCTAATTTTAGGAGGTACCAACCATGTTAGTGGGGTCATAAAAAGAAATTCTATATTTGATTGGAGGGTGGCAAAAGGCAAAACAAGACTAAAAATAGACAAAGCATCATAAGGTAGAATAAAGGCATGACTAAATGGTGGGATAGCTTGTGGCAAGGCAGGCAATTAATTTCAAATGTGCATGGTGTAGAAGCATAACTGATGATTGAAGGTAGAAAGGCAAAAAAATAGACAAAGCAAAGGCAAGCCGTATGTAGAAGAAAATGTCAATGGCTAAGACTGGGTGGTGTGATAGTTCATGGTAGTAGTTGAGCATAATGCTAAGAGAGTGGATGTAAGGGGCAGCGTGTGGTAGTGTAGATTGTGCATAATGCAGAAAGATAATGGTCAAATGAAGAATAAGTGGTGGCAGTTAGAAATAGGCTGATAGACATTGGAAAGGAGAGAGAGAAACAGTGGATGTAGAAATAGGCCATAAATATAGAGGGGCCAAATAATTGGAGAGGCGATAGATATATTCTAGGAGCAGGCTACATACATGGGAGAGAGGAGGCCGATAGGCTAGAGAGAAAGCTGACATATAATAAAGAAGAGGCATGATTTGGGAGAGAGGATGGAGAAGCTGTAGAAATGAATAACGAGGCCGTATAGTTAAAAAAAAGGCCACACGTATAACAAAGAAGGCGGTAGGATATAGAAGAGATAGGCCATAGATGTTCAAGATGCCAAAGGAGAAAAGAAGAAGGCTATTATACATAAAGAGAGGTCATTGATAGGCAGAGAGTAAAAAGGAAAGGCTGTAGGTATTGTTAAGGAGGCCAAAAGGCCATGAAGAAGAGAATGATAGAAGAAGAGGCCGACAGGCCAAGGATGAAACTGAATAGTCAGGCCAACTAATAAGAGCAGGCCACTCGCATTGGGAGAGAGATTGATAGTTTAGAATGAATAGAAGAAGGCTTAGCTGAGAGGCTGACATCAAAGGATATGAGAAGGCCGACAGAAGGAGAATAGGAAGAAGTTCCTCTATAGACCATTGAAGGCCATCTAAAAAAGTGTTATTCAAATATCTATAATTATCAGAGTTTTGTTATATTGTAATAGAGGCTGAATGAGCTGAATGAAATGAATGTTTAATTCTGAGTATTTACTATCTCCTGTCACCTATTGATCTTTTGGTTTTACTAAGTTGTTTACGAATGACTTGTTTAATTCTGTACGATGTTGTCCTCATTCCTATCACTCTAATGGAAGAAGCTTGTGAAAGCCCTTTTTGATGGGCAGAGACTTGTTTCTCACCTTTAGATTGAATGGGTATTTGTGCATGTTGGCCTGAACTGTGCTATCAGATTGGTATTAGAGCATATGTTTGTAGAGTTGGTGCTATCAAATTGGTATCAAAGCTTAGAACGATCTAAATGTGAATGATTAATGTGTTGTTGACCTTGTGAAGGTTGTGTAGTGTGTTGTTGTGGTTGATTGCCAAGGCAAATTGAAAAGAAGAAAGTCCTAAGGAGGTGCCTAAAAGATGAAGAAAGAAAGAATGATGCAGAAGAAAATGGAGGACAAGAGTCTCATGAAAAGAGACAAGACGAAAGAAGATAAGAGAATGACAAATGAAGAATTCAAAAGAGAACTGGTAGCATTGAGGAGAGATGTGATGATGTTAAAATAATGGTATGAAGAACAAGACCAAGGATATTACTGGGTATGGCCAATGGAGAAGAAAGTGAAATGGCCAGTAAAGGAGATTATTGAGAAGAGAAAAAGGCAGAGTATAAAAGCCTTAAGAAGAGAAGATAAGAAGATGAGAGGGTTCCCAAAAAATGGGACAGTATAAAGTTACCATTGGAGAAACATGGATTGGAAGAGGTCAAAGAATTTATCATTAAAGAGAACATGAGAAAAGAGGAAGAGGAAAAGGTGTAGAAAAAAGCACTTGGAGCAGAAAATGATGAAGGAAGAATGTCCATGAGAAGGGCATTGATAGAGACGCTATGGTCTCTTATTGTATTTGCTAATGTTATGTTTGCAAATTTGTATACAGGTATGAAGAAAGTGATGAAGAAGGTCGAGGATGAGACCTTAAAGATGATGAAAGTTGGGGCAAGGATAGCTCCTGAAGAAAGAGAGAAAGATGTGAACAAGGAGAGATTGATGGCATCAGAATGCCAAGAGGAGTTTGCAGCAAAGGTGCATTGTAGAGTGCCTGAAAATAAAGAGGAGATTGATGCTAAAGATGTTCGGATTGATGATGAAGATGAAGAGGAAACAATAGAGTTCCATGATGCATGTGAAGATATTGCAGCAATAGCAAAAGATGCTTGTGAAGAAGAGAAGTTGAAAATCTGAGGAGCTGAAGGTGGATGCAAGTTAGGACAGCAGATCCTTGCATAAGAGAATGGAGGTAAAATTGTTATTTTTGATCATGAATGTAGAAACAAGAATATGGATAGGCAAGTGGATGAGGAAAAGAAATTGGAAAGTGTAAATGTGATTAAGGATCATGGTTATGTAGTGCCATGTTGGCAAAAGAAAAGGATTGATAAAAGACAACAGTTGGGTTGTAAAGAAATGAACGCTTTTGATTATATTTATGCTAACAAGAAAGTGTAGAGAAAAAGAAATGTGCAGATTAATAAGTGGTAGTATGATGGAAGAAAGAATTGGCCGGAAAAGAGGCCTAGAGAAAAAGATTGGAAGATGAAGACAGAGAAAGTGAAGAGAAGCCCGAATGTAACAAGGAAAGGACATCAGTCCAGTGGTAGAGTGTGGGTAGTGAAGCAAGTAGCAACAAAAAAAGGTGTTGTAGAAAACACAAAGGATTGGAGACATGATAAGGAGAACAAACTCCAAGGAGTTGGAAACATGATGAATCCAGTAGAAAATGGCAAGAAGGAGAAAAAGCATATAGTGAAGTGGCAGTAAGAAAATCAAAGTGTATGGAAGGTAAGAGAGAAGAAATCTGATTTATATGTTGATAAAGATTTGAGTGAAATTCATAATGATGAGGAAAATGTGAGGAGATTATTAGATGAAAAAGAGATAAGGAGAAATAAATATTTGAGAAGACAAGAAGGTAGACAAAGGCAATTTGAAATATGAGGATATGTTAAAAGAGAGGAAAAATGGAATTGAAGAATGGTATGGAAAAAGAAGGCACTAGAGGTATGTGCTGAAAATGTAAATTTCAATGGGAGAGAAGTTATAGATGAAGAGGATATTAGTGGAATAGCTATAGTTTCAGAAGAAGAGGACATACAAAAGAATAATGAAATTAAAGAGGAAGATGGAGCATCAAAGGAAAGTTTAGAAGAAGATTTGTGGAAGTACTTGGCAACCATTGAACAAGAGTGGAACGAGAAGATTAAAGGTGTGAGCATGAGCATGATAGTAGTAAATATTAAATACTATGGTGTAGAAATGATGATAGAAATAAAGAATGAAGATGATACAAATTTGGAAGGAAAGATGGTGAAAGATGAAGCTAGAAATGGTGTTGTGTTGCAGCAGTTGGCCATGAAGGAAGAATGGTTGGAAGACATGACAGATGAACATGTTGAGTATGATGAAGGTATGATAAGTGTTGAGGATGCATTAGATGTTGTTATAATTTTTCTATTTGATTATGATTTGTTTAATAAAAGAAGAATTGGAGTGTGGAGGTGGATTATAAGTGATGTAAGCAACCATGGGAGAGTAGCCTATAGTGCTGAACAAAGATGTTGGGAGATGGAAGCATGTGAGATAGAGAAATTATGGAAAAAGGAGGAAGAAGAGGTTGTTTAAATTTGTAGAGAAACACATGTGCCGGAGCACATGATCTTTGTCCCTGGGGAGTTTGATGCAGGGGCATCCATTTAAAATTCAAAAATTGTCTTTGACAATGGACTTTTTTGGTTTGAACGAGTAGGTCAAGTGATAAAAGCTGAGAAAGGAAGGTCATGTTGCCAAGGTGACAAGAACAATAATAAATAAATATTATATGCTAGGAAGTGGGATAATGGAGATAATGGTGATTCTGTCCTAAATTACATACGTGAAGGATCGTTTGCTAATTTGAGGAGGTACTAGCAATGTTAGTGGGGTCATAAAAAGAAATTCTATATTTAACCAGAAGGTGGCAAAAGGAAAAAAGAGACTAAAAATAGACAAAGCATCATTTAAGGTAGAATAAAGGCATGACTAAATGGTGGGAAAGCTTGTGGCAAGGAAGACAATTAATTTCAAATGTGCATGGTGCAGAAGCATAACCGATGATTGAAGGCAGAAAGGCAAAAAAAATAGATAAAGCAAAGGCAGGCCGCATGTAGAAGAAAAGGATGATGGCTAAGACTGGGTGGTGTGATAGTTCGTGGCAGTAGTCGAGCATATTGCTGAGAGAGTGGATGTAAGTGGCAGCATGTGGTAGTGCAGATCATGCATAATGCAGAAAGATAATAGTCAAATGAAAAATAAGTGGTGGGGGCCAAAAATAGGCTGATAGACATTGGAAAGGAGAGAGAGAAATGGTGGATGTAGAAATAGGCCGTAAATATAGAGGGGTCAAATAATTGGAGAGGCAGAAGATATATTATGGGAGCAGGCCACATACGAGGGAGAGAGGAGGCCGATAGGCCAGAGAGAGAGCCAACATATAATAAAGAAGAGGCACGATTTGGGAGAGAGGATGGAGAAGCGGCAAAAATGATTAGAGAGGCCACATAGTTTAAAAAAGGCTGCATATATAGCAGAGAGGTGGTAGGATATAGAAGAGACATACCATAGATGTTCGAGAGGCCGAAGGAGAAAAGAAGGTAGTTATACATAAAGATAGGTCGCTGATAGGCAAAGAGTAAAAAGGAAAGGCCACGAATAGGAGAATGACAGAAAAAGAGGCTGATAGGCCAAGGATGAAACTGAATAGTCAAGCTGATTAATAAGGGCAGACTGCTCGCATGAGGAGAGAGGTTGATAGTTTAGCATGAATAGAAGAAGGCTTAGCTGAGAGGCTGACATCAAAGGATATAAGAAGGCCAACAGAAGGAGAATAGGAAGAAGTTCCTTGGTAGGCCAATGAAGGCCATCTAAAATAAGTGTTGTTCGAATATCTGTATTTATCAGAGTTTTGTTATATTGTAAGAGTCTGAATGAGCTGAATGAAATGAATGTTTAATTCTAAGTATTTACCATCTCCTGCCGCCTATTGATGTTTTGGTATACTGAGTTGTTTATGAATGACTTGTTTAATTCTATGCGATGATGTCCTCATTCTTGTCACTCTAATGGCAGAAGTTTGTGAAATCCCTTTTTGATGGGTAGAGACTTGTTTCTCACCTTTAGATTGAATGGGTATTTGTGCATGTTGGCTTGAACCATGCTATTAATTGGTATCGAAGCATATGTTTGTAGAGTCGGTGCTATCAATTTTGTATGTTATTATTTGGAATAGTGATTTTTGCATATCAATAGAAAATCTAGGTTATCATCTATGTAGGAGATGAATTCATCTTGTGCAAATTTTGATGAGGGGATTTAATCATTTTGTCTTAGTTTCTTTAATCAATTTTTCCTTAGTGCAAACTTGCAAAAATTAGTACGGAGTCTTATTTATTCATTTTCTTTTGATGTGGCACTAATCAATATATTAAATAGTTTACAATAAGAACAACTTTTTCATGGTCATGAATCTATTTAATTTGTTTTTGGGTTTTATTTCCCTATGTCTTATATTTCCAAAACAGTTTGAGTTTTTAAATTTTGTTTAAAAATGAGAGAGTTAGAACCATTTTAGGACTGCTAGGTAGTTCTATTTTATCAGCAAAGACTTGTTTATTTATTTTTATTTTTATTCGGGGTATTTTAATCAAAGATCTATTGTGTTATAAGAAATAGAATTTTTGGCCTTATTTTTTTATATTCTAGTTAGATTTATTGCAAATTCTTTCTCTATGTTTTTGGCAAAAAAATTGTTTTAAATGATTGTAATTTCATCTATACAAGAGTTGAATCTAAATTTGTGTATACGCCTAAAAATGAGATGACTCTACCCAAATAAATATTCTTAATATTTATTTAAGTCAAATTCCTCTTTCAATAAATAAATAAACCAATTTATTTATTTGATTCATATTCTCCCAACAATTAAATAAAATCAATTTATTTAATTAAAATTCTTAAAATTCTTCTAATTCCTCCAACAAATTAAATAATATCAATTATTTAATTAGTTCTTCCAAATTCATTCTAAATTAAATTATATCAATTATTTAATTGTTTCTTCCAATAATATCTTCTCTAAATTTAAATAAATCAATTATTTATTTAAGTTGTCCATTTCTTCTAAATTGAGTTATCTCTAAATATAATTCAATCCTTGTGCACATGCAATTAAATATTCTAAATATTTAATTGAGCCAAAATATCTTCTCATCCTCATGCAATTTCTATTCTCTAGTTCTATTCTTTTAACTGATTAATCTATTCTTTTAATTTATTAATCTCTTCAGTTAACTCATTCTTCTATTTTATTAATTCCTCTCATGCAAAATAGAGAAAGACACATGTCTTCTTCTTATTCATCCACGTTCCTCAAGTGTCCTCTACCGTTGATATTCTCATTCTCTCTATACCGTTGATCTTCTCTCTCACAAATCTATAAATTGAACCCTGTTCTTCCATTTCAATCATCCAAGCTTTTAGTATCATTACTCTGTAGCAATTACAGTCTGCCTTTGGCACCCAAATCCATTCATTGCTTGCGATCACTCTTTTCTTGTATTGAAGCTCATCTTCATTACAAAAAGCATCATAGCCATCTCTCCATCATCATCTTGAAAACTAAGCAAGGAAGTATGCTTTTGAATGCTTCATTCATACAAAGATTGATTGAGACTAGGCAAACAATGGAAGCAACAAAGTAGCAAGGTTTGCATGGTTTATTCGTTGTTATTTGAATCTTTGTTTACTTGCAATTTCTATTGAGATTATTGGTTTATTGATTGAGTTTGATTACTTTGACAATATTTCTGGTAACATTTTTGGTGCCCACCATGGGGCCTAGCCCCAAATTTAGCCCAAAAACTAAGTTTTTGTGCATTAGGAAGATGTACATAGGAGGAATCTATGCATTTGACCCATCCTAACATGCATCTACTCTCTGTTCTAGCACATCCAATCTTTTGGCGCATGGAGGCTCTATTTCAATGCATATAACCCTTGATATGGTGCATCTACTAATTAGCACATATACTTTGTATTCCTATAATTTTGACCTCTGTCTTAGTGCATCTGTACTCCTGCGCATCTGAGCTCTATTTCTGAACATTTAGGCTCTAAAGCTGTGCATCTGATCTAAGCAGTGATTTTTAGGGTTTCTCTTGTGGTTGTCACTAATGCTAACACTTTTTTGTAGGAATACTCTTAGATCTATTTGCAGGCTAGGCACTAGTTAAGTCATATAGCTACATTTGTTAACTCACATTTCAATTTCTAAAGACACGTAAATGGATGTTCATGCAAATCTCACAAAGTCTTAACTAGGAGGGTGGTAATTGAATCCTTGCTATCTTTCATATCATTGAATCCTTGCTATCTTGCATATCATTGAATCATTGCTATATTGCTATCTCTGAAAGTTAGACATATTGCTATTTTGGTAAAATTGAACCATTACTATCTTGTTATCACTTCAAAGTTAACAAATGTTTGTGCTTGCCCAAGTAGATAACTCATTTTTCTTTTTTCATTTTAATTAGGGGAAAAGAACCACTGTCTTTCATGTTTTTGGGAATGATACTAGGCCTATGCTCTCCCCTATCTTGGGTGACCAAAATGCCAGACATACTATTTTCACATGTGTTTAACCTTTAAAGAGGCCTACCCTTGGATACCCATCCATCCTTGGGGAATGACTTTAAGTGGTAACAAGCTAAAGCCAAGCTCTACCAAGCCACTATAAATAAATTGTGTTTGGAGTGAAATCTTCAAACAATGAGTGAAGTTGTGTTATACCGACAGCCAACCTCCCCGAAAACCCTCCAAGGCGCAACCCTTGCAAGCTAGGAGACTCCATAATGAAGAGTGGTGCTGCCACATGTATAACCACTTGAATGGTTTCACTTATTAATCATCTTTTGTTTTTAGTGGCCAAAAAACCCCTATAAGCCGATGTAGGGAAGGGCGATTATCACCTCCCGAAGATGCTTCACTAGAGATAGTGAGAATTGGGTTTATATTGTCCTTTAAAACCTAGGCTCTCCCCTATCTTGGGTGACCAAAATGCCAGACATACTATTTTCACATGTGTTTAACCTTTAAAGAGGCCTACCCTTGGATACCCATCCATCCTTGGGGAATGACCTTAAGTGGTAACAAGCTAAAGCCAAGCTCTACCAAGCCACTATAAATAAATTGTGTTTGGAGTGAAAGCTTCAAACAATGAGTGAAGTTGTGTTATACTGACAACCAACCTCCCTAAAAACCCTCCAAGGCACAACCCTTGCAAGCTGGGAGACTCCATAATGAAGAGTGGTGCTGCCACATGTATAACCACTTGAATGGTTTCACTTATTAATCATCTTTTGTTTTTAGTGGCCAAAAAACCCCTATAAGCCAATGCATGGAAGGGCGATTATCACCTCCTGAAGATGCTTCACTAGAGATAGTGAGAATTGGGTTTATATTGTCCTTTAAAACCTAGGATTGTACTTGTTTTTGTGTCACAAGTACTTTATGCATCTCACAAATCTATGACTTAAGCTCCCCACTGACTTCAATCTCAACAAATTGAAAGAGACCATAGAGGAAACTCATGAAAACCTCACTGGGGAGGGTAAAGGAAAGAAAGTCATAGACCTGAACATACCTATGGAAGAAATGAGGAAACAAATCGAGGACCTAATGCAACAAATGATGGATCTCAAAACAAGAACAAACACTAAAACTTACTCCTTGGAAGACATCGCACCGTACCCCTTTGACAAAAGTTTAAACATGGTTGCCTTCCCCTTTCGGTTTGAAGTTCCTAATTTTGACAAATACAAAGGGAAAGGGGACCCAAGAGATCACATTAGGGAATTTACCGCTACATGCATGGAAGTAGCTCATAATGAAACTTTCTTAATGAGACTATTCCTTAGATCTTTAGGTAGTCAAGCCATGGAGTGGTTCTCACGACTTTCACCAAGTATCAAAACTTTTGACGAGTTAGTAAACAAGTTCATCATGCACTTCTCATACAACATTGAACACAAAGTCTCCATGCTTGACCTATGCAATACAAAGCAAAAGAGTGGTGAATCCTTTGCCTCTTTACAAAGGTGGAGACAACTCATAAGCAAATGCTCATATGACGTACCTGAGAAGCAATTGATAGAGATGTTTCTCCACAACCTTAACTCTGATCTAAGCTACCAAATCCAAATTCAATGCCCTACCTCATTTTTGAAGGTCATTGAGATGGGATTATTTATCAAGAAATCTATGATCACCAAGGGGCAAATAAAGTTGTACAAGGACACTCATAACTCTAACTACACTACAGACAAGTTAAAATTTTGGACAAAGAATAAAAATGTTGTCAATGATGGAGTGGTGGATGCCAAAGTGGCAGCTCCCAAACAACAACCAATCTTCACTCTCAAAGGAGAGGCAAGTAATGCTACACCCAACAAAGCATTCTCTCATGAGTCAAAGTCGTGGTTCAACTCCAATCCTAGGTGAAAGTTCACACCACTGGGAGAGTCCCAAGAGTTCGCGTTAAGAAAGCTATTGGCTAGCAATGAGATCACTCTTCCACTAACTAGAGACTATGAACCTCAAATAAAAGCTCACTATTGGAAAGACGTTGATTTATGCGAGTATCATAGAGGAAGAGGCCATACGACTAACAATTGTATCCATCTCAAACATGTCATTCAAGACATACTTGACCAAAATCAAGTAGGTGCTCAACATACCTCTAATGAAACACATGTGGCACACAAGGATCTGCTTCTCAACCACGATAGGCCATACAACAACAAAAACAACAGAAACAACAATAACAACCACAACAAGCAAAATTAGAATAACAGGAATAATAATGCTAACTATGCAAGTGTACCATTTGATTATACCATCAACTGCATATCAAAGCACATCCCACAAATCAATGTGGTCATGCCCAACCAACAATCAGGACCCAAAAAAATGATTACAGCTGTGATGGGGAAATATGGATTAATCAAAATGAATAATATAACCCAAAACACCAATGAAATCTGAAGATAAAAGGATTTAAAACATTAACAAAGATGATACTTACAACCCTTTACCTTTCACCTTCCATTGCTCGCCTTTTCTATCTTGATCTTAATGGAGATGAATGTTGGCCCTCAAGAAGCTTGCTTCCTTGCTTCAATGTCCTCAAGATGATAAGATGAAGTTGGCTAGGATACTTAGTGTAATTGAAGATGAGCTTCAAACAACACTATTGATGGATGATATGATAGGAAGTGGGGATAGTAGTGGTGCCAAAGGCACACTTGTGTTTCTGCAGCATAAGTTTGCTCAAGCTATGGATTATGAAATGAAGAATAAGAGGGTTGTATTTATAGAGAAGGGTGAGGGAAGATCAATGGTTGAGAAGAAAAGCGAAGATCAACGGATGAGGATTGTTGAGGAACGTGCAACAAATGGAAGAAAGGCATGTGTCATTCAAAAAGAAGTTATGTTGAGTTAACTACTTTGTTGATAAGGATGAGATTTGTTTTTCTTAAATTAGAATTTGTTTTTCTAATTTAAGAGCAAGTTTTCTTTAAAGATGCTTTTGCTTTTGTAACTCAGCTTTTCCTTTTTGTATGACAAGAAGAATATATTTTTTGAAGATAAGAAAGATTTTTGAAGATGAGAAAGCATAATTAAATAAATAGATTTATTTAATTATTTGTAGATAATTTGGAGGAAAATAAAATATTAAATATATTTTATTTTGTGGAGATTTAAGATTTTATTTAAATATAATTGAATTTTATTTAATTTTGGAAGAATAAAAGATTTTAATTAAATAATCAAAATTATTTAATTTTTTTTAGAAGAATGAAGTTGATGTAGATGAATTTAATTAATTAAATAAATGTAATTTATTTAATTAAATGAGAGGAGATGAATCAAATAAATAAATAAATTTATTTATTTATTGATAGAGGATTGTGAAGGTGAAATAAATATTTGAAATATTTATTTAAGTAGAGTCATGTCAATTTTAGGTGTATACATTTTGCCCCTCTTTGATGCAATGTGTTCTATCACATTGTTTCAAAGAATAAGAATTTTTTATGGTGATACATGCCCTAGTTTGCCCCTGGTACAAGTTTAACGACAGGATGCCCCCTCGGGAGATTGGACGGGAAGAAGGTAGAAGGTGTGAGATGGACAATCTCACGAAGAAGAAGGCGAAAAGTGGGTTAGGATGGAGAAAAATGGGATATGTTTCATAGAAACAGATATGGGAAGTAGTCAAAGTTGTCATACAGTCAAATATGGGTCACTTGCTATAAATAGGAGTTGGGTCCACAAGTTCTATTTATTTGCACACTTGTCCTTAGTTGATTGGCCTCTTGAGAGCTTAGGAGAGCATGGCAGCCAGATAGATGGATATTTCATGTGAGGAGCACCGGTTTGAGCGAGTCCGATGGTTCGATCGGCCAGCGGAGGCAGGACCCTCGCTATGTAGTTCATCAAAACTTGTGAAAAGTTATTTATTGGGCTCATTAATGGCTAGGGAAAAATACTTAGATAGATGTGCCGAACCGTCTTTCGACACATATACACTCTGGAATAGCGTATATGCCTCAAAGTAACGCATTTGAGATATTCTATGATGCATTTGATAGGTTGGTGCATACAAGCTCTAAATTGGCGCATCCATGGTGGAATGGTGCATATGACATAACAAGCAGCACATGTGCCAGAAGAATGCATACAAGCTCTGGATTAGCGCATTCATGGTGAAGTGGCGCATGTGATATGGATCAGTGTGTTTGCCACCTAGATTGGCGCATTTGCACTAGGAAAAAATCAAATGACTTAACGAAATTAACCCAATTGGCACCTTGATCGATGCATCAATTGATAAGTGATCTCTGAGATTGCCGAGAATCTAGTCAAGAGATAATATGCTATTTTGATTAATTTTATATGTTAAGTCATTGATAGGATAGTTTCATTGTTATGAGTAGGCTTGCTTGGATATGGATTTCTTTGATGTTATGCTTTGCTTGGTTGCAGGAGGATATTCAGGATGTCCTTATGTCATGAGAGTAGTTCCCATTGCTATTGTTACAGCATGTTGTGATGTTCACAACATGCCCCATTTTGCTCCTTAGCAAAATGAGGACCCCTACTGTGGCTTGCTCCCTTGTTTTTGTGCTCTAGGTGGTTATGGTAAAAAGCAACATCAGTTAGTGTGCATGTGCCTTAAGGTCAGGTAAATTTGTGATCTTTAAGTCTGAACCCAAATTTCAAAGTCTAAATCTTTCCTCAGGAAGCTTGCCATGTGAAAGGGCATAAAATTCTAGTTAGGTTTGTCTTTTGTATCACCTTGAAATTCGGCCAAATGAGAAAGTTATGACAAGTCAAAGTTATGGTCAAGCCTAATATTCTGGGGGGGTCATATCCTGAACATCAGTCACCTTATAGAAGAACACCCTGATCCAATTTTATCACCATTGGTCCATAAACTCCGGACATCAAGTTTATGTGATAACTATATCTACCCGTCGGGCACCCTCATATATTTTGCGGTGGTCATATTTCTAATATCACCTGATATTTCATAGATCCCCTGATCTTTCAAATATCACCCTCTCGCAGAATATCACCCCAGTGCCAATATGACGATGATGTCATCAACCTCTTGCCTCATAGAGGTATGTTTCCAATATCACCCCTGTTCAATAACATGACGGTGACATCACTTTAACGCAGTGTTCAGGCAAAGTCATCTAGACGGTGACGTCATCTTGATCTTTCTGAGGGGAGGGTCATTTCACTCATGGGGGTCATCTCTCGATTATCACCTGATCCCTCAAACATCCCCTGATCTTAAAAACATGACCTGATATATAAAAGCGCAACATGACCATGACATCATCCTATTTGGGGGGTGATATTCTTCAAGGTCCTTTCCTTAGGGTCATATCTCTTGGACCCCCCGTTTTCCTTCAATATCACCATGGCGTCATCCTTCCACATTTGTAATGAAGCTTGTCCATGATGATGATGTCATCATCATATCCTGATTAATATGAGTGCCCAGAAATCTACATGCAGGTGGCAAAACTGAAAGGTTATCAAAAAGGGATTAAATCTTCATGTGCATGTGGATTTTCACAGATTCATGACCTAATATATATATGTTTGCACATTCAAGGCATGATTTAGTCTAAATATTTATCCTCCTACTGGTTGTTTAAATGATGATGCCTAACTTCTATATGTTAACTGCAGGTGCATCAGCCAGAAGGATGAGGTCGATGGGACATTTTTGGCTGGCTCTGATTGAGGAGGGTCATGCCGATGACCAGAATGATGTGTAGTCATGATACTAAAAAAGGTGAGAAAGGCAGGGCTTGCAGATTTTGAATCCATTTCAGAACTCGATGGCGTGCAGGTGGAGATTTCACGGAGCTTTAATGGTGAAGACATCCCAGGCAGCGGACTAGATCCTGAGAGGTCACAAACACACCAGGAAGAGACAAAGCTTTCAATGCGGAGGAAAATGCTGGTGGGAACATTATTGAACGAGCGGCGCTCTGTCTAGACGCTGCTTGAATTCTTGGCGGGATCTATTTTTCACTGTTTGATGTTGTGTTTCAAGATGCAGACTGTTCATTTGCTAGGGTTCCCAGGGCACTGTGTTGGAGGGAGAAACAGAGACATATATTCAGCCCTTGCACTCTATACAAGAGGAGGTCAATCATTCAAAATCAGACCTGTAGCCATTTCATGTAGGAGATCGGATTGCTGAGACTAGTGAGGATTGAATTGTTGAAACATCAAGGTTCTTTCTTCAGATCACTGTATATGTACTTGTTCTTTAGCATACTGAATGGGGATGAAGCCCTAGATTACATCTTGATTGTAAATCTTAAGTAATCTTCAAGTTGATTTCTGGATATGTAATGATGAATCCTATGTTCAACTAGAAGCATTTGCATTCTATTGCATGTTGTTGTCAACTTTCCCCTAAAGATTTGCACTAGATCATGCGGATTTGTGGAATGTCCCGTGAAGTATGATTCTAGTTTTCTTCTCTTCATTGCTGTATGGGAACATGTATGTGGGTCAGTGATCACAGTCAAGTAATTTTAGGAATCTCACTCTCTAACCCTTTTTCTCATTTTAATTTCATAGAAATCACTTCCATAAATGTACATCATGATAAATATTAAGCAGAATAGAGAAATATGCTGATGTCTCGTAGATAACTAAACATAATTAGCATGTTTTGAGCTAGATGCATGTACTGTTGAAAATATCTTGTAAAGAAACATAAATAAGGTTAGAACCCATGCAGATATCCACTTAGACACATCCTTTGAAGGAATATACTATCTAGAGCAACCTCTTTGAATGAAAGCATTGTTGTAGAAACAAAATCTACTGATCTACATAAGACCCCAAAATAGAAAATAGTAGCACACATCAACCACTGAGTGATCTCAGTAGATTATGAACTAATCATTGGAGACTTGGGATCTCGAATTCTATGAATTCATCGTATCTTTCAAGATAAACAAGGGTTGGTGTGTAACTTTTGTTTTGTGTTTGTGTGTGACTAACATCACCATCAACAGAGAAACTGGTGCTAGAAGGAGGGCCTAAACAAGGAAACTGTAGATTCCTACAAACATTGCTTAAATATCCTATCAATTTTAAAATTTGACCATAAACTGGCCAATCTTCCTTGAAAACTTGAGAAATCCTAGCTTTCAGGCCAAATACCAGGTCCAGATCTAGTGGACTCTTTGAAGAACTACCTATCAGGGGATTCAAAGCTAGGACTTTAGACATTCATCACTCTCCTAATCCTAGTGCATCCTGAGCTTCACTAGGGTGTGCTCATGTCACTCCTATTGGCTTCCAAATACCTACAGGACCACTTGTCATACCTCAGGTCCAACATCCACCGATTGCAATGTCATTATTCATAGTAGAGTCACCTCTGACCTTTAATGCATACCATGATTTGCCTAAGAATCCTGATAAAATTTGTCCTAGGTACCATCCATATCAGGATGCTGATGATCATGTCAGAACTTTTAAGGAAACTTGTTGTAGGGATAGGATTGAACATGAAGATGTGGTATGCAAGTTATTTCCATTCTCCTTGGGGGAAGGGGCCTATAACTGATATATCAGTCTAGGTCAGGGTTTAGTCGGTTCATGGGATGCCTTGGAAAAATCTTTCAAGGATAGGTTCAAGGTACCTATAGATCCTTCAATGAACTATCATTTATTTACCACCACCAAGAGATCAGAAGGAGAACCTATTGAAAACTTCAATGCTAGATTCCAGAAGATGATATCTAAGCTAGTTGCTCCCTATGTTGTAACAGATGAAGCTGCTAGAAGAATTTATTACTCAGCCTTAGATCCCTTGACTTCCATGTTTATCAGGAGAACACATCCTGGTGTAACAACTTTAGTAGAAGCTTTTGAGGAAGCTATCAAAGTCAGCCAGCAATTAGCTCCTACTCCCACACCAAATATTGTCTTCCCTACACTTCCTGGTTATCCAACATACCGTATTCACCAACAGACCAACGGAGCCATGGTACCTTCAACAGTGATGCCAACCCCTTTGCAAATACCCCCACTTAGTATCATGCCACCACCAAATGGAAATCACCAGATGTTGCAATATCTAGGGCAAACACAAGCACCTCAGGTTGTGGAATCATCCAACAATAATAAGGGATCTTCCTTTTTCAAGCCCCAGACAGAGAGTGTAGTGGCCAAAGTTTAGGAAGAGAAAGAAGATATCAAAGAAATATCAGCATAGTTAAGGAAGCTTACAACTGAGGTCACTCATCTAAGAAATTAGAACTTCTACTTTCAACCAAATCAGAATAGAGGTTATGCCAACGATAGACCTAATTATCCTAATAGGGGTACAACAATAATTACAATAACAATGGCAACAACAATCCTCCTAGACATCCTAGAGTGTGGAACACTAGGCCAAACAATGGTTCCTTGCCATCACCCCTAGACAATTAGCCTCCTAGTGAACCTAAGCAGACTACTAGCGTAAACCTTACAGAGGCAGCACTTACAAACTGGTGTAGGATACATAACACCAATGCTCATGTAGAGCTAGACTATCCTCAATTCAGGATTGTTGCCAGTATCTTCCAAGCTGAAGTGTCCAACACTTCAGGAAACCCACCTTATGCAGAGGGAAATGAAATTGTCCCTGTGAGTATGATTCTGCCTTAGTGTTGGAAAGCTTCATGCATCATCCTTATCAGCAGACAATCTCATCACATCAGGATTACACCTCAACATTTGAGGAATCAGCCATGACTTTTGAATCTAATTACATTTTTCCATTTGAGGATGAGAATGAGCCATCAGCTGAGCATGAGGAAGTCAATGCTTATCAACAACAACCTTAGGGTAGGCATAATTACAACTTGAGGAATAACTCAAACCAATATGCTGAGCCTTTGACCACATCCTTACCTCCAAACAATTTCAATACACCTCCTGATCCCAAGGCCAGTAATAACCCTGGATTTCCCAAGGTTAATGCTCAATATTTGGCACCACAGAACATAGCACCAAAAGCTACAAATCTACCTCCTGAGTTTGACAAGTTGGTCACTTATCTGACTGATGAAATGAAAAAGATCAAAATCACCCTGCCATTGTCAGAGTTGTTTAAAACCCCTATTATCAAAAAAGATTTCATGAAATCATTGGATGATCCTGCTCAAAAGGAATATAGTCATATCTCAAGTCAATTTGGAAATAAAGATCATGCTACTAGGGATTCTAATGTTAAACATAAAACCTCAGCTACTGTTCAAGCTGCAGATACCTCCCACATGACCCTAATAGAGACAAGAGTGAGTCACCTCCTTTCCTCCTTACCATAAGGATGTTCAGTAAGAATTTGCACAACTATTTAGTAGACTTAGGAGCATCTACCAATGTAATGCCTTTGTCCATATGCAATGCTTTAGGGTTACATCCTACTAAATCATTAAAGAAGGTGACACAATTAGACAAAACAGAGGTAAGTGTGATAGGAGAACTAACTCACATTCACATGCAGCTAGCATCAGATCCCAGAATCCAATACTATATTGATATTCAGGTAGTTGATATATCTGATACATATGGGATGTTACTCAATAGAGACTGGTCAAAAACCCTTAATGGATACATGTTGACTGATTTCAGTCATATGTGGCTGCCCCAGAGAGGGATACCAAATCAAATAAGGATAGATGTTGAACCCCACATGAAGCACATGATAACTGAATATAACAAAACCAATGAAATCATGTATGTGGATGTGGAACCCAGAGTTTACTCCATTAGACCTCAAACTGCCAGCATAGAGGAGATCCTGATGCTTGACGTGCATGATCATGACGATGACCCTCAAGATGATGAAATAGTTGCAGAATCTGATTATAATCCTGAAAATACAATAGAACTGGATCATTTCAAGAATTTTGAGATGCATTTGTTTAAAGAGGTGTAATGATGTCGGTTGTTAGAAATGCCTATTCAGGATATTCTAATTGATGGATGGTGCAGGCTGCATGATGAGGAACATCCTAAAAAGACTTGTGATGTCAGCTTAGACATGCTGGAGCTAGGACAAGCATATATTGAAGCATCGTCATCATCACCAGAGGTGAGTTCTGCAGATAGTGATAATGATACTAATTTATGTTTGTCTTCTGCAGGAACAGGAGGATGCACATATCAGGATGAGAGTTCTATTCAGATGCCAGAAGAGATACTGGTGTGCAATAGGAGTAATGCTAAGAATAAGAAGATCACCCTAGGGAGTGATTGTTTAGTGGAATCAGATTATGAGTTATTTGATGAGGATAGGGGCAACAATCTATCCAAATTTGAAGAGTTTCTGTCGAAAGAGATCAAAAAAATGACACAGCAGCAAAGACCTTCACAAGATGTCTTGATTGAAGGCTGGTGCAGGTTGCATGAAGCACCACATTCAGAAATAGATTGTTTGTTGTGTCTCCATATTCTAAAAAGGCAAACATTACCTAGTCCAGAGGATGTTCCTTCTAATGGTAAGAGAAAAGAAGAAATATCAGCTTCCCATGAGGCAAATGAGGTGATACCTAAGAAAGATGAGATATCGAAATTAAAGTGGATATCTAGTGGTGTAGCTGCCAAGGCCAAAAGGAAGAAAGAAGCCCTAGACAAGCTTTTAGATGAAGATAAGCCATGGATCCTCAGGTTTGATGGATCCAAGTCAAAACAAGGAGATGGAGTAGGGATAGAACTCATTGATCCATCAGGAAAATCCTACTTAGTAGCATACAGATTGTAGTTCCCGTGTACAAACAATGTGACAGAGTATGAAGCTCTAATTCATGGGATACTGTTTGCACTTAGAAAGAAGGTGAGAATTCTTCATGTCTACAGAGACTCATAATTAGTTGTCAGACAGGTAAGAGGTGTATACTCTTGCAATTACAAATGGCTATCCAATTATAGACATAGGGTGTGGGACTTAATAGAAGATTTTGATGCATTCAATATCACCCATGTCCCCAGAGAACAAAACCACAGAGCAAATGCTTTGGCCCAGGTTGCCAATACTTTAGAACCACTATCCATATCTGGTCTAAAACAATTCTCAGTTGAATTAGTATTAGTGCCTTCTGTGCCTAACAATGTAACCAATCTTCAGGTATTTGATGATGATCAGCATATATTGGGTTTTATTTCCAACAAAGATGTTTTTAAAGCATAGATCATTGATGAAAGGAATGTAGAGGATCATGTCTGGGAAGAAGAAGAAATCCTAGAGTTGCCTAGCAATAAGATTCCTAAGGGAATGATAGAGCTAGAAAGAGCATTTGATCTAGACAACATGCTAAAATAGAAGGATCTCCCAAAGGCTGATGAAGGACAATACTCACAGGTTAACATTGGGCAGGGTGATAAAAAAAGAAATGTTCTGATTGGGAAAGTCTGTACGAAGGAAGAATTGAAAGGAATAACCCAAGCCCTCAAAGACTATATTCATGTCATTGCCTGGATGTATGATGAACTAAAAACTTATGACACATTAGTCATCACTCATACAATACCTTTGAAGCCAGATGCCAAGCCCTTTAGGCAGAAACAAAGATCTCTCAATGCTTTGCTAGAGCCCATGATCTTTGAAGAGGTTAAAAGGCTGCTTGATGCCAGGATCATATTTCTTGTGAGACATTCCACGTGGGTGTTGAACCTAGTCCCAGTAAGGAAGAAGAATGGTGACATCAGATTGTGCATGGACTTCAAGAAATTAAATAGAGCTTCTAAAAAGGATAACTATCCTTTGCCTTCTCTGGATGAAGTCCTGCAGATTGTAAACGGTGCCAAGATGATGTCATTCTTGAACAGTTTCTCTGGTTATAACCATGTAATGGTGGACATAATTGATAGATTGAAAACTGCATTTACCATGAAGTGGGGGATCTTTGCCTACAGGCACATGCCATTTGGGTTAATAAATGTTGGAGCCACAGTTCAGTGAGCAATGGACATAGCCTTCAGAGGCTTAATTGGTAAATGCATAGTCATATACATGGATGACTTAATAGTCTTCTCTAAAGATAGAGGAAACCATGTAGAGGACCTAAGAAAGGTGCTGAAGAAGTGTGAACAGTATGGGATATCCCTGAACCCTAAGAAGTGCATATTTGTGGTGCAAGGCACCTAGGAGCACCTTGATTCCAAGATCATTTTGATTGCATTTTTTTTTTGAAAGGTTGTGGTTTTGTTTAATGTGATCTATAATAAGGCTGTAGCCATGGATGTAAGGTCCTCTTGTGTGGTAAAGATGATTAGGGTAATCATATAAACCTCAATCATGCTTAGTCCACTTGGATCCTTGTTGTACTAATCAGGCCTAGAAGGTCTAAGGATTGGTTTTGAGTTTTTTTTATTGTTTTTGTGTTTTGTCATGTTTTAGGGAGTATGTTGGTCATTTGAGATCCATTACACAAGTTAAACCAATCGGTTTCTTTGTGTTAAGGCCAAAAATGCCATAGTGTCAAGTGTTGTCAATGGTGTCAGTGACACATTGACCGGTTGCAACTTCATTTTGGTTATTAAAACTATTTGTAGAAATTATATACTAACTTGGATAGGTTGATATGGAGGACATCTTGCTCCAGTACGGAGGAGAAAGTTTTTGTACAGAATTTTGGCACAAAAATCAAGAAAATTGATTATTTTTCCCTATTTTTCTTGCTGTGTACGGCTTTTACGGATTTTCCAAGTGAGAAAATGTATTTTTTATGAAACTAGACTAAGTTAG
This sequence comes from Cunninghamia lanceolata, assembly GCA_027924645.1. Lineage (NCBI taxonomy): Eukaryota > Viridiplantae > Streptophyta > Pinopsida > Cupressales > Cupressaceae > Cunninghamia > Cunninghamia lanceolata. Next base: position 4,317,866 of record BSBN01000207.1, read on the forward strand.
GGTTCAAATGCAACTAGTTTGAGGTTCTAAAGTGGTCGTAGTGAAAAGCTATTGCATTTTTAATCTGGACTGGTCTAGAAGTCCTGTTTTCTAGGGCTGTCCCAGAAATTTGGCCCTAGAATGCATTCCCACTGATGAAATTTCATGCCACTCAGTGAAATGTAGGCTAGGGGTGTATACTACTTGATTCCAAAATCTTTTTGTTGGGAAATGCAGTCTTCTATTTTTAAGGTGATGCCCTAGGTCAAATATCTCTATGTATTTGACTGAAATTATGTAATTTGGTGATGTAAATGACAAAAGTCTAATAGAGTGAGCAAATGAATGGTGGATTTGTGTTGTTTGGGGATGGTAGAGTCATTCCAAGTTTCTTCCCCTGACCTATGCACCAAATTTTGAGCATTTGCTTTGTAACCTAGCCTAAATTGATCAATTAGGCTTAGAAGACCAAATGAGTGTTCTGGATTGCTGGAGTAGAGTTGGAATAGGAGACTTGGGAGTTTGATAGGGTTCCATAGAGGGTATCTAAAACCATCATTTGTTTGCCTAGTCATTTGGGATTTTGTCAAGTTTTGTTGAGAAAACCTAGTTTGGAGGGCTAGTAGCCTTACTAGTCAAAGTATAGGTTGAAGAGTTTTGGGAAGTTGGGAATCAAACCAACTACATAGGAGGTGTTTGTTGACCTATCTTAATGTGTTAGAGAAGCCTTAGGGGTTGGACAATAGTCTGGACATCAAATCCTTCATATGCCTTGAATGTGCCTTTGATTGTGTTGGATTGAAGGAGTGAAGCAGGTGAGTCGGCTAAGGAGAACAAACCAAACTTATCTTGTGTTGATACCTTCCCTTGTGCCACTCTGCATCAATTTGGGATTACCATAGGGAAATTACTAGGCCACCTAATAACTAAAAATGGGATTATCATTGATCCTGACAGAGTGGAGTCCATCATGAGGATACAACTTCCTGGAAGTAGGATGGAGCTCAAATCTTACTTTGGTAAGATTAATTTTGTTAGGAAATTTATCACTGGCTTTACAGAGATTGTCAGACCCTTGAACTCCATGCTCAAGAAGGACACTAAAATTGAGTGGACACCTGAAGCTAGAGCAGCTTTTGAAGACATTAAGAAAGCCATATCAAATGCTCCAGTCTTGATCAGTCCAGATTATACCAAGGACTTTCACATTTACTCATTTGCTTCAGAACATACTTCTGCAGTAGTGCTAACATAGAGAAATGAAGAAAAGGAGGAAAAGCATATAGCCTTTATGAGCTTCCCTTTCAGAGATGCAGAGCTCAGATACATGGATGTTGAAAGGCAGGCACTTGCTCTGGTTCGAGCAGTCAAGAAATTTAGGCATTACATTCTGAGAAGTAAAGTGATTGCTGTGGTACCTGATACAATAGTAAAGATGTTATTAATGCAAATTAAACCAAGAGAAAAGAGAGCTAAATGGATCACTGTCCTCCAAGAGTATGATATGGACTTCACCCCCATGAAGTTAGTAAGAGGACAGGCATTGAACCAGATGATATCAGAGATTGATCCCAATATCATGATCTAGCAGTATGTTGTGAATGCAAAGGAAGATGGAGAGTGGTACTAAGACATCAAACACATCCTGATCACTGGAAGATGTCCCTCAAGATTGCAGGCCTCACAAAGGAGAGCCTTGAAGATAAGGTCACAAAAGTACATGATAAAAGGAGGAATCCTTTTCAAGAAAAACTGAGGGGATATACCTAAGGTGCCTGGAAAGACCAGAAGCAGATAAGGTGCTAACAAAATTGCATGATAAATTTAGGGCTACACATGGATCATCCTTAGCCACCACTCATGCTATCCTCAGGGCAGGGTATTATTGGCCCATAATTTTTAAAGACACTGTTGAACACACCAAATGCTGTCATATGTGTCAGGTTGCTGCAAATAGAGAGAAATATGCTACTCAACCTTTGCAGCTAATGATGGAGATGCACCCATTTGCTCAATGGGGAATGGACTTCATAGGACCTATCAATCCTCCATCATCCTCAGGCCACAGGTATGTTTTAACTATTACTGACTACTATACTAGGTGGACTGAAGCTGTCAGCAGTAAGACATGTAATGCTAAGGATGTCATTAGTTTTTTGGAAAGTAATATAGTGACCAGGTATGGAGTTCCATATGCTTTAGTATGTGATAATGGATCTACTTTTGCTTTAAATAAACTATCAAGTTGGGCTTTTGATTATGGGGTCATCCTAAAATTCTCCTCAAACTACTATCCCCAGGGGAATGGATTAGCAGAATCCACAAACAAGAACCTATTGAACATCATAAAGAAATTAATAGAAAAGAACCCAAGGGAATGGAACACTTCATAGAAATATGCCTTGTGGGTAGATAGAACCAGGAATACGGCTGCATTAGGAAATTCACCTTTCCACTTAGTATATGGGGTAGATCCTATCCTCCCTGCTAACTTAAAAATTCCTACACTGCAGTTTGTACAAGAATACCTGTGCATAGATAATAAACAGGAAGTTAGGTTGCTACAGCTGATGCACTTAGATGAAAAAAGAAGTGAAGCAATCAACCATTTGCTAAACATTAGGCTATTGTCAAGCACTGGTTTGACAAAAGAGCCAGAATTAAGGCTTTCAGAATCTCAGACCTAGTCCTGATGTGGGACAAAGCACATGAAAGGAAAGGTGATCATGGTAAGTTTGATAAACTCTAGGTAGGTCCCTTTTAAATTTATGAAATTTTAGGAGACAACACCTACAGGCTTAAGACCTTAACCGGTGAGGATGTTCCATCACCAGTTAATGGACAGTTTCTCAAACACTATTTTCAAGCTTGAAGTAGCACCATGACAGCCATGTGTATCATAGTGTACATTCTTGTATAGTTGTATGTTTTATCCTATTTGTTTTGGTTGCTTTGCTTTGTTTCCTCAACAGGGATCTTTATTTTGATTTAGAGTTTGAAGGAGTAGATTAACAACCACTGAAAAAAATGGAAAATTTAGATCATTCAGGTTAATTGTTTGAAATTTATGCATAACTTGTGTGACTGTCATGAATGTAGAAAGTTGTTTGACTTGTGAAATTTTGTATTCAATAAGAATGGGTTGAGTATTCAAGGAATGTTCCTCACAATGACACACCTAAAATCCTTGGATTTGTTGAACTTACCAGTGTAGATATTAGGTGAAAAATCAGAGGTCACCCTTGCTACCATTACAATTCTCAGCTTAATTTCAGCAAGTGACCACTCCTTGCATCATGAAGTTACAACTGCAGTATCTTATGAAGTTTCTATTAAATACATAAAAATATAAAGTAATAAAATAGATTTTATTGAAAGTCCAGGTTAAGCCATCTAAGTAACTCTACCAGGGCTATAGACTCTCGCTGGTAGTGGGGCTCTACTTAGGAGAATTGTAATGATAACCTTGTTGTGGCTATGGACGTCTGCTGGCAGCAAGGCTATATCCAGTTGGCTATGAGGGAGTATCCTCACCTACATAGGCAAATATCAGTCACTGGTTTGTTAAACTGATCTTCAAGATGAGGATTATTAATCACACGCACCCACTTAGACTAAAAGAAAAATTCATGCATCTTATTGAATACACTGAGTCTCAAGTTAGATGATGATTTGCAGAAAAGATAGCTGGAAGTTATGACTTTATTTTATTTAGTTTCCTTTAATGGTTTTAGTTTTTGATTGTTTTGTTTGGTTGCTAGTTGTTGTGATGTTCACAACATGCCCCATTTTGCTCCTTAGCAAAATGAGGATCCCTGCTGTGGCTTGCTCCCTTTATTTTGTGCTTTGGGCAGTTATGGTAAAAAGAAGCATCAATCAGTGTGCATGTGCCTTAAGGTTAGGTAAATTTGTGATCTTCAAGTCTAAACCCAAATTTCAAAGTCTAAATCTTTCCTTAGGAAGCCTGCCATGTGAAAGGGTGTAAAATTCTAGTCAAGTTTGCCTTTTGCATCACCCGAAAATTCAGCCAAATGAGAAAGGTATGACAAGTCAAAGTTATGGTCAAGCCTGATATTTTTGAGGGGTCATATCCTAAACATCAGTCACCTTATAGAAGATCACCCTAATCCAATTTTATCACTCGATAGTCATTTGGTTCGCAAACTCCGGACATCAAGTTTATGTGATAACTATATCTACCCATTGGGCACCCTCATATATTTTGTGAGGGTCATATTTCTAATATCACCTGATATTTCAAAGATCCCCCAATCTTTCAAATATCACCCTCTCGTAGAATATCACCCCAGTGCTAATATGACGATGACATCATCACCGTCTTGCCTCACGGAGGTATGTTTCCAATATCACCCCTGTTCAATAACATGATGGTGACATCACTTTAATGTAGTGTTTAGGCAAAGTCATCTAGACGATGATGTCATCCTGAGCTTTCTGAGGGGAGGGTCATTTCATTCACGGGGGTCATCTCTTGAATATCACTTGATCTCTCAAACATCCCCTGATCTTAAAAACATGACCCAATATACAAAAACACGACATGACCGTGACGTCATCCTATTTGGCAGGTGATATTCTTCAACATACTTTCCTCGGGGTCATATCTCTTGGACCCCCCATTTTCCTTCAATATCACCATGATGTCATCCTTCCACATTTGTAATGAAGCTCGTCCATGATGATGACATCATCATCATATCCTGATTAATATGAGTGCCCGAAAATCTACATGCAGGTGGTGGAACCGAAAGGTTATCAAAAAGGGATTAAATCCTCGTGTGCATGTGGATTTTTGTAGATTCAAGACCTAATATATATATGTTTGCACATTCAAGGCATGATTTAGTCTAAATGTTTATCCTCCTATTGGTTATTTAAATGATGATGCCTAACTTCTGTATGTTAACTGCAGGTGCATCGGCTAGAAGGATGAGGTTGATGGGACATTTTTGGCTTGCTCTGATCGAGGAGGGTCAAGCCGATGACCAGAACGATGTGCAGTCATGATACTAAAAAAGGCAAGAAAGGTAGGGCGTGTGGATTTTGAATCCATTTCAGAACCTGATGGTATGCAGGTGGAGATTTGACGGAGCTTTAATGGTGAAGACATCCCAGGTGGCAGACCGGATCCCGAGAGGTCGTAAACACACCAAGAAGAGACAAAGCTTTCAATGCAAAGGAAAATGCTAGTGGGAACATTATTGAGTGAGCGGCATTCTATCTGGATGCTGCTCAAATTCTTGGTGGGATCCGTTTTCCACTATTTGATGTTGCGTTTCAAGATGCAGACCGTTGATTTGCTAGGGTTCCTAGAGCACTGTGTTGGGGGGAGAAATAGAGACATATATTTAGCCCCTACACTCTATACAAGAGGAGGTCAATCATTCAAAATTTGACCCATAGCCATTTCATGTAGGAGATTGGATTGCTAAGAATAGTGAGGATTGAATTGTTGAAACATCAAGGTTCTTTATTTAGATCACTGTATATGTACTTGTTCTTTAGCATACTGAATGGAGATGAAGCCCCAGATTACATCTTGATTGTAAATCTTAAGTAATCTTCAAGTTCATTTCTGGATATGTAATGATGAATCATGTGTTCAACTAGAAGCATTTTCATTCTATTGCATGTTGTTGTCAACTTTCCCCTGAAGATTTGCACTAGATCATGCAAATTTGTGGAATGTCTTGGTGAAGTATGATTCTAGTTTTCTTCTCTTCATTGCTGTATGGGAACATGTATGTGGGTCAGTGATCTCAGTCAAGTAATTTTAGGAATCTCACTCTCTAACCCTTTTCCTCATTTTAATTTCATAGAAATCACTTCCATAACTGCACATCATGATAAATATTAAGCAGAACAGAGAAATATACTGACATCTCGTAGATAACTAAACATCATTAGCATGTTTTGAGCTAGATGCATGTACTGTTGAAAATATCATGCAAAGAAACATAAATAAGGGTAGAACTCATGCAGATATCCACTTAGACACATCCTTTGAAGGAATATATTGTCTAGAACAACCTCTTTGAATGAAAGAATTGTTACAAAACTAGAATCTACTGATCTATGTAAGACCCCAAAATGGAAAATAATAGCACACATCAACCACTGAGTGATCTCAGTAGATTATGAACTAATCATCAGAGACTTGGGATCATGAATTCTATGAATTCATCGTATCTTTCAAGATAAACAAGGGTTGTTGCATAACTTTTGTTTTGTGTTTGTGTGTGACTAACATCACCATCAACACAGTGATACATGTTGACTGAGATATATCGTGAGGCACTAGGTGCTATGGGTCTGCACTATGTTTGCTTTATGCTTGAGGTTTGCATGAACTGAGCTATGTTGACTGCAGTAGTGGAGCGATTCTACAGTGAGGATGGCACATTCCATCTGTTAATGGGGTAGATGGTGATTACTCTTGAGGATGTGTACCAGATTCTGCACCTCCCGATTCAGGGAGAGCTAGTTGAGTATGAGTCACAATGGAACACTCGCTTGGAGGAGTGTAGACGTGTGTTTGATGACCCAGGGTTGTTGGAGCAGGTGATTTCGTGGCAGGACATACATGACTACTATGACTACTTCCCAAGCATAGTGGCAGGATTGATTGGTGGCGTAGTATGCCCCGATAGGAGGTCACACAACTTCCCAATCAGCTGGGGGAGGATGTTAGAGAGCATGATTATAGATGGGACGTGGTATGCATGGGGGGTGTGTCTGTTTGCACACTTATACAGAGATATGCATTAGGTAGTATACCATAGAGGATCTAGTTTATCAGCAGGTGTGTCTCTCTTGCAGTTTTGGTTGTGGGAGCACATAGCTATCACAAGGTTGATATGTCTATTTCACAGGCAGAGGGGTGAGCCCTACAGTTATGGCTATGCAGGTGTGATTTCCCAGCATAGGTTGGGGAAGCTAGAGTACTGGAGACACGCGTTCGATAACTTAGATCTAGTTGTCTAGCGTCCATACTTAGATTGTGAGGTATGGGATGATGAGGCAGACAAGCTTCCATATTGTTTCCAGACTCAGTGGCTGATTGGGAGGACCAAGCACATACTAGAGAGGCAGATTGTTAGCAAGGTTCAAAGACAGTTTGGTAGAGTACAGGGCAGACCACAGGGCAAGGTACGATTTGTGAGGACCCATGCAGAGAGATACAAGTGGGGGCCCGTGGCGTCATATGAGGAGGCCTTGACAAATTTTTAGCAGATTCCTTATGTAATGTGGCCCATGTGGAGGGAGATAGTGGATGCTGGCATGACGCCAAACTATGAGGAGTGGTTCGCTGCTCATCCCTTTCCTAGATACTCAGGACTGGGAGAGTTGGCTCCTCGTATCAATGAGGATTCAGATGATGATGGTGCAACTGGCAGGAGGAGGGGAACACAGAGGAGGAAGAGAGGAGATCAAGGGGATGATGGAGGAGAGGGAGGAGGAGGTGGTAGACCGAGACAGAGGAGGTCAGGGGAGGGACTGTCAAGTCAGCAGGCAGTTGTGCAGCCGCAGGCTGTAGGCCAGGTGCAGGCATAGGTGCCAGCGTAGTAGGGGTTACCGTAGAGGCAGATGTCACCACCATAATAGGTGGTGTAGCAATAGGTATAGGGGTAGGTGCCAGCACAGTAGGTTCCATAGCCTGATTTATAGTAGCAGGCTATTTCTACCCTACAGGGTTAGATTAGGCAGCTAAGAGCTCATATGAGAGTAGCAGAGTCTCGTAGAGATGTAGATGCATTACGAATGTTAGAGTTATCTAGACAAAGAGATGCAACCTTAGCTAGCAGGCAGGCGATGAGAGTAGAGATAGATGCAGCCGTGATGGTGATGGGCATAGATGGTACATCTAGCTTCTTGGTTTCACACGTGCAGCAGGCACAAACGTAGCTAGCATAGGTACAGAGTGAGCTTGGTTGAGCGCAGGCTTAGGTGCAGTATTACAAAGGGTTATACCATGGGGCAGTGGCAGCAGATCAGTAGGTGCCCAGTTTCAGGACCCTGTCTATGGCATCCCAGAGGGCAGGTGGGTCTCGATCTATGGGATCAGTGAGGGGTCCCTAGCAGTCAAGGGGAGACAGAGGAGAGGGCAGTGCAGGGAGCAGTGCTCCACGACAGTAGGGTTAGGCAGACTTGGATACTTGCACCATTTTTGAGTTGATATACACTTTTTTTATGGCTGAGATAGCTTGTATATGTACTATTTTTGCCCTGAGACATGTATCACTATCTTTGTGTACCTTGTATACATTTTTCTAATATGACTCTGAGAGATTTGGATAGATATTTTTGATATGTTGTACATTTGGACATGCTTTGATGATTATATGATGATGCAGTTATGGATGTTCTATATGCTCATGCTTTCTATATTGATATGTTATGGATGCAATCTATTTTATATGTGATGCATACTAGATGGGTGTACATGATTTTTATATGCAATGTAGATGTGGCATGTTATGGAAATGTTTAATGCAGTTCTATATGTAGTTTGTCTATGTTTTTGGTTTTTTTGATGAGATATATGGATGTACATGTATGTGGGTGACCTAATGCACTTTATGATGTATGCAAATGATGTAATCGTGTAAATGACTATCTCATGTGATGTGATATGCGATCTATGCTATGTTTTTGATATGTCCAAATGTACTCAATTGACACAGGTGATGATGTAGAGAGGTGGAAGAAGAGATGAAGAAATACTAACTTTCATTTGATATACTGCAGGATTGTATGGTTGATATGGATTGCTGGATATGAGATGGATGTGGATTGTCATCTTGATATTTGCAAGTCTTTTGCTTTCATCATTGGGCACTTTTTGGTATTTTTCACTTTGTGAAATGTTGTAAGAAAATACAAGCATCTAGGTATAATAAACCGAGATGACCCGAGTATTCCTTACATGGATTTTGATATAGCAAGTGGATACAAGCATCTAGTCAAACTTGAATCTAGATGACCTGATTACTTCTTGTGTTTCAACAGACAAGGATTGCTCCTTTTCATGTTTAGACCTTAGAGTCTTTGATGATCTTTTGCTGATCATGTCGTTAGACAAGAGTCATTACACTACTAAAGTGTAATCTAAAAGTAGCAGACAAAGAAAAATATTATGCCTCCATCATAGCATCTCTAGCTTTTGGCATCCTTGAGTAGCATAGGAAGACATAATGACAAAAATTCAATACCTTGTAAGTTAACCTGTTCACAAAACATTCTTGCATTAGATGTGTCTTTTGCCATAATTGACATAGGATTAGTTTGAGTGTTTTCGGTATGGTGCTTTGTTTTGGACAAGGTTGATGTTTTGAGTCAAGACTTTTTGTTTTGGTAGCTTGTTGTTATTGCGCTCACTTATGTCTGGCGAAAGTTATCACAATCCTTTATTGGTATCCTCTTAGAAAAGTGTGGCATTCAAGAATCCAAATCTGTAACTAGGTCAAGGAGTTGCCCCCAGTTTAGACAAGGATCAACTTATTATGGGTGAGATGACAACAGATATGGAGAGATGGACCCTAAGGGATTGACCTAGTGCCTCCAAGGCTCATTGCTAAATGGCCTTGCCTACATGACGACGTAGAGGCAATGTAGTTCAAGGTGAACTTGATGGACCTAAGACCTAGGCGATGGCAAAGATGCAGAAATGGTGTGGAGAGACATTAGGATAGACAACACTAGAGGGATATGGAGGGGAGAGAAGTGGAACAGAGCCTCAGGGGTGCATTAAGAATGGCCTTGCCTACGTGATAACTTAGAGGCGACGTAGTTCGACAACAATTCAATGACTAGTTCAAGATGAACGTTATGGACACAAGAGACATGAGGTCACAACAGATGGAGGAAGTGGTTTGTCGCAAATAACACCTGTTTCCCAGGTTTTCACCACTTGCTTTTATTTGCAACGGAAGCTAAAAGTACGCATGATGCATGTTTGCCAGGTTTTCATCATGGTACCTATCCAAGGCACCTATTTACCAAGTTTTCACTAGAGGACAATTTTTTTGCTATTTTTCCATTTTTTTGATTTTTTTGTTCTGTTTTTTATCACTTTTTCAAAAAAAAATTAATTTTTTTATTTTTTCAGGACTCCCTTACATTGGGGTTTTCAGGTATAGAACTTGTGGAGGTGCATGTTGTTGATAGGATCATCAAATAGTTCACCTTCAGATGTAGCCAATTGATATGCCCCCGATCCATAAGCTGCAATGATGACATAGGGACCTAGCCAGTTAGGTTCAAATTTTCCTTTCTTCTCTCGATCTTGCTGATTTCTAGGATTTTCTCTTAGGACTAGGTCACCAACTTGGAAGACTTGGGGTTTTACCCTATGGTTATAGCTTCTGGACATCTGTTGTTGATATGCTTTTAGATGGTTAAAGGCTTGTTGCCTTCTCTCTTCGAGCAGCTCTAATTCTTGGAGTCTAGACACTCTGTATTCTTCATCAGATATGAGACCTTTTAACGAAACTTGCAAGGATGTGATCTCAACTTCAATGGGAAAGATAGCTTCAGAGCCATAGACTAGGGAGTATGGTGTTGCACCTATGGGTGTGCGGATGCTAGTGCGGTATGCCCACAACGCGGGATTCAGTTGGACATGCCAATCTTGGCCGGCATCATTGATAGTCTTCTTTAGGATTTTTAGAATGGTTTTATTTGATGCCTCAGCCTGGCCATTGCCTTGGGGGTAATAGGGGGTTGAAAAGTGGTGCTAGATATGGAATTTCTCGCATAGTTCCCTAACATCTTGATTTTTGAAAGGTCGTCCATTATCTATGATAATGGACGAAGGTATACCATAGCGACAAATGATATAGTTCAAGATAAATGAGGCAATATTCTTGCCTATGATATTGGCTAGAGGCATGGATTCAATCCACTTCATGAAGTACTTGGTGGCAGCAATTATGAATTTATGGCCACTGGATGAAGAGGGGTGAATCTTGCCCACTAAGTCGAGTCCCCATTGACAGAAAGGCCAAGGAGTCGTTAACGGCTGTAGCTCCTGTGCTGGTGCATGTATTAGGTTCCCATGGGTTTGGCACTTTTTGCACTTCTTTACAAAATGATAGGAATCTTGTTCCATAGTTGGCCAGTAGTATCCCATGCATATGAGTTTCTTGGCAAGGGTAGGGTCACTAGAGTGAGTCCTGCATATACTATCGTGTAGTTCACTCAGGGCAGTTTGATATTCTTCACTATCGAGATATCTAAGGAGAGTACCATCAAGACCTCTGCGATATAGGGTATTGGTGACAATGGCATACTGGGATGCCTGACGGATGAAGGTTCGTTTCTAGTTACTAGAGAGATTGGGTGGGAGGGTATTCTCTTTAAGATAGGCAAATATTTTTCCACAGAGGGGGGAATCGATTCCAACAATGTGGCAAATGATATGGGATTCAGGGGTGTCATATGCAGGACAGGATACTAGCTCTACTAAGAACTCATAACATGATTGATTATCTAGAATATCGAGGAGAGATGCAATTGTGGCCATGGTATCTGTAGCGTTGTTCTCAATCCTTGGTATCTATTCAAAAGAGATCTTGACGAAGTATTCTTTGAAGTCATCTACCATTCTCTTGTAAGGGATTAGTTTCTCATCTTTTGTTTGGTAGTCGTCATTTACTTGATTTATGACCAGCTGTGAGTTGCCATACACCTAAAGTTCTTTGATGTTCCATTCAACTGCTAGCATGATGCCAATGACTAGGGCTTCATATTTGGCAATGTTGTTCATTAAGGGAAACATTAATCTGTATGATTTTGGAATGTTGTTGCCATTAGGTATGATCAATAAGATACCTACCCCTAATCCATACTGAGTATATGAGCCATCGAAGTACATTTTCCAGGTTGCAGTGTTTATGTGAAAGATAGATTCATCTAGAAATTCAAAACTCAAAGGGCTGTCATCTGTTAGGGGTACATCTGCCAATTGATCTGCAAGTACTTGGCCCTTTATTGCTTTCCTGTCTACATATTCAATATTGAATTCACTGAGAAGCATGACCCATTTGGACAATCTACCTGTTAGGGCTGCCTTGTTGAGTAGATACTTGAGTGGATCAATCTTTGCTAGCAGTTTGACAGAATGCAACATGTAATGTCTCCACTTTTGTGAGGTGAAGACCACAGTGAGACATGCTCTTTCAATTGTCATGTACTGTAGTTCATATCCAACAAGTGTTCAACTGATGTAGTAGATTGCTTGTTCTTTTCTGTCATAATTTTGTTGTGCAAGGAGAGCTCCCAGAGCTGTTGGTATAGCCGAGATATACAGAAGCAGAGGTTTACCCTGAATCGGTGGCATCAATATAGGTGGCTTCATGAGATATTCTTTTAACTGCTGAAATGCCTGCTCACATGACTCATTCCATTTGGAAGGGACATTCTTGTGTAGAAGGTGAGAAAATGGGTGGCACTTGTCTGCCAATTGAGAAATGAATCTTCTGATAGATTGTAGTTTTCCCTGTAAAGATCTTAGCTGAGTGAGATTCTTGGGAGGTGGCATTTCCATGATGGCTTTCACTTTAGCTGGATCAACTTCTATTCCATTAGCAGACACTATGTATCCCAGTAGCTTTCCTGAGGTAATGCTAAATATGCACTTCTTTGGATTGAGGTGCACATTGATCTTTTCTAGTCTTGTGAAGATTTTATCTAGCACTACTAGGTGTCCTTCTCTTATGAGTGATTTAGCGAGAATGTCGTCAACATAGTCTTCCATTATAGTGTGCATCATGTCATGGAAGATTGTGGTCATGGCTCTCTGATATGTAGCACCGGCATTTTTCAAACCAAATGGCATGACACACCAACAATAGGTGCCCCATGGACATGTGAATGCAGTCTTGTGTTGTTCTTTAGGTGTAATTTTTATTTGGTTATATCTGGAAAAACCATCCATTAGTGATAGCATGGTGTGCCTTGCTATGAGATCTACAATCATGTTAATGTTTGGCAGGGGGAAATCATCTTTCGGACAAGCTTTGTTTAGGTCCCTGAAGTCATTACATATTTAGACTCTACCATCTGGTTTGGTGACTGGTACTATGTTTGAAACCCACTCAGGATAGTCTATGGGTCTAATGAATTTGACATCCAACAGTTTCTTTAGGTCTTCTTTGACCATGAGGGCCACATGTGGGTGCATCTTTCTAAGTTTTTTCTTTACTAGTTTAGCTCCTAGAGCTAAAGATAAATGATGCATTATAAGATTTGGATCTAACCCTAGCATGTCTGCATATGTCCATGTGAAATTGATTTGTTTTCTCTTGAAGAAGTCCGTGAATGCTAGTTTTTCTTATTCTGTTAGAGCCTTTGCCATGTGGACCATTCTGGGATCATCACCTGTGCTAACATTGATCGTTTCTGTTGGTTCTATCAAGATTGAAGATCTCTCTTGATGTGTAAGATTGGGTAGAGGGTCAAGCCTTTCATCCTTCGGCACCTCAAAGAGGTTTTCACCATTGGATACATCTTTATTTTTACTATTTTCATGATCTAACACTGCCGCAGAGCCGTTTTCACCATTAGATCTTTCTTTCATTTTGATATTTTTGAGACTAAAAGGCTTGGCACTCTCTCCAAAATAGGCCTTCTTATTGAGTTTTATAGCATAGCCAACTCTGTGGTCCCCTGCAGGTATATGATCTCTAAGCTCAAAATAATCTATAATGGCGTCATCGTTCTCAAAGGTATCGAGCTCAGGGGTAGTGCCTTCTAGGTCACAGTCTATGAGTTCAGGGTGTACCAGCGGTAAGGGATCATTGGGATGGTCTGGTTCAATGGCGTTGATAGTTAGGATAGAGTTATTAAAAGCATAGATGAAGTCTGCGATGGTACTCTTTGTTAGTGTATCCATCAAGGGAGGTATCATTCTTTCCTCATGATTTTCACCATCGTTATTACGTGGTACGGTCTCTAGCGGTCTAGCCCTTGGACCTTGTCTCTCATTAGCATGGGTTGGATCATACTCGTGGACAACATCGATGCCCTTTTCATCACAAGATAGCTTAGAGAGGCTATCCCATTCATATTCATTTGAATCGGTCTCACTATTCAGTTGCAGTTGTTGAATTTGCTCAACCAGATTACTAGTAGATGTTTCTGGTTGTTTTCCTTTATTCTTATTTGCTCTGTTGGTTCTTGATGCTCTAGTGTATCCTAGCCCTATAGTGTCTCAGGCTGTTAAAGTCTGAGGTTGGATGGGCTCAGTGATGCCATCCTTTCTTGAACCAAGTGGATTGTGTCCTTCATATCTTATTCTCTGCAACATTTGAAAACCTTGACCATATTGTGTAGTTTGTATAGTGGGATGGTCATGTTGTGTCGATGTACTGCCTTCATCCTTGTATAGCCATTGTAGGATATCCTTTTCATCACTTTCCTCTTCAAGGCTTCCCCATTTGACAAACAGTCCTATGGTAGCTTTGTCTGCCTTGGGTTTGTTCAGAGTAGGTTGTCCATATGATCTTGGAGATAGGGGGAGCTATGACAAGCAGAGGGATTGGGAGATTATGTACTCACCCAAGCCTTTATCTTTGAGGTTGAGTTTAGGTCGAGAATCTTTTGAATTGGAAGCAAGTGAAGCTGGGTCAACATGAGACGAGGATGAAGTTGAAGCATAGTTATTGGGGATCACAACTTCAGGTTTTGGCTTAATGGAGTTACAATATTGATACAAATTGGGGTCGCCTTGTATAGTGATCTCTTGACCTTCATAGGGGAACTTGATACACTGGTGATATGTTGAAGGTACTACTTTCAGATCATGAATCCATGGTCTCCCAAGGAGAATGTTGTATGCTAGCTCCATATCAAGAACTTGACATGCTACATCTTTTACTACATGTCCCACTCTGATAGGTAAAGTAACAATTCCTTTAGAAGTTCTCTCCTCCTCATCATAGGCTTTGATAGTGATTTTCTTTTTTGGATCTATAGCCTTCTCCAAAAACCCCAATGTAAGGATTAGCTTCAAGGTGCAAATATTCAAACTAGCTCCTCCATCAATTAGGACCCTCTTTATCTTGTGTTTGTGAATGAAGGCTTTGATATGAAGAGAGGAGTTATGGGGTTGAGTGATTGACATATCATCCTTTTCAGTGAATGATAGGGAATGAGGTGAGTTGATGTGACCTACCATGGTTTGGAACTATTCCTCAGTGAGGTTTGTAGGGACAAAGGCTTCTGCTAAAGCTTTGTCAAGAATGGCCCTATGAGATGGGGGATAGACGTAGGAGTTAGAGGATGGAGATATGTGCAGATGTCTTATGTAGCTGATCCAAGATACTATATTGACTAGCCAAAGTGGCAGAGGCTCCTCTAAGGGTGACTCTATTACTACGGGTGGTAACATTGCAATCCAGATCCTTGTTGATAGTGATCACATTGATGTGTGAATCACCTTCTGAAATGTGGTTAACAACATAGTCAAAGCTGACGTTTGTGTAATTTGCGTTGTTAGAGCCACTATTGTTTCTGTTGGAAGATCTTCCTTGCTCATAGTTGGGAAGAGGATCCTTGAATGTCTGATGATCACTATTAGAGGTATGCCCATCAATGGATATCTTGTTTTTCTCAATTAAGTTTTGGATCATGTGTTTGAGTGCTATACAATCATTGGTTTTATGCCCCCTGTTTTGATGAAATTCACTGAAGTCGTTGTCATTCCACCAATGAGGTTTGACCTTAGGTTCGTATTCCCACATAGTTGGAAGTGTTATGATCTTATTTGTGATTAGCTTCCATAGGGAGGTTTCCAATGATTCTCCCAAGGGTGTAAATTTTCTCCTAGGTTGAAAGTTGGTAAACCGAGATTCATTGTTCCTTGGTTTGTTTTGTGGGGGGTTGTTTTGAGGAGTTGATAAATTGAAGATCAGTTGCTTGGGTGTCGTATTCTTGGCATCCACCACCCCATCATTCACAACGTTCTTGTTCTTCATCTAGAATCTTGGTTTGTCATTATTGGTGTTGGTACTAGGAGTGTCTTTATATAGCTTAATTTGACCCTTGGGAATTAGAGATTTTTCAATGATGAGACCCATCTCAATGACCTTTTCATTGGATTTGAATCTGATAGCTCATGTCTATTTGTAAGTTGTGTACAAACATCTCCAGCATTTGTTTTTCAGGAATTTGGTGTGGACACTTGCTTGCTATCTGTCTCCATCTTTGTAAGAAGGCGGCAAAAGACTCTCCACCTTTCTGCTTGGTGTTACAAAGATCCAATATTGAGATGTCATGCTCAATATTGTAAGAGAAGTGGGTGACAAATTTGTTGACAAGTTCATTGAATATTTTAATACTAGGTGGTAGTCTAGAAAACCAATCCATGGCTTGTCCTCCCAAGCTTCGTGGAAATAGTCACATAAGGTAAGTGTCGTTGTGTATGACCTCGAGGCAAGCAGTGTTGAATTCCTTGATATGGTCTCTTGGATCTCCCTTTCCTTGATATTTATCAAACTTTGGTACCTCAAATTTTGAGGAGAAAGGAATCATGATTAGGGACCTATCAAAAGGATATGGTGAAATATCCTCTAGGGTGTAATGTTTAGTCGATGCCCCTATTTTCATATCTGTGAACTCTTGTTGTAATGCTTGGATTCGTTGGTTTACTAGACTTAGGGCATCCGTAGGATCATTAGTTGTCTTACTTTTGTCTGAAGGTGTTTCTTCCTCATGTCAACTTCCCTCAGTTTCTTTGAGAGCCTCTACGTCATAATCCTAAGGGAGCTTGACTCCTATATTTGATAGGTATAAAAAGAATTTAGTAGGGTCTTGGGTAAGTATCTTTTCCAATAGGCATTGAAATTTTAGGTTATGTTGCGTTTGAAGGATCTCTTCCATAGAAATTTCTTCATCACTTTCATGACCGTCTGAAAGGATTTTCTTAGCCATTTCAATCTATTTTTATTTTTGTAATCTTGTTAAGACCATGCAAGAGGTGACTAGAGATGGGATGAAGTGAAATTTTGAGCAAGGTGCTAGAAGGTGACGAGATTTTAGTAAGGTTCTTCTTAGATCTAGGTGGTGGCAAACAAAGTTGGATGAACAAAACTATAGTTGAAGAGAGGATGATAGAAATCCTCTTGCTTGATGTTGACTTAGTCTAGCACAATCCACTAGTCGAGTTCCGATAGAGAAGGATAAGTGATCTTTGATAGAGGAGACTCACTAGATTTTGTTTGAGATGTGATGTGATCCTTGACGAGCTTGGTTCTAACCTTGTTGGATTTTTGGAAGAAAATTGGCTAGATTTTGGATGAGAAGCATTTATGATGTGGAAGAAGAAAGAAATGGTTGATTTGCATGATCTTAGTTAGATTTTGAAAAACTGAGACAGGCTTGAAAATGGTTTTTAAAAAGTTGAAATTTTTGACAGTTTTGCTCTTGGAAGGTACTGAAATTGCTTTCTATTTTAAATGCACAGCAGTTCAAATGCACCACAACAGAGTACAGAAGTGCCACAAGTCATATCAAATGCACTACTCTAGTTTTTGTTTAAATGTGCCGCGGCAGATATCAAATGCGCTAAAAGTCTCAGCAAATGCGCCGCTAGTCAGGACAAATGCGCAATTCTAGTTTGTTGCTTGGTTTTTCATAGTTTTTTTTGGAACGTTTTTCAAGAAAATTCTATTTTTGGTTTGAAAACTTGGTGTTTTTGAGAAATTATTTCAATTATGGCACAGACATAGCAAACACACAGAAGTTTTCATGATATTTACCTTTTGTTATTTTTTTGTATTTTTGGACTATTTTGACTCAAAAACAAGTACACCCTAGGTTGGATAGGACAATATTCATTGAATCCTCTAGCTGTGCATACTCAAAGCATGTAGCTCTAGGATCTAGTAGCACCAGCTCCCCTCCATGGCACTCACTTCTCACGCATACCAAATCTGGGTTTCCTTAGGCTCGTACCACCACCGAACCTTAGGATTGTCCCTGCTACCTCTACTAAGAGTCACATGAATCAAGGCCGCTTCAAGAGCTCCACCCTTTGCATCAACAAATAGGGGTTTTTGGCTTGCTACACAATTGGTTCGTAGTCAGGGCAACCATTCGAGTGGTTACACGTGCAGCAACACTATTGTCTGTTATGGAGTCTCCCAGCCTCAAAGGGTTACACCTTAGAGGGTTTTGGGGGAGGTTGGCCATCAGTATAACACAACAGCACTCGTTGCAGGAGGTTTTCACCTCAAGCACAATTTATTTTAAGTGGCTTGGTAGGGCTTGGCTTTAGCCTGTTACCACTCAGGGTTGTTCCCACTTGGACAAGCGTACATCTAAGGGCAGTCCCCCCTAAAGGTTAAACAAATGGAATGACAAGTCTGGCATTCTGGTCACCCAGTTAAGGGTAGAGCATAAGCCTATTGTCATTCACAGTCACAGAATACACTGATTAATCCAAACCTAGTTAAAAGTAGAAAAACTAGATGGGCTATTCTACTTGTGCACTCACACAGTTGTTAACTTTGAAGTGTTTAAGACATAGCAATGTTTATTCCCATTTGTTGAGATAGCAATAATCTAACTAAAGAAGATAGTATATGCAGATATAACAATGGTTCAATTACTCTCTTCCTAGTTAGAGATCTATGTGAAAGTTGCATGCATACATCTTTTTACTTTTTCCCCTTAATTAAACTAGATGAACTAATCAATGCAACTAAATGAACTACTCTAGCCTCTAATCCTACAAAACAAAAGTTAGCTCAAACATAAAAATTAGCTGAAAACCCTAAGGCAACTGTGCAGAACAGAAGCGCCGCAATGCAGTCTGAATGTGCAGAAATAAAGATTGCATGCAGTGTTTTACATATGTGCAAAGAAAGGAGGTAAATGTGCCATAATATGATGCAAATGTGTTAATTAAACATATGCACCATGAAATAGAGTAAAAGCATTGTGACAGGAGGTAAATGCACCGTTGTACAGAAGCGTCGGAATAGGGAATATAAGCGCTGAAAAAGAGTGTGTATGCGTCATTTCTACAGAAGTGCCAGAACAGAAGTCGAATAAGCTGGTACAAAGATTGAATGTGCCAAACTTATGTATGCATCAGAGCAGAAGATATAGGCACCGTGGGATTGCTCAGATGCACCGATTGGACCTGTCAGAAGCCTATGCGACACCTGTATGGAACCTGTCTACAAGAAAACTTAGTTTTTGATTAGATAGAGGGGCAAGGGCCCCACAGTGGGTGCCAAAATGTGATGGGGAAATATGGATTAATCAAAATGAATAATATAACCCAAAACACCAATGAAATCTGAAGATAAAAGGATTTAAAATAATAACAAAGATGATACTTACAACCCTTTACCTTTCACCTTCCATTGCTCGCCTTTTTTGTCTTGATCTTAATGAAGATGAATGTTGGCCCTCAGGAAGCTTGCTTCCTTGTTTCAAAGTCCTCAAGATGACAAGATGAAGTTGGCTAGGATACTTAGTGTAATTGAAGATGAGTTTCAAACAACACTATTGATGGTAAGGTCACATTGAACACCCTCCCTCCAAGGTTGTGACCCTCTCAGTCCAAGTCCCATCAGTATAGTGTCATAGACCAACTTCAAAAAACTCCTACCCACATATCTATCTTAGAGTTGTTGCATCTGTCTCCTTCCCATAAAGAGATTCTTGATAAAGCCCTAGTGGAAATGACTGTGCCCACTAACCTAGCCCAAGAGAAGTTTCAAGCCATGGTAGGAAATCTAACCTCCTCTAGTACCATATCATTCATCGAACAGGATGACCTCTTAGTATCTTAGCCTCATAACACACCCTTACATATCATCACTTTCATTCATAAACATTGTATCAAAAAAGGTTCTCATTAATGGAGGAGTTGGTTTAAATATTTGTACACTCAAGCTAGTCCTTGCATTGGGGTTCTCTATAAATGTGGTTGATCCAAGGAAAAAGATCACTATTAAAGCCTATGATGAAGAGGAAAGAACTACTAAAGGAATAGTGATATTACAAATACAAGTGGGACCAGTGATAAAGGATGTTGTTTGCCAAGTCCTAGATAGAGAGCTAGTCTATAACACTCTCCTAGGTAGACCATGGATTTATGCCATGAAAACTATGCCTTCTACCTACCACCAATGCATAAAATTCCCTCATAACGGAAAACACGTCACCATCCAAGGTGATCCCAACCCCTTTCAGCATTGCAACTCTATCTGCTCCAAGCCTAATTACATCATACCCAACAATAGAGAATCTACGTCCCCTACCCCACAACATGATTCCACCTCTGAAGCTTCCTCATCCAAGCCTTAAGAGCAAAAAATTACCATCAAAGAAATAGGAGTAGGGGAATACTCCATCAATCACAACCTCAACTTGGCCAAAATGCCTCTATCTCCTAGATCCTTTGGGTGACCCAAACATTGTCCAAAGCCATCTGCTCCTCCTACACCTCCTACAGCTCCCTTTGTAAAATGGGGGACCCTATCAGATGAAATAGAAGAAAGAGATATCTTACAATGGCTCTACATAGAAGAAGAGAACACAAAACAAGAACCACCTAAGCTCCCAATGGAAATCTATGGGCGAGGTGAGTCTATCTTACACACAATGGGTTATGAAGGACAAGGTCTCATTGGCCTAAGGAAAGAAGGAATAATAGAACCCATTCAACCTTCTTCATCCTCGTTGGCAATAAATACAAAAGGTCTAGGATACAAGGACAAGGGCAAAGCAAAAGAAAATGCTTGTCTTGTGGAAATGATCCATAACCTTCAAGAGGACAGTGACATAGATTCTAATGAATATGAGTGGGATGAGCTGACATAGCACTCCTATGATGACAAGGAAATTGACACCATTCAAACTTACAGCCCCTACCGTGAGGGACAAACTCTAACGCATAGACCATTAGAGTGTGATTCACTAATTCTTGAGAATACGACTTTTGAGGAAGGTTCGAGTTCTATCGCAATAAACAATTTGGAGGAAAGTACCATCCTGGACCCTATCCCTACCAATACCCCTCGCATATCCATTCAAACTATCAACAAATCAGATCTATCCTCTGACTGCCTCCCCCTTATGCATCCTGAACTTATCGATTGTGATCTACAAGGAACCTCACAACTAGACATGTTCTAAAGTGATGATGCCTACATTGACTAGATTGAACTTAGGGACCACCTACCTACAAGAGATCATAAAGCTAGCTTCACCATTGAGCTCAATACCATGGCTTATTTCGGGGAGGGTGCCAAGCCTTCCAGTCATAAAAATATCAAAATAAAAACTAGATCTGATGGTGAAAACTGCTTTGCGGTAGTATCAGATCCCAAAATAGTAAAAAGAAAGTATGCATCCGATGGTGAAAACCCAACTGTGGCACCTGACAATGGAAGGCTTGACATTCTCCCTGACGACATGCACCAAGAGAAGTCTCAGATTGTTGTGGAACCTATAGAACCTGTTAACATTGGAACAGACAAACAACCTAAGATCATTCACTTTGCTAAGTCTCTAAATCCACCAGAAAAGACTAAGTTTGTACCATTATTCAAGAAAAAGCAAGTCAAGTTTGCTTGGTCATATGCATATATGCCAGGATTGGATCCAGATTTGATTCTACATCATCTTCCACTAGACCCGGGAGTGAAACCAGTCAAACAAAAACTTAGAAAGATGCATCCACACATTGCACTACTAGTGAAGGAAGAACTCAAGAAACTATTGGATGTAGGATTCATATGAGCAATAGACTATCTAGAGTGGGTCTCTAACATAGTGCCAGTATCCAAACTTGATGGCCGAGTCAGATTATACAATGATTTCTGAGATCTAAACAAAGCTTGCCCCAAGGATGAATTTCCATTGCCAAATATAGATATCATAGTCAACTTAATAGCAAGGCATACCATGTTATCTCTCATGGATGGTTTCTCTAGATACAATCAAATCAGGATAGCACTAGAAGACCAACATAAGATAGCTTTCACTTGTCCATGGGGCACTTTCTGCTAGAATTTCATGCCATTTGGGCTAAGGAATGTAGGAGCCACATATCAACGTGCTATGACCACTATCTTCCATGATATGATGCATGTCACAATGGAGGACTATGTAGATGACATCCTTACTAAGTCACTCACAAGAGAATCACACCTAGATGTGCTACAGAAAGTTTTTCAGAGATTAGAACAATTCAATGTCAGGTTGAACCCAAAGAAATGTGTGTTTGGAGTCACCTTAGGCAAGCTCTTAGGCTTCATTGTATTAACAAATGGGATTGAAGTGGATCCTACCAAAGTCAAGGCCATCATGAAAATGCCACCGCTAAAGAATATCACTCAACTTCGGTCTCTATAGGACAAGTTGCAAGCAATCCATTGGTTCATATCACAACTGGCAGACAAGTGTCAGCCTTTCAGTCATCTCCTACATAAGAATATTCCATTTAGGTGGGATGAGAAATGTGAAGAGGCATTTGTCAAATTGAAGGAATATCTTATGAACCCACCTACCTTGATGCCTCCTATCTAGGAAAAGCCATTGTTACTTTACATATCTACTACACCCACAACTCTTGGGGCCCTCCTAGCACAATAAATTTATGAAGGTAAAGAAAGAGTTGTCTACTACATCAGTCATACATTGGTTGGTTATGAACCACAATACTCTCAAATAGAAAGATCATGTCTTCTGGTAGTTTTTGCTTCCCAAAAACTATGACATTACATGCTAGCACATCCAGTCAAGCTTATTGCAAAGATAGATCCATTGAAATACCTATTAAGCAAAGCAGCTCTAACAGGTCACCTAGCCAAGTGGGTAATGCTCCTAAGTGAATATGACATTGAGTATGTAGATAGAAAGGCTATCAAGGGACAAATCATTGTTGATCAGTTAGTCGAAGCACCATTATAGGATACCGTACCAATGACATTAGATGAATCCTTATTCAATATCACAACACACTCGAGGAAACTCTACTTTGATGGCTCCTATACAAACCATGGGTCGGGGGCAGGAATCTTGTTGATCACTCCTCACGGTGACACCATACCTAAGTTTTATCATCTGTTATTCCCATGCACAAACAATATAGCAGAGTATGAGGTCTTGGTCATTGGTCTCAAAATGGAAACATAATGAAAAATTAAAGAACTACATGTCTATGGTGACTCTCAACTGGTGATCAACCAATTCAATGATGACTATCAAATCAAAGATGAGAAGCTTATCCCATACAAGCACATTGTCGATGACTTTAATGAGTAATTTGTGATCATCTCCATTGAGCAGATACCTCGCATTGAAAACAAAGCGGCAAATGCCATGGCAACCATTGCCTTGCTCCTCGAGATCCCAGAGAATGAGTCATGGTACGAGTTCTTGGTGGATCAATTCAGCAACCATCTTATGAACATCCTGAAACCCACCCCATATGCCTATTAGTAAGATCTAATTCACCTTGGTATGATAAGATTTATACTTACCTCAAGGACAACAACCTCCCACCTCACTTATCTTTGAACCAATGTACAACCTTCATCTGCCAAACCTCCCGTTATACCATTATTGCTGAAGCCTATACCGACATGGTCTTAATGGTACTGTACTCCATTGTTTAAAATGATAAGAATCTCAGACCGCCTTACAAGATGTGCACAAAGGGATTTGCAAAACACACTCTAGCGGTCCTTCCTTAGCTAAGAAACTCATGCATTTGGGATACTATTGGCCGAACTTGGAAATAGATTCATATCAGTTTGTGAAGAAGTACAAGTAGTTCCAAATACAAAGAAACCTGATACATGCACCAGCTCAAGAGCTGATACCTTTAATGGCGCCTTGACCCTTTTTTCAATGGGGACTCGATCTTGTGGGTAAAATCCACCCACCCTCATCCAACGGCCACAAGTTCATAATAACCTCCACTGAATACTTTACCAAGTGGATTGAAGTCATTCCACTCACCATCGTCATAGGTAAATAAATTTCCTCATTCATCCTCAATTACCTCATCTGCATATATGCAATTCCCTCATCCATTATCATGGATAACAGAAGACCTTTCAAGAACTAGGATGTACAAGAACTTTGTGACAAATTCAAAATCTAGCACCGTTTCTCTACACCCTATTACCCCCAAGGCAATGGCCAAGTAGAAGCATCCAACAAAACAATCTTGAAACTCCTCAAGGAAATAGTCAATGATGCTGGTCATGATTGGCACATCTAACTCAATCCCGCTCTGTGGGCCTATCAAACTAGTATACGCACTCCCATAGGTGCTACCCCTTATGACCTTGTCTATGGATCATAAGCCATTTTGCCCATCGAGGTCGAGTTACCATCTCTAAGGGTGTTGTTAAAAGGTCTCATAACTGATGAAGAGTATAGAGTTTCCAGATTGCAAGAGCTAGAACTACTAGAGGAAAAGAGATAGAAGGTCTTCAATCATCTCAAGGCATATTAGCAAATGATATCATGAAGCTACAACCACAAAGTCCGTCCAAGAGTCTTTAAGGTTGGAGATCTAGTACTTAAGGAAAATCCCTGCAATCAACAGGATTGGGAAAAGAAAGGCAAGTTTGAACCCAACTAGCTTGGGCCTTATGTGATCATTGTTGCCTATCGATCATGGGCATATCAGTTGGCAACATCAGAAGGTGAGTTGTTCGATGACCCAATCAATAGTATGCATCTTCACCAGTTCTATACCTAAGAGAACCCCAATGTAAGGGGGGTATAAAATACCAAAAAAATCAAAAAATTAGAAAAGAGCAAAAAAATGAAAAAAATAAAAAAAAAGAGCAACAAAAAAATCATCCTTTGGTGAAAACCTGGGAAACAGGTGCCTTGGATAGGTACCATGATGAAAACCTGGTGAATAGGCGTCATGTGTACTTCTAGCTTTTGTGCAAATAAAAGCAAGTGGTGAAAACCTAGTAAACATATGCTACTTGTGATAAACCACCTTCTCCATCTTTGGGAAAGCAATCACCTTGTGTCCATTCTTCCTACCATCATTTCTCATCCAATACATATCTGTTCCATAATAAAGCACCCTTGTGCAACCTATCAGTAACCTATCATGGCTTGATACCCTATCTCTTTTGTCACCTTGTCAACTAAGGTCTTATCCAGTATCCCATCCACAGTGTCAACCTAGCATAGCATCTGTCGTCAGTATCATAGGGTCAACCCTGAACTACATTTCCTTTGTGTTGTCATGTAGGCAAGGCCATTTCCAATGTGCCCCTAAGGTGCCTTTGCGTCATCACGTAGGCAAGGCCATTTAGCAATGCACTCGTGATGCACTCCATCAGTCCCTTAGGGTCCATTTTACCAGGCATGTATGGAAGCACAAGCAAAGGCCTACTTCCAAAGAAAAAATCTTGATGCAAGGCATCAACTTATCCAAAGGCAAAGCAACCAAGTACCTAAAGCACTCAAACTGATTCTATCTAAATTATGGCAAGAATAACACATCTAAAAGCAAGAATGTTTTGTGTTGATTAGGTTAACTTACAAAGTCTTGAGTTTTGTTATTATGTCTTCTTATGCTACTCAAGGATGTCAAAAACTAGAGATGCTATGATGGGGGCATAATCATTTTCTTTGTCTATTGTTTGTGGATTAATCTTTAGTAATGTGAAGCCTTGTCTCATGACATGATTAGCAAAAGATCATCGAGGACATCAAAGGCTTAACACGAAAGGGGACAATGCTTGTCTGTTGACATGCAAGAAATACTTAGGTCATCTCGATTCAATTATACCTCGATGCTTGTATTCACTTGCTAAATCAAAATCCATGTAAGTCATCTCAGTTCAATTATACCTAGATGCCTATATTAACCTACAATATTTTGGAAAAAGTACCAAAAAAAATCACCAAATGATGAAATAAGCACTTCAAAATACTTGCACCATAAAGATGTCAAAAGCAAACACCATTCACATCCATTATACATCCATAAAGGCATCCATATCCCATACAATAAAGATCCAAAATGTAGAGTATCAATATAAGTAAAAGCTTGTGAGTCTTTCTTCCAAGTCAATCTTCAATCAATCTTCTGTCTATCATTGTGTCATCTCTGTGTTGATTGAGTACATTTGGACATAGCAAAAACATAGCATAGATTGCATATCATATCACATGAGATAGTCTTTAACATGATTAAATCATTTGCATACATAATAAGTGTATTAGATCATCCATATACATTTGCATCATACATAGCATAATACCCACATAAAAAATCAAAAACATAGGTAAAGACATGTAGAGCATCGCATAAATTGCATCATCATATAGATCGCATAACACAGTTTTGCATGTCAAAACATTGCATTGCATCATATAATCATCTAAGTCTGCATTAGATAACATCACATAGCATCATATAATCATCTAAGTCTGCATTAGATAAACATCACATAGACATAATCATAGTCTGCATCACATGTGTATCATCATCAGCTAGAAATGCATCCACAACATATAGTATAAACAACTGCACATAGAGATCATCAATAGCTGGATCATCATATAAATATCAAATAAAACATGTCCAAATGTACAATATATCAAAAGTCTACCAAGGCCATCCATGAGTCAAGGTCATAAGGGTATACATCTCAAAAATAATGATACATGTCTCAAGTATATACATGCCAGGCTATCTAAGCCATCAAAAGGTGTATACATAAAAAGCCAAAATCTATACAAAGTGTCAGCTAGCCCTGCTATTGTGGGCCACTACTCCCAACACTACCCTCTCTTTCCCCTCCTCTACTAGCCCCAGACAGCTATGGGCCCGTCACAGAGGCTCCCAACCATGAACCCCCTGCTCTCTACGAGGCCACGGATTGGCTCTTGTAACTAGGTGCCCTCTGCTCCATTGGCACTACCCTATGGTACAGTCCTCTATAGTACTGTGTCTAAGCCTACACTCTGGAAAGCTCACCCTACACCTGTGCCAGTTGTCTATGTACCTATGCCAGTTGTGCCTATCCCTATGCAAACTATACATGTACCTGCTGCGCCTGTCCAACTATAAAGCTGCTAGTCCCATCTGTGCCTAGGGATGCCACTGCCATGTCTCTCTCTACTCTGATAGCCCGCACCCTCGCCAAGGCTGAGTCTCTCTCTCTAGAGATCTTTGACATGTGGCCTGCGTCTGTCTCTGTCTAAGCCTCAGCCATCTTGATTGTGCCCTTAGCTGTCTAATCTGTCCCCTCAGCATGGTGATAGCCTGGTCCTGAGCATCTAGCTGGATCAGACCTTAAGGAGCCTATCGCTATCCCTGTCCCTACTACTACGCTACCTGCTGTGGTGGTAGTATCTGTCTCTACTAACCAATCTACTGGGCCACCTACTGTTGTGGTGGCATCTGAGCTTGTTGTATAACCTGTGGCTACACTACCTACTGCTGCTGGGAGGGTCCCTCCCCAGCTCTCCTCCTTTTCCTCTATCTCCTTCCTCCCCCATATCCCTCATCACCCCCATCACCTCCATCTCCCCGTCCACCTCTGCCCCTTCTCTGTCTCCTCCTCCTCCTGCTGGCCCCATCCTCATCGTCTAAATCCTCCTCGTCTATGCAAGGAACCAACTCTCTGGGCCCTGAGTACCTCAGAAAAGGGTGCGCTATGAACCACTCCTCATAATCTGGAGTCATCGCTGCATCTACCACATCTCTCTTCATAGGCCAAGAAACATAAGGAGTCTATTGGAACTCTACCAATGCCTCCTCATATGATGCCACTATAACCCACCGAAACCTCTTTGCGTGTGTCTGTGCAAACTAGGCCTGCCCCTGTGGCATGCCCTGTCTCCTCCCAAACTGCCTCTGCACTCTACTGACAATTTGTCTCTCCAATATAAACTGAGTCCTACCAATCAACCACTGCATATGAAAGCAGTAGGGCAACTCATCATCCTCATCCTTCCAGTGCTCACACTCTAAGTAGGGGTACCAGATAACTCTATCCATGTTATCCAATGTGTGGCTCAAGTACTCTAGCTTCCCCTACATATCCATAGTTGTATGGCTTGCCTCTCTGTCTAGAAAAGATGCATATCGGCCATGTGATAGCAATATGCTCCCATAGCCAAAACTGCAACAGTGAAATGCTTGTTGATAGACTAGCCCCCTTGTGGTATACCACCTGAGGTACATCATGGTATAGGTGTGCTAATACATAGACACCCCATGCACAGTGAGTGCCTATGTGACCATCCTCTCCATGATCCGTCCCCATCCAATTGGGAACCCCAGCGATCTCCTATCGGGGCATACAATGCCTCCGATCAATCCTGCCACTATACCAGGGAAGTAGTTATAATAATCATATATATCCTGCCAGGAGATAACCTGGCAATCTAGCTCGGGGTCATCAAACACCTGTCTGCACTCTGCAAGTCCTTCATCCCGCTACGAATCATTCTCTACAAGCTCACCCTGTATTGACAAATGCAAAATCTAGTAGACATCCTCAAGAGTAACTGCCATCTCACCAGTCAAAAAGTGAAATTTCCCATCCTCACTATGGAATCTCTCCATAGCTGCAGTTAGTAAACCAAGGTTCACACGAACCTCAGGCATGAAGCAAACGTAATCAATGCCCATAGCATCGAGAGCCTCTCAATCTATCTCTGTAAGCATATACCACTACAACATCAGTAAGGGAAACTGCTCCATCGACATAAGTATGTCTCAAATGTCCTCCTGTAAACACGCAAGGCAATGCATTAACCTAAAGATGCCAAAAACCTACTTAAAATATCTAAAGAATCATATCAACTAACTTAGCACAACAAATTGATCAAAACAACATACAACATCTCTTGACTAGATTCCTGAAATCTTAGAGATAGCTTATCGATTGACGCATCGAGAAAGATGCTAGTCGAATCAATTTTTGTTAAGTAAACTAACTAGCCTATGCATATGCACTGAAATAGAAGGTAAATGTGTAATTTCTCAGCAAATGCGCCACTTCTGGCAGATGCACCATGACATTTCTTAAATGTGCAGATCCATATCAAAAGTACAGCTATAACTTGTATATGTACAACCTATTCACATGTGTCAGAAGACATCGTGCATGCACAAAATCTTTATGCATGTGTCAACTTATAACATGCATGCACAAAATTCATGTATGCACAGTTTCATAACTTAAATGCACCGTAGGAAATCAAATGCACAGTTCTACATGGCATATGCACCGAATTGTCTTCCTGCATATTTACTTTACCTATTTTTCCCTAGCATTTATTATGCTCATAAATGACCCTAGGTGAAGTTTTTCGAGCTACATACCGGTGGTCCTGCCTCAGCTGGCCAATCGAACCAATGAACTCACTCAAAGCGGTGCTCCTCACATGGAATATCCATCTCAATGCCGACTGCTCTATGCTCTAGTGCTCTCCTAAGTTCTCAAGGACAAATCAACTAAAGCCAAGTGTGTAAATGACTTGTCTTGTGGACCCAGCTCCTATATATAGCAAGCAAACCGTAACTAGCTGTGTGATGACTATGACTACTTCCCACACCCATTTCTTCCCGTTTCTCCGAAACGCATTCAGTTTTTCTTCAATCCTAACCTAATTTTCCCTTCTTCATTGTGAGATTGTCCATCTCACGTCCTTCTACCTTCTTCCCATCCAATATCCTGAGGGGGCATCCTCTCATCATAACCTATACCAGGGGCAAACTGGGGCATGTATCATTATCAAAAATTCTATTCTTTGAAGCAACATTGTAAAATGCATTGTATCAAAGAGGGGCAGTGTGTATACGCCTAAAAATGACATGACTCTACCCAAATAAATATTCTTAATATTTTAATAAGTCAAATTCCTCTTTCAATAAATAAATAAATCAATTTATTTATTTGATTCATATTCTCCCAACAATTAAATAAAATCAATTTATTTAATTAAAATTCTTCTAATTTCTCCAACAAATTAAATAATATCAATTATTTAATTAGTTCTTCCAAATTCATTCTAAATTAAATTATACCAATTATTTAATTGTTTCTTCTAATAATACCTCCTCTAAATTTAAACAAATTAATTATTTATTTAAGTTGTCCATTTCTTCTAAATTGGGTTATCTCTAAATATAATTCAATCCTTGTGCACATGCAATTGAATATTCTAAATATTTAATTGAGCCAAAATATCTTCTCATCCTCATGCAATTTCTATTCTCTAGTTCTATTTTTTTAACTGATTAATCTATTCTTTTAATTGATTAATCTCTTTAGTTAACTCATTCTTCTATTTTATTAATTCCTCTCATACAAAATAGAGCAAGACACATGTCTTCTTATTCATGCACGTTCCTCAAGCATCCTCTACCATTGATCTTCTCATTCTCTCTATACTGTTGATCTTCTCTCTCACAAATCTATAAATTGAACCCTGTTCTTCCATTTCAATCATCCAAGATTTTAGTATCGTTACTCTGTAGGAATTATAGTGCACCTTTGGCACCCAAATCCATTCATTGCTTGTGATCACCCTTTTCTTGTATTGAAGCTCATCTTCATTACAAAAAGTAGCATAGCCATCTCTCCATCGTCATCTTGAAAACTAAGCAAGGAAGTACGCTTCTAAGGGCTTCATTTATATAAAGATCAATTGAGACTAGGTGAACAATGGAAGAAGCAAAGTAGCAAGGTTTGCACGGTTTATTATCTATTATTTGAATCTTTGTTTACTTGCAATTTCTATTGAGATTATTGGTTTATTAATTGAGTTTAATTACTTTGACAATATTTCTGATAACAATCTGCATTGTAGATAAAGTTATTACCAGGAAGGGGTTTGATAGGATAACAAGTTTTGATTGAGGTAAGAATCATAGTTTTAAAACTCATGATTAGTTATGTTTTAGTTGCAATATATCTTTCTATTGAAGGTGTTAATCAAGAACTTGGATAGAATATCCTCTTAGATAAGTAGGATCCTATCTCACAATTTTATGTATGAAATCTGGGTTAGGTGGTATAGATCAATGAAGTTTGATATATCTTTTTTTTTTCTCATATTGCATGAATAGTAAAAGTTAGTAATGCATTTGTTGTTAACTCTTTGGTATGGTTAGAATAATATTGTTTATTGGACATAAGTTTCATTTACCTTGTAGGAAATAAGTTTTGCTTTAGTCTTGAGTGTTTAGAAGATTGATTACATGATTTCTAAGAATAATTTGGCACACTTTTGTAGCATTGTATATTCAAGGAAATATTATTTATTTATTATTAGTAGGATACATATTCTTGAAGATGGGAAATTATAAAGATATGTCATATGGATTGTCTAGATTATAGTTGTAGTTAGTTCTCAGGGAAAAGAAATTAGAATTTAGTAAAGATTTAGGTAAATAAGAATTCTTTGATAGATTAAAACAATCTAGTTCTAGTTGAGTTATTATAGTAGAAGATTTCTTTTGCATCACGCTTTTTAGTAATTAAATAAAATAGCTAAGCTTATTGTATTTAGAGTTTGTATGTAAACTCAACCCTTGTTTGGAAAATGTGTTTCACATTCTTTGGAAAATATATCTAATTATTGACATTATGTTTGGATCAAAGCATAGTTCTTTAGGAGGTAATTTGTTTATATGTTGAAATGCTAAGTGTAATCTAGATCTTCTCCTAGTTTGTTTGAGAAACCTTATGTGAATAACATATTGGAAGAACTCGATTGGTTTTATTACTAAAGTGTTTGTTGTTGCTTGAGGTTATTCTATTATGAGTAATTGTCTTGATTGCTTCAATGAATGATGTGTGATGTGTTGCATGAAGCATCCTCTACTTTAGTTTTACTATTTATTGAGCTAGAGAAAGAGCATGGATAGGTGTAGGAAGGGTAGGTTAGACTACTAGCCTATCTTGTTTAAATTATCAGCTTAAAAAGATGCTTTGGTCAAAGCTTTTACAAAATAAAACTAAGTATTTGCACTGGTTTGAAATTTATTTACACTCTACCATATCATGATATATGTTCATTTGAATTTGTTTTTCTATTGTTAAATTTTAGAGATATCATGCTCAACTAGATTCCTTCATGCATGCTACCTTCATTTTCCTAGACCCCTCGAGAAAAGGGTCGAGCTGCTCTATTTTGGAGAAAAACTGGGGAGGTATAAGCCTTGTGGTTGGGCAGTTAACTACCTCGATGATGCTTTCTCTCCACCAGGTTTAGTGTTGAAGAAATGGTATGGTATCAAAGCCATTGTATGGTGCAACTTATTGTTGTATAATGTTGTAATGGAAATAGTCTTATTTGTACTCTAAGTTATTGTCAAGTAGCTTCACTAATATTCTTTTATTTAAATATATTGAGATGAGAGAAATTTATTTCATAATATATTATATTGGAATAGATTTTAATTTGTTCCCTTTTTGACATTACTTTATTTGAATAATATTATTTTATTCTAGTTTAATGGAGCGGTCTTTACCTGAAAATGGTGGTATGGTGGAGGTCCCACTCATGGAGAAGGGAAAGAACCCTTTCATAGTAGGGAGTGGGGAGGTTCTGATTTCTCTGTGATACCAGTGCCTCATACAATCTCCTCCACCTTATTCTACTTGGATGAGGCATGCTACACAACATGCCACAAACAACTCCAGTCCTTGCAATTCCTCCACATATTAGCAACAATGCCAACATCTTAATTGATGTGTTTAGCCACATTGGATATTTATTTGGGTACCACTTGTAAACATTGTATATAATATTGGGTTAGTTATTTTATTTATGGGACACATAGAATAACTAATTATTTATATGGAAAATTGTTTAATATTGGGCATAAAGTGAAAACTTAGTTGCAAACATTAAATGAGCAGTCAATGGTTTTGTGTATCCATGGCTTTGGAACACATGGTTTTCTCCATACTACATCTTGTATTTGTGTGAGCTTGATTCTAAAAAAGAAAGAAAATGGTTAGTAGTTGGGGTTGACTATTGGTTGTTTTGGTTGTAGGCTATGTAAGAGGCTGTCATTGTATTGATTTTTTCTTGTGAGTGCATTTTGTGAAGCATGGCATGGGATGTGTGGATACATGCTTGGACACCTGGAGGATGCATTAGAGGAGCTTGATGTTTTAGGGGTGTCCATGAGACTTTGAGAGTGTATTGTAATGTTTCATTGTTGATTAATACATTGAGTATGGATGCCTTTAGAGGCTAGGTTTTTCCCTTATGGAGGTTTTTCCCAAGGTATATCTTGTGTCACCTTGATGGTATATTTGCTTATTCTTTTGTATGTGGATTTTTGAATATTATGTTTGCATATTAATCTCTTATAGGGTTATGAGGAAATTGTCTTTATGGTTTTATATTTCCATCAATAACATTTGCCTTGGTTTTCTTCCTAGTATCGACCTTTTTTAATGTTTATTGAAGCTTTAAGTTATCTAATTTCATTCTGATTCTAGACAAAGATTGGATCCTTGTTGCTTAATATTTACAAACCTGATTGATATATCATTAGCTGTGTTGGGGTTTATTGAGTTCACTAAATAATTAAAAAATGATTTAAATTTGACATCAAAACTAAATGAATTAAATTATAGGGGACTAGTGAGAAATGAACATTGACATTTTCATTTTTAATCCTTTGTAATAATTAGCTGTGATTCAAAAACTATTTGAAATTTATGATTTCTATATTTTGAGTTTGACTTGGGTTGTTGATGATTTACAGCTTTGGGAAATACAATGGCCAATCATGTCCAAAATGGGTATCAAGTAATTCAGACTGCATGGTCTTATTTGCTGGCTTCAGAAGAGGAGACAGAGCAAGATCCTGCGATGATGAAGAATAGTGGATTCTATCTTCTTTCTTGCTAGTAGATTTGTATGTGGTTTAGTTTTTATAGGTCAAATTGGTTGCCCTACCATTATACAATAAGATTTATTGAGAGCTAACTACCCTGCCACACCCATCAATTTTTAATTATAGGAGCACTACTTTCACATGAGACTCCAAGCCTAGATCGTCACTGTGATAATTGCACCATCTTAATTATGTGAGATTATTGATTATAGTGATTTGAATAGATAAATTCAAATAGAAGAAAGCCCATTGGCATTGCACAGAAATGGATTCCTTTCCATTTGCATATGCTATTGAAAGCTCATATATTTTAGAGAATAAGAGGAACTAAAGGAAGTACATGTATCAAAAATTGTATCTGGACATGTATGTTAGTGAGCATCCAAAATCTTAAAAAACACATCTCAGAGGTTGCATTCAGCCTAATATATTCAATCAAAGTTCATGTTGTTAACGTACATAACACTAGCTTTAGCACAAAGACGTGTCCAACCTAGAGTTTAACTAATTTCAAGTCTAAGTCACTCTATTTCCCATTGACTTGATTTTCATCTTGTAGCATCCTCTTCTACTGATTAAACATCCACGTGCTAATGCAATTGTAAGGAAAATGACAACAATTATTTTTTTTAATTACAACTTAAAATATTGTTTTAAACATTTACACAACATGCTTTCATAGTATTACTGATTCTTGTCAACAAGATTCAAATTGTTTCATAACCATCACACCCAATTTTTTTGCAAGATTGAGGTTACTAATTTTGTAATTTTAAAACTTATAACTTAAAGATTGAGGCTCAAGTGATCTCAATGTCCAATAAAGGATGTCTAATCTCAAGGACCATCGCTTTAAATTGTTTGGTGGGATTTATTTCAAGCCGGTGATGTTTAACTTGTCGTTGGCTTCCATATTTCTTCTTTAATGTCCTTCTCAATAGTTTGCATGCAACCCCTTTCTTTTGAAAGGAAGAAAGGTATGCAGAAAATGCTTCCTACACTGATCTAATGAGAAAAGACTTATGCAAATTTTTACTTTTACAGTTATAGATTAGGATGTACATTAACAAAAAGATAATAACAACTTCCAAATGTAAACACAAAAATTACAACACAAGATATATGTGGGGAAAACCCTTTCAAGTAAAAAACCCCACACTCCAAAGCCACCCAATATATTATTCAGAAATTAAAAAGATTACAATATACTTCAATAGAAAGCTTTTATAGGAGTATATCAAACTAGAGATCCAGGAGATAACTTGACATCTATAATATTCTTACATACAACCTCCATCTCAAGTTCTTGATATATAGGAGATACAATGCAATACACCGCCAATGGTAATTACAAAACCATGAGCTAAAACCACCCAAAAGTGGTGCCCAAATTATCTCCAATCAAAGATACTTTGTGATGTGCCCAACCACACACCAACACATGTAACTCTCCCCTTTACAACTCTTTTATGTGTCCAACATGTGTTTACATTTCCTAAAATAGAAGGTCCAACTTCCGTAGGCCATAACCTTTGATCCGAGTGTCCGATTGATGAACCATTTTATGCATCAGAAACCTTGTGAATTGCTCTATCACCTTGTAATCAGCTATGCCAATTATGACAATTTTCAGGATGTTTAGAGAGGTTTTGATACCCAAAAATTGAGTTCAGAACTTTTTTGGTAGTTTAAAAAAATAGAAACTTTAATATCTCACAATCTAGATATGATCTTGAGTCAAAACTCACCTGAGATGTTTACTTAGTTGTTCCACACCTATTGGGAAAATTTCAGCTCAACCTGAGGTCAATTGAAGGACTTACTAAAAATAGTAAGTCTCACTATTTTAAGCTTGTTTGGAGACTTTTGAAAACATTGAAGGTTCCTGACCATTCTCCAAGGTAAAGGGTATTCAAAAAGAAAAAAATTGGGAAGAATAGTAATCTTTCAAAGTTGCGAGGTTGAGACACTTTTCTTAACATTCTCCCACTTGTCAAACACCTTGCAAAAGCAAAGGGAGCATCGACACCATAATTTAATTATTAGGAGCCATGAGGCCCATAGACTTTGAACACCATCTAAACTTCTCTGTGCTCTCAGGTTTTGTCAAGGAGTTGTTTTGTTGTTACACAACATGCCCCATTTTGGCCTTAGAAAAACAGGGACCCAAATTTTTTCTTCTACTTGCTTGCTTTCTTGCTTTGGGCGGTTTGGTAAAATTCAGTCATGTATGTCACCTTTGCTTAGGTATGTGTATCACAAGGAGAGGTTAGTTGCCAAAGCTAGAATGTGTTAGTATAAGCTTCATAATTAGGAAGAACACAAAATTCTAAGAAAGTTTGTCTTTTGGATCACCCTAATATTCACTAAGGGTAGCAAGTTAGGTTAAGTCAAAGATCGGTCAACCTAGATGTTTCCAATAGGGTCATATTTCTAAATATCAGTTACATTCATTAACATGACCTTGACTTAAGAAAATCACCCGATGTCCATTCGATCCTCAATACGCGAATGTCAAACATAAATAAGGATGAATATCTACCCGTCAAGAATTTCATGTATTTGCGGAGGGGTCATGTTTCCTAATATCCGTTGTCTTACAAAATATCACCCTTTCATTAATATCGCCCTACATAAGTATGACTATGACATCATTCAGTTCCAATGAGTAAAAGAGATCACCCTGATGATGACGTAATCATTTCACCTGACCCACAGAGGGTCATATTTCCAAACATCCATCATATTTCTCAATATGACAATGATGTCACAATAACCCGATAACAAGAGAAAATAGATGGCATGATGATGTCATCATAATTTAACCCTTGAGATGTCACATTTTGAAATATCCCTGACTTTAGCAAAATGATCATGACATCATCTTTCGCAAATAATTGTTCAAGTCCATACGACGAGGACGTTACCCCTGTATTCTTGAATGAGGAGAATATTTGTGGGTATCAAAAGACCCAGATATTTTTGAATATCCCTTATCTTTAACTTTATGACCTGATCTTGCTTAGTAGTCAAAGGTTGACCATATCACCATAATCTTTAGGGAGTGATTGTCCCACGAGGGGGGGGGCGGGGTCATATTTTCTCAAAGGCTCATATTTTTGAATATCCCTGGTCTTCAAAAGAGCACCCTCAGGCATTAAATGCGAGCCCAATAGTAGGGGGCACCCTTTCGGGTTCAAATATAAATCCAACACTTTGCAACATCTAAAAACTTCATGTAAATGATCAACGGATTCAATCAAAATGACACATACGCCCTAATTTGTCTTATTGATCGGTTTAAAAGTAAAATTTAGGGATTATTTACATTTACCCTATGATAATTAAAGTTTACAGAGCTCTGAAGTCAACACCTCATGGTCATCTACTAGCAAAATGTGACACTCAACAAAACGGAATGGAACAGATGATACAACATATCTACATTTACCCTGTTATCAGTCATATAGTGAAAGGGAAAATTGAATATTAGGTAAGTAAAATTAAAACCCTCTCCATTGTCGTTTACTGCAAATCACCAGGTAGAATGGTTCTTTATTAGGCTAATCTGCATGATGATGCATGAAATGAATTGAAATGTTGAATAATGATTATGAAATGCATGATATCCTTAAACCCTCCCCATACAAACAACCTAGGGTAAGAAATGCATATTTTTATCATAGGATCTAATGGAGGTCAGAAAGAATAGATCCAACTCCGAGTTCTTGAAACCCATGTTCTTAGAACCTGAGGGAGTACGATTCAGATATGGGTTGATATATGACACACGTCAAGGGAAGAAAGATTTTGATGCATGGACAAGGAGATTAGACAATGAAAGTGATAATCCCATACTCGATAGGATATTCAAAATTGGTATGTGGCATGCCACGGGATTTCTATATGCAATGGAGGCCATCGAGCTAGTGGTGGAATGTGCGAGAAATTATAACCCTAAGAATAGAACAGTGGAGAAACATGGTAGAGTGTATGCAGACTTCTCAATCAAGGGCATCACTGCTGCATTCAATCTGCCTATAGGGGATAAAGTGGTTAGTGTGAGCCTAAGTATGCTAGAGAAAGAATACAATAATAATAAGAAACAAGCCAAGAAAATCATGTACCAATGGAGGTCCAAGAGCATTACATACACAACTTCTACTAAGTTACCAGTTTACTTACATATAAATTTGATTTTCATGAGGAGTATCAGTATATGATTGCCTTGTTGAGCAGGATGACTGACAAACAACATGATGGGAACTTTCAAAATTAGATGTATGGGATCATCTAGATGGTATTGTATTGAATAAACAAGCCTCTCTAGGCCAAGATCATGAGTGATTGCTTAGATGAAGGGATGAGAAGGATGGGTGGCAAAGATTGTATATTCAATATGACTTCTTATGTTATATATGCCTGTGCTTTCTAGGGTACATTTAATGCCTTACAAACAGTGGGAAGGATTGGAAACAATACTGGTGATGTAAACATATGGGACCATTACCCACAATTATAGAGGAGAGCATACCTCCAAGACTTTAAATTGGTAAATGACTCATGTTCAATACATTTAGTCAGAACCATGGAGGAGGACAGAACCAAGAGATTGAGCATGGAGGATCAAGCCATTATCTATAAGCATGGGGCTTGGTTTATCCAATTCCGCACCTTTTCATACATAAGAATATAAGGATTTGAGGGGCAACCTCTTATGTTACCAAGATACCCCACCAATAGGGTCATCTTGATGGAGTTTGCTAGACAGGTATCAACCTTAGTTCAACCTCACTTGGAGTACAAGAAGATTTCTCCTCTATTTTTCCTAGTATACATGGGCCGGTATATATGCCCTAATAGACAGAGCATCAAAGATGCCATTGGAGAGTTAAGGCTCATGTGCCTGCAGCCATTTTCTATAGATAGGTCATATGACCGATATGGTAGAATGCCGAAGTTATTAGGGAAACAAATACATCAAAAACATCTTGAAGATTATTGGACTAATTGTGATGATGAAGTAGAGGTTAGGAGGAGAACTTATCAAAGGCTCACTCTCAATCAGATCTAGACTTTTGACTACATTCCAATGCTTGCACACTTACATGATGATAATGGAAAGACAATATCTAATGAATATGAGGATAAAAAGGCGTATAATGCAACCATCTCAGCTCTCGATCTGACACAGCTAGAGGAGACCTCATTGGATCAAATAATTCAAAAGGTTATCAAACTAACCTAGAGCTAGGTAAAGGCTAAAGCCACTGAGTTGCAAAAGAAGGGTGTGGCCCTTACTATTGACAATAAGAAGAAGAAACAAGTGTCTGAAGAAGAATATGATGATTTTCTCACTGAAAAGAGGAAATCTAATGGAGAAAGATTACCTGTTGAGGAACAAAAGCCACCAAGCAAGGGCAAGAAAGATGCTGCTATGCAGCAAGGGGTGATTATTAAAAGACTTCCATCAAAAGGTGATGGGGCATCAACATCTACACCTGCATCTACATCACAATAATCCCCTACTAAATAGAAAGGCAAGAGGGTAATAAATCCTATTCCTGAATATACAAAGGAACAAATGGATGATGAGCCATTGCGGGATGAGCCATTACAGGATGAACCAGAGGAAGAAAATCCCTTGAAAGAAGAGTAGTTGGATAAGGGACCTAAAGATGATGATCTACTAATAACATGGAATAAAAGGAAGAAAGTGTATCAAACACCACCAGCAAAGAAGCAAAGGACAACAATGAGGGGAAATGTTAACACTGACCCTATCATATTAAGAAGTGCAGGTGGTTTGGCTTTTATGAGAGAACTACAACATGATTTCCCCATTCCTAACACAATTCAATTTAAGACTGAAAAGATGGAAGAGAAGATAGAAAAAGAGATGCATATTGTTGGTAAAGCATCCCCCTTTCCACTTGATAACACTGTTGAATTGTCAGATGATGAGGTAGTTCAAGATGTGGCTGCTCAACATATGGAGACATTAGTAGCTAATACTAGGATGACCCCTCATGGGACCCCATTGGCCCAGAAGGTGACTAGTCAAATAGAAGATAAAATGGATGAAATGGAACATGATAATCCTGAAGAAGTAGCCCAACAGATAGGGTTGACCAATCTGGTAGAGTAGGTTACTAGTCCTGCAGCAATAGATTTAACCTACTAGGGTGATATGAACCTAAATAAAGATAATGATCAGCCTTTTGAGCCTAAAAAGGCTGAAAATACAATGCATACAGAAGCTGATGATATGATAAACAATCAAAATAGAGGCAAGAGTAATGTACCTATAGAACAAGAAAAGTTAGAGGCACAACCTCAGAGTAAGAGTGATTAGGAGATACCTCATAAGGATGCTGATCAGTATCAAGGTATTTCATCACTACATGCTGAAAGAGGTAATCAAGGAAATAATCTAGGATTAGAAGAGAAATTAGGTGAGAAAGAATTGAACTTGGGAGAGGATAACACATCTAAGGATGAGGAATAAAATTTGGCACATGGTGAAGGTCCAGAGAACGAGACAGAAAAGGTGACCAAGGGTGATCCCCAAGCTCAAAATACACAATCTTCTCAAGAAACCCAGGTGCCACATGATGGACAAAGTTAGAATGTTCAACAAATCCTTGAGAAAATTTTACAAAAGCAAATACATGATCAAAATGTGCATACTTTACAAGAACCTCCACCTCAGGAAGAAATCCCTCAACAAGAGTCTCCTCATAGGAATGTGCATGAGGAAGAAATCAAAAGAGAGAATTCATCATTGAGGGTAAGGAATAATACATAGCCCTAGGATACTCAAAGTAAAGAGGGTGATCCTCAAGAGCTCAAAGATGATGTCCCGTATTGGTTGCAACAAGAAATAAATCTACAACAAATGGATGAGGTACATGTTTTTGATGTTTCTACATTGTTTGCTGAAAGTATGATGAAACCTAGAAGAAAGGAAAGACTTACATCTGCAATAAGAAGAGAGCCTACTATAGGTAGGAGAACAGCTCAAGTAGCCTTACCAACAGTTAAAAAGGAGAAAGGTAAAATAGGCCTTGATGAATTTTAGATAACTGATATTGATTTAGGTTTTGTAAATGAGGACCAGGAAGGTCAAGAAGGTAAAGATATTATTGATTCTTCGACATAAAGGGTGAAAAGAGAAAAGGATAAGAATAAGAAACACAAAGAGCATGTTACTCAATTGCATTCTTTTATTAAACGATTAGTTGATCCTAAGCACACACCTATTAGTATAGCCACTCCATTAACAATTATATCCCATGAAGAAGTTACTAGATTAGATTTGATGAAGCATAAGGCACAATTCATGGACAAGTGGTTCATTTCTTCTATTTTTGAAGCTAAAAATGTGGTAAAAACCTCCATGGAAAATTGAAATTCTCTTAGTGCTTTGAAGAGTAAAGTGGATAAGCTACAGAATGAAGTAGGCATGAGATCCTTCAAACTAGAAAAGCACCTAGATGCTTTGGGAGAAATGAAAAGAATTGATATGAAGATACTTATGGATAACAAAATACTAGATAATAACACTTCCCATCTACTCAGTATTTGGTATGAGGACACTGGATTTGAGTGTGACATCTTGAAGAGATGTAGTGGCAAGCTCAGGGACAAAAGTGTAAAATTACATGATCTTATGGAAAAAGAAGTAGAAACCCTAGAGGCTCTAGAAGGAAAGGTGGAAGGGAAAATAGAAAATCAAGATACTGATTTTGCTATTTAGGATTTTCATGATAATTTTAAGCAAGCTGCAGAGGATCCCCTACACCATTTGATAGAAGAGGTAATAAACAAAGTCATGAGGATAAAGATCAAAGTAGAAACATAAAATGAAACGTTGAACAGGAGGAAGAGTAAGATGGATGCCCTTGAAGAAAAGTTTCATTCCCACAGGCATGCCATAATAAAGGCCAAGGTTCAAGATGGAGATGAAGTTGATAGAATAGTACATCTATATGAATCCATCAGGGCAACCATAAGAGTACACATAAGGGGTGATATGTATCAGAGTGACAGCGATAATGAAGATGATGATGATGTGGAAAATGATGGAGAAGATGAAAGTGAAGAAGAAGAAGAAGGAGATTAAGAGTAAGTAAAGATGTAGGATAATAGAATCATATGCATAATCCACTTACAAGTGAATGAGTTTTGCTAGACAGCTGCGAGCTAGCAACTTATGCCACATATGAAGATATTGACTTAGTCAGTGAGATGATATTGACCGTTGATTTAAATAGACAAATCTTGACCATTGGTCACTTGTAACCACCTCCTCTCCTTGTTCTATAAAAAGAGTTGGAGTGCATTTGGTTCATTATTAGAAACTTAATTTAAGTTACATTGCTGAAATGCTCAAGATTAATTTCAAGGCTTTTGTGAATATAATGTCTTTTGAGTACTTAATGAAAGAGAAGCTATTTTGATTACAACTATTGTAAATCTTGAGTAATCAATGGATGAGATTTGGATATATGCATTGATTAGCTACGTCCCTTGGAGTGCTTGTCAGTTTGTATGTATTGTTTTCATTCCTTGTTCCTTTGAAGTTAGCATCAACCATACCTAGCTGTGGAACAACCTGGTGAAATTATGGTTTGATTCCTTCTCCTCATGAATGTATTTGGAATGTATGTGACTCAATAGCTAAAGGTTCATCAAATTTAGAAGTATTTCTTTAAATTTCTTTGAATTTCATTACAAATCACCCTCATAATTGCAAATAACATACAATCTAAAGCAAATAAACATAAAATATGCTTATATCTCATAAATAATTGAACACACAGAGCATATTTTGAATGAAAGCATGTTAAAATGATAAATATCATGCAAATACATGCTAATAGTGGTGATAAACATGTGAATATCTACTTATAGGCACATCATTTGATTGAATACACATGTGCAAAAGAATAAAACAAGTTCATGATAGTAGATGCTCAGAAGAATTGATCAAACTTATAAATATAACCATAATCTATGAACCATAGTGGAAATAACCTCATTTGTGAAGTATGTTTATAGGAAACAGATGCAAGATTGGATAAATAAGCAACGATATACAAATATAGACAGTGTAAGACCCCTTGAAATAGAAAACATGTCACATCAACCTTTGAGTAACATCAGAAGATCATGACCTGATCAATGGAAACTTGGAGTCATTAGTTTGTTCTAACTTATTGTACTTTTCAAGATAATAAAGGTCTGTTGTGCATTTTTTGTGAGTGTTGTTGTGACTAACAATCATCATCAACATAAATTGGCACTAGAAGGAGGGCCTTCTTCTTGTCTGGTAAGTGAATTAGTAACATATGCATAGTTCTGTATCCATACACGGTAATCTTCTCAAAGCTTATCATAATTGTTCATGCTTTGAGTGTTTGTCCAAAGATTTGCTAGTTCTACATCATTTCATATCTGTTCATCATAAATATTTCAGAATTGAGCATAAATAGTCTGAACTTTGTAGTCAGTTCTTGAAATACTTGAAGTTTGAGTTGTTGTTTAGGTTTTCTTGTTAAATCCTTACTATAACTCACTTGTATTACTGGATATCCTAATTTCCTTGTCCAGAAGCCTGATATTTTCTCATATTTGCAAGTTTCATGCAAATATTGTACAAATATCCACTCAATTTTGGATTCTAGTCGTAAATGTCATCTTTGCTAGGTTATTTCTACTAATCTTTATAGAAAATCAAGTTTTTTTATCATAAATTGTGAGAATCTTGGCTCACAGGCCAAATACGAGGTCCAGATCTAGTGGACTTTTTGAGGAACTATCTATCCATGGATTTAGACCTAGGACTATAGACGTCCATCACACTCCTAGTTCTAGTACATCAGAATCTTTGCTAGGAAATACTTTAACAC
This sequence comes from Cunninghamia lanceolata, assembly GCA_027924645.1. Lineage (NCBI taxonomy): Eukaryota > Viridiplantae > Streptophyta > Pinopsida > Cupressales > Cupressaceae > Cunninghamia > Cunninghamia lanceolata. The sequence goes on from BSBN01000207.1 coordinate 4,361,663, forward strand.
CTATAATATCCCCTGCTATACTACAAACACCTATAGGACCACCTGTTACACCTCAAGCTCAACAAGTACCGATCACAATGTCATTCTTCGCTGCAGAGTCACCTTTGATCTTCATTGCTTATCATCATTTACCTAAAAACCTTGATAAGATTTGATCCAAATATCATCCATATCAGGATGCTAATGATCATATCAGAACATTCAAGGAAGCTTGTTGTAGAGCAAGGATTGAACATCAAGATGTAGTATGCAGATTATTTCCATATTCCTTAGGAGAGGAAGCATACAATTGGTATATTAGTCTTGGTCAAGGTTCAGTTGGTTTATGGGTAGCCTTGGAGAAATCCTTCAAGGATAGATTCAAGATACCTATAGATCCTTCAATTAATTATCATCTGTTTGCCACAATCAAGAGATTTGAAGGAAAACCTATTGCCAACTTTAATACTAGATTCCAATAGATGCTTTCAAAGCTGGTAGCTCCTTATACTATAGCAAATGAAGATACTAGAAGTATATATTACTCAACACTAGATCCCTTGACTTCTATGTTTATAAGGACACATTCTGGTGTCACGACTTTGGCAGGACCTTTTGAAGAAGCTATAAAAGTCAATCAACAATTGATCCTAGCTCCAACACCAAACATAGCATTTCCTACATACCCTGTATATCCTACTCATTAGCAGAACAATGGAGCTATGATGCCTTCGGCTGTAGTACTAGTTCCTTTACAAGTACCTCCACTTAGCATAATGCCACCTCCAAATGGAAATGGCCAAATAGTGTAATATCCAGGACATGCACAAGTACCTTAGGATGTAGGACATAATAACAATAATGGTTCTTCCTTTTTCAAACCTCAAGTAGAGAATGTAGTAGCTAAAGTTTAGGAAGCAAAAGGAGGAAATTAAAGAGATATCAGCACAGTTAAGAAAGTTGACAACTGAAATCACTCATTTGAGGGGTCAGAATTTCTATTCCCAACCAAATCAAAACAAAGGATATAACAATGACAGATCTGGATATCTTGATAGGGGATATAACAATTATAGGAACTACAACAATAATAACAACAATAGTAATAACAATGTACCTAGATAGCTTAGAGTGTAGAACACTAGGCCAAATAATGGTTCTCTGCTATCACCCTTAGATAATCAGCCTCCCAGTGAACCAAAATAGACCACTAGGATGAACTTGGCAAAGGCAGCTCTTACAAACTGGTGTAGAATCCATAACACTAATGTTCATGCTGAATTGGATTATCCTTAGTTTAGGATAGCAACCAGTATCTGTCAGGATGAAGTATCTAATACTACGGGTACCCCTCCTTTTGTTGAAGGAAATGAAATTGTCCCTTGTGGATATGATTCTGCCCTTGTATTAGAAAGTTATGAAAATCATCCTCATCACCAAGCAGTATCAAATCATGAGAATTATACTTTAGCATGTGAAGATTTAGCCATGGCTTTTGAAATGAATTATGTTTTTCCTTTTGAAGATGAGAATGAGCCATCAGTTGAACATGAGGAGGTACATGCTTACCAATAGTAGTATCAGGGTAGACACAATTATAACCTCAGGAATAATTCAAGTAGACCTTCTGGTCCCTTGACCACATCTTTGCCTCCTAATAATTTTAACACTCCTCCTAATACAAAGGCAAGCAATAACCCTGGTTTTCCTAAGGTTAATGCTCAATATTTAGCACCACAAAATGCAGTGTCAAAAGCTAGTAATCAGCCTCTTGAATCTAATAAATTGGTTACATACTTGGTAGATGAAATGAAAAAGGTTAAAATCAGCTTGTCATTGTCAGAATTGCTTAAAACCCTAGCTATTAAGAGGACATTCATGACATCCTTAGATGACCCTGCACCAAAAGAAGATAATCATCCCCTTAATTCAAACTAGATTTTGAGTAAAGATCATGCAGCTAAAGACAATAATGTTAAGCATAAAGTCCCAGCTATTGTGTAGGCTGCTAAAACTTCACACATGACCCTTTATAGGGATAAAACTGAGTCACCTCCATTCCTCCTTTCCATAAGGATGTTTGGTAAGAATCTGCATAACTGCTTAGTAGATTCAGGTGCATCTACCAATGTAATGCCATTGACCATATGTAATGCATTAAGGTTACATCCTGCTAAATCACTGAAGAAGGTTACACAGTTAGACAAGACTGAGGTGAGTGTTGTAGGAGAATTAACTCACATTCATATGCAATTAGCATCAGATCCAAGGATTCAATATTACATCGACATCCAGGAGGTGGATATCCTTGACACGTATGGAATGTTGCTTAGTAGGGATTGGTCAAAGACACTTAATGGATATATGTCCACTGATTTCAGTCACATGTGGCTACCTTAGAAAGGGATCCCCAATCAAATTAGGATAGATGTTGAACCTCGCATGAAGCATATGATCACTAAGTATAATAAAACCAATAAGATCATGTATGTGGATGTTGAGCCTGGAGTTTACACCATCAGACCCCAAACGGTCAAGATAGAAGAGATCCTCATGTATGATAGTTATGTTCATAAGGATGATCACCAAGATGATAGAGTAATTATAGAGTTGATCATAGTTCATATGATAGTGATGAGTAAGATCATTTTAGAAACTTTGAATTGTATCTATCCAAAGAAATGCAACATTGTCAAATGTTAAATATACCTAATGAAGATGTCCTAATTGAAGGATGGTGCAGATTGCATGATGTGGCACATTCTAAAAAAACCTGTGATGCTTGTTTAGATATGATAGAGCTAGAACAAACATGTAGTGAAGAAGGATTGTCATCACCTAAGGTAAGTCATATAGCTAGTCATAGTGATACTAAATCTTGTTTGTCATCTGTAGTTACAGAGGAAATTACATATCAGGATGAAAGCTACGTTCATAATGCAGAGGGGATCTTCATGAATAATGAGAGTAGTTTTAAGGATGAAAGTGATATCAGCCTAGAGATTGATTTTTTAGTTGAATCGGATTATGAAATGTCTGGTGAGGATAAAGGGAGTAATTTGACCAAGTTTGAAGAATTTTTGTCAAAACAGATCCAGAAAATGTTGTTGCAGAATACTTCTCCACATAACACTCTAATTGAAGGGTGGTGTAGATTACATGAGGCACCACATTCAGAGACTACTTGCTCATTATGCTTGCAAATTTTGAACAAACAGAAGATGTTTCATTCAAAAGATCATTCTCCTGACAGTAAAATAAGCAAGCAAGTATCAGTTTCACATCAGTCAGAGAAAGTAAAAGTAGAAAAGAATGAGTCACCAAAAATGAAGTGGATATCAGGTGGTGCAGCTGCCAGAGCCAAAAGAAAGAGAGAAGGCCCTGATAAACCTTTAACTAAGATAAACTATGGATCCTTAGGTTTGATGGATCTAAGTCAAAATAAGGAGCTGGAGTAGGAATAGATCTTATTGATCCAGCTTGGAAATCCTATTTAGTAGCATATAGATTACAATTCCCATAAACAAATAATGTGACAGAATATGATGCTTTAATTCATGGGTTATTCTTTGCACTCAAGAAAAAAGAGAGGATTTTGTATGTTTATGGAGATTCAAAATTGGTCGTAAGACAAGTAAGAGGTATATACTCTTGCAATTACAAAAAGTTATCTAATTACAGGCACAGGGTATGGGATTTAATAGAAGACTTTGATGTGTTCAATATCACACATGTGGTAGAGAATAGAATGACAGAGAAGATGCCCTAGCTCAAGCTACAAGTACTTTGGAACAATTATCCATATTTGGTCTGAAGAGGTTTTTAGTTGAATTAATATCAGTACCCTCGATACCAGATAATGTCACCAATCTCCAAGTGTTTGATGATGACCAACACATTTTAGATTTTATATCAAACATAGATGTGTTTGATGCACATATTAGAGATGAAAAAAATGTAGAAGATCATACTTGGGATGAAGAAGAGATTCTAGAGTTACCAAGTAATAAAATTCCCAAGGGGATGATAGAATTAGAAAGAGAATTTGATCTACACAATATGCTGAAAGAGAAAGATATCCCAAAGACTGATGGAAGAGAATACTCACTAGTCAATATAGGACAAAATGATGAAAAAAGGAATGTCTTAATTAGTAAAGTTTGTATAGAAGAAGAAATGGCAGGGATAACCCAAGCACTTAATGATTACATTCATCTTATTGCTTGGACTTATGATAAGTTAAAAACCTATGATACTTCAATCATTACCCATAATATACCATTGAAACTAGATGCCGAGCCTTTTAGACAAAAGCAAAGGCTATCAATGCCTTGTTAGAGCCCATCATCTTTGAAGAAGTCAAGAAGTTACTTAATGCCAAAATTATATTTTCAGTAAGGTATTCCACATGGGTAGCCAATTTGGTCCCTATGAGAAAGAAAAATGGTGATATTAGGTTATGTGTAGACTTCAAAAATTTGAACAGAGCTTCTAAAAAGGATAACTATCCTTTACCTTCACTAGATGAAGTCTTACAAATAGTTAATGGTGCACAAATGATGTCATTTTTGGATGGTTTCTCAGGATATAACCAAGTGACGGTAGATAAAATAGATAGATTGAAAATTGCATTCACCACAAAGTGGGGTATATTTGCCTATAGGTACATGCCATTTGGATTGATAAATGTTGGTGCCACCTTTCATTGTGCAATGGATATAGCTTTCAGAGGCTTGATTGGTAAGTGCATAGTCATTTACATGTATGACTTGACTATCTTCTCAAAGAAGAGAGATGATCATATAGAAGATCTTAGGAAGGTGCTTAAGAAATGTGAACAATATGGTATATCCCTGAATCCCAAGAAGTGCATATTTGGAGTGACAACTAGTAAAATTGCTAGGTCATCTAATAACAGAGAATGGAATCATCATTGATCTTGCCAGGGTAGAATCAATAATGAAGTTACATCTTCCTGGAAGTAAGAAAGAGCTCAAGTCTTACTTTGGTAAGATAAATTTTGTTAGAAAATTCATCACTAGCTTTGTAGAGATTGTTAGGCCACTAAATGCAATGCTCAAGAAAGATGCTAAAATTGAATGGACTCTTGAAGCAAGAGCAACATTTGAAGATATTGAGAAATCCATATCTAATGCCCATGTTCTGATCAGTCCAGATTATACAAGAGATTTCTACATTTACTCATTTGCTTCAGAGCATACATCTGTAGCAGTATTAACACAAAGGAATGAGGCTAAAGAACAAAAACCTATAGCTTTTATGAGCTACCCATTCAAAGATCCAGAACTTAGGTACATGGATGTTGAGAGATAGGCTCTTGTTCTAGTCAAAGTAGTCAAGAAATTTAGACATTACATTTTGAAAAGTAAAATAATTGTTGTAGTACCAGATGCAGTAGTAAAAATGCTCCTAATGTAGAGTGAGCTTGGAGAGAAAAGAGCTAAATGGATAACTGTCCTCCAAGAATATGATATGGATATAACACCCATGAAGTTAGTAAGAGGACATGCTTTGAGCCAAATGATATCATAAATTGATCCTCAAATTATGAATCAACAATATGTGGTAAACACTAGAGAAATTAAAGAATGGTATTCAGATATCAGGCATGTCTTGATTACTGGAAGATGCCCATCAAAATTGCAAGCCTTACAGAGGAGTGCCCTAAAAATATGATCACAAAAGTATATGATAAAAGGAGAAGTCCTTTTCAAAAAGAACTATGAAGTATATCTCAGGTGCCTAGAAAGGTAAGAAGTAGATAAAGTGTTGGCAGAATTGCATGATAAGTTTGGAACCACACATGGATCACATCTAGTTACTACTCATGCTATCTTGAGAGTAGGATACTACTGGCTTACTATATTTAAGGACACTTTTGAACATATTAAGTGTTGTCATACTTGTCAGGTAGCAGCTGGCAGAGAGAGATATGTTGCTTAACTCCTGCAACCAGTGATGGAGATGCATCCATTTGCTCAGTGGGGCATGGATTTCATAGGACTCATCAATCCACCATCATCTTTAGGCCATAGGTACATCTTGACTATCATTGATTATTGCACTAGGTGGACTAAATCTATCAATAGTAAGACATGCAATGCAGATGTTGTGATGAAATTCTTAGAAAGCAACATAGTAACTAGGTATGGAGTTCCTTATGCTTTGGTATGTGATAATGGACCTGCTGTTGCATCATTAAGACTATCTAGTTGGGATTTTGATCATGGAATCATTTTGAAGTTCTCTTCAAACTATTATCCTCAAGGGAATGGCCTAGCAGAGTCAACAAATAAAAACTTATTGAATATCATAAAGAAATTGATAGAGAAGAACCCTAGGGAGTGGAATACCCTATTAAAGTACGTCTTGTGGGTAGATAGAACTAGGATGAAGGCTACATTAGGAAATTCTCCTTATCAGTTAGTGTATGGGGTGGATCCTATCCTCCTTGTTAACCTAAAGATCCACACATTACAATTTGCACAAGAGTATCTAGGCATAGATAAGAAACAAGAAGTCAGGTTACTTCAGCTCATGCATCTAGAAGAAAAAATAAATAGAGCAATTGATCAATTTGTAAAACATCAGGCTGTTGTCAAACACTGGCTTGATAAGAGAGCCAAAGTTAAAGCCTTTAGGATTTCAGACCTAGTCCTTATGTGGGACAAAGCACATGAAAGAAAAGGTGACCATGGTAAATTTGACAAACTTTGGATAGGTCCTTTTCAAATTTCAGAGATCCTATGAGACAGTACCTATAGGATTAAGACTCTAACTGGTGATGATGTCCCATTACCAGTTAATGGACAATTCCTTAAACATTATTTTCAAGCCTAAGCAGGGTCATGTAAGTCATCTGTACCATAATGTACATGTTGTATAGTTGTTTGTATAGTTCTGCTTTGTGTGCTTGCTTATTTGTTTGTTTTGTTGAGTTTTATTTTGGTTAGTCAAGATGATGTACCTTGTCACCCTACAAAAACAATTAAGTTGTTGAGATTCAAGTGATGAGAACAAATTTTTACATAGGTTGTAATTCACCTTGAGAAGTATCCCTGATCAGGTTTGTGATGCCCTTTTCATTAGTGATGCCTTTTCTTGGTCAAGGAGATTGTCACAATGACTCACCTAATAGCCTTGGGTTTATTGAACACATTAGTATAGGTGTTAAGTAAAAAATCTAAAGGGTCACCCTTGCTACCATTACAATCCCCAAGCTAAAGTAGCAAGTGATCACACCTTGCATATTGAGCATACATGATGATATCATATGAATGAAAGAAAAGAAATGAATATTGAAAATCCAAAAGGGAATATGATTAGGTCATCTAAGTAACTCGACTGGGGCTATGAAAACCTGCTGGTAGTGGGATTCTACTTAGGGGGATTGTAAATATAACCTTATTGGGGCTATGGACACCGGCTGGTAGCAAGGCTCTATCCTGGTTGGCTATGAGGGATGAACTCAAAATATGTAGCTTAACATTGGTTACTTTTGTTTTCAACTTTCAAGATGAGGATAATTAATCATATGCACACACTTGATCCCTTATCAACTTTGTTGCACTTATGAGCCTGGTATCATCTTGAAAGGTCATGATACTTATGCTTAGCGAGAGTTATGATGCTATGTTTTGATGTGATCTCGTCACTTGAACCATTTGATTTTGATTATTTTCTTTGGTGGCAAGTTATGTGGTTACACAACATGCCCCATTTTGGCCTTAGCAAAACAGGGACCCAAATTTTTTCTTCTACTTGCTTGCTTTCTTGCTTTGGGTGATTTGGTAAAATTCAATCATGTATGTCACCTTTCCTTAGGTATGTGCATCACAAGGAGAGGTTAGTTTCCAAAGCTAGAATGTGTTAGTAGAAGCCTCATAATTTGAAAGAACACAAAATTCCAAGAAAGTTTGTCTTTTGGATCACCCTCATATTCGCTAAGGGTAGAAAATTATGTTAACTCAAAGATTGGTCAACCTGGATGTTTCTAATAGGGTCATATTTCTAAATATTAGTCACATTCATTAACATGACCCTGACTTAAGAAAATCACCCGATGTCCATTCGATCCTTGATATGTGAATGTCAAACTTAAATAAGGATGAATATCTACCCATCAAGAATTTCATGTATTTGTGGAAGGGTCATGTTTCCTAATATCTGTCATCTTACCAAATATCACCCCTTCATGAATATCACCCTGCATATGTATGACTATGACATCATTCAGTTCTAACGAATAAAAGAGATCACCCTGATGATGATGTAATCATTTCACCTGACCCACAGACGGTCATATTTCCAAACATCTGTCATATTTCTCAATATGATGATAATGTCACCATACCCGATAACAAGAGAAAATAGATGGCATGATGATGTCATCATGATTTAACCCCAAAGAGGTCACATTTCAAAATACCCTAACTTTAGCAAAATGATCATGACATCATCTTTCACAAATAATTGTTGAAGTCCATACGACGATGACATTACCCCTATATTCTTGAATGAGGAGGTTATTTGTGGGTATCAAAAGACCTAGATATTTTTTAATATCCCTTATCTTTAACTTTATGACCCGATCTTGCTTAGTAGTCAAAGGTTGACCATATCACCCTAATCTTTAGTGAGTGATTATCCTGCGAGAGGGTCATATTTTCCCAAAGGGTCATTTTTTTAATATCCCTGTTCTTCAAAAGATCACCCTCAAGCATTAAATGTGAGCCAAATAGTAGGTGGTGTCCTTTTGGTTTCAAATATAAATCCAACACTTGGCATCATCTACGAACTTCATGCAGATGATCAATGGATTCAATCAAAATGACACATATGCCCTAATTTGTCCTATTGATCGGTTTAAAAGTAAAAGTTAGGGATTATTTACATTTACCCTATGATAATTAAAGTTTACAGAGCTCTGAACGTCAACACCTCATGGTCATCTACCAGTAGAATGTGACACTCAATGTAATGGAATGGAATAGATGATACAGCATATCTGCATTTACCCCGTTATTATTCATATAGCAAAAGGGAAAATTGAATATTAGGTAAGTAAAATTAAAACCCTCTCCATTGTCGTTTACTGCAAATCATCAGGTAGAATGGTTCTTTATTAGGTTAATCTGCATGATGATGCATGAAATGAATTAAAATGTTGAATAATGATTATGAAATGCATGATATCCTTGAACCCTCCCCATACAAACACCCTAGGGTAAGAAATGCATATTTCTGTCGTAGGATCTAATGGAGGTTAGAAGAAATATATCTGACTTAGAGTTCTTGAAACCCATGTTCTTACAACCTGAGGGAGTAGGATTCATATATGGGGTGATAGATGACACACATCAAGGGAAGAAAGACTTGGATGCATGGACAAGGAGATTAGACAATGAAAGTGATAACCCCATACTAGATAGGATATTCACAACTGGTATGTGACACGCCGCGGTATTTCCATATGCAATGGAGGCCACTAAGCTAGTGGTTGAATGTGCGAGAAATTATAACCCCAAGAATAGAAGAGTGGAAAAACATGGTAGAGTGTATGTAGACTTCTCAAACAAGGGCATCATTGCTACATTCAATCTGCCTATGGGGGATAAAGTGGTCAGTGTGAACCTAAGTAGGCTAGAGAAAGAGTACAATAATAATAAGAAAGAAGCTAGGAAAATCATGTACCAATGGAGGTCCAACAACAGTACATACAAAGCTTCAGCTAAGTTACCAGTTTACTTGTATAAATTTGATTTTGATGAGGAGTATTAGTATATGATTGCCTTGTTGAGAAGGATGACTGGCAGACAACATGCTGGGAACTTTGAAAATTGGATGTATGGGATCATCTAGATAGTACTGTAATCAGAAAACAAGCCTCTCTAGGCTAAGATCATCACTAATTGCTGAGATGAAGGGATGAGAAGGCTGGGTGACAAAGCTTGTATATTCCATATGACTTCTTATGTCATATATGCCTATACTTTCTGAGGCACATTTAATGCCTTACAAATAGTAGGCAGGGTTGGAAACAATACTGGTGATGTAAACATATGGGACCATTACCCACAATTATAGAGGAGAGCATACCTCCAAGACTTTAAATTGGTAAATGACTCATTTTCAATGCATTTAGTCAGAACCATGGAGGAGGACAAAACCAAGAGATTGAGCATGGAGGTTGAAGCCATTATTTATAAGCATGGGGCTTGGTTTATCCAACTCCCCACCTTTTCATACATAAGACTAGAAGGATTTGATGGGCAACCTCTTATGTTACCAAGACACCCCACTGATAGGGTCATCTTGATGGAGTTTGTTAGACATGTATCATCCTCAATTAAAGCTCACTTGAAGCAGAAGAAGATTCCTCCTATGTTGTTCCCAATATACATGGGATGGTATTTATGCCCTGATAGACAAAGCATCAAAGATGCCATTGGAGGGTTAAGGCTCATACGCCTCCAACCATTTTCTATAGCTAGGTCATATGACCCATATGGCAGAATGCAAAAGTTATTAGGGAAACAAATACATCAAAAACATCTTGAAGATTATTGGATTGATTGTGATGATGAAGCAAAGGTCAGGAGGAGAACTTATCAAAGGCTCACTCTCAATCAAATCCAGACTTTTGACTACATTCCAATGCTTGCATAGTTGCATGATGATGATAGAAAGATAATGTCTAATGAATATGAGGATAAAAAGGTGGATAATGACACCATCTCAACTCCCAATCTGACATATCCAGAGGAGACCTCATTGGATCAAATAATGCATAAGGTTATCAAACTAACCCAGAGCTGGGTAAAGGCTAAAGCCACTAAGTTGCAAAAGAAGGGTGTGGTGCTTACTATTGACAATAAGAAGAAGAAACAAGTATCTCAAGAAGAATATGATGACTTTCTCATTGAAAAGAGGAAATCTAATGGAGAAAGAATACCTACTGAGGAACAAAAGCCACCAAGCAAGGGCAAGAAGGCTACTCCTGTGTAGTAAGGGGTGATTATTAAAAGACTTCCATCAAAAGGTGATGGGGCATCAACATCTACACCTACATCTAAATCACAACAATCCCCTGCTAAATAGAAAGGCAAGAGGGTAATAAAGCCTATTCCTAAATATACAGAGGAACAAATGGAGGATGAGCCATTACAGGATGAACTAGAGGAAGAAAATCTCTTGGAAGAAGAGTAATTGGATAAGGGACCTAAAGACGATGGTCTACTAATAACAAGGAAGAAAAGGAAGAAAGTGCAGCAAACACCACCACCAAAGAAGCAAAGGACAACAATGAGGGGAAATGTTAATACCGACCCTATCATATTAAGAGATGCAGGTGGTTTGGATTTTATGAGGGAACTACATCATGATGTCCCCATTCCTGACATCATTCAGTTTAAGACTGAAAAGATGGAAGAGCAAATAGAAAAAGAGAGGCAAATGGCTAGTAAAGAGTCCCCCTTTCCACTTAATAACACTTTTGAATTGTCAGATGATGAGGTAGTTCAAGATGTGGCTGCTCAACATATGGAGACCTTACTAGCTAATACTAGGATGACCCCTCATGTGACCCCATTGGCCCAGAAGGTGACTAGTTAAATTGAAGATAAAATGGATGAAATGGAATAGGATAATCCTGAAGAGGTAGCCCAACATATAGGGCTGACCAATTTGGTTGAGCAAGTTACTAGTCCTGCAGCAATAGATTTAGCCTACTAGGGTGATATGAATCTGAACAAAGATAATGATCAGCCTTTTGAGCCTGACAGAGCTGAAAACACAATTCATACAGAAGATGATGATATGATAACCAATCAAAATAGAGGCTAGAACAATGCATCTACAGAACAAGAAAAGTTAGAGGCACAACCTTAGAGTAAGAGTGATTAGGAGATACCTGATAAGGATGCTGATTAGGATCAAGATATTTCATCACTGCATGTTGAAAGAGGTAATCAAGGAAATTTTCCATCATTAGAAGATAAATTAGGTGAGAAAGAATTGATCTTGGGAGAGGATAACACATCTAAGGATGACGAACAGAATCTAGCACATGATGAAGTTCTAGAGAAGGAGATAGAAAAGGTGATGAAGGGTGATCTGGGTGATCCCCAAGGTCAAAATACACAATCGTCTCAAGAAACCCAAGTGCCACATGATGGACAAAGTCAGAATGTTCAAGAAAACCCTGAAGAAATTTTACAAAAGGAAGTACATGATCAGAATGTGCATAATTTACAAGAACCTCCACCTCTGGAAGAAATGCCTCAGCAAGAGGTTCCTCAACAAGAGTCTCCTCATAAGAATGTGCATGAGGAAGAAATCAGAAGAGAGAATTCACCATTGAGGGTAAGGCCTAATACATAGCCCTAGGATACTCAAAGTAAATAGGGTGATCGTGAAGAGCTCAAAGGTGATGTCCCTTATTGGTTGCAACAAGAAATAAATCTACAACAAATGAATGAGGTACATGTTTTTGATGTTTCTACATTGTTTGCTAAAAGTATGATGAAACCTAGAAGAAAGGAAAGACTTACATCTACAATAAGAAGAGACCCTACTACAGGTAGGAGAACAACTCAAGTAGCCTTACCAACAGTTGAAAAGGAGAAAGGTAAAATAGGCCTTGATGAATTTCAGACAACTAATATTGATCTAGGTTTTGCAAATGAGGACTAGGAAGGTTAAGAAGGTAAAGATATTATTGATTCTTTGACACAAAGGGTGAAAAGAGAAAAGGATAAGAATAAGAAACACAAAGAGCATGTTGCTTGGTGCAGTGCACCTAGTTTAAGCATTTAATCAAATTTTTAAGATTTAGTGTCAAAAGGCAATTTAATGAGTTTCAAAAAAAATAATATTAATAAATAAATGCAATAAAGCCTTAAAAAGGCATAGGAGGATGATTTTAGTCATTTTATGTTAGTGGAATTTGAAAATAGTTAGTTTCTTCTAGTGGGTCTGCAGTCATAAAAATAGTGACAGTCTATTATTAGTAAAAAAATAGTTTTTTATGAAAAATCAGAAGTTTAGGCTATTTTGAACCTTATTCCCATGATGGGAATCTTGTAGGAGGATACAAAAATAATTTAAAAAGGCATTGTAGAGGGAGTATGGTAGAATTTGGAGATTTGGTTGAAGTGTAGAGAAGAGAAATGAAATAAAAGTTCAGTTTTCTGCATTTTTTTTACTATTTTTTTTGTTCCTGAGGCTGGTACAGCCCTATATGGAATCTAATGGCATAAAATTAGATTTTTTGGAAATATCTCTGAGTCTTCTTTCTTTTGGCATTGGTTGTATCAATTTTTATTATGTTGTGTGAAAGTTATGAGGAATTTAGTGATTGACACTTCTAGTTTTTTTCACTGTAACAGTCATCTTGTTTGGAATGGTACGAATTGTATGAATCACTTATAGGTCTGAAAACAATAGGAAAAGATGGATATATGAGTCTAGTTTCATATTCCTTTAGTTTGGGCAATTTTAATTAAGAATTGAGTGAGTTATGCCATTTTTGGTGAGGATAGGTCTGCGATCTACAAGGGTTTCCATATCTGTAACAGTCCATTTTTGAAGCATACTTTGAAAAGTAACCCCTACCCATTTTGAGATATGTTAAAAAAGGGTCAAATAGGTATTTGAATCAGGTTTTATTTGTTGGAGATCAATTCTAGGTCAAAAATTATGGCCAAGAAAACCCTGTTTGACACTCCATTTCAAAACCTAGGGAAGAGTAGAATAGTCACCTTTTGAGGCATATGTCCAAAAACAACCTATGTTGCATGTGAGATATGTTGTGTAAGAGGAAAATGAGTATCCAAATCAGTTTTTAGATCATGGTTTTGAGTTGTATTCTAAAAATTATGTCAAATTTACCTTATTTACTGCTCTCATCAAAGCATAGTGGATGTTTGTGAGTTTGGGTGAATCCTCCGTGCCTTTGCATCAAATTGGTATCAGAGCATAGTTAGTAGGTCTGTGAAGTGTTGAGTTGAAGAGGCAGTTTATCAAGATGCCTCCAAGAGCAAGAAACATGGCTCAAGAGATGAATGAGCTGAAAGAGAAGCAAGCTAGAGAGTTGAGGAAGCTGAAGGAAAGAATGGCTACCCTAGAACAAAATCAGAGAAGAGGAGTGGCTCTAGGTGAAGAGATTGAGTCTAAGGAATAAGAAGAAGCTAAGTATGAAGATGTGGAAGAAGAGTTAGACCCTGAGGATCAGAGGATGGTAAAGTTGTTGAGGGCAATAAAAGAAGACAAGCACAAGATGAAGATAGATGTGCCAAAGTATGGAGGAAGCCTGAATGATGAAGAGTTGCTAGATTGGATTGCAACATTGGACAATCATTTTGAGTATGAAGAAGTTCCTAAGGATTAGAATGTGAAGATTGAAAAGACCAAGCTGGCAGGTCATCCTTTGTTATGGTGGGATTATCAGCAAATAGAGAGGAGAAAGCAAGGAAAGGCAAAGATTGTCTCATGGAACAAGATGGTAGAAAAAATCAAAGGTAAATTCTTGCCTAAAGATTATGAAGTTCAAATGTTTAAGAAGCTTCAAGGTTTAAGGCAAAAATAAATGGTCAAAATGAAACTGAAGTGCAAAAAGTTGCTAGGTATATTGGTGGTTTGAGATTGAATATGCAGGATGAGTTAGTGTTGGCAAATCTAAGGAGTGTTGAAGACTGTTACCAGATGGTAGTTAGAGTGGAAGAGAAGCTAAAAAGAAGACAAGATAAGTCAGCCAGAGGCAGAGGCAATACCTCTAGAGATAGAGGATCTTTTAACACAAAACAAGTTAATGAGAGTCAAGAAGACATGAACAAGGCATAAGGACAAGGTGTTGATTTCAAACAAGGACAGAGTGCAGATTTCAGAGGTAGAGGTTGATGCAGATTTGGTGGTGGAAGAAGTGCAAATACCTTTGTAGGTAAGTGTTATAATTGTTAAGAGTTTGGGCACCCAGCATATAAGTGTCCTGAGAAGCAAAAATTTTCTGGTGATGGTGAAAGGAAGAGTGAGAGGACTCAATTGGTCCAAGAAGAAGAGTGTGGTATTTCTAGTTACACCAAGTGTGATGTTGAGTCAGGAGAAGCATTGATGATGAGAGAAAGAGCACTATTGAAGACCTCCAGGGAGAAGGAGCTGATTCAAAGGAGAGCATTGTTTAGAACAAATTGCAAAAGCAAGAACAAGGTATGTAAAGTTATAGTGGATTTTGGTTGTACTGACAATATGGTGTTAAGTGAGATGGTGGACAAACTGAAGTTAAAGAAAGTTCCTAGGGAAGTTCCCTACAAAATTTCTTCGGTGAGTGATCATCACTCCATTTTAGTGATTGAGCAAGCATTAGTTGAGTTCAAGATTGGAGCATATGATGATAGAGTACTTTGTGACATCCTACCAATGGATTGTTGTCATGTGATACTCGGAAGACCATGGCAATTTGATAGGTTTGCAGTCTATGATGGAAGAGCTAATACCTTCACTATCAAGAAGGATGAGAAGAATTTTGTGTTACTACCATTAGAGGAGCAGTCAAGAGCAGCAAATATGATTATGTTTGGCAAGAAGGAGATAGTGATGTTTGAGGAGTGTGAAAACAAGGAGTGTGCAGCCTTTGCAAGGCATGAAACTGTTGAAACAACAAAGAGTAAGTGTGGAGCTGATTTGCACCCTGTTGAGAAGAGAAATATCTTCATGTGGAAGAAGGAAGTGACTAAAAATGTGAAGTGCAAGAGTGTAGAGACTATGGTAAGGCAAGGAGTGAGAGAAGGAGTCTTGGTAGGGACAATCATGTGCCCTGTAGTGATGAGTAGACAGCCAAGAGAAGTTGGTGCAGCAATTTGCAAAGTAAGCAAGTTGGATAAAGACTTGACAGATGTTGTTAAAGGTAAGATGACAGTGAACAGTGGAAAGGAGAGTATGAAACCATGGTGTAAACAAGAAGGTGAGGAGTTAAGTGAAAGGACAGTAGAGAGAAGCATAGTTTCTGATGAAGATGACAAGGTCAGAGGACCTAGAGTGGGACAGTCAACAAAGAGTGCATATAGTCAAACAACAAGAAATGTTGGCAAGCATGCCATGGACAATGAAGATGGACCTGATGAAGACAAGCATGGAGCAATGAAGGACAATTTGCAAGAATATTTCCAAGGGACTTGGAAAAGTTTCAAGTTATGTTGTATGGTGCAGTGCACCTAGTTTAAGCATTTAATCAAATTTTTAAAATTTAGTGTCAACAGGCAAAATGAGTTTTAAAAAAAAAATGTAATAGAGCCTTAAAAAGGCATAGGAGTATGATTTTAGTCATTTTATGTTAGTGGAGTTTGAAAATAGTTAGTTTCTTCTAGTGGGTCTGCAGTCATAAAAACAGTGACAGTCTATTATTAGTAAAAAAATAGTTTTTTATGAAAAATTAGAAGTTTAGGCTATTTTGAGCCTTATTCCCATGATGGCAATCTTGTAGGAGGATAAAAACAATTGGAAAAGGAATTGTAGAGGGAGTATGGTCAAATTTAGAGATTTGGTTGAAGTTTAGAGAAGAGAAATGAAATAAAAGTTTAATTTTCTACATTTTTTTAAACTATTTTTCTGCTGTTCCTGAGGCTAGCACAGCCTTGTATAGAATCCAAATGGCATAAAATTAGATTTTTTGGAAAGATCTCTGAGTATTCTTTCTTTTGACGTTGGTTGTGTATGTTAGGGTAAAATTGCAAATAGGATAGATGAAGAATCAACAATGATAAAACCCTAGCAATGCACAATGAAGCACAAGACAACATGAAAATCAAAATAACAAATGTAAATGCAAACCAATCTCCATGTCAAACTTGATTTATCTCCATTGCTCTTCTCCACCTCACATGAGCATGCAAGATTTTGAAGGATTATTGTTGGAAGAATGTTGAGTGCTTACTTCTGCAGCATAACATTAAGATAAAGATGATATGAGGATGATAGTTGAAGGATGCAAAGGCTCTAATGATATTTCAATAGCATAATGTTACTTGAAGCTCCATGCATGCTAATGGCTTATGAGGGGTTTGATTTATAGAAAAGGCTTGGTTCAAATGGATGGTTGAGATTAAAAAGCTAATTGATTGATGTGGACGGCTAGGATTGATTCGGTTATCCCACTCTTCAAGGGAGTTGTAGTCATTTGACAAGTGTTAAGGAGGATAGGGCTCATGTGTGCTTGTGTACATAAAAAGTACTACATATAAAAGATATTAAATAAAAGGCTGTAGTACCACTTATCTTTTTTAAATGAAAGAGGCACACATGTCGGCTAAATGATAAGATAAATTAATTAAATAAATAAAATTTATTTAATTAATTGGAAAGTCGGCTTATGATGAGAACTTAATTCAAATAAAATATTTGAATTAGTTGGGATATGAGTTGGATATTAATTAAATAAATAAAATTTATTTAATTAAATGGATAAATGAATAGGATAAGATAAGATATGATGTGAAAATTAATTAAATAAATAAAATTTATTTAATTAATTGGCTAAGTAGGATAAGGATGGGATTGAATGAGATTTTAATTAAATAAATAAAATTTATTTAATTAATTGGCTTAATGGATTAAGTGGGATTAAGAGTGGGATTTAGGACAAAATGCTACATGATGTCTAGGATAATGTTTTTGTCAAGGTGTTGCAAGACATGAACAAAGTTGGGACAATTTTGGGTGTCTACATTTTGCCCCTCTTTGAGATGATGTTCGAGATGATGAGCTTTGTATCGAGTAACATCATTTCAAAGAAGTTAAGGTATGGATAAAGGAAAATGATGATGATGATGTAAGGATATGATGAAGATGATGATGATGATGGAAAGATAGGATGATGATGCCCCCTCGAGAGGATAGGTGGGTTGGACAAACGCGGGTATGCTCTCGAAATGAAAGGGCTTGGCTGCAAAAAGAAAGATAAGGGGATAGATAGAAGAAATGATGATGCGTTATGCTGCAATGAAGGTGAGCAACCATGATGTTTGATATAGCACTAGACATTATGCACCAAGGTATAAGGACCAGGGTGACGATGTGTCTTGTGCCCCAGCGTAATACAACCTTGTCTAACATATGAGGAAGAAAACTTAGAGCATTGAAGTCCTACTACACAAAAGGTATGATATGACCTTCTATGCAAAGGATAGTGCAAAAAGCTATTCCAACATACACAAGATATGAACATTAGCTGGAATGATATAGATGTGATACAAATGCAAGATAAAAAGATAACACACACAAGCAAGCAAGCAAGCAAGCAAGCACAAATGATTCAAAAACAAACAAGGTATTGCCCCTGTCAAGCTGTAAACCAATGATTAATTGCTGATTGTTGATAGTTGAGAGTGTTGTCATTGCAGGGAAAGCTATATCCCTAGATCAACACAAGGTTGTTTGCTGAGTTGGTTGGCTAGTTGATTGATTGATTTGGCTTACAACAAGGCTAGGATCAAGACCATGGATTGCGTTTGGATAACTTGGCTAGATTGATTAACTTGATTGGTATGGCTTAAGGATTGACTTGCATTTGGATCATTGCTTGGAATGATTGGAAGATGATTGAAGGATGATTAGATGAAGTGATGATTGGATTGATGTGCTATGATAGATTGATTAGAAGAAGTTGTTTATTGATAATGTATAAGATAGATGATAGAAGAAATGATGAGAGAAGAAAGAGGAAAATCGCTTGTGCCTGAATCTGGGCACTTCCTTCGTACTCCAGACTGCCTACATACCCTATATCCACGGGATCAAGGCACTTAACGATGGAAATGAGATGTAGTTCTGATTTTTGTTCGATTGATGATGATCAAAGATTGGGTTGAATTGATCAAGTTATGGATTAATGAAATGTTGATGATGTGATGATATCTGGTGGATTGAGCTGCTTTTGATTTGCTGAAGTGATTGGATTTGTTTTGATGGTTAGCTTGATGTGCTTTGGTTTTGATGTTTGCTATTGCTGGGTTGATTGTTTTGATGATTGGATTGTTTTGAATGATGATAGTGATGCTGTGATGATTAGAGTGTCCACTCAATCTAAGCATAAGCAAGTGTTCTCAGTGTGCTCAAAGGATGCAAAACAAACAAGGTATTGCCCTTGTCAAGTCATAAACCAATGATTGATTGTTTGATTGATGATGATAGTGTTGTCATTGCGGGGAAAGCTATATCCCTAGATCAACACAAGGATGTGGGAACGCTATATCCCATTGATGATGATTGATGATAATTGATTGGGCTCATGACAAGATTAGGATCAAAAACTTGTTGATTTGATTAGATAATGTTCCTTGATTGATTAGCTTGCTTGATATGGATTAGTGTGACTTGGATTCAAGATCATTGCTTAAATTAATTTGATTGATATGATTGGAAGAAGTGATTGATTGAAAGGAATGAATGAATGTTATTGATAAGAAGAATTGATGATGATGATTTGATTTTGATTGAAAGTTGATGGATTGGATTGATTTGGATGATATGATTGGTTTTATTGCTTAGACTTTTTTTGTTGGATATTTGATTTTTTGGATTTTTTGAATATATTTTGATTTTTTTTGGATTTTTGGGGATATTTTGATTTTTTTTTAATTTTTGGGATGTTTTGATTTTTTTGTTTTTTTGAATGTTTTAGAACATCAATGGATTTACAATTTGGGTAGCCTTTGTGCTTGATACCAATGACAAGGGAGAAAACCAGGTCTAGGTGCAAGGATGGATGTAGGATGGATGGATAAAAGGATGGGCTCATAGTAAATGTGATGGAAGGATCATGAGAGTTGGATGGGATGGAAGGTTCATGAGAGTTGGATGGATAGAAGAGAGGATAGGCCATAAAAGGGAAAGTTCATGATAAATGAATAGGTAGGCTATAGTGGAAAGCTCATGATAAACAGATGGGGATAAGCTATAAGATGGAAAGCTCGTGATAAGGATACTCCATAGTGGATGGATCATAAAGGAGCTAGGATGTGATCTCCAAAGGCTATGTTGCATAGGAAGAACTTGCCCCATTCTAGGTGGTAATGCTTAGGATTTTTACATGACAAAATTCATGACCAAGGGATGACATGATGGATTGGTTTAAATGAGATGGATAAATGGTTAATGGATAGGACTTGGTTTGGAAAGAAGGTATGCCAAGAAATATCAAAACATGTTTCAACATCTTGCCCCTATGCCTTCATCAAAATCAAAAGGAGGAAGGGTGGATGAAGGGGTTCAATAAGATAGGTATATGGATGTAATGGCTAAGGATGGTAGGATAACAAGATAGGATAAGATAGGTTGGTATGATATAATGGGATAGATAGGTTGGAAATGGATAGGTTGGATAAGACAATGTGCCCCCAAGTGTAAGTGACATAGAAGATCAACCTACACATGATGCCTGTTTGCCAGGTTTTCATCATGGTACTTATCCAAGGCGCCTGTTTACCAGGTTTTCACCATTGGACGAAGGGATTTCTCTTTACTATTTTTATTTTTTTATTTTTTTACTTTTTCTTTTTTGCTTTTAGATGTGTTGACAATTACACATGGCGCCTGTTTGTCAGGTTTTCACCATGGTAATGGATAGGAGGGACTCAAGTGGCTAGTTCAATGGATGTTGGTAGTCCCATTAGAGATGGATGTCCTCGCATGGACCATGTCATTATGCTCATAGATGTTGATAAGGGATTGCATGGATGGGAGATGGATTAGGTAGATAGTGGATTAGGATGTGGATTATTGAAGGCTCATGCAAGGATGGATGGATGGAAGGATAGTAGATTATGATGTGCTTATGGAAAAGGATGAAAAGTTTATGCAAAAGCATGGACCATAGGGATAGCATGGGAGAGATATGTAGGATAATGGATGGAAGATGGGGAGATGTAGTTGTGTGGAGGTGCTGCGGAGTGGAAGGGAACCATGACCAACGGTTGCACACACCGTGATAAACATTGAAGCTTTTGATGGGATGGTGGTGTAGGAAGCAATGGAGATGTGTGCTTAGGAGATGGTTGATGAAGTGATTTAGGAACCCACATAGATTTAGTATGTTTAGTGCTTTTGTTTTGCTTGTGGGATTTTTGAAGGGGATGGAAGTTTTGGATGGAAGTAGGCTTTTGGATGGATAGAGGTGGTTGGGATTCTTGAGATGTAGAGGAGGATGCCTCATTTCCTTTGCTAGTTTTTTGCTTAGGAACCCAAACCATTTTTCTTTTGGGCTTTGCTTTTGGAGGTAAGGGTTTGGATGGTTGCTTAGATGAACTTTGCTTTGAGTTTGATTCTTTATGTCCTAAGATATGAAGACCTTTAGGATTTTTGGTAAGATTTGTAGCTTTATAGGTAGAGGCATCAAATTTTTTGCTTTTGAATCCCATGGGGTGGGTGTAGTGGATGGAATGATTGGAAGCTTTATGCTTAAACGATGTGTGCTTTTGTTGGCCATGATTAGGGATGTAAGGATACTTATGAATGATATGTATGTTAGGTGTTGGAAGCAATGGTGGCAAGGTGGATGGAGAGATATTTGGAGTTGGTAAAAGTGGAGGCAAAGTGGATAGTGGAAGGTGTATGGTCACATGCTTTTGACATTTATAGGATGATGGAGATGGAATGGCTACATATGTTTTGGGTATATGATGGGGGGTGTGATGGAAAGTGGTAGGTTTAGGATGCATGAAAGGATTACCAACATCTTGGCCTTGTTTACCTTGGGGTGTGTATCCAAGGCCATATGAGCTTGGAGGGATCTTGACATGGTTTGGCTCCAAAATACTTTGTTTATAAAGGCTTAGGCCTTTGCCTTTGTAGTTCATGTTTTGGAGTATGTGATGGACAATGGGTCTAGGTATGGTTTGAACACTAGACTTGAGCTCTTTATTAGATGGAGAAGGTGAAGTAGATAAAGGTTGTTGTTGTCCTAAGGAAGAACATTCTTGGAGGAAGGTGGTAAAACCAATAGGACATGATGGTGGACTTGAAGTGGAATCAATGGTCAATGTGAAAGGAGGATCATTAGGATCTTGCTTATGTTCATGTTGATCCAAGTTATTGGTATGATCTTTTATGCTTACTTGGGGGACAAGTGTCTCATCATGACAAGTTGATGTTTGCTCATTATGGATAGGGCTAGATGGTAGATGACTAGGAGCAATGTGGATATCTCGCTCATGGATGGATATAGGATTATGGATAGGATCAAGGTGCTCATATATAGCTTCTTCATAGGTATCATCTTGATCATAAAGAAGGTAAATGTTATTGATGAGTTGGATTTGGATAGCTTTCTCATGTATAGTTGTTGGGAGATAGATAGGATCATTATGGCTATCATGTTGATCATGGAAAAGATACATGTTATGGATGGGTTGCATAAAAGTGTTTTGATCTTGAGTTGGACTAGGGCTTAATGTTTCCACATGCTTAGGATTAAACTTTTGACATACCTCTTGGGTTGCTTGAATGGAATTAGATGACTCTTGGATAGGCTCTTGGTCAACAATATGAGAACATGATGACTCTTGACTTGGATTAATGATAGAAGGTTCGCAAATAGGCTTGATGGCTTGTAGGTCACATGATGGGCTTGAAGGGCTAGGCATGTTAATGGAAGGCTCTTGGATAGGCTCAAGGATAGGTGGACCACATGATGGGATTATATGATTGGACATGACCTTTGAAAGATCTTTAGTAGGCTCATGAATGGGTGTTTGACATGGAGATAGTTTAATCCTTGCTAATAGCCAATGGATCACATCCTTTGCAAGGGTATGAGTGGATGGGCAATATAATGGATGGATGATAATAGTAGATGATGTTGTAGGATTAGGACTAGGATTAGGTTGAGAACTAATTGGATTGGGTGGATTAGGATAAAAGGGGGGTGATACATAGGATTGGGATGATGTGGCATGTTTTCCCATTATAGGTAGGTACACCTTGTAAACAATTGGGACAAATATTGGGCATTGATTTGTATTATGGCCTTTGGTCCTATGGTATGCACAATAATCATGTTCATCATATGGACTTTCTTCACATGGTTTGACTTTAGGAAGTTCAATGAGTTTTGCTTCAAGCATCCTTTGTAAAACTATCTCAGCCGCATCCTTTGGTAAAGGATTAGAATGACATGGTGATGAAGGTAATGGAGGGCTTGGTGATTTGGAAGGTTGATGGACCAATGGACTAGGAATGGGATCACATGGTGGTGTTGGGATAGGACTTGTTGGCTCATATGTTGGCACATGATTGGATGGTGGTGGCCACTCTAGATTGGTATCTCCCTTGTCAAAGGTAATTAAGTCTTGCATAGGATAGCTTGGGCTCATTTGATTTATGTACAAGGGACCATTGGGATTTACATGTGCTTCTTGTTGGAGAGGTGGACTTAGGTCTATCAATGGTGCTTGGTGGTCTTGTTGAAAAGGTGTATTTGGACTTACTTGATTTATGTACAAAGAGCCATTGGGACTTGGATGTTGTTCTTGTAATATCACTTGATTGCCTTGTGGATGGGCTTGATAGTGCATTGGAATGGTGGTATGAGGGATTGGATAAGCTTGAGGTGGATGTTCATAGGTTGATGTGGCATTGACTTGGTGGATAGGTGGATTAAGTTGATAGGAAGTGGATGGATATGACATGTGGCTATAAGGTAGATTAGGTTGGTATGGAGTGGCTAAGGATTGTTGTACTTGTCGAGCTTGACTAGTGGCGAAAAGGTGTTGAACTTGGGCTATGAAGTGTTGTAGTTGAGGTGATTGGCTTGCATGGGGTTGAGCTCTTTGGATGAAGAATTGTAATGTTTTAATGGCATCTTGGTTTAGGGGTTGTGATTCTTGATAAAGATTTTGGAGGAATCTTTGGAATTTGATTTCTAGGTCTTCTAGTGTGGACATGTTGTCACCAAGTGTTTGTCTTAAGTCCTTTTAGCAAGTGCTTGTTTAGGGATTTAGATGATGATGTGGATTGTTTGGATGACTCGGCTATGTTTGGGATGAAAGTGATTGGGTTTGAATGTTATTGGAAGAATGTGTAGGATGACTTGTCTTTATGTGTTTGGGTGTTTAGAGCTTGATGTGGCAATATTCAAACAAATAATTATGCATATACACACATGAATCACTCACGCAAGACACATAAGCAAGTTTTAGTTTGGAAGAATGTGATGATGGTTAAGCAAGCATGTGAAGACAATTCAACAAGTCCTAGTCAAGGCAAGGCCACTATCACAAGGAGGTTCTAATGAAAATCTAGGGGACCGGCACCCCACGAGCATCCAGCAAGCCACTTAAGACTTTAACTAACCCTACTAGGAGTTTTAATATACACAATGGTACACCTCCTTTCGAGTTAGCACTGTATGGTGAGCGCTAATACCGGTTAGACTTGGCTTTCGCCTTATCCTCTAATTTTTATAGCGGACCGGATGAAAGTACCGCTTGAGGTCGTTCCCTTGGGGTGGATACCAAGGCAGGCCTCTCTAAGGCTAAACAAAAACAACACAAGTAAATGTTTTTGATCTCCAAGTTCGTGTTGGGACGCGAGGAGAGAGCATACACATTTACTTGGTCACACTCGCATGGGGTTCATTAACCTTAGAAATTCTATGTGTGGAAGACAATGCAAGCACTTGTTTGTTTTAAAACCCAAATCTAAATGTGATAAAAAACAATGGTTTATTTTAGCCCAATTTTTGATGTGAATTTGCAAACAATTGTTTGTTTTATGCCCAAAATCCAAATGTGTTTGCAAACAATGATTAGAAGATGAGAAATGAAATGATTGCACCTGGTTAATTCGCTATCCAAATTGTTGTAGATGTTGATGTCAATGTTGCTCCAGCTCCTTATGATCACCTACAACATAAAAAAAATAATATTATAATGCAGGCATAAAAAATAGGCTCATCAGGCAAGGAAAATTGTAATTTTAGATGCATAGCCGAATTAGATTTGATTATTTCGATAGATTTTTGATTCAAAAATTAAAAAATCAAAGAAGAGACCCCCATTAATTTTCAAAGAGCTTTCCGAAAATGTAAAGAAATCAGAAAAATTCCCTGATTTGCGCCCAGAAATGCGGATTTATGAAAACGGTATAGTCGGCAAAGATCTGATATTTTCGCACTGTAAACGACCTCCAAATTAAATCTACAAAACATAAACCCCAATTAGAATTTCAAGAGCTTTCCAAAAATATAAAAATTTCTGAAAAATTCGTTGATTTGCGCCCAAAATTGCGATTTTATGAAAAAACATAAAAACGTGATAAATCCCGCAAAAATCGCGATAAACCCAAAAGTTTTCCACTGTAGCTTCCTTATATCATGGACAAACTTCTGCTAAAATCTTGTAGAAAAATTCACAGCCGTTTGGAAGATATGATGAAATCTTTAAAACCTAGGGTTTTGTCCAAAAAGTAGCAGATTTGCAACAAAAAGTTAATTAAACCTGCAAAACTCAACAATGGGGGTTATATGAAAGCAAATTTTTACTACAAAATCCTGCAAAAAAGATCAAGCGAAGTGAGTCCCACCGGGCGTGCCAAAATGTATGTTAGGGTAAAATTGCAAATAGGATAGATGAAGAATCAACAATGATAAAACCCTAGCAATGCACAATGAAGCACAAGACAACATGAAAATCAAAATAACAAATGTAAATGCAAACCAATCTCCATGTCAAACTTGATTTATCTCCATTGCTCTTCTCCACCTCGCATGAGCATGCAAGATTTTGAAGGATTATTGTTGGAAGAATGTTGAGTGCTTACTTCTGCAGCATAACATTAAGATAAAGATGATATGAGGATGATAGTTGAAGGATGCAAAGGCTCTAATGATATTTCAATAGCATAATGTTACTTGAAGCTCCATGCATGCTAATGGCTTATGAGGGGTTTGATTTATAGAAAAGGCTTGGTTCAAATGGATGGTTGAGATTAAAAAGCTAATTGATTGATGTGGACGGCTAGGATTGATTCGGTTATCCCACTCTTCAAGGAGTTGTAGTCATTTGACAAGTGTTAAGGAGGATAGGGCTCATGTGTGCTTGTGTACATAAAAAGTACTACATATAAAAGATATTAAATAAAAGGCTGTAGTACCACTTATCTTTTTTAAATGAAAGAGGCACACATGTCGGCTAAATGATAAGATAAATTAATTAAATAAATAAAATTTATTTAATTAATTGGAAAGTCGGCTTATGATGAGAACTTAATTCAAATAAAATATTTGAATTAGTTGGGATATGAGTTGGATATTAATTAAATAAATAAAATTTATTTAATTAAATGGATAAATGAATAGGATAAGATAAGATATGATGTGGAAATTAATTAAATAAATAAAATTTATTTAATTAATTGGCTAAGTAGGATAAGGATGGGATTGAATGAGATTTTAATTAAATAAATAAAATTTATTTAATTAATTGGCTTAATGGATTAAGTGGGATTAAGAGTGGGATTTAGGACAAAATGCTACATGATGTCTAGGATAATGTTTTTGTCAAGGTGTTGCAAGACATGAACAAAGTTGGGACAATTTTGGGTGTCTACAGGTTGAATCAATTTTTATTATGTTTTGTAAAAGTTATGAGGAATTTAGTGATTGACACTTCTATTTTTTTCACTGTAATATTCATCTTGTTTGGAATGGTTCAAATTGTACAGATCACTTACAGGCCTAAAACTAATAGGAAAAGATGGATATATGAGTCTAGTTTCATATTATTTTAGTTTGGGAAATTTTTATTAAGAATTGAGTGAGTTATGCCATTTTTGGTGAGGACAAGTCTGCGATCTACAAGGGTTTCCATATCTGTAACAGTCCATTTTTGAAGCATACTTTCAAAAGTAACCCCTACCCATTTTTAGATATGTTAAACAAGGGTCAAATGGGTATTTGAATTAGGTTTTATTTGTTGGATATTAGTTCTAGGTCAAAAATTATGGCCAAGAAAACCCTATTTGGCACTCCATTTCAAAACCTAGGGAATAGTAGAATAGTTACCTTTTGAGGCATATGTCCAAAAACAACCTATGTTGCATGTGAGATATTGTGTAAGAGGAAAATGAGTATCCAAATCAATTTTTAGATCATGGTTTTGAGTTGTATTCTAAAAATTATGTCAAATTTACCTTATTTACTGCTCTCATCAAAGCATAGTGCAAGTTTGTGAGTTTGGGTGAATCCTCCATGCCTCTGCATCATTGCTCAATTGCATTCTTTTATTAAAGGATTAGTTGATCTTAAGCACACACTTATTAGTACAACCACTCCATTGACAATTATATCCCAAGAAGAAGTTACCAGATTAGATCTAATGAAGCATAAGGCACAATTAATGCACAAGTGGTTCATTTCTTCTATTTTTTAAGCTAAAAACACAGTGAAAACCTCCCTAGAAAGTTGGAATTCTCTTAGTGCTTTGAAGAGTAAAGTGGATAAGCTACAGAATGAAATAGACAGGAGATCCTTCAAACTAGAAAAGCACCTAGATGCTTTGGGAGAAATGAAAAGAATTGATATGAAGATACTTATGGATAAGAAAATACTAGATAATAACACTTCCTAACTACTCAGTATTTGGTATGAGGACACTGGATTTGAGTGTGACATCTTGAAGAGATGCAGTGGCAAGCTTAGGGATAGAAGTGTCAAATTACACGATCTTCTGGCAAAAGAAGACGAAACCCTAGAGGCTCTAGAAGGAAAGGTGGAAGGGAAAATAGAAAATCAAGATACTAATTTTGTTGTTCATGCTTTTCATGATAATTTTAAGCAAGCTGTAGAGGATCCCTACACCATTTGATAGAAGAGGTAATAAACAAAGTCATGAGGATAAAGGTCAAAGTAGAAACATACAATGAAACATTGAACAACAGGAAGAGTACGATGGATGCCCTTCAAGCAAAGTTTCATTCCCACAAGCATGCCGTAATAAAGGCCAAGGTTCAGGATGGAGATGAAGTTGATAGAATAGTACAACTATATGAATCCATTAGGGAAACCATAAGGGTACACATAAGGGGTGAGATGTATTAGAGTGACAATGATAATGAAGATGATGATGATGTGGAAAATGATGGAGAAGATGAAAGTGATGAACAAGAAGGAGATGAAAAGTAAGTAAAAATAGAATCATATGCATAATCCACTTACAAGCGAATGTGTTTTGCTAGATAACTGCCAGCTGGCAACTTATGCAACATATGAAGATATTGACTTAGTCAATGAGATGATATTGACCATTGATTTAAATAGACAAATCTTGATCGTTGGTCACTTGTAACTACCTCCTCTCCTTGTTCTATAAAAGGAGTTGGAGTGCATTTGGTTCATTATTAGAAATTTAATTCAAGTTAGATTGCTAAAATGCTCAGGACTAATTTCAAAGCTTTTGTGAATATACATGTCTTTTGAGTACTTAATGAAAGAGAAGCTATTTTGATTACAACAATTGTAAATCTTGAGTAATCAGCAGATGAGATCTGGATATATGCATTGATTAGTTGTGTCCCTTGGAGTGCTTGTCAGTTTTCATGTATTATTTTCATTCCTTGTTCCTTTGAAGTTAGCATCAACCATACCTAGTTGTGGAACAACTTGGTGAAATTATTGTTTGATTCCTTTGTTACAAGTATGGGCCTAACTACGATTGTCATTGATGTCAACATACTTCTATTGCATTAATGATAAGGATTGGATGAGCTATATGTTGAGGATATTGAGAAAATTAGTCTCAATCAGGAATAGTGAAGAATAGTGATGACAACAAGGTAAAAGCTCAAGACAGGTTAAGAATCAGAGGATGCGAATTAAAGGATTTTTTAGATATAAGTCTTAAGATGTTCCAGTAGAGATTTTAGAGGTGCACATAAAGATATGAAGAAGTTGTGATCGCTCAAGTAGAACCGGTTCTGGTAGATGTTTAGAGGTAACAGAGTGTTACAGAATGGTCCAGTGGGATCCAGAAGTGCATTGTCCTATTCTATAGATTAGGAGTGTTGGGGAAGTCCTTTTGATGTGTCATCTTGATTTATTCATGATTTGAAGGTCTGGAAGCATCTATTCCTTTGTGACAATAAAGGCAGACTGTGTTCTTGAGGCACCAGATGCAGGAGAGAGAGATTTCAGTAAGTAGAGGAAGTGCAGATGTTTCTGGTGATTCAGGCAAGCTTGTGGAGGTCCTTGGATCATGTTCAATTCATGTTGTTGGTCCACATTAGAGTTGGAGCTCATAATTGAAGTAATACCTCTGGTGAAGGTGTTCTTCCTTAGGCTGGCCGACTAGATAAATGATTCATCTTACGGATGTTCTTGTGGATGTTTACCGACTTAGATGTTTGTTCCTAAGTTGATGTCATGTATAAATAAGGGATTGTGAAGTCATTTCAAAGTGTGACTTGGTGAGATGAGTGTGTGGTAGCGAGGAGAAGAGCGAAAGGTAGAGCAGAAGGTTTGGGCTTAAATGGAACTAACTCAAGCATGGTGAAGATGCTAATTACCAGTTTAATTATGTGATACTTATTCTTTTGTAGATAGTGTGTCTCTTGTAGGCAGTGAGCCTCTTATGAGCAGTGTGCTCAGGCAGTGAGCCCTAATTGGCATGTGCCATTTTATTCTTTCTATTCTTCTAATAGAGAATACAATCTTGGGTTAGTCACCCTGTGGTTTTTCCCTTAACCGGGTTTTCCACATCAAAATCTTGGTGTCTCATGTGTTGATGTGTTTCTACTCTTGATCAAATGCATAATATTTTATGTTTGGTTTATTGTTATACTGCTAAGTGAATATTAGTGTTTAAAAGAAAGAAAGTTTAAGACAACTGATTCACCCCCCCTCTCAGTTGTCTGCCCTGAATCTAACAATTGGTATCAGAGCCAAGTTCCTTTGAAAGGAGCTTAACTACTTGAGGAGATCCAGTATGTTGTCCTACAAGAAGGATAGTTCAAAGTTTGATGGAACTAACTTTGCTCTTTGGAAAGGTCACATGAAATGTCACTTGCAGTGTATGGGATTTGCATACTGGTCCATGGTTACAAAAGCTTATATACCTCCACAGGGTGGTTCGACAACCCTAAATGAAATCACAGATGCTAAAAACAATCTACGGACCAAAGAGGCTCTCTTAAGTGCATTATCTGACTCAGAACTCTCAAATGTTATTGATCTACCAACTGCCTTTGAGATCTAGAATAAACTGGAACTTTTGCATGAAGGCGACCAGTATGTTAAATGTGCAAGGTTACAAAGTCTAAAAGGAAAATTTGAAAAACTGAAGATGAGAAATGATGAAAATATTACCTCTTTTATGCCAAGAGTGAATGAGCTGGTTTGTGGAATTAGAAATGCAGGTGGAATCCTAAGTGAAGAAGAGATTGTTGGCAAAGTTCTCAAATCCCTTCCTGCTTCTTATAAAATCAAGGCTTTTGCAATCGAAGAATTCAGAGCTCACACAACAGTCACAAGAGATCAATTGGTTGGTAAGTTGGCTATTTTTGAAATGGCTGATTTTGGAGATGATCCTCCAAAGACTGAATCTGCATTCAAAGCTAGTACCTCTGTAAAAAGGAAACAAAGGTTTGATCTAGGAGAAAACTCTTCAAGGAACCTATCATGGTATGAAAATGCAAGAAAAGACTTGGAAGAAGAAGAAGCTAAAACTGCTCATCTTGAAGCTCTTATTGCAAAAAGACTGCTAAGAGGATCCGGTAAGTATGAGGGAAAATTGCCTTTTAAATGTTTTAATTGCAATAAGATTGGTCATTTTGCATCAAAGTGTCTGGAAAGATTTTCTAGGCCAAACAATAATAGACCAAGATTCCAGAAGAATTGTTACTAAGCTCATGAAGGAGATGATGGAGTAACAGATGATGAGTTAGAAAAAGGAGACAAATCTGGAAGTGACTGGGTGTTCATTTCCATCAAGGAAGAAGATCCAATGCCCTCTGAATCTATCAATCATAAAATTGAAGAAAAAGCCCTAGCTGCCCAAGTAGAAGAGAAGGATGATTGGGTCATTGACAGTGGTTGCTCTCACCATATGACAGGTGACAAAAACAAGTTCATAGATTTGGAAAGGTATGAAGGAGGAGTGGTAAAGTTTGGTGATAACTCTATAGGTAGAATCAGAGGTAGAGGAACTATTTCTTTTGATGGAAAGAACAAAACTGGTAATGTATTATATGTTGAAGGGTTAAAGCACAATCTTTTCAGTGTTGGACAATTGGTGGACAAAGGCTATGATCTCAAATTCAAGAATGGAAAGTGTAAAATCCTTGAAAGTTT
Organism: Cunninghamia lanceolata; assembly: GCA_027924645.1. Classification (NCBI taxonomy): domain Eukaryota; kingdom Viridiplantae; phylum Streptophyta; class Pinopsida; order Cupressales; family Cupressaceae; genus Cunninghamia; species Cunninghamia lanceolata. The sequence goes on from BSBN01000207.1 coordinate 4,392,993, forward strand.
TGGAACAGAGATTGCATCCGGTACCCAAACAAAAGGTAACATTTTTCACTTAGCTGGTATTGGTAAAAGTTGCTTATTTGTTCAAGTTGATCAAAGTTGGTTATGGCATAGAAGAATGTGTCATGTGAACTTTGATAATATCATCAAGATAAACAATACTCAAGCTGTAAGAGATCTTCCAAGACTGGTAAAACCTACAAATAGTTTGTGCAAAGAATGTCAGTTGGGAAAACAAAGTAAAATCTCATTCAAGAGCAAGGAACAATCTTCTACCGGATTATTAGACTTGGTTCACACTGACTTATGTGGTCCGACAAGAATCAGGAGTGTGCAAGGTGATAGATACTTCATGTTGCTAGTTGATGACTATTCCTGGATGATGTGGGTAACCTTTCTAAAATATAAATCAGAAGCTCTTGAGAAGTTTAAAATATTCAAAGCTATGGTGGAAAATGAGACTGGATTGAAATTGAAATGTCTGAGGTCTAATGGAGGTGGAGAATTCACATCCGGTGAGTTTATAGATTTCTATGAGAAACATGGAATAAAGAGACAGTTGTCTGCTCCTATGACTCCACAACAAAATGGAGTAGTTGAGAGAAAGAACCGGACCATCCAGGAAGCGTCTAGGACCATGATGATGGAAGCAAATGTCCCCTAGATCTATTGGAGAGAAGCTGTCAGCACTGCAGTCTATACTCTCAATCGAGTTCAAATTAGAAACAATACCGGTAAGACTCCTTATGAACTTTGGTTTGGTATTAAACCTACTGTAAGATATTTCAGAGTGTTTGGTAGCAAATGTTACATCAAGAGAGATGAAGATCTAGGCAAGTTTGATGCTAGAAGTGATGAAGGAATATTTTTGGGTTATTCTACTCAAAGCAAAGCATACCGGTGTTATAATAAGAGATTGAGAAAGATTATAAAAAGTACTAACATGAAGGTTGATCAAGGAATTGAAAAACCCTCAAGGTTTTATGAGTATGAAGAAGATGATCAAAATGATGGTTTGATTCAAGGTGGTCAAGACTCTTCTAAAAAACATACTAAAACTGATTCGGTGAGTCAGGAAGAAGAGATAAGATTCGATGAGCCTAATCAAGAGTCAGAAGTCCAAGAAACTCCCAAAGTTCCAAGGTATGTGAGACTGAACCATTCTGAAGATCAGATCATAGGTGACAAAAGCAAAGGTGTACAAACAAGAAGAAGAATTGCTCAAGATTTAGATGAGTATTGTCTGATTTCCAAGATTGAACCTAAGACAATAAATGAAGCCTGCAATGATGAAAACTAGACTAAGGCAATGGAGGAAGAACTGATGCAAATTGAGAAAAATCACACTTGGGATCTTGTTCCCAGATCTGGAAACAAGAATACAATTGGAACCAAATGGGTCTTCCAGAACAAATTGAATGAAGTCGGTGAAGTGATCAGAAATAAGGCCAGATTAGTTTGCAAAGGCTACTCTCAAATAGAAGGAGTTGATTTTGAAGAGACTTTTGCTCCGATGGCAAGAATTGAAGTAGTCAGATTATTTCTTGCATTTGCTGCCTTCAAGGATTTCAAAGTGTATCAAATGGATGTCACATCTGCCTTCCTGAATGGTGATTTGGAAGAAGAAGCGTACATTGAGCAACCGGATGGATTTCAATTGTCTAACAATGATGATATGGTCTGCAAGTTGAAAAAGGCACTATATGGACTGAAGCAAGCTCAAGAGCCTGGTATGAAAGACTGGATAAACATCTCTTAAAGATTGGTTTCAACAAACAGTAATCTATATTTCAAAATTGATCATGAAAACATCTTAGGTGTTGAAGTGTTCATTGATGATATCATTTTTGGAGGAAAAGATAGTTTGTGTAAAACTTTTGCAAACCAAATGAAAAGTGAGTTTGAGATGTCCATGCTTGGTGAAATGAATTTCTTCTTGGGTTTACAAATCACTCAAACAAAGAAAGGTACCTTCATTTCTCAGACCAAATATGCAAAAGAATTATTGAAGAAGTTTGGGATGGAAGATTCAAAGCCAATGAACACTCCCATGCCAATCGGATGTAAGCTAAGAAAAAATGATGACTCTCCTAAGGCTGATCAAATAAAGTATAGGTCAATGATTGGAGGACTGTTATATCTCACTCAGACTAGACCAGACATTATGCAGGTTTTTGGTCTTGTTGCAAGATTCTAGGCTGATCCTAGAGAATCTCATGTCATGGGAATCAAAAGGATTTTTAGATATCTAAAAGGGACAGTTGAGTATGGTCTGTGGTATCCTAGAGATCAGGATTTCTCTCTTCATGCATATACAGATGTAGATTGGGTAGGAGATGTGGATGACTGGAAGAGTACCAGTGGTGGAGCATTCTTTTTGGGGAAGAGATTCATTTCTTGGCTAAGCAAGAAACAAGAGGCAATATCTCTGTCTACAACTGAAGTAGAATATATTGCAGCAACAAGTGGTTGCACTCAAGTGTTGTGGATGAAGCAGATGTTAAGAGATATCCAAGTAGAGTATGAGGAGCCTATCACAATTTTTTGTGATAATTCAAGTGCAATAAACATATCTAAGAATCTGGTGTTACATTCAAAGACTAAACATATATCCATCAAATTTGACTTCCTGAGAGAACAAGTGAACAAGAATGAAGTCAGATTGGAGTTTGTGCCATCCAAGTATCAGATTGCAGACATCTTTACAAAGCCTCTGCCTAAGGACTCCTTTGAGTATCTAAGGGAGAAGTTAGGGGTTATTGCCCCTCCAATGATGAACTAATTTGCACAAAGGTGCATCAGTCCGGTGCATATCTCAGTCACATCTTGTGGTCCGGACTGATGATGGGGAGCTGCTACTCAGGGGGAGCAGTAGATATGATTATGAAGTGATAGAGTTGCAAGTATGAGCCCTTTTCCATTGATGTCAAAGGGGGAGAGAAGACATGTGAAAAATAAGTGGTTGCTGATCAAAGGGGGAGCAATAATGGGAAAGAAGAAATGTGAATGGTGGTTGCTGATAGGGGGAGTTGTGACAGTAAAGAAAAAGTTCTTGTCTTGATGGTTAAATAAGTTTTTCACATCTTATGTTGCCATCAATGAAAAAGGGGGAGATTGTTGCAAGTATGGGCCTAACTAGGATTGTCATTGATGTCAACATACTTCTATTGCATTAATGATAAGGATTGGATGAGCTATATGTTGACGATATTGAGAAAATTAGTTTGAATCAGGAATAGTGAAGAACAGTGATGGCAGCAAGGTAAAAGCTTGAGACAGGTTAAGAATCAGAGGATGTGGATTAAAGGGTTTTTTAGATATGAGTCTTAAGATGTTCTAGTAGAGATTTCAGAGGTCCACATAAAGATATGAAGTTGTGATCGCTCAAGTAGAATCGATTCTGGTAGATGTTTAGAGGTGACATAGTGTTACAGAAAGGTCCGGTGGGATCCAGAAGTACATTGTTCTATTCTACAGATCAGAAGGAGTGTTGGGGAAGTCCTTCTGATGTGTCATCTCGATTTATTCATGATTTGAAAGTTTGGAAACATCTATTCCTTTGTGACAGTAAAGGTAGACTATGTTCTTGAGGCACCGGATGCAGGAGAGAGAGATTTCAGTAAGTAGAGGAATTGTGGATGTTCCTAGTGATTCAGGTAAGCTTGTGGAGGTCCTTAGATCATGTTTAGTTCATGTTGTTGGTATGCATTAGATTTGGAGCTCAGAATTGAAGTAATACCTCTGGTGAAGGTGTTCTTCCTTAGGCTGGCTGACCGAATGAATGATTCATCTTGCAGATGTTCTTGTGGATGTTTTTCGACTTAGATGTTTGTTCCTAAGTTGATGTCGTGTATAAATAAGGGATTGTAAAGTCATTTCAAAGTGTGACTTGGTGAGATGAGTGTGTGGTAGTGAGGAGAAGAGCGAAAGGCAGAGCAGAAGGTTTGGGCTTAAGTGGAACTGACTCAAGCATGGTGAAGATGCTAATTACCAGTTCAAGTATGTGATACTTATTCTTTTGTAGACAGTCTGTCTCTTGTAGGCAGTGAGCCTCTTGTGAGCAGTGTTCTCAGGTAGTGAGCCCTAATTGGCATGTGCCATTTTATTCTTTCTATTCTTCTAACAAAGAATACAATCTTAGGTTAGTCACCTCATGGTTTTTCCCTTAACCAGGTTTTCCATGTCAAAATCTTGGTGTCTCATGTGTTGATGTGTTTCTGCTCTTGATCAAATGCATAATGTTTCATGTTTGATTTATTGTTATACTGCTAAGTGAATATTAGTGTTTAAAAGAAATAAAGTTTAAGACAACTGATTCACCCCCCGTCTCAGTTGTCTGCCCTGAATCTAACATCCTTCTCTGCATGAATATATCTAGAATGTATGTGACTCAATAGCTAAAGGTTCATCAAATTTAAAAGTATTTCTTTAAATTTATTTGAATTTCATTACAAATCACCCTCATAATTGCAAATAACATATAGTCTAAAGTAAATAAACATAAACTATGCCTATATCTCATAAATAATTGAACACATAGAGCATATTTTGAATGAAAGCATGTTAAAATGATAAATATCATGCAAATACATGCTAATAGCAATGATAAACACATGAAGATCTACTTATAGGCACATCATTTGATTGAATACACATGTGTAAAAGAGTAAAACAAGTTCATGACAATAGACACTTAGAAGAATTAATCAAACTTATAAATATAACCATAATCTATGAAGCATAGTCGAAATAACCTCTTTTGTGAAGTAAGTTTACAGGAAACAGATGCAGGGTCAGATAAATAAGAAACATTTACAAATACAGATAGTGTGAGGCCTCTTGCAATGGAAGACAACATGTCACATCAACCTCTGAGTAATGTCAGAAGATCATCACCTGATCAATAGAGACTTGGAGTCATTAATTTATTTTAAACTAATCGTACTTTTCAAGAAAATAAAGGTTTCTTGTGCACATTTTTATGAGTGTTGTTGTGACTAACAATTTGTTGGCAAGAGACACTGTGTAGCTTCATTAGTGTTGTCATTGATGGCAATAAAGTCCATCCCACACATCCACAGGACATGGTGTGTCTTTACCGGAAGTCAGATTGAAGAAGTGTTGTGGTCCGGTAAGCAAGAACAGAGCAGGCAACAAGGTCTGACAATCAGGTCTAGATCTCTTAGAGGAAGTATCTCAGTAGAGTATGGATTTGGGGAAGTCAAGAGGACTACCTTGATTGATAGATTCTAGGGATTGAGCCTTCGGTGATGGAAGAGTGAAGAGACAAGAGCACTTGAGTGATGGGTTCCTGATTGGCAGAGTAGACAGAGGAAGACCTAACCGGAAGAGCATCAGACCTAAATTTGGATGTCATATTGATGGTGATTAAGTTTTCTAAGGTACCATTCATGATTTTCCAACATGATTGATGACTTCTATAAGCATCTCTTTAATCCATATTATTTGGTATGCAAAGATTCAGCCGACAAATCAGAGTTTGGGAAAATATTGAGTATTCCAGATGCCGACTAGAAAGTGGATGAAATCCTTGATGCGGATATATATACCAGATGGATTTAGATATGAATGTGTGTATTGTGTGTTGTTGAGTGTGAAGAAAAGTAGAGGAGCAGAGTAACAACAGTAATACAGGTCCGGTATGTAACAGGACAGCAGCACCAAAGAAGAGGAAGAATGAAGTGTAGTAGATCAGTGTATTGAGCCTAACCGGAACTGAACCTTAGCATGTGTGGATGCTTCTCATCATTTCAAGTATCTAGTTTCCTTGTATAGACTATTGTAGGCAGTGAGCCTCTTGTGAGTAGCGTGCTTGGGCAGTGAGCCCTAATTGGCCAGTGCCATTTTGTACTATCTTATTCTTCTAATAGAGAATACAATCTTGGGTTAATCACCCTATGGTTTTTCCCCTAATAGGGTTTTCCACGTCAAAATCATTGTGTCATGTGTATTAATGCTATTTCCATTTCATGATTATGTTTTCTTATTTGATTTGATGCTACATTAATTGTTAAGGAAGTTTAGAAAGCTGAAATAATTAAGATAACTAATTCACCCCCCCTCTCTCAGTTATCAACAATTGGTATCAGAGGCAAGTTCCTTCAAACAGAGCCTAATAGCTTGAGGAAGATCTGGGAATTCAAATGGATGTGTATGGTATGAGGGAACAACTTCAGTCTGCCCTAGATGATCTTGAGTAATCTAACTCTGAAGTCAATGAATTGAAGGAAAGACTCAAACAGGCTAATGATTTCATAAATAAACTAAAAGGGAAACTGAGTATTTCTATGAAAAAGAGAAAGGATCTACTTCAGCAATTGGCAAATCAAAGTGAAGCCAATGATACAAATGAAGATCTAAAGGAGAAAACCAAGTTATGTGAAAAGTTATCAAGAGAGGTCATTATGGTAAGACATGAAATGGAATCAGGAGTTATGAAATTCACCCAAGAAATTGAAGAGAAAAGAAAAACTAAAGATGATCTAAGACAATCTCTCAAGAAGAAGTCAGAAGACTGCCACAAAATGGATAAAATAATTAGGCATCTAGAATCTGATCTTGAAGAAGCTAGAGATAATGAAGAGCAACTTGAGAGTCAAATTGACACTCTTAAAAGGGATCTTGAAACAACAAATGAATACAAAGAGAAATTCAAGATAAGCTCTACTCAACTTGAAGTTCTTCTTCAAAGCCAAAAGAGGGTAGATGACAAGCAAGGCTTGGGGTATGAAAAAGGTGAAAGCTCTGGATCCAGTCAGAAGAACTCCAGATCAAAAAATCCAAGAAACAGGCCTAGAAGACCTCCGATAAGGAAACCAAATGCTCAAAGATATCCATCTTTCAATGGATACTGCAACAACTGCAATAACTTTGGTCATAAATCAAATCAGTGCAGAAGAAGAATGAATCAGACTAATACATCCTTCTCTGAATAGTGTGTCAATTGCAAAAGGTATGGTCACAAATCCCATGAGTGTAGAAACATGCAAATGAACAGTTCATTCAATGGTAGATGCTTTGCATGCAATAGAATGGGACATATGGCTAATCAGTGTAGATCAAGAGGATATCAGTCAAATATGCAAAGAAATGTTGTTTGCTACAATTGTAATAGATCCGGTCATATTGCCAAATTCTGTAGAAGTAAGAATCAAGACAAAAGGGGTCTGGAATAGCATAATCATAACCAAGACAAAGGAAAAGGAAAAGTGAATGTGGATGAAATTCAAAGGGAGATGAATAAGATTTGGGTGAAGAGAAGCATAGAGAATGTTTGGGATGGATCCACACCAAAATCTGGTGTTGATAATCCTTCTAGAAATTGAATAGATGAGCTCTGGCTCAGGGGGAGCCACAAAGAAAAATCAATTCCCCCAGCCAGTCAATTGGTGCCTGAAATTGGCACATATGAAGTTGCGGATTAAAGGGTTCTTAGAGAAACATCTAAAAGTAGGTTTGGTAAAGATATGAAAGATCCACAAAAAGATTTAAAGAGTCTAATCTACCAAGATTGATCCAGTTTAACAGTTATCCAGTAAAAATAGGATTCTCACAGTTAGATCTGGCTTTATTCAAAAACTATGGAATCTTGATCTGCGAATAGATCAAATGATTAGGGAAATGAAGATAGATTGTCACTATTCACCAAGAATAACTCTAAGCGTATCTCAGTGATCCGGAAAAAATCTATCTCAGAATAAGAAGAACAAGGCAACCAAAATGACTTGAGTTGCACATTTATTGCAGTGTGAAATTAGGGCTTTCCCAGAAATAAAAGGGTTCATTCATTCGTCATTTGCACATTTGCATTCAAGAAGAAAAGAAAAGGAGCTCTGCAACAAATTGTTTCAAATTCTCAAAGATCAACCATTAAAGTTGATTCATCTAGCAAATTTATTCAGCTCATTCAATAAACCCTAGAAGCGTAAAAGGTATTTTTCGTTGCTGAATATCTCTCTGTAAATTTTTTGAAGATGGCTACTCCAAATGTTGTAAAGATTTCTGATAGGGCTTGACCCAAATTTAAGAAACATCCTTACAAATCTCTAGAAGTGGATCCCTTACGGGCATTTTCTAGCATTCTGCATGGTGTTTTGCATGTTGAAGATGTTAGGGCATATATTCATGTGAACATTAGAAATTTTGGGGAATCCAAGCTGATGGATATCTATCACAATCAGTTAATTGATGACTCATTTGAACTCAAACCATAGTATAAGGCTATCTGGGACAAACATTTTGCACAATGCATTCATTTCCCCTGTTTTACAGAAGATGAATGGGTCCGGTATGTTTTGAGCAGAATGCACGACAACTTCATGTGGTTGAACAGGCCATTTAAGATCACTAAGGATGCCATTAGGGTTGTAATTAGATTACACTCAACCGGTGAGATGCCTATTCTCAAATCTGTCAAAAACTAAATTGTAAGTGAGGCTACCGGATCAAAATTTGATAAAAGAGCAATGACAATGGAGGATATCACAGATACGGATATCAAGTTTGCATCAATGATAATTGGCTATAAGATATATCACTCTAGTAAGGAGAATTCAGTATCTAGAACTATTGTATATACTACTTATGAAATGTTAAGGAAGAATGCTGACTATGATCTCTGTGAGCTCCTTCTAAACCAACTTTTGGAAAATCTACAGAAGATAAAGAAGGACAAGAAGAACTCCTTCAAATATGGTGGCTTGATACTCTATCTATTCTTCTACTACATGAATGAGCTACCTAGATCTAATGGATGGATATGGCAGAATGACAGAGCAGTAGCAATTCAAATCAGAGACTATCTACATGGAATTGGTGATGCCAATGCTCAGAATACAGCACTCTGGGGGTACTTTAATAACCTTTAGAACATGATGCAAGCCAGAGCGAGAATTCCCCAATCCCTAGTTGAAAAGTATAAGGATACAATTTGCATTATGGTAGAAACTGATCAATGCCTAATGGAGGTAGTGGAGCCAAGGGTAGTCTGGATCATGCCAATGGGGTATGAAGTGGATGAGAAAATTGTAGAGCTACATGTTTAGCACATGCTAGGTCATCCCAAGGATCCCAAGGCAGAAAGGTTTGGAACCTTCGAAGAATTGAGTGTAAAGATTCATGTGGAGCTCAGGCAACCAGAGATGAAGAGAAAAGTAAGAAAAGAAGTAGAGAATGTTGCTAAAAGGTATGGCATCTCAAAAGAGGCACTAGATGCAAATAGAGAAAAGATGGAAAGGGCAGAAAAGGAAGAGGTAGAAAAAGAAAGTGCTCCAGTAGAAGCCCCCTCTCAGACTAGATCCTCTAAGAGCTCTGCATTTTCCACTGCTAAGAGCTCATAGGCATCAAAACTGGAAGCAAAATCATCTGATAAAGGAGAAAAGAGAACAAAGACAAAGGCTACAAGATCATACACAAGCCTCAAGGATGATGAGGAAATAGAGTCTGATAAGGAAATTAAGAAAATGAAGAAGAAGAAGAAAGTTTCCAGAGAATCCACTACTGATCTAGACAAGGAAGAAGAAAAGACAGCTAAATGTGTTGAGAAGCCCACTCTTGCTGATATCATCAAGGCAATTACTGTGGATGGAAACCTGAAACCAATAATAGAATTCTATGATAAATGCAGTGAAGCTGACCAGAAGATCCTGCAGGATGCCATAGTTAAGTATCTGAACATCTACAATAAAGCTTTCATTGAGATCATATCTTTAATTCCTCAAATCCTTGAGAAGGAACTTGAAATGAGAAAGAATAATGCCAAAGAAAAGGCTATGGAGATTCGGGAACAGATAGCCATTCAGCTCTATCCCTCTATCACTCCTAAGCAGAAGAATATGATCTTCAAAGATTGTAAGGATGAGTTCCGAAGCAAAGCTAGAATGAATCAGCTTATGCTTGGAGAAACTAACAAGGTAGCAAAAGAAACAGAAGACATCCTTTGAAATGCATACAAAAGATTCAACATTCCTATTATAGAGGACTTAGATGATCCCTTGGTTATAGATGTTGAAGAAGAATCTACTGAGACAATGGCAGAAGAGGTAAAGGAGATAGGTGAAGAGAAAGATAAGAACTTAGAATCCTCTACTCTGAAAGAGGAGGTCCATGAACAAGCAAACATCACTCCTCCAGTTTCCCTTGCAGACTCTAGATCCAAAGAAGAAGAGAGAGTAGAAGAGAAGACCAGTCAAGAAGCAGAGGGAAAGGAAAAAGAAGATAACAGTGGTAAGGTTGCAAAAGGGGAGAAGACCCTGTCACCAACAAGAGACACAGTAGAAGCAGTCAAGGAATTCTTAACCAAGGAGATGATGGAATTTGATGAACTGGAACTTCTTCAAGGACCATTCAATTTTGACTCCCTCTCCCTGGTTCAAACCATGAAGCTAGCATCCTTTACTTCAGCAAAGGCAAAAGAAAAACTTTTGAAGTCTCACATGGAAGACTACAAACTCATAGAAATTGCATTCGGTGTACTAGAGAAGATCATGCCATCTTTTCAAAAGGATCCCTCAGCCTCTTCATATGGTAATCTCAAATCTCTAGTTAATAGTGTTAGCACACATTTTGATTCCTTAGAAAAGTCAGTAGAAGATAAGGTCTGGAAGGAGTGTTTGGTAAAAAGATTATCAGAGGTATGAGGGTTAATATCAAATGATAGGAGAGTTATGGATATTGGAATAAAGAACCTAGAAAATGATCTCAAAGATGGGGGAGATATATATAAACTTTGTTTATCCTGGCCTAAAGTGACCAAGGACATTGAGAAGAAAGTAAAAGAGAAAGAGGATAAACTGTTAAGTTTATCTCAAAGTTTTGATCCTCTATCCTCCTCCATAGTAAATCAAGAGTGTCAGACTATTGCAGTCATAAATGAAATAAAGACACTTGAGAAGGAGAAGAAAAATAGAATAAACAGGTTGAGTGAACTTAGAAGGATCATTATCCCTAAGTTAGAGGCCATGCATGAAGCCCTAATTGATGCTCAGGCCACAGCCTAGACGAGTGATTTGACAGATCTCAAGAAGGCAGAAGCTTTTGCATTCCTGTTGAGTGGTCACATCTCAATTTTGGATAGGATGAAGCTGAGTTGGGCAACAAAACTTGTACAATTGAAAAACACTTTTGTAGATATACTAAAGTATATGTAAAGTATAACTAGATAATATACTTATGTGATTAAGTATAGATTGAGTTTTGCAAATTTTGGTGTGTGGACCCCACCCTTTGCCATTGATGTCAAAGGGGGAGTGAGGAGTAGTGAAAAATGAGGAATCTAGCTAAGGGGGAGCTCAAGAAAATGTTCATAAGAATAGAGCATTAGCCAAGGGGGAGTATAGTATGACAGTCATTTTTCACTAAGTGTTGCCATCAATGCCAAAGGGGGAGATTGTTGGCAAGAGACACTGTGTGGCTTCATTAGTGTTGTCATTGATGGCAACAAAGTCCATCCCACACATCCGTAGGACATGGTGTGTCTTTACCAGAAGTCAGATTGAAGAAGTGTTGTGGTCCGGTAAGCAAGAACAGAGCAGGCAGCAAGGTCTGACAGTCAGGTCCAGATCTCTCAGAGGAAGTATCTCAATAAAGTGCAGATTTGGGGAAGTCAAGAGGAGTACCTTGACTAATAGATTCTAGGGATTGAGCCTCTGGTGATGGAAGAGTGAAGAGACAAGAGCACTTGAGTGATGGGTTCCTGATTGGTAGAGTAGACAGAGGAAGACCTAACCGACAGAGCATCAGACCTAAATCTGGATGTCATATTGATGGTGATTAAGTTTCCTAAGGCACCATACATGATTTTCCAACATGATTGATGACTTCTATAAGCATCTCTTTGATCCACATTATTTGGTATGCAAAGATTCAGCTAACAGATCAAAGTTTGGGAAAATATTGAGTATTCTGGATGCTGACTAGAAAGTGGATGAAATCCTTGATGCGGATATATATACTAGATGGATTTAGATATGAATGTGTGTGTTGTGTGTTGTTGAGTGCGAAGAAAAGTAGAGGAGCAGAGTAACATCAATAATATAGGTCCAGTATGTAATAGGATAGCAGCACCAAAGAAGAGGAAGAATGAAGTGCAGTAGTTCAGTGTATTGAGCCTAACTGGAACTGAACCTCAACATGTGTGGATGCTTCTCATCAGTTCAAGTATCTAGTTTCCTTGTATAAACCATTGTAGGCAGTGAGCCTCTTGTGAGCAGTGTGCTCAGGCAGTGAGCCCTAATTGGCAAGTGCCATTTTGTACTATCTTATTCTTCTAACAGAGAATACAATCTTGGGTTAATCACCCCGTGGTTTTTCCCCTAACAGGGTTTTCCACGTCAAAATCATTGTATCATGTGTATTAATGCTATTTCCATTTCATGGTTATGTTTTCTTATTTGATTTGATGCTGCATTAATTGTTAAGGAAGTTCAGAAAGCTGAAATAATTAAGATAACTGATTCACCCCCCTCTCAGTTATCAACACAATTATCATCAACAGGAATCTGCAACACTCATCAAAGTTTCAACTTTTTCTATGCTTACCTTCCCATCCTCTACCATGTCATGAACAAAATGGTACTAGACATCAATATGCTTAGTCTTTGCATGGAAAGTAGGATTCTTCGCCAAACATATGGCACTCTGACTGTCACAACAAATAGTAATCTTCCCTGCATCAAACCCAACATCAGAACACAATCTCTTAAGCCAAATGGCTTCTTTACAAGCATGAGTTTCTTCCATGTACTTAGCTTCAATAGTGGACAAAGTGACCACAGGTTTCCGCTTACTCATCCAACTAATAGCACCACCAAACATAGTGAACACATAACCACTGGTGGATCTCCTACTGTCAATGTCACTTGCCCAATTTGAATCCACGAATACAAAGTGAATGCGGAGGTCCTGTAGAATAACCATGATAACATAAGGAATACTGAGAAATACCCCACAAATATCTAATCACTCTCTTCATTGCATCCCAATGTACCCATCCAGGATTACCCATAAATCAACTAAGGACTCCCACTACTTGGGTAATGTCTAGTCTTGTGCAGACCATCGCATACATCAAACTGCCAACCGCACTAGCATAAGAAACTCTGCTCATATCCTCTATCTCATAAGGAGACTTTGGACAATCTTCAATAGATAACTTTATCCCCATTGTAACAGGAACAGTCAAAGGTCTGCAATCCATCATGTTGAATCTCTCCAACACAGTGTTAACATACTTACTCTAGCCTAACAGAAGTTTTCTATTTGCTTTGTCTCTTCTAATTTCCATTCCTAACTGCCCCTAGATTTTTCTTCTTAAACTATGTTGACAACTGAGACTTCAAATCAAAATCAAACTTTTACCATTCCCAATAAGTAAAATATCATCAACATACAATGCAATAATGAGAAGGCGATCATTGTCAAACTTGTAGTAAACACAATGATCTGATTTCGATCTATAAAATCCAATACTCAACACAAAAGCATCAAACTTCTGGTACCACATCCTAGGAGATTGTTTCAAACCATACAAACAATTTTTCAACTTGTAAACCATATTTTCTTTACTTTTCACCACGTAGTGCTCTGGCTATGACATATAGATTTCCTCCTCCAAGTCACCCTGAAGGAATGTTGTCTTGACATCCATCTATTCCACTTCTAGATCATACATTGCTACAAGAGATAACAAGAACCAAATAGATGTCATCTTTGCAATGGGAGAGAAAATCTCACCATAGTCAATTCCCTCCACTTGAGAATACCCCTTCGCAACCAATCTAACCTTATATTTCTCAACATTGCCATCTACACTGAATTTCTTTTTGAACACCCATTTGCATCCAACAAGTTTTCATCCTTCAGGCAAAGGCACTAAGTCCCAATTATTATTCTTCTCCAAAGAAGCCATCTTGTCTTCCATGGCCTCCTTCCAGGAACCTACATCTTTCATACCCATAGCCTCTTTCACAGTTCTAGGCTCATCAGTGTTAGAAATCAAAGGAAAAATACAACTAGAATCATGCAATGAATAACCAAACCTATTAGGTTGTTGCCTTATCTGTGTGGACCTCCCCAAAGGTTGAGGTTAAGGTTCTTCATCTTCTTCTAAACTTTCAGAGCTACTAGAGCTCTCCTCATTATCAAGTCAATAGATGTATTTGGTTCAACTTTCTCAAGGGTGGAAGGAAGCTGAACCACATCATCTTTCTTCTCTTCTGTCTTTGGCTGCAAGACAACAAAAAAAGGATTGAGCTCTCTAAAGATCACACTTCTTCTATAGAGAACTCTCTCAGCTACCTGATCCCAAAGCTTGTACCCTTTCACACCGATACCATAACCAATGAAGATACACTTTACAACCTTATTCTCCAACTTAGACCTCTTCTCCTTAGGCACATGTGCATATGCCTCACAACCAAATACTTGAATGTGTCTTAATGAAGGATTTTTACCAGACCATACCTCCATAGGTGTCTTATCAATGTGCAATGATCTAGGAGACCTATTAACCAAATAACAAGTGGTAGCAACAACTTTAGCCTAGAACTTTTGTTCAAGACCGGATCCGCTTAGCATATTCCTTGCCCTCTCCATCAACGTTCTATTCATCCTCTTTGCAACTCCATTCTATTGAGGGGTATACAGAGTTGTCTTGTGCCTCTTAATCCCCTATTCTTTACAAAACTTGTTGAAATTTGCTGAACAAAACTCACCACCGTTGTCAGTCCTCAAACACTTAATCTTTCTATCCTTTTGATTCTCTACAAGAGCTTTGAACTCTTTGAATCTATTAAAGACTTCAGATTTACTTCTAAGGAAATACACTCATGTCCTTCTACTATAATCATCAATGAATGAAACAAAGTAAACAAATTTTGAAATCGAAGGAACATTAACAGGACCAAATACATCAAAATGAATCAAGTCAAACACCTTAGAAGATTTGTGAGAACTGGAATAAAACTGAACATGGTTTTGTTTTCCATAAATGCAATGTTCACAGAAATCAAACTCAAGGTTACAATCATTCATACGCTCAACAAGATTTTTAATTTTTAGGGTCCTCAAACCCTTTTCACCAATGTGACCAAGCCTTTGGTGCCATAACACTGTCTTCTCAGCTAGAAGTTTCATCTCCATAGAATGAGCACTCTTAGGTACCCAAAAATCATGACCATTAGAAGTAGATGCAATAGTCTTTTTCGCTGCTAGTTTCAATGGTGAGGATGAAGACTCTGAAGCTCTCTTCTTCGAAACAAAGGCACTATTGCACTAAACTACGCATGCATCAAGCTAAAATAGAGTGTGAATCTGAACACCCTTAGCCAACACCATAGATCCTCTAGTCATCTTGCATCCTCCATTTGAGAAAACAACCTGCACACTATTATCATTCAATTTACTTATAGAAAGAAGGTTCCATGTCAAACAAGGGATATGTTGAACACCATTGATTCCCTTTACTCATCCATCAAGGAATCGAATCAAGACTCTTCCATGGCCAACAATATCTAGGTGAGAATCATCACCCAAGTACACCTTTCCACCATTATATTCTTCATACTTCAAAAACTAGCCCTGATGCGAGGTCATGTGAAAAGATGCACCAGAGTCAATAAGCCACACATCCTCAGATGCATGCATTGCCAAGGCAATGACAAAATGCTTCTCCTTCATCTTGAGAGGACTTGTTATAATCTGAATCATGATTCTTCTTCTTTTTCTTTTTCTCCTCCTTACACTCCTTGCAGAAGTGACCAAGTTTGCCACAGTTCCAACACAAGGTCTTGGACTTTTCAGGAGACTTAGATATCCCATGGCATTTGGATATTCTTTTTTCTTCCTTCTTCTTATCCTTAATCTTTCCCTTCTCTTTAGATCTACCACAAACCACAAGAGCCTCCTTAGCCGATTCAGAAGATTTTCTCTGCATCTCTTCAGACAATAGTGAAGAAACCACTTCATCCATCTTGAAGGTGGTAGTGGTACTCCCAATGGCCATAACAAGGTGGTCCCATGAATCTGGTAAGGAACACAGTAATGTCATACACCGATCCTCCTCCTCCATCTTCATACCAACAGAAGTCAACTGGGCAATAGGCATATTAAATGTATTTAGGTGATCAGCGCTCCATCTTCCATCCGTAGAGGATACAATTTCTTTTGCAAGAATAACTTGTTCACAATGGATTTAGCCTGATAAACATCTCCAAGATTCTTCCAAAGATCCTTTACAGTCTTCTCTTCATGGATATTCAGGAGCACTAAATCAGCCCAACAGAGTCTTATCAAACCCTTGGCTTTTTGATCTTTGAGATCCTAATCTTCTTGAGACATTGCCATTGGTTTTGTACCAAATATGGCTTCCCATAAATCTTGATCTACAAGCATGTCCTCCATTTTGAGTTTCCACAACTCAAAATTACTGCCATTAAACTTCTCTATCTCAAACCTCCCAGATGTGCTTGCCATCTCTTACCTGCAACAAAGATTTCAAAATCCTCTGCACAAGCTCCCACTCAAACGAAGATTAGTTCAAAAAACCCTCTACCCAACAACTAGAACTAAAGGTGATTAGGCTCTAATACCAACTGAAAGGAAGCAAGGTATGTGGAAAATGCTTCCTACACTGATCTAATAAGGAAAGACTTATGCAATTTTTCACTTTTATAGTTATAGATTAAGATGCACATTAACAGAAAGATAATAACAACTTCCAAATACAAATACAAAACTCACAACACAAGATATACACGGGGAAAACCCTTTCAGATAAAAACCCCACACTCCAAAGTCGCCCAATATATTATTCAAAAATCACAAAGATTACAATATACTTGCAGAGCAAGCTTTTATAGCAGCATATCCAACCAGAGATCCAGGAGGTAACTTGATATCTATAAGATTCTTAGATACAACCTCCATCTCAAGTTCCTAATATATAGGAGATACAATATAGTACACCGCCAACGGTAATTACAAAACCATGAGCTAAAACCACCCAAAAGTGGCACCCAAATTATATCCAATCAAATATACCTTGTGATGTGCCCAACCACACAACAACACATGTAACTCTCCCCTTTACAACTCTTTTATGTGTTGAACATGTTTTTACATTTCCTAAAACAGAAGGTCCAACTTCTAGAGGCCATAACTTTTGATTTGGGCGTCCGATTGACGAACCATTTTATGCGTCGGAAAGATCGTGAAGTGCTCTATCCCCCTGTAACTAGATATACTAATTATGAAAATTTTTGGGATGTTTAGATAAGGTTTGATACCCAAAAATTGAGTTCAAAACTTTTCTGACAGTTTCAAAAGAATAGAAACTTTAATATCTCACAATCTAGATATGATCTTGAGTTGAAACTCACCCGAGATGTTTACTTAGTTGTTCTGCACCTTCTGGGAAAATTTCAAGTCAACCTAAGGTCAATTGAAGGACTTACTAAAAATAGTAAGTCTTTTTATTTTAAGCTCATTTGGAGACTTTTGGAAACTTTGAAGGTTCCAGACCATTCTCCAAGATAAAGGGTATTCAAGAAGACCAAAACTGGGAAGAATAGTAATCTTTCGAAGTTGCAAGGTTGAGACACTTTTCTTAACATCTTTCATCTCTCAAGGACTTCATTGGGATCTTCAAATGATGGCATCACTTGTATGAATTAAAGCCTAAAGATCTTGTTTTGCGGGCTTAAACCTGGCCTCTAGGTTCTAACAATCAGGTGGAAGCCTTTGTTCTATTGAATGGTAGTAACATGGCGTTATCTTGTAAAGTGTCTAATATTTGGATAGAGGGGCATTCATCATTCATTATTGATGGTCTTAAAAGAGGAGGACTCATAATTGACACATACTATATCTTACAGGAAGCTTGATAGAGTTGTTAAGATTGTTTGTCAAATTTCAAATTGGGCATTGCTATCGAGAGGATAATAGAGTTGTAGACTTCATTGCCAACTTGGAAATAGATCAAGAGGAGTTGGATTCCACCTATACACCCCATCAGCTCAAAAAATTAGAGTGTTTGTAATAATTAATTAAGTAGGACAGCCCTATGTATATGGCTAGCAATACTTAAAGAGATAAATCTTGCCATTTATGGCATATCTAGTAGGCTCAAGTGATCTCAATGTCTAACAAAGGATGTCCAATCTCAAGGACTATTGATTTAAATTCGTTAGTGGGATCTATTTCAAGCTAGTGATGTTTAACTTGTCATTGGCTTTCGTATTTCTTCCTTAATGCCTTTTTTAGCAGTTTGCATGCAACCCCTTTCTTTTAGCTCTCAAGGACTTCATTGGGATCTTCAAATGCCAACATCACTCATGTGCATTAAAGCCTAAAGATCTTGTTTTACAAGCTCAAAATTGGCCTCAAGGCTAGCGTCAGGTTACTTCCATGGTAGTCTCCACATTTCCAGCCTCATTGCCTCCTTGGTTTCTGGGCACACACTTCTAGCCACTCATTGTTTAGGTGTCACATTTCCTTCACCTTATATATTGTAGTTCTCTTACAATTTATTTCACCTTGTCTATTTATATATTATGTTGGTGCCACCTTTTCTTGATGTTTAATCTATGGCTCTCTGAATCCCAAATCTTCACGTTCTTCTCCCCCATGTAGATGATGAACCCACCTATCAGGGAGCCATGAATACAATCTTTCTTCGATAGATCTTTGAAGTCAAGTGTAACAGTGTGGAATTTGTTGTCCATTGTGTCCTCAGTTACCATTTATCCTAGTCTAAGGATAGGCAGACTAAGGGATTAGAAATTGATTCCAGTTTTTTCTAACATTTTTGACCTGACAAAGGATTAGGAATACACTCATTCGATCAGGTTCGGTCTGGTTCACCCCTCCTTCAATCTAGATAGATGGCATTTATCATTGATGGTCTATGATTACTAGGAGGGTTTAGCACCTATTGGAGTGGTCTTTGATCATCGGCTCCTACAAACATTGCACCATGCTTCTTGTGTGTACATGGACCTACAGAGAGGCCTCAAGGTAGACTGTGCCAATGCTTTCAACCATCCTCTCAATGCTCACAGATTCCAACTCCCTAATGGACTTATGGACAAGGAAAAGGAGGTGTTTAATTCAATATGTTTCCTGTGTCATCATGCTCCTAACCTTGCTCCAAGCCCCCTACGTGTTCTACATACTTCATTTTCCCTCCCTTTTCCTCTACCACCTCCACAAGAGCACCATGACTCCAATTCGGAGTAGACTGGATGGCTAAGTGTTGTCCCCTCTCTATTCTTTCTCTTTTTGGTTTGTCTCACTCTTCTCCCTACTATATGTGGGTGAATTTTGTAAGCACTAAACTGGATGATACATCCCTAGTTTTCCTCCCATGGACAATGTAATTTCATTTTTTTAATACAGTATAGGTGATTTGTCACCTTTCTATTTTAAAAAAAATATTAT
Organism: Cunninghamia lanceolata; assembly: GCA_027924645.1. Classification (NCBI taxonomy): domain Eukaryota; kingdom Viridiplantae; phylum Streptophyta; class Pinopsida; order Cupressales; family Cupressaceae; genus Cunninghamia; species Cunninghamia lanceolata. The sequence continues at coordinate 4,412,445 of BSBN01000207.1, forward strand.
TTACTTTGGGGAATTTTAAATCTTACATTTTGGTGATAATTGTTTTTGTCCATCATGGATTTCCTTTAAGTTGGTTGATCTGATATCTTTGTTAGCAAAAAGATTTGTCACTGCTTATATTATTTGACTCGCTCTGTTGACGGTAACAATTTCACTAACAGTTGGATGATTTGTTTTTATAAAGCATCCTCTGAAGGTTTAGAAGGTATAACTCCCTTCTTATGATAACTTGAAAAGTTTCATGTTATGCTTTTAACTAGAAAGTGGGAAAGGTAATTGCATATAAAAATAAAATCTAACTAAACCACAACACAAACTGTATTGTAGGCAGGAATTTTTTTATCAATTTAACTGATTCTCCTTCAGACATAAGAATGAAAGAAAAACCAACTATCACTAAAAAATAATATCAACACCACCTTTGCATCGAATCCCAACATAAGAAAGAAGACACTCAGATGGATACAAACTTGTATAGAAGTAGGTTATCATTATTCCACATAGTGTTATATTGACATGAAGATTCCATTTCTTATATATCCAACATATGAAGAATAAATAACAAATACCAAAGAGACAATTACCTCATTGCCAATCCTCCCCTGATATTTATGAATTCCATCAATCACATACACTGTCTCAAAATATCCCCTTACTTCCAAAAGAAATATTTGTGATCTAGTTTCTGAAAAGTAATTTCCACCCAAAAGAATATCCCTCCTACTCTTTTACACCTACATTATATAGTGAAAAGAGAGGAACTAACTTCCCTGTACAATAGTTATACAACCAACTAGCTATAATAAAACAAGGTTCATGAGAAATACTTAAATGGAAGTAATCTCAAATAATAGAGAGTTTCAACATAACAATTTATAAAATCTAAAGAGTGGTTATGACATTGTTTCATTTTCTTCACCCTCTATAGCCTTAGAATTTTCTGGTTCTTCAAGAATCTTCTTATCTTCTTCATCTTTGACCTTTTGTGATGTATTCAGCTTAGCGTGTAAGACCTTGAATCTTCCTATGATTAAGAGAACATTTCTAGCATTGGGAATATTGGTGATTGCTAGCCTTTCTCTCCACTTTTGCAATACACTGCTAGCTTCCTCATACTTTCTTTCCATTTCTGTAATGTCCTTCTTGCAATTAAATAAGTGAATAGACACATTAGTGGGGTGTTCAATGGGATTTCCATTAGCATATTCATTTATTTTCAACTCTTTAGTCAACAAATTCTTGAAGGCCTATTTGATAGCATTTAGCTCCAACATGTTAGACTTAGTCTCATCATAGAGATCCACCCCCAAAGTCCCACAAGCACTTCTAAGACCCAACAAATAAGATTGATTATTCTTGGCTAGATTCTTTAAAACATTAATACATTGTTTCTCCATATAACATTTCCAATCTACACCAGCTAACCACTTCACTAATTCATTATCTTCTAGTTTTTCAATAACCATCTTAGTGACAAGAATACTAGAATCATATTTTGCCGTAGCTGTGAGATTGTTCTTGACTAAATTCAACATAGCTTCATCCTTTCTTATTTTCTTTAGATCGTCAAAAATCTCTATTTGCTTATTAGAAAATTTTCCTTAGAGAGTAAAGAAATTATGAATGAAATGGAGGCCATCTAATATCAATTTCTTGACCCACTCTTCCACTACACTCCCTAGATATTTATATTTTTTTATTTGATCTAATAATTCAGAAGTTACACCTTTAGGGATGCTAGTGGTAGCATCTAGTGGCTGTGAGTTGGTGTAAAAAATGGATTCAATATATGAGGTCAGAATGTCCACTTGGTCCTCCAAGACTTCATTTTCCATCTCTTTTTCTTCTAACTTGTTAGCCAAGATGTCTATAGATAACTTAGCATTATGTATATCACCTTGCATTGAAGGTGGCCCTAGGTCTACAATACTCACTTGAAAGTCATTTGCAGATATATCTTTCATTTCTTTATCCACCACTGGCTCTATAATCTCCACATATCTATGGTTGGAGACTGGGTCTACCATTAGCATGGACATCCTTTTGGCTTTCTTTGGGGTAGATTCTAATTTGAGTAGTCTATCCACCGTATCAAATTCAGTATCAATAATTTGAGAATATCTTCTTTTGTTTCCAACTTCTATTTTTAACCAAGTTGGGGTAATTGTCATAGAGCCATCACTTGTATCCTTTGGAGGGGCATTATCTACCATGGGAATACCATCCACCACTATATTTCTGAAGAGGGGGAGTTTGAAATAACCCATCTTGAGAGATGTAGGGAGGTGTACTTTGCCTTGCATTTGATGTGTCAACCTCATCTTCCTCACTCTACAATGCATGTTGTGATGCTCCTAATGTCTTGTATACCTATAGATTAAAACATATTTTAAACTTTATCGTCTTGTTGGGTATCTGGAGATTTTCTCCATCTAAACTTTTTGAACTTGTTTTCCCTTTGAGCACATCTATTCCACCTTGTCCTGCAACAGGAGACTGCAATGAGGCATCTTGAATAAAGGAAGGATTAACATGATCAGGAGTGCTAATAGAAACTTGTGGTATTTCTATCATTGGCTCCTTCTAGGAAGGAGAACTTGTACCACCATAATTCAACTTAGATTGTAGCCATGCTTGACTCCTATGTAATATTGAAAATGTTGCAATTTTAATTTCAGTGATCTCACACCCCAATCAATATCAAGCAAGGGATTAACACTCTTAGTAGCAAAAGCAAGGTCAAGAACATCAAAATAATCACCAACTATGTCAGGGATTTGCCAAGCAAGCCTATAAACTCTTATATGGTCTAGGGTCAGTATTGACCAGTCCCTCCTTCTAACTTCATACTCATCAGTACAGTCATCCCAAAAATCCTCTAAATCAGGTATATGCTTTCTAACCATAGGAAAATACAAATTATTTTTAACAAAATCTTTGTTGTCAATGTTACTCTTGGATCCATATGATTGAAAATGAAAGTGGTTTAGCAGTCTATCCACATTCTTGGCATGTTCTAGCTTTGCACAGGTATAGTGAGTTAACTTAAGAGGAAAATGATACCCTCTCTTCTTTGCATCATAATACCTTTTTCCTACCAGATAAGCTTGCCTACACACTTCCAAAAATATTAGGTTATCTGAGGCATATCTAGGCAACCTGAGTGGAGGAAATTCAAAACCTCTAATTTGGATATAAGTAAATTTAACATATTGAATAAAATAACTTCCAAATCCCATGACCCAGTTGGTAGCTTCATTTGAAATTCTAACTTCAAGATTTTCCCAAATCCTTCTGACCACAAGCATGAGGAAAGCATTATTCACTCTCCTATACACTTTATTTCCATTCTCCTCTTACAATTGAGAAAAATAATTGTTTTACCTTTGTCTCAGTAGTCATTGGACCTGCTACCTATAATCCTAGCCAATTTGGCTGTATGGTAGCCAACAAATAGATCAAGTATGAACACATGTGAAACTTCCTCTTATTATGAAAATTTACTAATTGATCATACAATTGATCATTTATTAGTCTTGATCAATCAATGTGTTGTTTTCCTATACAAATCACTAGAATATACTACACATCCAATTTTCAAAATTTTCACAATCTTTACTTCACATCACTATTTGCAATAAGGTAATGATGTTTGAAATTTCATCTTTGAAGTGTCCTCTAACCAAATTCTTAGGCAATTGGGAGTCTACCTTTTTCTCCATTTTAACTAGGTGGTGGCAATTGTATCTTTACATTTCTTAGCTCCATCCAAATAGAAATTTGTGGCTTGTCTAGTTTTATATTAGCATACTTATCATGCACTGGCAATCCTAACCTATCAGCAATGGAGTCCGTGTTTAACTGTAGGATTGTTTGGTTGCTCACATTTCTGATTTCTCTGGCTTCTACATTATAATTCTAAATGTAAGACATTATCAAATATGAACATTTCACCATTCGAGGGAAACCCCCAGTGTGTACCAATCCACTATAAAAGGTTTTCTAAGCAATAGGGGACCTGGGATTAGCATTCATTCTGAGCTGAAACTCATGGAAATTTACACATGCCTTAGGTTCGTATCTCTGACTCCTGACAATTCATTACTGATTATGAAAGAGATGTCCAGCCCTTTATATTTGTAGTTCATTTTGACTAACTCGAGAAACTAGTGAATGAAATTTTTGATTGGGGTTAAGCAGGGTAAACTCAAGTTACACAAACATAAACTATGACATATGGTGGAGAAAACTAAGGTTTTGCTAATCATGAATAATGGGAAAATTTTGAAATGCACCCCCCACACTTAGCTAGCTAGCAACAATCCTTTCAAATTGAAGAGAAGGCAACATAAACTTACCTTGATAATGACACTTTACGGGGAGAGGACGGCTAGACTAGCTATGATTAATTCCTAGGAGTGCTTCTTAAAATAACAATAGCAAATGACACTCATGAAGAAGATATTTCCTTTATAAGAAGAGGGAATAGGCTTAAGACATTTAATACCCTTTGCAATAAATATTGCTCTTTGGCTTACCCAAGCGCTTTATCAAAAATTGCATTTTCTCTTTTATTGGCATTTTGTGCCTTTTAAAACCTAGTTATCGGCATCATCTTCATATCACAAACTCCATTTTATTAAGCATTGTCGGTGAAAAGTAGCTTTTATGAACCATCCATCTAGCCGGTTATAAACCTTTATTTAATTGTCGGCAAACTTTTCATTTTGCGAACTCTGGTTTTGTATGTTGCCTTTGTTTAGTAAAAAAAATGTGACTTTCATGAACCTCTTGTATGCCCAACCATAAGCTTCTACTGCTTTATGGCATTTGTATCAATTCATGAACCAAAAGGTATCACTATTGTCAATAAAACATAATATTCATGAACTTCATTGAGTTAGGCTATAAGCCTAAGGCATAACAAGAGTTGTCATCTTATCAGTGAACCAGAGAAAGTTAGAACTCTTGAACTAAAAGTTTTACTTTAGGATAGGAATGTATAGATGATACTAAGGCTTCAAGCATGATTTATCAGAAAATCAGCAATCCAGATAAAAATAGAATTTAAGAACCAAAGGTTTCACTTAGTAAAGGACAAAGGTATCCAATAAAGACATGACAAAGAGACTTATTAGGAAATAGGTGAATCAGGAAAAAGCTTAACTTATGAACCAAAGATGAAAGTTCATGAAAATGAAGAAAGACTGACTAAGGCAAGGAGAGAACATGAATACTTGTCAGGGAAAATAAAGGTTTGAGAACTTAAACTTTTTTCAATAAGGTTCATGAATCACATTATTTTCTAACAAGTTCATCGATTGGGATATTTCTCAATAGAACAAAGAATAAGCCAAGTTTTTGAAACCTCAAAATTTTCAATAAAATACCAAAATAGTAAGGTTCCAAAGTTCAAAAAAGAGAGAAATTGTCAACTAAGAAGGAAAATGGTACAAGACTTAGGACCATGACTCAAAAATACAGGCAAAATGGAAATGAACCAAAAATTTCAAATTTGGGGGAAACAACTAGCTCTAATTGGGGACAAAGACTGGAAGGATGTAGAGACTAGTGCCTTATTTATTGGGCCATAGAGTCAAACCCGACACACCAACACATAAATAGGAAAATAAAATAAGACAAAACACAAAAATAAGGAAACTATAGTACAGGGAGAGACAAAGATCACCAATTGCAATATTTTAGATCTTGCCCATTATAGGTAAGGGGAAATTCAACACCATCTAAATATGCTAAAAAGTAGGAATTATCACCAGCAACCGCTCTGATCTTAAAAGGACCTTTCCATAGAAAGTCAAATTTCCCATGAGCTCCTTTAGATTCTCTTCTTTTATCCCACATCAAAACCAAGTCTACAATAACAAATTCTCTTTATCTGGCATTCTTATCAAAAATCTTCTTCACCTTCTTATGATGTTTTGTAATGCAATATACTACTTCCTCTCTTTGTTGCTCAATTTTGTAGAGGTACACAATCTTCTTTTCTATAGAGTCCCTGAAATGTTCATCTTCAATGGCTTTTTGCAAGTTCATAGATGCAAGCTCCAATGGAATAGGAAGTGCAATTCCAACACCATACACTAGCTCAAAAGGGGACATACCAGTGGCTATCTTTGAAGTAGATATATCTGCCCACAATGAATTATAGAGATTCTTGTGCTAGTTATCCTGATTATCCTCCACCAACTTTCGAACAATAGTAAATAAAATTTTGTTACTGGACTCTACCTGCTCATTCCCTTGGGGATAGTAATCCAAAGAATGTGAGAGACTAATTCTATAATCATAATAGAAGAGAGACATCTCTACAGAAAAGAAGCTTGAGGCATTATCTGTTATGATTTTCTTGGGAACTCCAAACCTAACCAAAATGTTTTCTTTCAAAAACTTACATACAACCTTAGATGTAATATGCTTTACAAGAGCAACTTCCACCCATTTGGTGAAGTAGTCAGTAGCTGTTAAGATATGAGTATGTCCAACACTAGAACTTGGATTAATAGGACCTATGAAGTCCAAACCCCACTGTTGGAAATGTTCTTCAGTGACTACATGCTTGAGAGGAAGGGCAGCTACAACAAATCTCATAATTCTTCACATTTAGATACCTATTCATATGCATCCTTAAACATACTCGACCAATAAAAGCAATGTCTCAAATTCTTAAAAGTTGTTACTAAGGCTGATACATGACCTCCACAAGATTCAATGTGAAAGAATTCAAGAAGATTTCTTTGTTGTTCTTTCTCCACATACCTTATAAATGTACCATCAATCCCCTTCTTATACAAAGAGTTCTCCCATATAACATACTTTGCATCTTTAATGATGCAGAGTGGCACAAGGGAAGCAACAACACAATGTTTACTATTCTCCTTCTTTCACTCACCCACTCACCTAGCCTTCAACCAACCAACCAAAGGCACATTCAAGGGTATATGAAGGGTTTGATACCCTGGTGATGACTCAACCTTCAAGGCTTCTCCCACACCTTAAGACAGATCAATAAACACTTTCCATGTAGTTGGTTTGATCCCCAACTTCCCAAAACTCTCCAACCTCTACTTTGACTAGTAAGGCTACTAGCCCTCCAAACCTAGTTTTCTCAACACAACTTGACAAAATCCCAAATGACCAGGCAAGTAAATGATGGTTTTAGATACCCTTTAAGGGACCCTATCAAACTTCCAAGTCTCCTATTCCAACTCTACTCCAACAACTTAGAACACTCACTAGGTCTCTAGGCCTAATTGATCAGTTTAGGGCTAGCTTACAAAGCAAGTGATCAATTTTGGGTGCATAGATTAGGGACAGGAATTTGGAACACTCCTACCATGCCCAAACAACACAAAACCACCATCTATTCACTCACCCTATCAGGATTTTGTCTTCTACAATAGCAAATTGCATAAAATAGGCCAAATACATGGTAATACTTGACCTAGGGCATCACCTTAAAATTTGAAAATAGCCTTTCCCCACCAAATGCTTTTGGAATCCTGTAGAGTACATCCCTAGCCTACATTTCACTAGTTTTCATGAATTTTCACTGGTGGGAATGCATTCTAGGGCCGGATTTATATGACAAACCCTAGAAAATAGGGTTTCTAGACCCGTTTTGAAAGAAAATTCAATAGCTTTTGACTCTGACCACTTCAAGACCTCAAACTAGTTGCATTTGAACCCTGACTTAGTCTAGTTTCAGGAAAAGTACATTTTCTCACCTGGCCAATCCATACAGGTTGTACACAGCAAGAAAAACAAGGAAAAAGTGACTATTTTTATTGTTTGAATGTCCAAAACTCTGTACCAGACCTCCTCCGCCGTACAAGAGTGAAATCACAATGTTATCAACTGATCCAAGTTAGTGTGCAACTTCTCCAAATAGTTTCAACCACCCAAAATGGAGTTGCAACCGGTTAATGTGTCATTGACACTATTGACAACACTTGATACTATGGCATTTTGCCTTAGCACAAAGACACCGATTGGTTTCACTTGTCCAATGGAGTCTTAACAACTATCCTACTCTCCTAAACATGACAAACATTTGAACAATCCAAACAACTAGGTCCAAGTGGACTAAGAAGGATGTGAGGTGCTTACAACATTTAAATGATTCCCTAAACAAACATTTAAACTTAAATGACTATTGCACTACCTATGACAACAAGACTGTCTGAACTAGGACTACAAAAAAAAACTAGATTCATTTAGACATTTGGACTAAGTCCACTACAAGAATGGCATTAAGCCTTATTATAACATGTAAATGGTCTCCAAGACCTCATTAAACCAAACAAAACATCTTGAACTTTAACCACAATTTAGACCTCTAGGTGGTCCTGCACCATACTCCCTGGCATGATGAAAACTCTTGTCCCAAGAGTTGTGGGACCTACACCAAACGTTCTTCCATCTCTGACTAGGAAACATGAACTCTCCTAGAGTTATCTTTCTCCTTCTCCAACCTGCATGGCATCTGTAAACAGTGTTAGAAACATCAAACCTATTGTGGTGTCCTTGCCTAGGACCTTGCTGCTCCAATGCTTCAGCTCTTCTCAACTAGAGGCTCTGATTCATTCTTCCCTGTACCTTCTGCTATTTGCCTAGCTTCTTCTAACTCCTTATAGGACACTCAATGTCCCCTACCTTAACATAACTCAAGTCCCAAGCTTGCTGCTCTCTAGGACTGTCATCCACCTTACTCTGTTGCAACTATTGCTGCTGTGTGCAATCATCCTTAACCTACACATTCAACTTCAATTTCTGTCCAAAGCAAATTGTAACCTATTCCTTCTTCTCCTCACAAGGTAAAGGAATCAATTTGAACTTCTTACCATATTTGTGCACTACATAGGTATTAGTATACCCATCATGAATTGTCCTTCTCAAATACTGCCATGGTCTGCCCAAGATTACATGCCCACATGTCATAGGAATAACATCACACAAAACAAAGTCCTGATATGGACCAATTGTGAAGTCAACATAAGCCTTCTTAGTGACCATTACCTGCTGCTCTTGACTCACCCAAGTGACATGGTAAGGACTGGGATGATCAAAAGTCTTCAACCCCAACTTATTCACCATTTCCCAAGAAACTAAGTTATCATGAGAACCTGAATCTACAATCAACTTGCATATCTTGCCATGACTCAAACAATTAGTTCTAAAATAGATACTTGTGGTGGTTGCTGTATCTTACCTCTTTCCACCATGAGCATCTCTCCATCCATCATTGGAGAGGCTGATGACATTTCTGGTTCTTCTAGCTTCTCCTCCTCTTGTGCCAAGTGAACTCTTGTATCCTTTCTCTTATCAATACCATCCTTCTTAGGACAGTTGAAAGATGTGTGTCCCACCTCATTGTAGTGATAACATCTACCTGTGAACACTCCTCTTCCTGATCCAAATCTACCTCCACCTCTATGTCCACATCTCTATTCTGTAGACAACTCCTTACCCTTCTCATTGCTATTCTAAACTTCACTAGTAGGTTTGCCCCTACCTCTGTTTCCTCTTCCATAACCTCCTTGCCTTTCTTGCTTCTTATTCACTCTCTCTTCAGCCCTGATGGCCAACTGAAAACACTCTCCAAGTGTTTTTGGTACTGCTAACCCAATCTCATCCTGCAAGTTATACCTAAGCCCATTAAGGTACCTTGCCACTTTCTCTTCTTCATCTTCCAGCCCACCTCTAATACTAAGCTTATGAAATTGCTCAGTATAAGACATAACATCCATGTCCTTCTGTTTCAGATTCTGTCTCATCCTCTTTGTCTGAATAGAGTAATCAGATGGAAGGAATTGATCCTTCAACATATCCTTCATCCTACTCTAAGAAGTGATTTTTGATGCACCTCTAGCCATTCTGTCTATCTGCACACTACTCCACTAGGTAAGTGATGTTCCTCTTAGTTTTGTCTTTGCAAACTTGATCTTTTTCTCATCATTCATCTCCTCATATTCAAAAAAAATTTCCAGGGCATCTATCCACCCTAACACTTCTTCACTATCCATCTTCCCCTGATAGATAGGTAGCTCTATGTTTGCCTTAGTTCTACTTCCTTGGACTGCCTTCAGCAATCTTACAAACTTCTTTTCTTCAGCATCTAACTCATCCTCAGGAGGATTCTCATCTGCATCCTCATCTCCTTCTGACTCACTTTGTTCATCCTTTCTTGAATTCTTCTCTAATGCTTCCAATCTTGCCAAGATTGTTGCATTCTCCCTTCTTACTTGCCTCAGCTCTCTGTCTCTGGTAGCATCCTGCTCTCTTCTGTCCCTCAGCTCTTTCTCTCTTGCCTCTAAGGCTTCTCTCAACTCAACATTCTCTCTTGCCATCTAGTTCTTTGGAGGCATCTTCACAACTCTCTCACAAACCTTATCTTCTTCACAAGATCCACAACACCTTCAAGGATCTACTAGCTAGCTCTGATACCAAAAATGATGCAGAGCATCTAGGACAGTAAAAGCATGATCATAACTTCACATGCAAAGATCACTCAAGATAGCCTTCAACACCATCTCCAACTTACTTTTGACATACACAATGAAGGAGGAATCAAAAACACCTTCCAAGATGCCAACTCCATCAAGATTCCATCTAGGTTTCTTGCCAAATCACTATATAGGTCTGCAGGACAGTAGTCCTTATTCTACCTTCTCAAGACAGTCACAACCTTATGACTCCATAGTAAATAGTCACACTATCTCCTTGGAGTGGTCTCCCTCTATGCAAACACAATTCCTTTGTCACATACCAATCCCTAGCATGCACACATACCAATGTCTTCATTAGCAAAGCAAAAACATGATGATCAAATCCACTACCTTCTTGACATGATTGTTGTCCTCGTCTGAACTCTTGATCATGGTTTCTGCAAGGTCATTTCACATGCCAAACTCACCTACACCTTCTCCTGCCTCCCCTATCCTCACAAGACCTTCAAGCAACTAAAATACAATCCATTCCATTGAACAAAGGCAGAAAATGGTTAATGGAATGGATAAAAATCCATCGGGTTGTTAGTATTACCCTAATTCAGGGTTCAAGACAGCTTATCACAAAATAGTAATTATCTCACACCTAACTCACTGTCAAGATCTCAAACAAGGCTCTACACAGAGGCACTTCAATCCCCTAACCTTCCATCACATTCATAGACTATGACCAAGCCGTACAGGTACGGTTTATTACAAGAGAACAATGATTTTCCTAACTGTGACAACAGAGTTAAGAATAGTTTAGAGAGAAATAATGATTTCTTTTACCTAGTTTTGTATCAAGTATCCATATAAAGCTTAAATCAAAGCTACTTCGGTCCTTTACCCATCCAATACATTCTATGACTATGACAATTCTGCACAAACTCAGGTACGGCTGGGAAAAGCAAAAAACTCAGAAAAAAGGCAGAAAAAATAGTTCTTTCTTGTTTCTATTTCCATTTCCACCGAATCTCTTTACAATAATGTTTGGCAGGCTACAAATAAACCTCATACCAAACATGGAGTGGTTGGGTCAAAGAAAACCCCAAACCAATGAGTTTTTCTTGATTTTTGCTGCACTAACTGACTATTTTTTTAGAAACTATCCTTTCTTAGACTATGTTTTTTAGTTTTTTGAGGTTTAAATGCCTTTAAACACTTGGATTAACCTTTGGTATGGTTATATCACACTTACTAACCTAAGACATGCCTTTTAAAGGCTTACAACATTTAAATGACTCCCTAAACAAACATTTAAACTTAAATGACTATTGCACTACCTATGACAACAAGACTGTCCGAACTAGGACTACAACAAAAAAACTAGATTCATTTAGACATTTGGACTAAGTCCACTACAAGAATGGCATTAAGCCTTATTATAACATGTAAATGGTCTCCAAGACCTCTTTAAACAAAACAAAACATCTTGAACTTTAACCACAATTTAGACATCTAGGTGCTTCTACACCATTTATAAAGTTACCCCAAACCTCTTGACCACACAAAATAGACCTTCCAATCATGGCTATGAAAAGCCTTATTACAAAACACATAAAAAAAAAACTCAACTTGTCAAAGATGCATCCAAATGCTTGAGGTGTCAAACTGCTCCTGGGTGCCCTGCACCATACACCCACTGTCAAACAGAACTCAAGTCTCTTGAGTTAGGAATGTTATCAAATGTGAAACCTTCCTTCTCAATGTCTGCTCTGCTCATCCAAGTGGCATCCTCCTGAGGTTTATTGAGCCACTTCACCAAGTACTCATAGTATGTGTGCCTCCTAGTCTGTTTTGCAATCCTCTTATCCAAAATGCACTCAATCTGATCAGGAGATGAAGGAATCAGTTCTTGGAGTGTCTGATTAGTTTGGTTTTCTTCATCAATAGTTTGAGGATCAGATCCTTTATAGGGATAAAGGTCTGAAACATTAAAAATTGGAGACAAAGCAATGCCATTCGGAAGTCTGATTTTATATGCATTTTCTCCACATTTCTTGAGCAATTCACAAGGCCCAATCTTCTTCATGAGTAGCTTGGTATATTTACCTGTAGGGAGTCTCTCCTTTTGGAGGTGTACCATGACCAAATCCCCTTCTTTGAACTGAAGATCCCTTCTCTTTCTGTTAGCAAACTGTTTATATTTCTGAGAAGTGGACTGCAATTTTTGTTGTACTTGTTCATGGACATCTTTCATCACTTGAACGAAGTCTTCAGCCAAGGCACTATTATTTTCTAGTCCTCTAACCTCCCTAAGTTCCAAAATACCCCTTGGGTGAGTGCCATAAACAATTTGGAAAGGAGATAGGCTGGTGCTTCTGTTGACAGTGTCATTGTATGAGAACTCTACCTGAGCCAAAACTGAATCCCAACTTGCACCTTGCTCCTTTGTTAGGCATCTTAGGAGGTTGCCAAGTGACCTATTAATCACCTTTGTTTGTCCATCAGATTGAGGGTGATAGGTAGATGATAATGACAAGTTTGTACCTAGTCTCTTCCAAAGTGTCCTCCAGAAGTGTCCTATGAACTTGGGGTCTCTGTTAGAGATTATGGACAAAGGTAAACCATGTAACCTAACTATTTCCTTGAAGAAGAGACCTGCTATATGTGAGGCATCATGTGTGGTTTTACATGGGATGAAGTGAGCCATTTTTGAGAACTTATCAACAACCACAAAGATGGTATCATGTCCATTCTTGGTCCTAGGCAAACCAAGTACAAAGTCCATGCTTATGGAATCCCAAGGCTTTGAAGGAATAGGTAGTGGAGTGTATAAAACTACATTTGGTGTATGCCCCTTGGCTCTTTGGCAAATTTGACAAGTTTCAACAAACTTCCTTACATCGGTTGGCAACTTTGGCCAAAAATAGTATCTCCTAACCAATTCTAGGGTCTTATCAATGCCAAAGTGGCCTGACATGCAACCACAGTTCTTTTCCTTAATAATGTTCTCTCTAACAGACCCTCTTGGGATACACAACATGCTACCCTTGAAAAGATATCCATCTTGTAACAAAAAATTAGAAAAATCAGTGTTATACCTTCCTGTCATGGCCTTGCAAGATAGGTACGGTTCTTTAAAGTCTTCATCTACTGCATACTAATCTTTGATGGCATGAATACCTGTACTTTCCAACTGAATAGTCTGCACAACAAGATTTCTCCTACTTAAGGCATCAACTACCTTATTGGCCACTCCTTTCTTGTGTTTTATTGAGAAGGTGTATGCTTGGATGTACTCCATCCACTTGACATGTCTGTGGTTTAACTTCTACTGCCTGTTCAAGAAGCTCAAAGCATGGTTATTAGTGAAAACTATAAATTCCTTAGGCAATAAGTAGTGTCTCCACTTCCTCAATGACTGAACCATGGCATATAATTCTAGATCATAGGTGGAGTAGTTCTGTTTTGCCTCATTTAACTTCTCACTAAAGAAGGCTACAGGCCTCCCATCTTGACTTAGGACTCCCCCAACAACCCTCTTACTTGCATCACACTCTACCACAAAGACCTTGTCAATATCAAGAAGAACAAGGACCGGTTGTTCTGATATTTTTTTCTTTAACAGTTCAAAAGCTTGATTGGCCTCATTTGTCCACACAAACACACATTTCTTGCCCCCTTTTATGGTGTCAACAAGTGGAGCACAAATACCACTAAACCCTCTAATGAACTTTCTATAAAAGCTACACAAACCATGGAAACTCCTTACCTCAGAGGCTGTTGTAGGTGTGGGCCAATTAAGAATGGCTTCCACCTTGTTTGGATCCATTTTTAGGCTGCCCTTAGAGATGACAAACCCCAAGAATATCAACTATTCTTGTAGGAAGAAACATTTGTCAAGGTTGATTCTCAACTTCTCCTCTTGAAGCCTCCTAAGCACTTGATGGATATGCCTTATGTGGTCTTCCTTGCTATCACTAAAAACTAATATATCATCCAAATACACAACAATAAACTTGTTAATGAAAGGTTTTAGCATCTCATTCATCAATCTCATGAAGGTGCTTGGTGCATTTGATAAGCCAAAAGGCATGAAAACCCATTCAAATAGTCCTTCATTGGTTTTGAAGGCAGTTTTCCACTCATCCCCCTCCCTTATCCTGATTTGGTGATAACCACTTTTTAGATCTATCTTGGTAAAATACTTAGCCCTACCCAAGCAATCCATTAAATCTTCTATTCTATGTATTGGATATCTATACCTAATAGTGATCTTATTAATGGCCCTGGAGTCAGTGCATAGTCTCCATGTACCTTCCTTCTTGGGTGCAAGTACTGCAGGTACTGCACATGGACTAATACTCCTCCTTATAAGTCCTCTATCCAACAAGTCTTGGATTTGTCTTACCACTTCTGCATTTTGCTCTGGAGTCAACTTGTAGGCTGCTTGGTTTGGTAGGGTGGATCTAGGGATGAGATCAATGCAATGACTAATCTCCCTTTTTGGTGGAAGGGCATCCTTACTCTCATCGGCTATCACATCATGGAACCTTTCTAATAATTCTTCCACTTCCTTTGGTCCAATCCTCCTAAGAGGTTGCTACACTTTGACCTTCTTGGGATTTACATCCTTGGGCTTGATGACTACTGCAAAACATGGCACTTTCTCTTCCTTGAGGTTAGCCAAAAACTCTTTTTCACCTACCAACATAACTGAACTAGAAATGACCTTCTCTTTGCAATCATCAATCAAAGGAGTCATTGTGAAATTTTCACCATTTTTGGACAAATGAATCACATTTTTCTTACCATCATGTTGGGCACTTGTGTCATGTTGCCAAGGCCTTCCAAGAAGAAGGTGGCATGCATCCATATCCACTATCTCACAAAGAATCCTATCATGATATTCACCTATCTTGAATTCAACCCAACATTGCTCTTTCACCACAATTTGTTATTCCTTGGTTAGCCAAAAGACTCTATAGGGGTTAGGATGGGGTATCCTTTCCAATCCTAACTTAGTCACCATTTCATTAGAAGCCAAATTGTTAGAAGAACCTGAATCAACTATTACCTTGCAAACTTTTCCTTTCACCTTGCAAGTGGTTCTGAACAAGTTGTTCCTTTGGGGCTGCTCATTGGTGGTTGGCATGATGAGGGACCTATTAAACATGATGCACTCTCCACTCTCTAGTGCTGCAGACTTGGAAGAGGATGTTTGATAACTTGTGGTGCTTTGAAAGTCCTCTTCTTGAAGGAGTTGTACCCTTCTATCTTTCTAATTTGCAGCAGTGTTTCCCATCTTCTCCGGGCACCTAAAGGATTGATGTCCTATTTGATTGCAAGAGAAACACCTTCTAGTGAACACATTGGGACCCCTACCCCCACTTCTTCATTTGCCATTACCTCTCCCTCTAAACTGACCCTTATCAGCACTGTCTCTGTCAGTAGCCACTTGACTACCTTCTTGGAATCTGCCAACTTGGGGTCTTGAAGAATTATCTCTATTTTGAAATCTGCCTCTGCTACTACTATTTGAATCACCTTTTCTCCTTTGCTTATCCTCAATCCTCAGTGCCATTTGAAAGCACTTATGGACTATCTCTGGGTTAAAGAGGGTTAATTCATCTTGAATGGAGAACTTGAGGCCATTGAGATACCTTGCAAGCTTCTATTTTTCATTCTCAGGCATCTTGGCTTTTAATGTCATCTTGTGAAACTCCTCTGTGTAGGTTCTCATGTCCATGTCCTTCTGTCTCAAGTTGTACAACTTCTTGTGCAAGTTGACTTCATAATCCTTAGGGACAAATTACTTCTTGATTTCAAGTACCATCTTCCTCCATGTAGAGATAGGGTTCCTATCATCCTGTATCCTCTCATTTTGAATGAAGTTCCACCAACTCAAGGCTGGCCCTTTCATTCTTGATTTGGCAATCCTCACTTTCTGATTTTCTGCCACTTCTTCACATTCAAAATAGTTCTCCATTGCCTCTATCCAATCAAGGTACTCCTCTAGATTCATCTTACCAGGAAACATAGGTAAATCCACCTTAGTGTCGTTCCAACTCAACTTTCCAAGTGCATCTAGGAATTGTCTTTCTGACATACCTCCTAGTGGCTCTTCCATGGGCACTTCTTCTTCCTCATCTTGATCCTCTTCCTCTAAATCTAAGATGACTTCTGGCTTCTTCTTCTTGTCCTTGTTTTTCTTCAAATTTTCTATCTCAGCCTCCACCCTTTTGTTCTTGGCTGCTTGCTCTCTCACTATCTTTGCCAATTCGGCATTAGTCACTCTTGAAGGGGCTTCCTCCTCTTCTTCTCTGTCTCCCATCTCTTTGATGGCTCTGATACCACCAGATGCAAAGTGGCACAAGGGAAGCAACAACACAATGTTTACTATTCTCCTTCTTTCACTCACCCACTCACCTAGCCTTCAACCAACCAACCAAAGGCACATTCAAGGGTATATGAAGGGTTTGATACCCTAGTGATGACTCAACCTTCAAGGCTTCTCCCACACCTTAAGACACATCAATAAACACTTTCCATGCAGTTGGTTTGATCCCCAACTTCCCAAAACTCTCCAACCTCTACTTTGACTACTAAGGCTACTAGCCCTCCAAACCTAGTTTTCTCAACACAACTTGACAAAATCCCAAATGACCAGGCAAGTAAATGATGGTTTTAGATACCCTTTAAGGGACCCTATCAAACTTCCAAGTCTCTTGTTCCAACTCTACTCCAGCAACTCAAAACACTCACTAGGTCTCTAGGCCTAATTGATTAGTTTAGGCCTAGGTTACAAAGCAAGTAATCAATTTTGGGTGCATAGATTAGGGACAGGAATTTGGAACACTCCTACCATACCCAAACAACACAAAACTACCATCTATTTACTCACCTTATTAGGATTTTGTCTTCTACAACAGCAAATTGCATAAAATAGGCCAAATACATGGTAATACTTGACCTAGGGCATCACCTTAAAATTTGAAACAGCCTTTCCCCACCAAATGCTTTTGGAATCCTGTAGAGTACATCCCTAGCTTGCATTTCACCAGTTTTCATGAATTTTCACTGGTGGGAATGCATTCTAGGGCCGGATTTATATGACAAACCCTAGAAATAGGGTTTCTAGACCAGTTTTGAAAGAAAATTCAATAACTTTTGACTCCAACCACTTCAAGACCTCAAACTAGTTACATTTGAACCCTGACTCAGTCTAGTTTTAGGAAAAGTACATTTGCTCACCTGGCCAATCTGTATAGGCTGTACACAGCAAGAAAAATAGGGAAGAAGTGACTGTTTTTATTGTTTGAATGCCCAAAACTCCGTACCAGACCTCCTCCGCCGTACAGGAGTGAAATCACAATGTTATCAACTGATCCAAGTTAGTGTCCAACTTCTCCAAATAGTTTCAACCACCCAAAATGGAGTTGCCACTGGTCAATGTGTCATTGACACTATTGACAACATTTGACACTATGGCATTTTGCCTTAGCACAAAGACACTGATTGGTTTCACTTGTCCAATGGAGTCTTAACAACTATCCTACTCTCCTAAACATGACAAACATTTGAACAATCCAAACGAACTCAAAAAGCCATCATTAGACCTACTAGGCCTAAGTGGCACAACTAGGTCCAAGTGGACTAAGAAGGATGTGAGGGTTATAAAGTTACCCCAAACCTCTTGACCACACAAAATAGACCTTCCAATCATGGCTATGAAAAAGCCTTATTACAAAACACATCAAACAAAAACTCAACTTGTCAAAGATGCATCCAAATACTTGAGGTGTCAAACTGCTCTTGGGTGCCCTGCACCATTTAAGTTTTGCGTTCCTATTTTCTTTGGCTGAAAGGTGAGGTGGGCATTTAACATAAGTCAACAAGAAAGAAATATTGGAGAACCACTCATCAGTAGTACTTAAAAATAAAGTAAGAGGAACATCTTCATCCTCCTTAGGTGGGATTTTTGCTATCAACTTGCAAAGACCTCTCCCCCTAACTAGCTTAGTTAGTTTGATGGTGACATCATATTCTTGAACCTTTGTTACACAAGATCTCCTTTTATTACTACTAATTTTCTACTGTGTCAAAATAGATTTAACTATAGGATCTAGAACATAAATAAAACTATGAGAATGAAGAATGTAAAACCTGAATCACATTATCGCCTTTACCACTACAAACGCATGTTTCTCTATAGGTGATTAATTCAACTCATGCTTCTTCAGAGGTGTATTCTTGAAAGCTATAGCGGACTCCATGCCTTGTTCATTCTTCTAGAGTAGTATGGAGGATAAGGTATGCTCTGATGCATAGCAATAGATGATGAAATCTTTGTTGAAGTCTGGCTGTATCAAGGTTGGAGCATTGGTTAATTACTTCTTTTATAGCTTTGAATGCTTCTTTTCCCTCATTGCTCCACTTGAAAATAGGTTTGTCTTTCATCATTTATGCTATATTCCTAGTCAGCTCCACGAAATCAGATACAAATCTTTGTAAGAAATTAACCTACCCAAAGAAAGATTTTGTGTGGCTCTTGCTGGTAGGTAAGCTCAACTACTGAATGGATTTGAGTCTCTCAGGGTCTATCTTGATGCCTTGTTTGGAGATGATATGTCCTAAGAGTTTTCCTTCAGTAATGGCAGAAATAGATTTCTTAGGATTAAAGGATATACCTTTGTCTCTACATCTCTGCAACAAAACTTCTAGATGATCAATTTGATCATCTCTCCTTACAAAAGACAATTAGATCATCAAGATAGATCACAATTGTCTTGTCTTTTAGATCCTTGAAAGACAAGTCCATGGATCTCTAAAAGGTTGTTCCAGCATTAATGATCCCAAAAGGCATCCTATTATAGGAAAAGGTCCCTTTAGGAGTAGTAAAGGTCATCTTATGTTGATCTTCAAGATCCATACCAATTTGATTGGAACTTGAGAAATCATCCAACATTAACATCATCTTAGATCCTGAGACCATCTTTAAAATACAATCCTGTAGGAATACACAGAACATTGAGAGGGGGGGTGAATCAGTGTTAACAATTTTAACACTTTTCAACTTTTTAATAAACTTGATTTCACAATTATACAATTCTCAGATAGATATGTAAAAATATAGAACATCAACACAAAAATTTGACACAAGAAATTTCCCGAGTGGAAAACCCTCCTGGGGTATAAAAACCACTCAAACTGCCTCACTGGCTTAAATGAAAACTTTTTAGATTTACAAATGTCTCACTGACATATACAATTCTGCCTCATTGGCACATTGTTCTTCTCTGCAAGTCTCACTGACTTTCAATGTCAAAAATTCAATGAATAAAACAAATCAGGGGGTTTCCCTGTTTCATTCAATCTCAACACCTTATCTCTCCATTAAAAATTTGCAAATGTACATTTTCTGCAATTAATCTTCAACTGACATCTTCATATTATCAATACTTGATTTTTCAATAAGCATCATCTCCAAAAACCATTTAATCAAATATGATATTTAACATTATGTCATACCTCTACAATATAACAAAAAAAATTTCAAATCTACACTTTGATATTTCTTCCCTTCAAGTTTGTTAGATTTCCTCTCTGCAATACTGAACTGATATCAACAAAAAGCTTTAATCTTCTCTGAAAAATTGTTCTTCATCTTTGATCAAACTCTTCATCCTTTTCAATACACTTCCATGCCATCAAGAACACCTTCATTCATTTCTCATCAAAAACTAATTTTTTTTATCACACCAACTATATGTATATTTATGTTTTCAATATTCGAGCAACATGCATTTACCAAATAAAATCTTATAAACTTTCTAACTTCCACACTTTCTAAATTCAAAAAACTCTTCAACTTCGGTGTAGAAATAGAAACATACATGCCTTTTTGTCTTTTTACATCATAGTGCATGTCAAATTTAATGGTCTATCATAACTGTTTCACACTTTTTTTATATTGAATCTTATCCACACGATATGGGTTTCGCTCCACTTTTCTTTTTAAACACTATCGTTGATGCGAAATTCCCATTGGGACACCTTCGAGCCACACCTGATGACCGGTAGCCTAGCCAATAGGGCTGGTAACACAAACGATGCAAAACCCTTGATATTGTCACTTAAGTGACCACAACCACTCCAACCGGTCAACAATAAAACAGACATAAAGTGAATGACGTTTAGTGAATAACACTTTGAACATGTTTTATGATATTCTATTTTGTGCTTTGTGAGCTCAATTTGACTTAATTGAGCAAGAATATTTTGCCCTAAAAAAAATCTGCAAAGAATAACTGACAACAAATTTCAAACATAAATCTTCTGCACAAGTAGATTCTCTGTAACCCTTTCACTATACACCTTATGACATGGAGATTTGATTTGCACACATATTCAATCCTGTGATGGGATTACTACCACCAAGGTCATTAATAAAGACTACTCTGAATTTCCTGAAATAACACACTGAAAGCATGAAGCAAGACTCCACTGCCATGATGCCAATTAGGTGATACATATTATCCCTTGCCTTAATTCAACACTTGATCCAATGAAAAATCAATTGTCAACACTATGCCACTGTGATTTACTGAACTGAGTCACTGAAAAATTTGAGAAAGCATCACCATGGTAACCTTGACAAATCTAAGAGATCACAACCAAGATCACCAACATTTTGACATCAATGAGAAGACAACAATACACAAGATAGTCTACAAAACTCCCCCTTTGTCTTTGACATTGATGGCAAAACCATAACTCACTTCTCCCCCTTTTTGACATAAAAATGTCAAAGGCAAAATAAATACCACAACCAATAAAGTCCTGTTCTTGTAAATGCAATCCTCTGTCATGAAAAATATGTCAAAACCCACACTCTACTTCACACTGATCAAATGCACAATATTGTAACACAACCAACCACAAAAAAATGTTCCATACACTTATTCTTTTTACAAATATGTACAAAAACTATACACAAATTATGTACAAATGTAATGAGATTCAGGACATCATAATGATATAGAAGACAACTCCCCTTGAATCTAATATCTTTGTATCTTATTGAAGAGAGACAAGTGACAGAACTCCTAATCTCTGTCTCAGAGTTTCAATGTCTCCTTTGGCAAAGGCCTTGTGAAGATGTTAGCCAATTGATCACTTGTATGCACATATTCCAAAGCAACTTCATTTTCAATCACCTTTTCCCTTAGAAAATGATATTTGATAGCAATGTGCTTAGTTCTTGAATGCATTATAGGATTCTTTGACATATTGATAGAACTAGTGTTATCACAAAGAATAGACACATGCTTTTTAACCTCAACCTTACTATCAAGAAGTGATTCTACCATCCAAAGTACTTGTGTACATCATGAAGAAGCAGCAATGTACTCAACTTCAGCTGTAGATAGAGAAACACAATCTTGTTTCTTACTATGCCATGCAACCAATCTACCACCCAGAAAGAAAGCTACCCCACTTGTACTTTTTCTGTCATCAAGACACCTAGCCCAATCTGCATCTGTATAGGCAAGAAGTGTAAAATCATTGTGTCTAGGATACCATAAACCAAAATCAAGTGTACCCTTAACATATCTAAAGATTCTCTTAACAGCATTTAAATGTGATTGTTTAGGACAAGCTTGAAATCTTGCAACCAAACAAATAGCTTGCATAATATCAGGCCTAGAAGCAATGAGATATAAAAGGTTGTCAATCATAGATCTATACAAAGATTGTTCTACTTCAGGTGATTCATCATTTTTACTTAGCTTATGCCCTGTTTCCATAGGAGTACCCAAAGGTTTGCAATCATCCATTTGAAATCTCTTTAACATCTCTTTTGCATATTTATTTTGTGAGATAAATATTCCCTTTTCAAGCTGAGATACCTGAAGACCAAGAAAGAAAGACAATTCTCCCAACATAGACATTTCAAATTCTGACTTCATGATGTTAGGAAATGAATGACTCATATAATCATTGTTACTACCAAAAATGATATCATCAACATAAATTTCAACAACCAGAATATCCTCACCTTTGATTAGATAGTACAGATTACTGTCTACACCTCCTTTTGTGAACCCCTGTTCTTGCAGAAACTAATCTAGTCTATAATACCAAGCCCTTGGAGCTTGCTTTAAACCATATAAGGCCTTTTTCAACCTATAAACATGATCTGATTTATTTTTATTCACAAAACCTTCTGGTTGATCCATGTAAACTTCTTCTTCAAGATCTCCATTTAGAAAGGCTGATTTTACATCCATTTGGTATACTTTGAAATTTTTATAAACTGAAAAAGCTAAAAACATTCTTATAGCTTCTAATCTAGCAACAAGAGCAAATGTCTCTTCAAAGTCAATTCCTTCAATTTGTGAATACCCTTTGCAAACCAATCTAGCTTTATTTCTAACAACTTTACCTTTATCATCAAGCTTATTTCTAAAAACCCATTTTAATCCAATGACATTCTTACCTTCTAGTCTTGAAACAAGTTCCCCTGTTTTGTTCTTTTCTATTTGGCTTAACTCCTCTTCCATGGCCTTAACCCAAGCTTCATCTTTGCTGGCCTCAACATAATTCTTTGGTTCCATTTCAGATATCAAACACACATGTGCTTGATTATGTGCAGCAGCAAGCTTTCCTCTTGTTAACACACCACTGTCCTTGTCCCCAATGATCAACTCATGAGGATGATCTCTTTGATATACCTTTGAAGAATTCTTTGTCTTAACATCAACTGATTTTTCAAAATCTTCTTCCTCTTCCTGAATTTCGTCTTCCTTTTGAATTTCTTCTTCCTTTTGTGAATGATGATCATCTTCTTTGTCATGAATCAATTGTACACAGGGCTGCAAAATCTCATCCACTTTAACATTAGTACTTTCAATTATTCTTTTGAGCCTTTTGTTAAAGCACTTATATGCTTTGCTGTGTGTAGAATAACCAAGAAATATGTCTTCATCGCATCTAGACTCAAAACTACACAAGCTATCATTATCTTTCTTGATGTAACACTTACTTCCAAAAATTTTAAAGCAACCAACATTAGCTGACTTACCATACCAGAGTTCATAAGGAGTATAATTTGACTTTACCCTTAATTGAGCTCTGTTTAAAGTATATACAGCTGTATGAATAGCTTCTCTCCAATAGATGTTAGGAAGATTTGCATCATGTAGTAAGGTTCTTGCCATTTCTTTCACAGTCCTGTTTTTTCTTTCAGCACTCCATTTTGTTGTGGAGTTCTAGGAGTGGAGAATTGCCTTCTTATCCCATGTTTTTCACAATACTCCTCAAATTCCTTTGAAGTATATTCTCCTCCATTGTCTGACCTTAAAAATTTTAGCTTGAAATCAGATTCCTTTTCAACCATCTTTTTGAAGATTTTGAATCTATCAAATGCCTCTGATTTATGCCTTAAGAATGTTACCCATGTCATTCTTGAAAAATCATCAATGAAAAGCATAAAATATTTTTCTCCTCCCAGAGCATTAGTTCTTGTAGGACCACACAAATATGAATGTACCAGCTGCAGAGGTTTTGAAGTAAAATACTCCTTAGGTTTGAAACTAACTTTGGTTTGCTTACCCAGCTGACACTCTTTGCATGTAGTATTACTTGGTTTTGAAATATGAGGCATATTTCTAACATTGTGATTCCTGTTGATTCTCACAAGATTGTCAAAATTCACATGACCAAGTCTTCTATGCCATAACTAGCTTTCTTCAACTTGACCCATGAAACAGATATGGCTATCAACACTTTTAGTTTCAGAGTTATGAAGATTGTAGATGTTACCACTAGTCCTTAGACCTACTACAATAACTTTACTTGATTTCTTTTTGATCTCACATCCATGTGCATCAAAAACCACATTAAAACCATTGCCACATATTTGACTAACACTTAACAAATTATGCTTCGATCCCTCTACAAAATACACATCATGTAGTGGTGTTTCATCATCAAGAAGAATTGTACCTTTGCCTTTGATCATAATGCAATCACTATTTCCAAACATAACAGAGCCTTCATTAATGTCTTCAAATTTAACAAATTTATCTTTGTCTCCTGTCATGTGGTTGGAACAGCCACTGTCAATCACCCATTGTTCCTTCTTTTTGACATGAAAAGCAGCTTGTGCAATCATAACATCAAAGCTCTTATTGATTACCTTAGGTTTCCAAACAAGCAACTTCTTTTCAGGACTTAAAGAAGACAACCCTGAAATAGTATTCCTTGTAGTTTGCTGCATTTGCAAAGAAGGTCTACAAAATTTTGCAATATGCCCAAAATTCTTACAATTGTGACACTTCAAACTTCTTAAGAACATGAATGGGTTCCTTGGAAATAAATGCATTTCTCTTTTGACTCCAAATTTGCATTCACTGGCTTTATGTCCAAACCTGTTGCAACAAAAACAATATCTAGTAAAATGAGCATTATACCTAAAAGTTTCATTCATTTTGTAGTTTGTTGTCCTTATGATTGATTTGTCAATTGTACTAGCCTTTTGAGAACATTGTCCTTCTTCAAATCCAAGACCTGATTTGTCTTTGAATCCTTTTTGTCTATCAAGAAGATCATCAAGTTTATCACTACTTCTGCACATATCAAGTCTTCTTCTAAGATCCACAATTTTAGCTTCAAGTGTATGACATTCCTTGTCCTTATTATTCAGCTCTTTACTTTTATCATCAATAATTCTCTTACTTTCTTCAAAAGATAGAATTAGATCAGTAATCTGTTTCTCATAACAAGTTAATTTATCATTCATGATATCATTTTCTTTTTGAAATTGACTTCTTTGTGCAATGATCTCCTTTTTGAGTTTCTTGACTTGACTTAATGCACACTTCAATTCTCCTTCAAAATCAATAACAGCTTCACAACTGTTTGATTGTTCTTCACATTTTTCATTTTGAACTTCATTGAGAATAGCCATAAATAAGGCCTGTGCATTTTCATCAAGAAAATCATCTGAGTCACTTTCAATCACATCAACATTTTTGATGAACAAACTTCTTTTCTTTCTCAAATTATTCTTTCTTCTAGAAACAAACTGTTTCTTTTTGAATTGTTTCTTGTTTTCATCTTCATCACTGTCTAAGTCTTTATAAGGACACTGAGCTGCATAGTGTCCAATCTTTCCACATTCAAAACATTTGAATGGAAGCTTACCTTTGTACTTACCAACAGATCCCTTTTTTAAATTTGCTTGCAAGAGATATTTCTTGATCTTCATCCAACTCTTCTGAATCAGAAATCTCCTTTTCTTTTCTAACTGATTTGAAAGCAGCTTCTTTGCTTGAAGGTATATCATTACTAATTCTCATCTCATAAGCTATGAAGGTGCCATGAAGTTCATCAAAAGTTACTTTACTTAAGTCTCTTTCTTCAACTCCAGACACTTTGGACTCATATTTTGAATTTAAGGTCCGTAAGATTTTTGTAACAACTGTCTTCTCTTCCAGTGTATCACCAAGTCCTCTTATAGCATTTACAATTTCTTGAACTCTTAGAAGATATTCTACCACTTTCTCATCATCACTCATCTTGAGACTTTCAAATTTGGCTCTGTAGGATTGCAGTTTTGCTTCTTTGATTTTATCATCTCCTTGATAAATATTAGACAGTTTGTCCCATATTTCCTTGGCTGTTTTACACTCCATGATTTTGACAAGTATGTCATTGGTAAGACCACAACATAATGCATTTTTAGCCTTAGCATTATTTTCATATGCCCTTTTCTCATCAGCTATAGTAGGAGGATTTGTAGCAGTATATGCAGTTACAATGGCAGCATACACATCATACCCCAAAGATGACAAATATGATTCCATCCTGAATTTCCAAAAAGCATAGTT
Source organism: Cunninghamia lanceolata (assembly GCA_027924645.1). Taxonomy (NCBI): domain Eukaryota; kingdom Viridiplantae; phylum Streptophyta; class Pinopsida; order Cupressales; family Cupressaceae; genus Cunninghamia; species Cunninghamia lanceolata. The sequence continues at coordinate 4,438,792 of BSBN01000207.1, forward strand.
AGACCCATCAAACATAGGTGCTTTGTAATTTGAATAACCTTCTTGACTTGCCATGATAAGTATTCCAGAAATATAATCTACCCAAGTTGATTAAGCTTTGACAGGGAACCAGGCTCTGATACCAATTGTAGGAATACACAAAACACTGAGAGGGGGGGGGTGAATCAGTTTTGTTAACAATTTTAACACTTTTCAACTTTTTAATAAAATTGATTTCACAATTATACAATTCTCAGATAGATATGTAAAAATATAGAACATCAACACAAAAATTTGACACAAGAAATTTCCCAAGTGGAAAACCCTCTTGGGGTATAAAAACTACTCAAACTGCCTCACTTGCTTAAATGAAAACTTTTTAGATTTAAAAATGTCTCACTGACATATACAATTCTGCTTCACTAGCACATTGTTCTTCTCTGCAAGTCTCACTGACTTTCAATGTCAAAAATTTAATGAATAAAACAAATCAGGGGGTTTCCCTGTTTCATTCAATCTCAACACCTTATCTCTCTATTAAAACTTGCAAATGTACATTTTCTGCAATTAATCTTCAACTAACATCTTCATATTATCAATACTTGATTTTTCAATAAGCATCATCTCCAAAAACCATTTAATCAAATATGATATTTAACATTATGTCATACCTCTGCAATATAACAAAAAAAATTTCAAATCTACACTTTGATATTTCTTCCCTTCAAGTTTGATAGATTTCCTCTCTGCAATACTGAACTGATATCAACAAAAAGCTTTAATCTTCTCTGAAAAATTGTTCTTCATCTCTGATCAAACTCTTCATCCTTTTCAATACACTTCCATGCCATCAAGAACACCTTCATTCATTTCTCATCAAAAACTAATTTTTTTTTATCACACCAACTATATGTATATTTATGTTTTCAATATTCGAGCAACATGCATTTACCAACTAAAATATTATAAACTTTCTAACTTCCACACTTTCTAAATTCAAAAAACTCTTCAACTTCGGTGTAGAAATAGAAACATACATGCCATTTTGTCTTTTTACATCATAGTGTACGTCAAATTTAATGGTCTATCATAACCATTTCACACTTTTTTTATTTTGAATCTTATCCACATGATATGGGTTTTGCTCCACTTTCCTTTTTAAACATTGTCGTTGATGCAGAACTCCCGCCGGGACACCTTCGAGCCACACCCGATGACTGGTAGCCTAGCCAATGGGGCCGGTAATACAAACGATGCAGAACCCTTGATATTGTCACTTAAGTGACCGCAACCACTCCAACCGGTCAACACTAAAGCAGACATAAAGTGAATGATGTTTAGTGAATAACACTTTGAACATGTTTTATGATATTCTATTTTGTGCTTTGTGAGCTCAATTTGACTTATTTGAGCAAGAATATTTTGCCCTAAAAAAAATCTGCAAAGAATAACTGACAACAAATTTCAAACATAAATCTTCTGCACAAGTAGATTCTCTGTAACCCTTTCACTATACACCTTATGACATGGAGATTTGATTTGCACACATATTCAATCCTGTGATGGGATTACTACCACCAAGGTCATTAATAAAGACTACTCTGAATTTCCTGAAATAACACACTGAAAGCATGAAGCAAGACTCCACTGCCATGATGCCAATTAGGTGATACATATTATCCCTTGCCTTAATTCAACACTTGATCCAATGAAAAATCAATTGTCAACACTATGCCACTGTGATTTACTAAATTGAGTCACTGAAAAATCTGAGAAAGCATCACCATGGTAACCTTGACAAATTTGAGAGATCACAACCAAGATCACCAACATTTTGACATCAATGAGAAGACAACAATACACAAGATAGTCTACAAATCCATCATAGGTAAGGGGTAGTTATTCTTTAGAGAAGCTTGATTCAAATTTCTAAAATTTACAAAAATCCTTATCTCACCACTTTTCTTCCTAATAGGGACAATATTGGCTACCCAAGTTGAATGGTGTATATGATATATGATCTTAGCTTTCAACATCTTATCAATCTTATTAAAAATTGCATCTACAACTTTAGGATTGTAAAACCTTTGTTTTTGCCTGAAAGGACTTGTACCTAGTTTCAATGGGATACATGATGATGCATCCTTCCATCCATGAACTTCCTCAGGTCTATGTAGCACCAAGCAAAAACATCCTTATACTTGATCAATAGAGAGATCAAGCATTCCATCTCTTGGGTTCTATAACACTTGCCAATGCATACCAATTTGGGTTCTGCATTAGTGCCAATATTTATGTAGTCATACTGAGCTAAAGAACTAACAATAGATTGTATCTTTTGTTTAATATATTTGTCATTTTTATCAAACAGGTCTTCAAAACTCACCAAGCCCTTGGGAAGTGTATTCCCTTTTAGTTGTATTATTTCTTCGCTTACTCCATTAGGTTGGGTAGCCACACCTTTTGTAATTTTTCTATTCTCTGTAATGTTGCCCTCAAAGAATAGGTTCACAAAAGCATCATCTTTCTCCAAGAAGGAAATGATCTATTTATCATTGTCAAATACTTGCCAATGATTTACATTATCTGGCACACTTAGCCTATAGAGAACCTCAACTCTATAAGAGTCATCTTTAAAGTCCAGGTGAGGAAAGAGCAAGGAGGCTAAAACAACCAAGGAATCTACACTGGCGTTTTATTCTCTAGGCATAGACTCGATAGAGAATGCATCAAAGTACTCTAGACTATCCTAGACTCTATTCTAGTAGTGCCTCAACTTGTCATTTTTCATAGAGAAAACATTTTGTACCTATTTTACAATCAATCCAACATCTCCAAGGGCTCTCAACTATTTAATTATTTTCTCTTTATCCACCTCCAACCCTAGAAGTAAGGCTTCATATTTGATAATGTTGTTAGTGTTCACAAACTCCAACTTCAAAGCAAAAGGGAATTTATACTCATTCGGGGAAATTAGCACTATGCTTTCTCCTGATCCTGATGAGGAACAACTACCATCAAACTCCAGTGTCCATAACTCATTTGACAGATTAGTTGCAATAAACTCTAGATCTTCTCCTTCTAGAGTAGATGAGAACATGTAATTTCCTGGGCCTGTTTCCACATACAATATCTCTGACCTAGGGTCTCTTGATTTCAAAATAGTAAAATTAGCTTTTGGCTCAGGTTCCAAACGGATTTTCTTTCCTTCCATAGGTATCAATGCATGAGACTAATCTATTTGGATTTCTCCCCTGAGATCTCTACAAATGCTTCTACTTAGTAATATGCCATAGTTGGTGGGAATATCAACCACTAAGATAGTCAGCTTAATACTTTCCTTTGGACATGTGGCCAAGGCTACTTGAGCATCTTTAATTTGTCCAACAATAGGGACTTAAGTGCAGTCCATGGAATAGTACTTTCCATGAGATGAAGTGAAAGATAAACCTAGAGCCTTGGCCACTTGGGTGGACATGAAATTATTATAGGCCCCTAAATGAACTACATAATTTCTCAACTTATACCTAGCTATGAATAGAGCGATGTAAAAGGGATTAAGCCTGTCAAAAGGGTTTCTTGGTTGAGGCTTTCTAGAATCATAAACTTTTATATTTGGAGCAGATTTTTCTTTTTCTAGATTTTTGGAAAACTGAGCATTTATATAGGCAAAAGATGAAGAGGGTTGTTTCTTTACATATCGTACAAGCTGATCTAGCTTAGCAGGGTTTAACCTAAGCTATTCTACTTGAAAAATTTAGATTTTAGTATTTTTACAAGATTCTACAATATCAAAAGAAAAATAACTAGAGTCTTCAGAGGAAATGGTATAAGGTACCTTAGGAGATACATTTTTAGGGGTGCTCCCATCCATCTTCTTAGGTATTTCAGAAACATTTCTAGACAAAATCTTGGGAGAGGAAGTGTCACTACCAAACTGATTCTTGTTCTCCTCTTCTCTCTTGTTGTTTTGTTTCCCCCTGGTGAAGACAGTACAATTTAGATTCTTCCATTCAATATAAAGATCCTCACTTCCATCTAAGTCAGATTCATATTTTATAAAATTCATAGTGGCATCCCCATGTTGTTCTGCATCTCCCTCTTCTACTATGGGTTCATTGAGATGTTCGTTCATGGAGAGCATCTGCATGAATCTAGTCATCTTCGAGTAGGAACTTCCATCATGATCGGTGGTCAAATGGAAGTTGCATACCATGTGACTGGTCCTCCTGCTAGTTGAAGGACCCTCTATTGCTAATCTTTGTGTTGGGCCTAGTAGTGATGGAGCATTGTTAACATTTGGCATGCCAAACTCTCTTCTATGTGCTTCATGATAGTAGGGTTGTTGTTGCACTTTGGGCATTTGTCTTTCAAGGGCAATGATGTATCATTAGCTAAACCCTATGTCACCAAGTCAGTAGAGGTATTTGATTTTCCTTTGTTTATCTGCACCTCTTTTCTCCATTTCCCTACCATTATAAGATCATCTTCAATGGATATAGCTCTCTCCTGGGCTCCTTGAAGATTCACTACTCCTCTCTTGAGAGTATAGCTAACATCTGGAGGTAGGGAATTCACAAAGAAGCACTTTTGTATCTCATCACTAGGCCTCATGCTGTAATCTTATTCACAATTCTATTGAACTTGGCTATAAACTCCCTCATAGGTTCATGCATCTCTTTCTTCAAGGAAGTCAATTGGGCCAATAATATATGTTCATTTTCTATATATTTGAATCTATTTTTAAACGTAGTCCTCATGGAATCCCAACTATTGATAGAAGTCAGGTGGTAGAACCATTCAATAGCATCTTCAGATAAAGTCTCCATGAAGTGTCTAATAGAAATGTTCTCATGACGGATGCCCAAGATAGAACATGCAGCAAAGAAAGTATTGATATGCTCATCAGGGGTGACCTTACCATCACCTCTGAACTTAAGAAAGATTTTACCAAAACCTCTAGGTAAATCATGCAGCTGATTGCCCAGTGCCAACGGGCCAATAGCAGTGCCCCATGTGACAGGTTGTTGGAGAGCCATAGGAGGTTCAAAATTAACTACCATGGGTAGCATGATGCCATGCAAAACTAGTGCTTGACACTCCTGGGATGTGACAGGATGGACAGAAAAAGAGAGGAACTAACTTCCCCATACAACAGTTATACAACCAACTAGTTATAATAAAACAAGGTTCATGAGAAATATTTAAACAAGAAGTAATCTCAAATAATAGAGAGTTTGAACATAACAAATTATAAAATCCAAAGAGTGGTTATGACACTATTTCATTGTCTTCATCCTTTATAGCCTCAGAATTTTCTAATTCTTCAGAAATCTTCTTATCTGTTTCATCTTTGACCTTCTGTGACATATTCAACTTAGCATGCAAGACCTTGAATCTTCCTATGATTGACAGAACATTTTTAACATTGGGAATATTGGTGATTACTATCCTTGCTCTCTACGTTTGCAATACACTACTAGCTTGCTCATACTTTCTTTCCATTTCTACATTGTCCTTCTTGAAATTAAACAAGTGAGCAGACACATTATTGAGACATTCAAAGGGATTTCCATTAGCATCTTCCTTTGTTTTCAACTCTTTAGTCAACAAATTCTTGAGGGCCTTTTTGATAGCATTTAGCTCCAACATGTTAGACTCAGTATCATCATACATATCAATCTCCAAACTCGCACAAGCACTTCTAAGATCTAGCAAACAAGATTGATTATTCTCAGCTAGATTCTTCAAATCATTAATACATTGTTTTTCCATATACAATTCCCAATCTACACCAGCTAACCACTTCACTAATTCATTATCTTCTGGTTTTTCAATAACCTTCTTAGTGACAAGAATACTAGAATCATATTTGACCATAGCTATGAGATTGTTCTTGACTAAATTCAACATAGCTTTGTCCTTCCTTATTTTCTTCTAATCATCTAAAATCTCTATTCTCTCCTCAAAAATTCAGCCATAGAGAGTAAACACATTATGAATGAAATGCAAGCCATCTAATATCAATTTCTCGACCCACTCTTCCACTGCACTCCCCAGATAATTAAAAAGTTGTTTATTTGATCAAATACTTCAGAAGTTACACCTTTAGGAATGCCAGTGGTAGCATCTAGTGTTTGTGAGGTGATGTCAATAATGGATTTAATATATGAGGTTAGAATGTCCACTTGGTCCTCCAAGACTTTATTTTCCTTCTCTTTTTCTTCTAACCTACTAGCCAAGATGTCTACAGATAACTTAGCATTATGTATATCACCCTGCAAAGAAGGTGACCCTAGGTCTACAATACTCACTTGAAAGTCATCTACAGATGTATCTTTCATTTCTTTATCCACCATTGGCTCTACTATCTCCACCTATCTATGCTTAGAGACTGGGTCTACCATTAGCCTGGACATCCTTTTGGCTTTCTTTGGGGTGGATTCTAATTTGAGTAGTCTAGCCACTACATCAAATTTAGTATCAATAATTTGAGAATATCTTATTTTGTTTCCAACTTCTGTTTTCAACCAAGCTAGGGTGATTGTCATAGAGCCATCACATGTATCCTTTGGATGGGCATTATCTACCTTGGGAATACCATCCACCATTTGTCTATTCCTAAAAAGGAGGGGGAGTTTGAAATGACCCATCTTGAGAGATGTGGGGAGGTGGACTTTGCCTTCCATATGATTTCTCCTTGTCTTCCTCACTCTGCAGTGCCTATTGTGATGCTCCTGGGGTGTTGTCTACTTGTGGATTAAGGTATTATTTAACCTTTATCTTCTTTTTAGGTATATAGATATTTTCTCCATCTAAAATTTTTAAACTTATTTTCCTTTTGAGCACATCTATTCTGCCTTGTCCTACAATGGGAGATTGCAATGAGGCATCTTGAACAAAGGAAGGATTGCCATGATTAGGAGTGCTCACAAAAACTTGTGGTATTTCCATCATTGGATCATTGTGGGAATGAGAACCTACACCACCATCATTCAACCTAGACTGTAGTGATGCTTGACTCTTATGTAATATAGAAAAGGTTCTAGTTTTAAGATCAGTGATCTCATCTACACACCAATCAATATCAAGCAAGGGCTTAACACTATCAGCAACAAAAGTAGGGTCAAGTACATAAAAATAGTCATCAAATATGTCATGGATTTTCCAACCAAGCGTACATAACCTCTCATCTAGTCTAGTGTCAGTCTTGACTAGTCCCTCCCTTTGACTTGATGCTCATCAACATAGTCAAACCAAAAATCCTGTAAATGAGGTATATGCTTTCTGAACATAGGAAAATACAAATTATTTTTAACAAATTCTTTCCTGTCAATGTTACTCCTAGATCCATAGGATTGAAAGTGAACGTGGTTTAATAGTCTATCCACATTCTTGGCATCTTCTAGCTTTGAACATGTATAGTTAGTTAACTTAAGAAAAAAATGATACCCTCTCTTCTTTGCATCATAATACATTTAAATTCCTGCTAGATAAGATTACCTACACACTTCCAAAAATATTAGGTAACCTGAGGCATATCTTGGCAACTTGGGTGGAGGAAATTCAAAACCTCCAATTCGGATATAAGTAAAGTTATCATATTGATTAAAATAACTTTCGAATCCCATGACCCAGTTGGTAGCTTCATTTGAAATTCTAACTTCAGGATTTTCCCAAATCCTTCTGACCACAAGCATCAGGAAAGCATCATTCACTCTCCAATACACTTTATTTCCATTCTCCTCCTATAATTAAGGAAAATAATCATAAACCTTTCTCTCAATAGTCATTGGACCTATTACCTATAATCTTGGCTAATTTGGTTGTATGGTTGCCAACAAATAGATCAAGTATGAACTTATGTGAAACTTCCTCTTATTATGATAATTTACTAATTGATCATGCAATTAATCATTTATTATCTTGGATCAATCAATGTGTTGTTTCCCTATACAAATCAATAGAATATACTGGCACATCTAGTTTTCAAATTCATCAAAATCTTTACTTCCCATCACTTTGTGCAATAAGGTAATGATGTCTGAAATTTCATCTTTGAAGTGGCCTCTGACCAAATTCTTAGGTAACTAGGAGCCCCCCTTTTTCTCCTTTTTTAACCAGGCAATGGCAATTGTATCTTTATATTTCTTAGCTCCATCCAAATAGAATTTTTTGGCTTGTTCCAATGTTATATCAGCATCCTCATCGTGCACTGGCAGTCCTAACCTATCACCAATGAAGTCAGTGTTTAACTATAGGATTGTTTGGTCGCTCACGGTTCTAATTTCTCTAGCTTCTTTGTTATAATTTTGAATACAAGCCATTGTCAAATCTATGCATTTCACCATTGGGGGAAAATCCCCAGCGTGTACCAATCCACTTTCAAAGGTTTTCTTAGCAATAGGGGACCCTCACAAAAATTTATGTGCCCCATGTTGGTATCTCTTACTTCCAATAATTCATTGGTAATTATGAAAGAGATTTCCAACCCTTATATGTGTACTTCATTTTGACTAACCCAAGCAACCAGTGAATAGAACTTTTGACTGGGGTTAAGTAGGGTAAACTCAAGTTAAGCAAAGAGAAGCTATGACAGATGGCCAAGAAAACTAGGGTTTTGCTAATCATGACAATGGGAAAAAATTGAAATACACCCTCCTCCAAACTTAGATAGCTAGCAACAATCCTTTCAAATTGAAGGAAAGGAAACATAAGCTTAGCTTGACAGTGATGCTTTATGGGGAGAGGATGACTAGACTAGCTATGGTTGATTCCTAGGAGTGTTTCTTCAAATAACAATAGTCAATGACACTCGCAAAAAAGATTTTTGCTTTATGTTACAGCCCCAAATTTTTGATTCCGGGCCTTATCCTCTTCATTATTTTTTGCCAAGTCTCAATACCTTGCCTTTCCTTTGGTTGCCTTAGTTAACTATAAAAAGTCACGTGTGTTAGAGTTTTTCCACTTAGTCGCTGAATTCGTAAAGTTCGCAACTCATGTCGCATGGTTATAGAGTTCCATAACTCACTGATTCCCCGACCTTGCTTTGCATAGTCAAGTCTTAGCTCTTTCTATCGTGGTTGCTATGTCAAAGGTTTTCAAAACTATGAAACCTCTGACTCAAGGTTCTAAAGTTCCAATATCTCGTGACTTCGTGACAAGGAAGTGGTTATCTGGTTCCTGAGGCTCATAATGATCATTAAATGATAAGTACGACACACGAAAGGAATGTCTTTTCAGAATTATCAGGAAGTGGGTAAATCTAAAGGGCCACGTCCTCAAGGCATGCATTGAATGCCACATCAACTCAACAATTAAAATGATTAGTAATTTCCCTCCAACACATGCAGTCTCTCATTCTCTTGCCGAAATTTTCTAAGTAATCCAGCAATCATTCCACCCGTACTCTGCTATTATTCCTTCTGCATTTAGTTATTTTCTACTTTGCAGTGGTAATGAAATACAAATACCAGGGAGATTTTTGTGATTCTGGAATTGAAAATATTTGGTCTAGTGTTGGTGATACCAAACTTGGTCACATTGATTTAGACGAGTTCTGGTCTCGTTTGCAACAAGAAGATAGGTCACCCATTATAGAGAAGATACTACAAAGTGGTCTAGCGCATGCAAGAGGATTCCCTGTCTCTGTGCAGAGTGAAGAATTGGTCATGGACTACACTAGAAGATACATCCTAGAGACTTCTAAAATTAAGGCCAGAGACGAAACTGTGTTGGGAAGAATTAATCCAGAAAGTATTATTCGTGTGCATTGAAAATTCCTGATAGGCAAGAGTTTGAAGACATGTCCATGGCTATTGGAATGGATTTCTTTCAAGCTAATGAATACTAGTGCAAGAACTCCATTGTGCAAAATTGGTTGAAGTCGGTGAAGAAAGGTAAGTCTCAACTGCCTCAAAAACTTAGAAGAGCTCATTTCAAAGATGAAATTTCAGACATGATTACATTGTTGCATAGAGTAGTAGGAAACAAAAATAGAGATTCTTTTAAGGAATGGATGTGTCGTTTCATTTTGTTAATATACAATGAAGATAAATACATAAATTGGGTTGAGATTATCAGTTTTCATTTGAATGAGTAGTTAATGAGATTTAAGGAGACTTTGACCTTCCATATGTGTTCATACCTAGTTTACATTCTGGCCAGTCAAGAGATTGTTTGGGTTGGATTGAGACCACATGGGTCTTTAACTTCAAGTACACAAGTGTTCAGTTATTTTTCTCAATTGAAAAGAGAGGTTGGAATGAAAGACCACTACCCTTTAAATGATGCTTTCCTCATGTATATAGTGAGAAAATTGGATGTAAACCCTGAATTGAGAATTTCACCAGAGGCCGCTTCCCTAATCATGCAATATGGGAGTTTCTATATTTAGTTAGATAGGTTTACCTATCTAAGAATAGGGGGTTATGAAAATACCCCAATAAAATCGCCAAGATACCCCAATGATTTTGTCATTTTTCTGGAAGTATGCAAACAAATGTCTGTGGTGAATGTTAAGTATCGCAGTATGAAGAAGAAGGGGTATGATTTTCCATTGAAATTATCCTCCTATACATGTAAAACAAATGAAATTGCCAAGGGAGTAGAACATGTTTTGGCTGAGTTCAATTTGCATTCCTTGTCAATGAGATCTTATTTTGATAGTAAAAACTATGTGAAGTAGAATTTTCATGGCTCTGGTTCCTATGAGCATCACCCGACTTTGGAAGATTTTTGGGAAGATTGTATGGATGATAGGGAAGTTCAAAGGAGGAACTGTATGAGACTCACTTTAAGTCAAATTCAGGTTTATGGTCTCTCTATTTACATCCTGGAGGGGGTAGAAGAAAATTCTAAAATCATTAATGAAGAGTATCAAACCTTGGTGGCTAAACCTCTCCCTCAAATCAATTGGTTTGAAAAAGAGATTGTAGATTTGAGGGTTCGCTCTGTTGCTGTGATAAAAAGAACTGAAGATTGGCTGACTAGGAGATGGCATGGGAATGTTAGTTCACCACATGACTCAGGGAACCCTAGAGCTAATGATCAAAGACTCGCACAGAGTTCTAGTGCACACATTACATCAGGGAGGCAAGATGCTCTACAGTCTTGTTCCAATTCCCAATCTGGAGGAGATGGAGAAAGGCCTGATGAAGCCTTAAAATTAAAATCAATCTGTAAATTGGATAGCATCCCTTCATCCACTTCTGCCAAGAAAAGTACTCCAGCCAAGCCACCGCCTATGTCTTCAGATCTTATTTTTCAACACATTGTTGATGATGGTTCTTTCCCTCCATTTTTGGAGATTCCTTCTTCCCCCACCATAGAAGAAGTGTTTGTTTATGTTTCCATTCATAATCAGGTTAATACTGTTTCTAGCAATTTCAGTACTGGTTTAGTATCATCTTCACCAAATTAGTTGAAGAAGGTTGTAGATAAGAAGATAAAATCTATGCCCACTGTTACAATTGAGATAGATATAGTTGCTAAGTTGCTACAAACCACTTCTAAGCCTAAAAGGGCCAAGAGAATGTCAAGGATGGTCAATGATGCTACCACTAGACATCAAATGCTAGAAATTGCAGATCCTGTGAAGGATTTGAATGAAGAAGATATTACTGAAGCTGATTATAAAATAAGTCACATCAATTTGGGTCCCTCTACTTTGGAGGGGGATTCATATAATGCTAATTTTTCTATCAATGCTTTAATTAAAAGAGCCAAAGAAGAAATAAAGGAGAATATAAAGATTCAGTCACAAATTATGTCTTTAAGTAAATTCATTCAATCCATTGTATCACCCATACCACAGGAAATATCCAATTCAGAAGTGATTGGAATTGATGCCAACATTGTTCAACAAGTTAAAAAGAATCAAAACTTTGCTCAGGTTGTTGCAAAATGGGTCAAAAAGTTGTCTTGTGATATGTTATTCTTCTTGACCAAGATGATACAAAGTTACTCCTAGGTTCATAGCAAAAGGACAGAGTTCATCGGTGAGCTCCAGCAGGTGAGGAAAGGACAAGGTAGTACTTATATACTTTCAAAAGAGGTTGTTGAACTAATAGCCTTGGATCCTATAACACTCATGAAAGAAGGTTTAGCTAATGATCCCCATGAGATTGACCCATCTTGGGCTGATTCGTTAGATTGGAAACTAAATATGTATGATAATATTATAGAGCAGACTAATAAAGTGTTCCAAGATTATCTAGATCTAATGATTGGTATTCAAAGGGATTGCCAGACACTGGATGTGAATATCCTAGATGAATTTGTAGGAAATCTATAGGACCCTAAAGATATCACTATGTAGGCCAAAGATATGCTTTATAAAGAACTTGTTGATCCTAAGACTGTTACTAGTGAATCACTGGGCAAATTGGGTTTGATTCAGGTTTACCTTAAAGGATTCAGAAATAGAGATGAGCTCATTCAAGAAACTATGGCAGGGCTAAACAAAAGTTTGGCAAAGTTTAAACCAGGCTACAGATCACCTCAACACCAGGGAGTAAGAACATCATAGCTGTCATCACCAAATATCAGGAGTATAGGTTAAGAGTAAAAGTACATGAAGCAATGGCTGAAGACCAAGGTGGTGAAAGTGTTGAAGACCCCTTGAAGGAGGCGAGGGGGTGGCGAGTTGATTTTATTTTATTTCATGCATTTCTAATATTTGGCTCTTGAACTTCTTTAAAAGACTTTATTTTAAAATGGTTGTCCCTGAGAAACCATTCTATTTCTAAAGATAGTTATTATATGAACATTATAAATATGCTATAGGCGACATAGTATGGATCTTTCTTTTTGGGAAAACTTTGATTTTCTCAAATAAGTTGGATATTTCTGATATTTGTTTTAATTTCTATCTCTTTCAATATAGAAAAGACATGCTGTTGAGTGGTTCGAGCAGATATAATCTTTGTGCTATGGTGTTTTGGATCATCATTCTTCTTATGTTGAATGCTATATTGATGGTTTTCTTTCTCTATATTGAAAGTTTCAGTTGATGATGTTATTGCTGTGGATACCTATCTTTGAATAAATATGTCATGGTGATGAGAATTTAAATTCTTTATTTGAGCTGATGTTTGAAGTCTTTGAGCTTGTTATAATCATTTAATTCATTTAGATGTATGGGATCTCCTTTCAAATCTTTCTGGTTAAAAGCACTACCTTTTCTTGCTTTCTGGTAAAAAGAAACATACAATTTAATTCATTGTATATCATTTGAAGGTAGTTTCCACCTTGTAAAACAAGAAGAGAGTTGGTTATAAAACACAATTGTAACTAACTCAACTATGGTTACATTTGTCATTGTTTGGGCGAGAGAATATAGAGTTAAAGAAATCTGTAAACCAATAGATTTTTTGTGACTCTACTAGGGAAAAAACTTGTTAGATATGTGTTGTGAGTTGTTTTAATGGTTCTTCAGAGGTGTAAGGCCCCAATCCTTTAGCCTAATGTAGATTAGCTTGTAGGTGATCAGGAAGATATTGTTACTAGTCTAAGATTACTTGCTTGGCAATATAGAAGAACCAATTTGCAATATTATCAAGTTAATGAAGTATTAGAAGAAGAAGAGGAACTTGGTGAGATCATAAGAGATAATTCTAGATGTTTTGAGAATGCTCAAGAAATTGTTTTTGTTGAAGCTATAGTACCTGTGCCGCGAAGAGAGAGTTTTTCCTGTTCAAGCACTTCCAAATGATGGGCATAGAAACCTAGTGGCCAACCAAAGAAACTAGTTGAACAATCAGTAAAATCTTCCATGAGATAATCAGTAAGTGAAGTTAGCAACTCTGTAATATTAAGTTTTTATTGTTTAAATCTGGGTTCAAAAAGGTATACTAGAGGAGATAGAAAGAAAGGGGTTTGGGACAAAAATTTTGCATTATTAGAAGCTAGTAGCTTCTCTTCTTCCCCACTTAATCAAAAGGTTATGTCTAAGTCCATCAGTAGACCTCCATTCCCTCCTCCTAGTCAAAACCCTACCAACACCTCGGCCACATCTTGTCAGGCACTTCTTTTGCATGAAATTGCCCTCCATTTACAAGCAAACTTTCCTGTTCCTAATCCTCAAATTATGGCTCAACCTCCACCTATCCCATGGGAAGCCACCATAGGTCCACTCAATCTTGGGGCCCAGTTACATGACTTGCCTAAAGGCTCAGGGAAAATCATACCTAAATTTAGAGGAGATGGAAAAGTAACTCCGGAAGAACACATACAAGCCCTTTTCACTACTTCTATTCTTGTTGTACAACATGAAGATGTTTCTGTGAGGCTTTTTGTAGAATCCCTAACTAATGCTACCACTGAATGGTTTTATCACCTTCCTAATGGCTCTATCAATGGCTTGGATATTTTGAAAACAAAGTTTAAAAGTAGGTTCAAAACTGCTGAGAATGAACAAACTCTTGTCACCCAATTGGCTACAATGAAGAAAGAAATACATGAGCCGATGAGGGAATTTGTTGCCAGATTTAATAATCTGTATAATAGAATACCTGAAAATATGAGACTCGGGGATGATCTATTGAAATGTTTCTTTATTAATACTCTTCCTCTAGATGTCAATTTTACCATTAAAATAGAGGGAGCGGCTAATGTGAATGCAACTCAAAAGATATACCAAGGAAAGATTATGTCCCTCCAGGTGGTTACAACAAAACTTTACCTTTAACTGGTCCCTCACAAAGGCTCTCCATTGAAAATGGACCCTCTACCAGTAAAGGTAATATGATGTGTAATTTTCATTTGACTTCAGATCATGATGGATCCACTTGCCCCAAGATGGTTCGGTTTATGCAAATGCTCTCTACCAATGAACACAATGAGGTACCATATGTGGAAGAACCCGACCAGTCTCATGATGCCAGTGTAAACATTTTTGAGTATGAATCAGACACTGAGTCTGGAGAACATGTTTATACAGAAATTGATCCAAATTGTGCAGTTTTCACAAGGGGTCAGCACGGTCAAAAAGGGACAGATCCTAAGGGGCAAACAAGTGGTTCACCTTTTACTCCAAAATATATCCTGTCTAGGCAAGCCACTTCCAACTCCAAGAAGTCCAAGAATGCTATGCCCAAGAACACATCTACAGAGGTACCATCGGTTCCTTCTCCTAACCCTCTTGTTACTAGTTCATTTGATATAATTGAGTCATGTAAAAACACTAAGATTCAAATCTCCCAAGCTGAATATCTTAGACTCAATCCATCTGAGTTAGATCCGTTAGTGAAATATATCAAACAAGAACCTTCTTCGTCCTAGAGTAATGCTCAAGTATCAAGTATACATGTCAATGAACAAATTTTCTCAAATTTACATGAAATAGAGCTAGGTCAGCAAAACCCTTTTTCTAAACCAGAACCATTTTATGTATTCCTTTACATAGTTGGTTTTAGATTAAGCAACTATGTTATTAATTCTAGTGCTTCTGTTAACATGATGCCTGCTCAAGTGGCTAGGGATCTAGGGTTCTCTTACACTCCATCCCATGGCAAATGTTTTTCTATGGATGGTTCTCAAGTCCCAATTTTAGGACAAATAAAGGATTCTCAAGTTACTTTAGCTGCCTTTCCAAAAAAGAGGTTGAAACTAACCATCTTGGGTGTTGATATCCCTGCTAGTTGTGGTATGCTTTTGAGTAGAATTTTCTATAGAGACCTGGGTGGGGAGATACAAATGGATTGGTCTCATGCCATAATACCACTAGAAGGAAAGAAAGTATGGCTTAACTCGAAGCCCAAATCTAAGTTCACAGTGTTGAAGTCAGGAGATCCAAGGGCAGATATTTTGTTTGTAGAAACTAGTCCAGGTACTTATATGTGCACATCCTGAGAGGAAGAATTTTCTATCTTGATCTGTCCTAATGCAACAGATGAGTTATGGACATCAGAATTTGATGGAAGTTGCTCTAGTGCTGGTTCTGGTGTAGGAGTTGTTTTGATTTCCCTAGATGGCTATAGTTTCCCCTATGCTTATAAGTTGGAATTTGAAAATACAAACAATATTGTAGAATATGAAGCACTTCTACTTGCCCTAACCTTAGCCAAAGAAAGAGGCATAAAATAGCTAAAGGCTAGAGGACATGCATAACTGATTGTTAAGCAAGTTAGGAAATAATATACAGTAAAAAATGGCATGTTGAGACATTATAGGAATAGAGTTTGGGATTGCATTGAGGATTTCGATGCCTTTTCTATTGAAGTTGTGCCTAGAGACCTTAATGCCAAAGCAGATTCATTAGTTGTGCCTACATCCTTGTTACTATCTCATCTAGACTTTAAAGATAAACTTATAGAATTGAAGTGGTGTATCGCCCAGGTATTCCTAATAATGTGAACCATTGGCAAGTGTTCAATAGTGATAGGCAGATTATTACATTCTTGGAGAAAGATGAGGCCTTTGCCAACATATTCTTTGAAGGAAGTGATGATGTAAGTAATGATGTTTTAGAAGAGCACATTGGTTCCCCTGATAATGAGAAGTCTGAAATGATTCAATTGAAAGGTAACAAAATACCTAAAGGTTTAGTGTCTCTGGAATATTTATTCAATAAAAATGATCAATACCTGAAGAGGAAAAGTAAGGTCAATATTGAATCATCTGCTGAATATGACTGTGTCAATATTGGCACAAATGAAGACCCTAAGATAGTATGTATAGGAAAATGTTGTTCTCCTCAAGAAAGAGAGAAACTAATTTCTCTGCTCATAAGGTATAACGATGTTTTTGCATGGTGCTATGTAGATTTAAAGAAGTTCAGAAATGGAGAACTACAGCACAAGATACCATTGAAACCTGGAACTACACCTTATAGGAAGAAACATTGAACATATAATCCAAAGGTAGCCGAAGCCATTTTTAATGAGATGGATAAAATGCTCAAGGCCATGATTATCTATCCCATTCATCATTCTACATGGGTAGCAAATATTGTTCCTTTTAGAAAGAAAAATGGAGAAATAAGGATTTGTGTTGATTTTAGGAACTTAAATCAAGCTTCAATGAAAGATAACTACCCATTACCTATCATGGATCATGTTCTGCAAACTGTTGTTGGTTCCAAGATGATGTTAATGTTGGATGGATTCTCAGGCTATAACCAAATTGAAGTAGCCACATAAGACTAGCATAAGACATCGTTCACTTCTCCCATTGGTGTGTTTGCTTATAACAAAATGCCATTTAGTCTTATTAATGTAGGTGCTACTTTCCAGAGGGCTATGGATCTTTCATTTGGCAATCTAAAAAACAAAATCATTGTGGTATATTTAGATGACCTAACAATGTTCTCAAGGAAAAGGGCCAACCATATCCATGACCTAGAAAATGTCCTTCAATGTTGCAGAGAACAAGGAATCTCATTAGACCCCAAGAAGTCTATCTTTTCTATTACAGAAGGAAAACTTTTGGGACATATCGTCTCAAATGATGGCATCAAGGTTGATCCTAAAAGGGTGAAAGCTATTATGCAATTGGGATTGCTAGAAAACAAAGATAGTACTAGGTCATTCTTTGGCCAAGTGAACTTCCTAAGGAGATTTGTACCTAAGTTAACATGACCCATAGCTGATATGTTGAGGAATCATCCAGTCTTCAAGTGGAGTAATGAAGGAAAGAAAGCATTCGAAGATATAAAAGTTGCTATTGCCAATACAACCACTTTGGTATGTCCTGATTTCAATAAAGGTTTCATTATATATTGTTATGCGTCAGAACATACTTTATCAGCTATCCTAATGCAAGAAAAAGAGCAAAGAATAGAAGCCCCTGTCTCTTTCATGAGTATTCCTCTCAAGAATTATGAACTCAAGTATTCCCCACTCAAAAAACATGCTTATGCTATTGTTAGAGCTTTAAAAAGTTTTAGGTTCTATATTTTGCATTCACATACCATTGTCTTTGTCCATGAAAGTGTTGTTAATAGTATCCTCATGCAACAAGAAATTGGGTGTAATAAACAGGGGTCTTAGATAGCAAAAGTGTAGGAGTATGATGTAGATATCAGACCTACCAATTTGGTCAGGGGCAAGGGTTTCTGTAAACTAATTGTAGAAAATAAAATTGATGAAGAAGAATAGTTACCTTTGGTCCTTTTCACTACTACAACTGATGAATGGTTCTCAGATGTTGCATATTTATTAACCTATGGTGACTACCCTACACACTTGTCGGCCAGAGGAAGAAGGAATTTGAAACTTAAGGCAAGTAAGTATGTTCTTTGGGAGGGAAACTTATATAAAAAAGGAGTAGATGGAACCTTTCTCAGATGTGTTGACAAGGGGCAGCAAAAAAGATTGTTGAAAGCTTTTCATGATGAAGCATGTGGAGGACATTTCTCTGCTTCTGTGACAACCTTTAAAATTTTACGCCAATGTTTTTATTGGCCTGACATGTTTAAAGATGCTTGTGAGTGGGTATCCAAATGTGAAAAGTGTTTGAAATTCGTTGGTTGACCTCATCTTGCAACTTTGCCTTTGAAACCCGTGATGATTGAAGAACCTTTCCAGTAGTGGAGATTAGATTTTATTGGCCTTGTTAATCCTAGTTTAAGTACTAGACATAAACACATCCTTACTGCTCCTGATTGTTGATGAGGAGCACACAACGAAAGGGATAATAGATCAAAAATTGAACTTTTGAACTCTTGAACCTTTGAATCATTTCTAGTCTCAGTGAATAGATCTTTGAACCTTTGAATTCTTGAACCTTTTGAACCTTTAGAATTTGCTTTACCGATACGCTGATGATTTTTGTCTTTGGTGAGACTCTACACTATCAGCAACCATCATTTTGTTAATTCCAATATACAATCACTATCTTCTTCACTGTGACCCTTGTCATCGACGAACGCTTACAAACCCTGGCCGACACGCCGATAGACCAACTCCCTCAATGAGACTTGTCATGTCAGTGCGACTTACTTCAGAGTTGTTGATACACTGATAGACTTCCTGCACTTGTCTTCGGTGGACTTGATTTGAGTCCTAGCGATACATTGATGCACAGTTTACTTTCTCCCTCTTCCACTAAACCCTAGCACATGGAGATGCTAGGCCAACCTACTGTGCAAAACACTCTGTCTAGATCCTCTGCACCGTCGAACACAAAAACAAAACAAGAAACAAAACAAATACTTGTACAACAAAGCCATTCCACTAATTTTGATAGAAATCGTACCAGTGGAATGCTTCACATTGACATATGGAAACAATTAAAAGCACATAAAGAATAGAAATCTATAGTTATACTAATTGTAGTTACAAGGAACAAAAATCAAATTGACAGAACATAATAGTTTTATTTCTCCTTAGAATAGTACACACTCACACACTTCTCCTTCCTCTCACTTCCAATGGTTCCTTCCTTTGGTGTTTTTATCAACTCAACCTGCCAGCAGTTGAAACACCAACCGATCCAAAATGGCTTCAAACTGTCCTACTGTCTTGTTTTGGCACTATATGATTACAATATGACAAAAGTGTGTTTTAAGGCACTTAGGACTTACAAATAGGGTTCTAGGTCCTAAAGGACCTAGAGACAAATGGAAATGAAAATGCATTTGTCAAATAGACCTTATTACAAAAGAAAACAGGATTTTCTAGGTGCTCCTACACCATACTCCTGGGGTAGAAAAAGACTCATGTCACATGAGTTGGTTCTTTGTTTTGCTCCACTGTGATCCTCTGTTGCTCCATGTCCTCTCCATGATCTCTGGACTACAACCTTCTTCCATGGAAGCAAAAACTCATGCCTAGCATTGTAGGCTCTACTCACACCTTGCCATGAGTGAGTGCTTGCAACTAGACCTATATTTTGTTTGCCATTCTTCCTTACTGTCATTTCTACCTAAACACCTACATTCAAAACCTTGGTTGATGCCTCTTGTACTGCTACTATGGAAGAATATGTTTTCCTTTCAACTCTTGTTGGCTCTAGAGGACAAACAATGGTCCCTATTATGATAACATCTTCTTCTTTCCAACCACCTTGTGGCTACTTGTAGACCTGCTCTTCAACCTTCTTCTGATCCATCTCAGACATCACCATTTGATCTCCATCATTCAAAATTGAAAACACCTTCAAACTTGGATTTTTAGCAACCCCACTCCTTGAGGTATCCTCAACTTTCCTTGTCTCTTCTTCATTGATCTTCACAAACTCTTTCTTACCCACCAAAATGACCTTGGCTGCCTTCTTTGCTTCAACATCCTCCTACAATGGTGTCATCACAAAAGTCCTCCCATCCTTCTTTGGGGCTAAAATAGTAGGGACTACACACAGGCTAAGGCTCTTTCGTATCAGTCCTTTGTTTAGGAGTTCTTGAACCTGATTTGCTATCTCTTCATTCTACTGAGGGGTCATTTATATGCTACCTTATTAGGGAGTACTGCTCTAGGTATGAGGTCTATCTGATGGCTAATGTCTTTGACAGGTGATAGGGAATCAGGTATATCTTTTGCAATCACTCCTTTGTAACTCAAGCAAATCTCTGACCTCCTTAGGCCCTACTTCTCTCACATTTTCCTTCTTTTCCCCCTTAGGCTTCACAATTAAAGTAAAACCTACTCCACCACCTTCCTTTAGTGTATCCATGAATTCTTTTTCTCCTACCAACATTACACTAGATCCTATAGGCTGTGGATCCCCTTCTATCAATGATTGTATCCTATAAGTTACACCATCCTTTTGGAATGAGTAAACATTATTTTCCCCATCATGATGAGCCTTTCTGTCAAACTACCATGGTCTGCCTAGCAAAAGATGGCAAGCATCCATTGGAAGGATGTCACACAAAATCTTGTCTTTATACCCCCCAATACAGAATTCTACCCATGCCTATTCATTGATGACTATATGTTGTCCCTTGTTTAACCAACTGACCCTATATGGAAAACTATGGGGTATCTTTTATAATTTCAATTTTTCTACTACTTCCAAAGATATAATATTGTTAGTAGAACCAAAGTGAATAATAACTTTACAAACCTTACCTTGGGTCTTGTAGTTGACTCTAGACAAAGCTCTTCTTTGTGATGGTTCAGTCTGCACTAGTTCTTTGAGCAGCGTCCTCTTGATCATCAGATTTTCTCCCATCTCTGATGTCAAATAAACTTCAGGAGATGTCACACTCCCTGCATCCTCTTGAGTCAATGTGGTTCTTCTCTCATTACCATGAGAAGTTGAGGCCTTCTCTGGACATTTATAAGCTGGGTACCCTATCTGATTACAGTTATAACATCTCATATTGGAGAACTTGGATCCTCTACCTGATCCATTTGTCCCACCTCTTCCATTAGGCCTTCTTCCTTGGTAGCCTCCTCTACTACTTGAGTCCCCAACTTCCTCTCCTTGGCTAGACTCACCACTAGGCCTCTAGTTAGGATTTATTCCTCCAAAACTGCCTCTGCCTCCAAAATTTCTGCCACCTCTACCTTGCTGCTCACCTTTCCTCTTTAGCTTCTCTTCAGATCTTAATGCTACTTGAAAGCAATTCTCCACAGTTTCAGGGGTTAATATACTTATCTCATCTTGGATATTGAACCTCAGACCATTTAGATATCTTGCCACATTGGCTTTTTCATCCTCCATGTACCCAAAAAGAAGAGTGTATTTGTGAAACTCCTCGGTGTAAGTAGCCACATCCAAATCTCTTTGCTTGAGATTTTGCATCCTCTTGTAGATTTGCACCTCATAGTCTGATGGAAGAAATTGGGACTTGATCCTCTCCAACATTCTTGTCCATGAAGAGATCATACTCTTCCCATTCTTTACCCTCTTTCATTGGGTGTAATTCCACCATGTAAGGGCAGCACCTTTGAGTTTAGTTTTTGCAGACTTAACCCTCTTACTTTCAAGAACTTCTTTGTATTCAAAGTAGTTGTTTAGAGCCTCAATCCACTCCATAACTTCCTCAACATTCATCTTTCCACTGAACATTGGGATCTCCACCCTGGCCTCTAAAGAGTCTTTCCCAATTGCCTTAATGGCTTCAAGAAAGTATTTTTGATCTGCAGGTATCTCTGCCTCTTGCCCTTGGGGTTCTTCTCCTTCTTCCCCTTCTTCTTCTCCATCAGATTCATCATCTGATTTCTTTCCTATCTTCAGTGCTTTCAACTCATCCTGGAGTGCTTCCTTGACTCCAATCTTGATCATCTCTTCCATCTCTTGGAACTTCTTAAGCACTTCTATTGTCATCCCCTTTGGAGGCATGATGCTAGCCTCTCCTTCACTCTCTTCTGCTGACATACACAAACTTTCTTTCACAACCCAATAGAACCTTTTGTGGCTCTGATACCAATATGATGAGGAGCACACAGTGAAAGGGACAATAGATCAAAAATTAAACTTTTGAACTCTTGAACCTTTTAACCATTTTCTAGTCTTAGTGACTAGATCTTTGAACCTTTGAACTCTTGAACCTTTTGAACCTTTGAACCTTTAGAATTTGCTTCACCGATACGCTGATGATTTTTTTCTTTGGTGAGACTCTACACTATCGGCAACCATCATTTTGTTAATTCCGATATACGATCACTATCTTCTTCACTGTGACCCTTTTCATTGGTGAACACTTACAAACCCTGGCCAATGCACCGATAGACCAACTCCCTCGACGAGACTTGTCTTGTCAGTGGGACTTACTCTGGAGTTGTTGATACACTGATAGACTTCCCACACTCATCTTTGGCAAGACTGCTTGACTTCAGTGGACTTGATTTGAGTCCCAGCGATACACCGATGCATAGTTTACTTTCTCCCTCTTCAATCAAACCCTAGCACATGGAGATGCTAGGACAACCTACTGTGCAAAACACTCTATTTGGATCCTCTGCACCATCAAACACAAAAATAAAACAAGAAACAAAAGAAATACTTGTACAATGAAGCCATTCCACTAATTTCGACAGAAATCATACCAGTGGAATGCTTCACATCGACATACAACAATAATAGAAAGCACAAAAAGAATAGAAATCTACAGTTATACTAATTGCAATTATAGGGAACAAAAATCAAATTGACAGAACAAAATAGTTTTATTTCTCCTTAGAACAATACACACTCACACACTTCTCCTTCCTCCCACTTCTAATGGTTCCTTCCTTTGGTGTTTTTATCAACCCAACTTGCCAGCAGTTGGAAAACCAACCGATGCAAACATTTGGGAGACCAACCGATCCAAAACGGCTTCAAACTGTCCTACTGCCCTATTTTTGCACTATGTGATTACAATATGACAAACGTGTGTTTTAAGTCACTTAGGACTTACAAAAAGGGTTCTAGGTCCTGAAGGACCTAGAGACAAACAGAAATGAAAATACATTGGTCAAATAGACCTTATTACAAAAGAAAACAAGATTTTCTAGGTGCTCTTGCACCAATTACTTCACTAAATGGGTAGAGGCTATCCCAGTAAAGCAGACCACTTCAGAGGTTGTGTGCAATTTTTTGAAAGAGAACATCATAGTAAGATTTGGCATCCCAAAGAAAATAGTCACTGATAGTGCTAGCTCTTTTTCATCCTCTGAAATTACTCTTTTCTACTACGAGTATGGTATTAGTTTGGGGCATTCTTCTGATTATTATCCTCAAGGTAATGGGCAAGCCAAATCCAGCAATAAAAACTTGATTTCCATTATTAAGAAATTAATAGATGAGAAATAGAAGAGTTGGCATAAAAAATTGTGTGATGCTCTATGGGTAGATAGGATCACTTATAAAAGAGACATAGGTATGTCACCTTTTCAATTAGTGTATGGGATTGATAGCACTATTCCTATTTCTTTAGAGCTTTCATCTTTGGATTTACAGAAGGCTATAGAATATGAAGATTTCCAATCTATAATTGAAAAGAGGGTCATGTATCTCAATAAGCTTGAAGAGGAGAGAGAAATAATTGTGGACAGAATAGCCAAGAATTAGCAAATGGTTAAAAGGATTTTTGATAAGAAGGCTAGGCAAAGAAATTTTTCTGTTGGAGACTTGGTACTTCTTTGGGATAGAAGACGAGAACCAAAGGGAGTACATAAAAAGTTTGACTCTTTGTGGAGAGGTCCTTTCCTGATCAAGCAGGTTAGTGGTGACAATTCTTTTCTGCTGACCTACCCAGATGGTACCCCTTGACCTCTTGCCTATAATGGGCAAGATCTGAAAATGTTGAACTGGAAGTAATCTCAACTCTTCCCCTTTGTATCATAGTTTCTTTTTCTTTGTTTGTTGTGTTGTTTTTGACTCTGTTTGCCCAATGAATAAGGCTTTGTGTCACGATTCTGGATTCTCTACGTCCCTATGGTCATTGTCCCCATTTAGAGCCAGTTGTTACACCCCCAAATTTTTGATTCCCGACCTTATCCTCTTCATTATTTTGTGCCAAGTCTCAATACCTTTCCTTTCCTTTGGTTGCCTTAGTTAACTATAAAAAGTCTCATGTGTTACAGTTTTTCT
This sequence comes from Cunninghamia lanceolata, assembly GCA_027924645.1. Classification (NCBI taxonomy): domain Eukaryota; kingdom Viridiplantae; phylum Streptophyta; class Pinopsida; order Cupressales; family Cupressaceae; genus Cunninghamia; species Cunninghamia lanceolata. The sequence goes on from BSBN01000207.1 coordinate 4,463,236, forward strand.
AACTTAGTCTCTGAATTCCTGAAGTTCGCAACTCATGTCGCATAGTTATAGAGTTTCCTAACTCGCCGACTCCCCGACCTTACATTACATAGTCAAGTCTTATATCTTTCTCTTGTGGTCACTATGTCAGAGGTTATCAAAACTATGAAACCTTTGACTCAAGGTTCTAAAGTTCCAATATCTCGCAACTTCATGACAAGGAAGTGGTTATTCGGTTCTGAAGGCTCATAATGATGATTAAATGATAAGTATGACACACGAAGGGAATGTCTTTTCAGAATTATCGGGAAGTGGGTAAATCTAAAGGGCTACATCCTCGAGGCATGCATTGAATACCACGTCGACTTGGTATTTAAAATGCTTAGTAATTTCCCTCCAACACACACAGTCTCTCATTCTCTTGCTGAATTTTCTAAGTAACGCATCCATCATTCCCCCCGTACTCTACTATTATTCCTTATGTATTTAGTTGTTCTCAACTTTGCAGTGGTAATGAAATACAAATACCAGGGAGCTTCCTGTGATTCTAGAATTGAAAATATTTGGTCTGGTGTTGGTGATACCAAACTTGGTCACATTGATTTAGAGTAGTTCTGGTCTCATTTGCAGCAAGATAGGTCGCCCATTGCAGAGAAAATAATACAAAGTGGTCTGGCTCATGCAGGAGGGTACCCCATATCTATGTAGAGTGAAGAATTGGTCATGGCTTGTGCTAGAAGATACATCCCAGAGACATGTGAAATTAAGGCCAGAGATAGAATTGTGTTGGGAAGAATTAATCCAGAAAGTATTATTTGTGCATTGAAAATTCCTGAGAGGCAAGACTTTGAAGAAATGTCTGTGGCTATTGGAATGGATTTCTTTCAAGCTTACGAATAATGGTGTGAGAACTCCATTGCACGAAATTGGTTGAAGTTGGAGAAGAAAGGTAAGTCTCAACTACCTCAAAAACTTAGAAGAATTTATTTTAGACATGATTACTTTGCTGCATAGAGTAGTAGGAAGCAAAAATATAGATTCTTTTGAGGAGTGGATGTGTCATTTCATTTTGTTAATATCCAATGAAGATAAATACATAAATCAGGCTGAGATTATCAGTTTTCATTTGAATGAGTAGTTAATGAGATTTTAGGAGACTATGACCTTCCATATGTGTTCATACCTAGTTTACATTCTAGCCAGTCAAGAGGTTGTTTGGGCTAGGTTCATACCACATGGGTCTTTAACTCCAAGCACACCTGTGTTCAATTATTTTCCTCAATTGAAAAGAGAGGTTGGAATGAAAGACTACCGCTATGTAAATGATGCTTTCCTAATGTATATAGTGAGAAAATTGGATGCAAACCCTGAACTGAGAATTTTACAAGAGGTCGCTTCCCTAATCATGCAATATGGGAGTTTCTATATTCAGTTTGACAGGTTTACCTATATAAGAATAGGGGGTTATGAAAATGCCCCAATAAAATTGCCAAGATACCCCGGTGATTTTGTCATTTTTATGGAAGTATGCAAACAAATGTTTGTGGTGAATGTTAAGTATTGCAGTATGAAGAAGGGGTATGATTTTCCATTAAAATTATCCTCCTATACATGTAAAACAAATGAAATTGCCAGGGGAGCAGAACATGTTTTGGCTGAGTTCAATTTATATTCCTTATCAATGAGATCTTATTTTGATAGTAAAAACTATGTGAAGTAGAATTTTCATGGCTCTGGTTCCTATGAGCATCGCCTGACTTTGGAAGATTTTTGGGAAGATTGCATGGATGATAGGGGAGTTCAGAGGAGGAACTGTATGAGACTCACTTTAAGTTAAATTCAGGTTTTTGGTCTCTCTATTTACATCCCAGAGGGGGTAGAAGAAAATTCTGAAATCATTGATGAAGAGTATCAAACCCTGGTGGCTAAACCTCTTCCCCAAATCAATTGGTCTGAAAAGAGATTGTAGATTTGAGGGTTCTCTCTACTGCTGTTATAAAAAGAACTAAAGATTGGCTGACTGGGAGATGGTGTGGGAATGTTGGTTCACCAGATGACTCAGAGAACCCTAAAGCTAATGATCAGAGACCCACACAGAGTTTTGGTGCATGCATTACATCAGGGAGGCAAGAAGCTCTACAGTCTAGTTCTAATTCCTAATTTGGAGGAGATGGAGAAAGACCTAATGAAGCCTTAAAATTAAGGTCAATCTATGAATTGGATAGCATTCCTTCATCCACTTCTGCTAAGAAAAGTACTCCAGCCAAGCCACCACCTGTGTCTTCAGATCCTATTTTTCAACACATTATTGATGATGGTTCTTCCCCCACCACAGAAGAAGTGGTTGTTTCTATTTCCATTGATAATCAGGTTAATATTGTTTCTTGAAATGTTAGTACTGGTTTAGTATCATCTTTGCCAAATTGGTTGAAGAAGGTTGTAGATAAGAAGAGAAAATCTATGCCCACTATTACAGTCAAGATAGATACAGTTTCTAAGTTGCTACAAATCACTTCTAAGCCTAAAAAGTCCAGGAGAATGTCAAGGATGGTCAATGATGCTACCACTGGACATCAGATGCTAAAAATTGTAGATCCTGTAAAGGATTTGATTGAAGAAGATATTACTTGAGCTAATTATAAAATAAGTCACATCAATTTGGTTCCCTCTACTTTGGAGGGGGATTCATATCATGCTAATTTTTCTATCAATCCTTTAATCAAAAGAGCTAAAGAAGAAATAAAGGAGAATATAAAGCTTCAGTCTCAAATTCTATTTTTAAGTAAATTCATTCAATCCATTGTATCACCCATACCATAGGAAACATCCAATTAAGAAGTGATTGGAATTGGTGCCAGCACTATTCAACAAGTTAAAAAGAATCAAAACTTTGCTAAGGTTGTTGCAAAATGGGCCAAAAAGTTGTCTTGTGATATGTTATTCTTCTTGACCAAGATGATACAGAGTTACTCCTAGGTTCATAGCAAAAGGACAGAGTTCATCGGTGAGCTCCAACGGGTGAGGAAAGAACAAGGTAGTACTTATGTACTTTCAAAAGAGGTTGTTGAACTAATAGCCTTGGATCCTATAACACTCATGAAAGAAGGTTTAGCTAATGATCCCCATGAGATTGACCCATCTTGGGCTGATTCGTTAGATTGGAAACTAAATATGTATGATAATATTATAGAGCATATTAATAAAGCGTTGCAAGATTATCTGGATCTAATGATTGGTATTCAAATGGATTGCTAGACACTAGATGTGAATATCCTGGATGAATTTGGAGGAAGTCTATGAGACCCTAAAGATATCACTATGGAGGCCAAAGATATGCTTTATAAAGAACTTGCTGATCTTGACACTATTTTTGTTGAATCACTGGGCAAATTGGGTTTTATTCAGGTTTACCTTAGAGGATTTTGAAAGATAGATGAGCTTATTCAGGAAACTATGGCAAGAGTAAACAAAACTTTGGCAAATTTTAGAACCAAGCTACAGATCACCTCAACACCAGGGAGTAAGAACATCACAACTGTCATCACGAAATATCAAGAATAAAGGTTAAGAGTAAAAGTACATGAAGCAATGGCTGAAGACCAAGGTGGTGAAAGTGTCAAAGACCCCAAATGGTGAGGGCGTGGCGAGTTAATTTTATTTTCTTTCATGCATTTCTAATATTTGGCTCTTGAACTTCTGTAAATGACTTTATTTTAAAATAGATATCCCCAAGAAATCGCTCTATTTCTAAAGACAATTATTATATGAACATTATAAATATGCTATAGGTGACATAGTATGGATCTTTCTTTTTGGGAAAACTTTGATTTTTTGAAATAAGTTAGATATTTTTGATACTTGTTTTAATTTCTATCTCTTTCAATATAGAAAAGACATACTATTGAGTGGTTCGAGCAGATATAGTCTTTGTGTTGTGGTGTTTTGGATCATCATTCTTCTTATGTTGAATGTTATATTAATGGTTTTCTTTCTCTATATTAGAAGTTTCAGTTGGTGATCTTATTACTGTGGATACCTATCTTTGAATAAATATGTCATGGTGATGAGAATTTAAATTCTTTATTTGAGTTGATGTTTGAAGTCTTTGAGCTTGTTATAATCATTTAATTCATTTAGATGTGTGGGATCTCCTTTCAAAGCTTTTTGGTTAAAAGCACTACCTTTTCTTGCTTTTTGGTAAAAAGCAACATAGAGTTTAATTCATTGTATATGATTTGAAGGTAGCTACCACCTTGTAAAACAAGCAAAGAGTTCATTATAAAACACAATTGTAATTGACTCAACTGTGGTTACATTTTTCATTGTTTGGGCGAGAGAATATAGAGTTAAATGACTAATCTGTAAACCAACACTTTATAAGTAAAGGGGATAGGGTTAAGATGCTTAATACTCTTTGCAATAAATGCTACTCTTTGGCTTACCCAAGCGTTTCATCAAAAAATGCATTTTATCTTTTATTGGCATTTTGTGCTTTCTCAAAACCCAGTTATCCACATCATCTCCATATCACAAACTCCTTTTTATTAAGAACTATTGGTGAAAAGTAGCTTTATGAACCATCCACCTAGCTGGTCATAAACCTTTCTTTACTTATTGGCAAACTTTTTATTTTGCAAACTCCACTTTTTTGCGTTACCTTTGTTTAGTTGACAAAAAGTGACTTTCACAAACCTCTTGTATGCCCAACTATAAGATTCTATTGAACTTGATCAGTGTTTGTATCAATTCACAAACCAAAAGGTATCATTGTTGTTGGAAAAACACAGTGTTCATGAACTTCATTGAATTAGGTTATAAGCCTAAAGCATAATAGGAGTTGTCGGCTTATCGGCGAACCGGAGAAAGTTAGAACTCCTGAACTAAAAGATTTACTTCGAAATAGGCATGTACAACTGATACAAAGGCTTCTAGCATGATTTATTGGAAAATAAACAATTCAGAGAAAACTAAAACTTAAGAACCAAAAGTTTCACTTAGTAAAGGACAAAGGTAGCCAATAAAGACATAACAAAGTGACTTATCAATAAATCGATGAATCGGGGAAAAGCCTAACTTACGAACCAAAGATGAAAGTTCATGAAAATGAAGAAAGACTGACTAAGGCAAGGAGAGAACATAAAGACTTGTTAGGGAAAATAAAGGTTTGATAAATTAAACTTTTGCTGATAAGGTTCATGAATTATATTAGTTTCCGACAAGTTCACCGATTAGGATATTTCCTGATAGAACAAAGAACAAGCCAAGTTTTAAGAAACCTCAAATTTGCCAATAAAGTACCAAAACAATAAGGTTCCAAAGTTCAAAAAAGAGAGAAATTGCTAACTAAGAAGGAAAATGGTACAAGACTTAGGATCGTGACTCAAAAATACAGGGAAAATAGAAATGAACCAAAATTTTCAAATTTGGGGGAAACGGATCTTTACCTTGAGTTTTGTGATATCATTGTGATTTATCTCTTCTTATTCCTTCCAAGAGAATTAATTTATTTTTGGACTTTAATTATTACATTTATTCATGCACTTACATGTGGCACTTCCTGGCTTGGCATTTCCTTAGGTTTGAAGATCTATTTCACTATTTATTATTTCTAGAGTGAAGGATATTAAATTTCTTAATTAATTTTTTCTAACCAAAGTAATATTTAATTGATACCTCTCTCCTAAAAACTGTTTGCATTTCATGCAGGCCATACATGCACCTGTAACATGTCAGTAAAAATTTATTTGTAAATACTATGCATTTTAAAATTTCTAAGCTTATTCACATTCTCTCTATGTTGTGTTTTGGATTTTAATATAAGAGATGTTTTGCAGGTGTGAAAGCATGGGAAACATAGATGTACAGAATGATGCAAATGCCTCCAAGAAATTAACTCAGTAGGTTAGCTATCACTAGGAAGTAGGCCACGAGAGCCTTCTTTAGAGTGATAGCCTTTATCAAGTTTTCCCTCCACTTTCAAGTTTACAAAGCATTCAAAACACCCATTTTTATTTGTGCCTAGATTGATTTGGTACTGGTATCGATATTGCAGTATATATTGGAAATAAGTGTGTACTCCCGTGAGCCTGAGGAAATGAGGGAACTCAGAGAAATAGCTGCCAAGCATCCATGGTAAAACCCAAATTTGAATTATTTTTGTTCTATGCTACTCATAATCTAATGTCAAGTTTTCATGTTCAAATGATATTTTTCAAGTCTCTTCTCTTCTTCTATTTGTAGCAAGGTACATGGATGCAACCATGGACTAGAGGCTCAAGTAGGAGGTAGCAAAAGTAAAGAAGGCCAGTGATCGAGGAAACATTGTAGACATTTCATTTTATTTTACCATTCAAGATTTTAATGAGAATGGGTAAAAAAGGTTGGTGATTGGAGTTGAAGAAATGCTTTAATCAAACTCATAATTTTTTGAAAATGTCCAAAAATTTATTTGGGCTGGTGCCTTGAAAGAAGGGGTCAAAGCTTCTTACATCTATAGGAATTTTTGATAGTGCTAGCAACTTTAATGTAATGCACAAGTATAAGAATGAAATTTCTTTTTCTTGTAGTTCTTGTTTTTTTCATTTTTGTAAAGGATGTGAAGAATTCAAGAAATTGTCAAATACAAGTAGGCAAAGAGCCTCGGTATCTATGGTAATATATAACACTATTTCAGATCCTCATATACCACATAAACAATCTAAAACACTATACTATTAGGAAATGAAGACCAACAGACAGATTATTTTCCCACCAATTGTTTGTCTATTCACATTCCTTGTTTGATGTATGATGAAGCATTATATATGCTGGACATCTCATTGTAAAACTCAATTCTTTCAGCAATAATAAATTCCTCTGCTCAGTGTGGATGTAGCCAAGTTTGGTGAACCATGATAAATCTGGTGTATCTTTTATTTTTGCTTTCTATTTAATCTGTGCTCTATATATTACTCTTTTTCTACAATTGAGTTGTGCTTCTAGTCTTAACAATCGGTATCAGAGCTATACAGTGACGGTATAGCTGGTTGCAAAAATTGGTGTTGGATTTTTGAGTCATGGAGGAACAGAAGATTGAGAAGTTCTCCGGTTAGAATTTTGGACTATGGAAGGTGCAAATAGAGTCTTTACTGATAAAACAAGACCTCTCACTCATGCTTCAAGGGGTAGCAAAGAAGCCAAGCTCAATGATGGATGAAGAGTGGGACAAGATGGATAAGAAGACAAGAGCTACGATTTTCATCTTGCTGTCCAGCAATGTATTGTTTAATGTTTCAGTGGAGAAGACTTCAAAGGAGTTGTGGGATAAACTTTCTAAAATGTATGAGATGGCTTTAGCATCCAATAAAATTTTTATTATGAAAAAGCTTTATAACTTGAAAATGAAAGAAGGCAGGATTATATCAAACCATCTGAATGAGTTTAATACCTTACCCAATTGACTTTAGTGGAGATAAAGTTGGAAGATGAAATTAAAGCAATCTTGCTACTATACTCATTACCCAATAGCTGGGAAGGTGTCGTGATGGTCATAAGCACTTCAATTGCAGCCAAAACAAAATTGGTTTTTGATGACGTAGCAGCTACATTCCTTAGTGAAGATATGCGTAGAAAGAACAAAGAAATATCTTCCAGTGAAGCCTTAACAACTGTTAGTTAAGGAAGGCCTCAGAATAGAGGCAAGGACAATAACAGAAGAAGATCAAAATTAGCGAAGAGGTCAAAACCCAGAGGTAGAGTTGGCAACTATTGGTTTTGTGGTAAGCCCAGCACACCAAGAAAAATTGTTATTCCTATAAGAAGGCACAAGAGAAGGTTAAAGACAGCGAGGTTAATGTTGTTTATGACAAGGATGATAATATTTTGGCTTTATCTGTAATTGAAACCACTTCAGATTCATGGGATCTAGATTTGGGTGCATCCTTTCAAGCCACCTCTTGTACGGATGCCTTCTCAAATTATCAACGAGGATAGTTTAGGAAAGTCTACTTGGGGGATAACAATTCATTGGACATCATTAGTAAAGGTGATGTTCTCCTACAATCCAAGAATGGAAGCAAATGACTTTTGCAAGATGTTAGGCATGTCCCAAAACTGAAAAAGAATTTGATTTCTATAACCCAATTATTTTCACAAGGCTGCAATACTACCTTCTATCCAGATTCATGGAAGGTTACTAAAGGTGTCCTGCAGATTGCCAAAGGAAATAGAGAGGGTAGTTTATATGTTTTTAAAAATGACTCTCAAGTGGGAGTTTCTATGACACTGATAGACAATGAAACTGAGCTTTGGCACCAACGGCTTGGACATATGAGTAGGAAAGGTCTTGAAGTCATGATCAAAACAGAACAATTATTGGGGTTAAAATATGTGGATTTGGATTTTTGCCAACATTGTCTTTACGACAAGCAGAAGTGAATTAGCTTCATGAAGACAGGTCATGAGAAGAACACCTACCTTTGGAGCTCATTTATTTGGACGTTTTTGGGCCAACCGAGGTAACTTCTCTTAGAGGTTCTAATTATTTTTTTGACTTTCCTTGATGACTGCACTAGGAAAGTTTGGATTTTTATGCTCAATAAAAAATCTGAAGTGTTCAGCAAATTCAAAATTTTTAAAGCTCTAGTTGAAAATCAGAGTGGGCATAATATCAAGTGTTTGCAAACTGATAATGGTGGCAAATTTTGTTCATTAGAGTTTGATAATTTTTTTGCTGAAAATGGTATTCAAAGAATCAAAATTGTTCCTTATACACCACAAGAAAATGGGGCTGTGGAGAGGTTAGATAGAATAATTTTGGAAAAAGCATGATGTATTCTTTTCAATGCTAGATTGGGAAAAGAATTTTGGGCTGAAGCTTGCAACACAACGGTTTATCTCATTAATCGAGCTCCCTCATCTCGGTTAAATCTTGACATTCCTGAGGAAAGGTGGTTGGGTAAGTGTATTTCTTATAATCATCTATGGGTGTTCAGATGTGAAGTGTTTTCTCTTATTCCTCATGATAAATGATCCAAATTGGATCCCAAATCGTAGAAGTGTATTTTTGTTGGATATGGTGAGGATCAGTATGGATTCAGGTTGTGGGATCCTGTCGCCAAAAAGGTCACTCCCAATCGGGATGTCATCTTCAACGAAAAAGTTTTCCCAAGTTTGCACAAAGAAAATATTAATGTTGATTTGTTTGACAATGGTGCTCCTTTTACACAGTTATTAATTATAAGTTTTGGTGCTCCTGTTGTGCACTCTACCCAAGTTCACATGGAGTCTCCTCTAGTGCAAACGCAACCTCTAGCTGGTGAGTCACTACTCCCTCACATGAATTTGCTGCCTTCATACAATACACAACCCTCCCCTATTTCTACGCTACCTCTAGCTATTCCCATGCAGCCTTTAATTGGTCAAGAGCACCAGCTAATGTTCCATCACATTCACCAAATGCCTCACAACCTCCTTTGGATAGAACGCTGCCCCCAAATAAGAGTTCACTACCTTTATTTCAAATGTGCAACCCTTACTTCATGATCCACAGCTCTTTTCAAACTCCACACAGCCTTGTCAAGGCACATCTGTAGCTCACATTGGAGGTGATTTGACTTCTATGCTGCCTGGTCAAACTCCAATGCTGCCTTCTACTGCTCCTCTTACCTATATGTCACTTCCTCTAATACACTCACTGCCTCTTCACACTCATATGCAGCCTGTGAATGATGGTATGCCCTCTATGCTGGAACAGGACAGTATCCAGAGACAAGAAAATTTTCATGTGCAAAGGCATAACATGGGAGAATTTGCACAAGGAAATATGTAGATGCAAGGGACTGTGCAATAGGGAAGTGTACAGAGCCAGAGCTATAAGGCCAATTTGTAAAATCAAATAGAAAATGTTCAAAATCAGTTGCAGAAAATGAATTTTGAAGAGTCAAATTTGTAACAGGAGGGTCCTCACTTAAGGAAGTCTACCCAGGAGAGGAGACGTCCTTCCAAAATCTCAGATTATGAATTGTTATATTTCGATGAAGTAGAGCTTGAAATTTTGATTTCTAATCATCCTGAGCCAGCTACTTATAAATAGGCTTGCAAGGTAGTTGACTCTTTGAAATGGCAAGAGGTGATGCAAGATGAAATGAGTTCATTGCAGGCTAATAACACTTGGGATTTAGTGCCACTTCCGCCTAATCGAAGACCCTTGAAGAATCGTTGGGTATACAAGATGAAAGAGGAAGATGGGGGCAACAAACACTATCATGCTAGACTAGTTGTCAAAGGGTATGATCAATAGAAAGGTATAGATTTTAATGAGATTTTCTCACCAGTTGTGAGAATGACCACAATCTGGGTAGTTTTGGGTTTGGTTGCAGTTTGGGATCTTGAACTTGATCAGTTGGATGTCAAGACAACCTTTCTACATGGTGACGTTGATGAAGAGCTGTACATGGAACAACCGGAAGGATTTAAAAAATAAGGACTGGAACATCTTTATTACAGATTAAAGCGCAGCTTGTATGGGCTCAAGCAAGCCCCGCGCAATGGTATCTCAAGTTTGATCACTTTATGACTGAGCAAAATTTTTTAAGATATGAATAAGATCCTTGTGTTTATTATAAGTAGCTTCCTAATGGTGAATTTGTCATTCTTTTGCTCTATGTTGATGACATGTTGGTAGATGGTACAAGTATGATGATTGTTTCTAAATTGAAGTCACAATTAGCTAAGAGATTTTCTATGAAAGGCTTAGGCTTAGCCAAGAAGATTCTTGGAATGACCATCACTAGGGATAGACAAAAGAAGGAGATCATGTTGTCACAAAAGGCATACATTGACAAGGTTGTAGATAGATTTGGTATGGCTGATGCAAAGGTTGTTTCTACTCCTCTTGTTGCCCATTTTCATTTATCTTCTGATTTGTGTCCAAAAACACAAGAGGATAAAGAGTTTATGCAAGGTATTCCTTATACATTGGCTGTCGGTAGCATTATGTATGCTATGGTCTCCACTCATCTCGATATTGCTCATGCAGTGGGAGTTGTGAGTAGGTACATGAGCATGTTGCAAGTATGAGGTGAACCAGTGTTGTCATTGATGTCAACATACTCATATTGCATTAACAAGAAGGATTCGATGACCAGTGTGCTGAGGACATTGAGAAAATTAGCCTCAGTCAGGAATAGTGAAGAACAGTGATGAGAAGAAGATAAATGTATTGTATAGGATGTGAACCGGAGGATGCGGATTAAAGGGTTTGTAGATATGAGTCTTGAGATGCTTCAGTTAAGATTTCAGAGGTCCGCATGAAGATCAGAAGGAGTTGTGGCTGTCAGTGTGGAACCAGTTCCGGCAAGTGTTCAGAGGTGACAGAGGATCACAAAAAGGTCCGGTGAGGTCCGAAATTGTATAATCCTAATCTGCGGATTGGAAGGAGTGTTTGGGATGTCCTTGTGATGTGTCATCTCAAGCTGTGTATGATTTGGAGGTCCGGAAGTACCTTTTACATTGTGATAGTGGCGACAGACTGTGTTCTTGAAGTTCTGGATCAGGAAGAGAAGAGATTCCAGTACGTAGAGAAAGTGCGGATGTACCTGGTCATTCAGGCAGGCTTGTGAAGGTTCTTGGATCATGTTGAGGTTGTGTTGTTGGTCTGCATTGATAGTAGAGCCCAAAATTGAAGATATTCTTTCGGATGAAGTTCTTGTTCCGACTAGCCGACCAGATGAGTTGTTCATCCTGCGAATGTTCTTGTGGTGGCTGACCGGATGTTTTATTCATCTTGCGGATATTCTTATGGTTGATTGCTGACTTAGATGATTGTTCCTAAGTCGATGTCTTGTATAAATAAAGGTTTGTGAGTTCATTTTGAAGTGTGGATTGTGTGGATGAGAGTGGTGTAGCGAAGAGAAGTGCGAAAGGCAGAGCAGAGGTTTTGGGCTTAAATGGAACTGATCCAAACATGGTAAAGATGTCATTCGCAGGTTCAAGACTGTGATTCTTATCACTTTGTAGACAGTGTGTCTCCTTGTAGGCAGTGGGCCTCTTTGTGAGCAGTGTGCTCAGGTAGTGAGCCCTAATTGGCAAGTGACATTCCTTTTCTTATTCTTTTAACAGAGAATAATACTTGGGTTAATCACCCTGTGGTTTTTTCCCTTAACCGGGTTTTCCACGTCAAAATCTTGGTGTTCAATGTGTTGATGTTTATCTGCTCTTGAGCTTGTGCGTTTTACTTTCATCGATGATTAATTGATATGCTGTTAACTAACAAGATGAATCAAGTGTTTGAAAAAGATAAGCAAGATTTTATACAACTGATTCACCCCCCTCTCAGTTGTATGCCCTAGAGTCAACAATTGGTATCAGAGCCAAGTTCCTCTGAAAGGAGCTTAACCACTTGAGGAGATCCAGGATGTCGTCATACAAAAAGGATAGTCCGAAGTTCGATGGAACCACTTTCACTCTCTAGAAGGGTCGCATGAAATGTCACTTGGAATGTATGGGAAAAGCATACTTGGCCATGGTTTCAAAACCATATGTACCTCCACAAGGTGGTTCGACAACTCTGAATGAAATCACAGATGCTGAAAATAATCTGCGGACCAAGGAAGCTCTTCTAAGCGCATTGAATGACTCAGATCTCTCAAATGTTATTGACCTACCAACTGCATATGAGATCCTGACTAAACTGGAACTTCTGTATGAGGGAGATGAGTTTGTCAAGAGTGCAAGGTTGCAAAGTCTAAAAGGGAAATTTGAAAGATTGAAGATGAGAGATGATGAAAACATCACTACTTTTATGCCAAGAGTGAATGAACTTGTGTGTGGAATTAGAAATGCTAGTGGAACTCTGGATGAAAATGAGATTGTTTGCAAAATCCTCAGATCCCTTCCTGCTGCCTACAAAATCAAGGTTGCTGCAATTGATGAATTCAGAGCCCACACAACTGTCACAAGAGAACAATTGGCTGGCAAGCTAGCTGCATTTGAAATGACCGAGTTTGGAGATGATCCTCCCAAGACTGAATTTGCTTTCAAAGCCAGTGCCTATGTGAAAGGCAAACAGAGATTTGATCTGGGAGAAAACTCTTCAAGGAAGATGTCATGGTATGATCAAGCAAGAAGAGACATGGAAGAAGAAGAAGCAGAAACAGCTCAACTTGAAGCCCTCATTGCAAAAAGACTACCAAGAGGATCCGGTAAGTATGAAGGAAAACTACCCTTTAAGTGCTTTAACTGCAATAAGATTGGTCATTTTGCTTCAAGATGTCCGGAAAGATCTGCAAGGACTAATACTAACAGACAAAGGCTTCAAAAGAACTGCTATTATGTTCATGAAGAAGATGACAATGAAGGAGTAACAGATGATGAATCAGAACTAGGAAGCAAATCCGAAAATGAATGGGTGTTTATTGCCATCAAGGAAGATGATTCGATACTCTATGAATCTGTCAATCACAAAGTTGTTGAAAAAGCTTTGGCTGCTCAAGTGGAAGAAAAGGATGATTGGGTTATTGACAGTGGATGTTCTCACCATATGACTGGTGACAAGGATAAGTTCTTGGATTTGGAAAGGTATGAAGGAGGAATGGTAAAGTTTGGTGACAATTCTGCTAGCAAAATCAGAGGTAGGGGAACTATTTCCTTTGATGGAAAGAGCAAAACAGGTAATGTACTATATGTTGAAGGATTAAAGCACAATCTTCTCAGTGTTGGTCAGTTAGTAGACAAAGGCTATGATCTCCAGTTTAAGAATGAAAAATGCAGAATCTTTACAAGCTCCAGAACTGAAATTGCATCCAGTACTCAGACAAAAGGTAATATCTTTCATCTGGTTGGTTCAAATAAAAGTTGTTTGTTTGTTCAAATTGATCAGAGTTGGTTATGGCATAGAAGAATGTGTCATGTAAATTTTGATAACATCATCAAGATAAGCAATACTCAGGCTGTAAGAGATCTTCCAAAATTGATGAAACCTACAAATAGTTTGTGCAAAGAATGTCAGCTAGGTAAACAAAGCAGAGTCTCCTTCAAAAGCAAAGATCAGTCCTCTACCGGATTGTTGGAATTGATACATACTGATCTCTGTGGTTCGACAAGAATCAAGAGTCTGCAAGGTGATAGATATTTCATGTTGTTAATTGATGACCATTCTCGAATGATGTGGGTTACCTTCCTAAAAGAAAAATTAGAAGCATTTGAGAAGTTCAAAATCTTTAAAGCTATGGTAGAGAATCAAATCGGATTGAAACTGAAGTGTCTAAGGTCTGATAGAGGTGGTGAATTTACATCTGGTGAGTTCATTGACTTTTGTGAGAAGCAGGGTATAAGGAGACAATTGTCTGCTCCTAGGACTCCACAGCAAAATGGAGTAGTTGAAAGAAAGAATCGGACCATCCAGGAAGCTGCCAGGACAATGATGTTGGAAGCAAATGTTCCTCAGATGTTCTGGAAAGAAGCTATCAGCACTGCAATCTACACTCTAAATTGAGTTCAAATCAGAAACAATACCGGTAAGACCCCCTATGAACTCTGGTTTGGCATCACTCCTACTGTGAAATACTTCAGAGTATTTGGTAGCAAGTGTTATATTAAAAGAGATGAAGATCTAGGAAAGTTTGATGCTAGAAGTAATGAAGGAATTTTCTTGGGTTACTCCACTCAAAGCAAAGCATACCGATGTTACAATAAGAGACTGAGGAAGATGATAGAAAGCACTAATGTGAAAGTTGATGAAGGAATTGAGAATCCCTCAAGATTTTATGAGTTTGATGAAGATGACCAAGACGGTGTTCAGTTCAAGGAACTCAATCCTCTCCGGTAAGTCAGAGTCAGCCTGATCCGGTAAATTAGGAAGAAGAGATAGGTTTGAATGAGCCTGATCAAGAAGCAGCAGTGCAGGATACTCCCAAAATTCCTAGGTATGTAACACTGAACCACTCTGAAGATCAGATCATAAGTGACAGAAGCAAAGGTGTGCAAACTAGAAGGAATGTTGCTCAATATCAGGATGAATGTTGTTTGATTTCAAAGATTGAACCTAAAATAGTAAATGAAGCCTGCAATGATGAAAACTGGACCAAAGCAATGAAAGATGAATTAATGCAAATTGAGAAAAATCATACTTGGGATCTTGTTCCCAGACCTAGAGACAGGAATGTGATTGGAACCAAATGGGTCTTCCGGAACAAATTAAATGAAGCTGGTGAAGTAATCAGAAACAAAGCTAGATTGGTCTGCAAAGGCTACTCTCAAATAGAAGGAATTGATTTTGAAGAGACCTTTGCTCCGGTGGCAAGAATTGAAGCAGTCAGATTATTTCTTGCATTTGCTGCCTTTAAAGACTTCAAGGTATATCAGAGGGATGTCAAGTCTACCTTCCTAAATGGTGATCTGGAAGAAGAAGTTTACATTGAACAACCGGATGGATTTCAATTGTTTGACAATGATGATATGGTCTGCAAGTTAAAAAAAGCATTGTATGGATTAAAACAAGCCCCAAGAGCTTGGTATGAAAGGTTGGATAAGCATCTTGTGTAGATTGGATTCAGCAAAAGGTACTGCTGACAGTAACTTATATTTCAAAATTGATCATGAAAACATTTTGATTGTTGAAGTGTTTATGGATGATATCATTTTTGGAGGAAGAGATAGTATGTGCAAAACTTTTGCAAATCAGATGAAAAGTGAGTTTGAAATGTCTATGCTTGGTGAAATGAATTTCTTCTTGGGTCTGCAAATTACTCAAACAAAGAAAGGGATCTTCATTTCTCAGACCAAATATGTGAAAGAATTGTTAAGGAAATTTGGTATGGAAGATTCAAAGCCAATGAACACTCCCATGGCAACTGGATGTAAGTTGAGCAAAGATGATGACTCTCCAAAGGTAGATCAGACAAAGTATAGATCAATGATTGGCGGATTGTTGTATCTCACTCAGACCAGACCAGATATAATGTAGGCTGTTGGTCTTGTGGCAAGATTTCAGGCTGATCCTAGAGAATCTCATGTTATGGCAATCAAAAGAATTTTTAGGTACTTGAAAGGAATAGTTGAGTATGGTCTATGGTACCCTAGAGATCTGGATTTCTCTCTTCATGCTTACATAGATGCAGATTGGGCAGGAGATGTGGATGACCGGAAGAGCACCAGTGGTGGAGCATTCTTTTTGGGGAAGAGATTGGTCTCTTGGCTAAGCAAGAAACAAGATGCAATATCTTTGTCTACAACTGAAGCAGGATACATTGCAGCAGTAGGTAGTTGCACTCAAATCTTATGGATGAAGCAGATGCTAAGAGACATTAAAGTTGAAAATAAGGAGCCTATCACAATTTTCTGTGATAATTCAAGTGCAATTAATATTTCCAAGAATCCAGTATTGCACTCTAAGACTAAGCACATATCTATCAAATTTCACTTTTTGAGAGAACAAGTGAACAAGGAAGAAGTCAGGTTGGAGTATGTTCCCTCCAAGGATTAGATTGTAGATATCTTTACTAAACCTCTTCCCAAGGACTCTTTTGAATATCTCCGGGAGAAGTTAGGGGTCATGGCCCCTCCGGTGATGAACTAGGATGCACTTATGTGCATCAGTCCGGTGGATATCACAGTCATATCTTGTGATCTGGATTAATGATGGGGAGCTGCTACTAAGGGGGAGTAGCTGGTATGACTCTGATGTGTTAAAATTGCAAGTATGAGCCCTTTGCCATTGATGTCAAAGGGGGAGAGAAGACATGTGAAAAACAAGTAGCTGATGATCAAAGGGGGAGCAGTAAATGAGGAGAAGACATGTTGCTGATAGGGGGAGCTGTGACAGAAAGGAGAAGTTCTTGTCTTGATGGTTTTTCACATCATATGTTGCCATCAATGACAAAGGGGGAGATTGTTGCAAGTATGAGGTGAACCAGTGTTGTCATTGATGTCAACATACTCATATTGCATTAACAAGAAGGATTCGATGACCAGTGTGCTGAGGATATTGAGAAAATTAGGCTCAGTCAGGAACAGTGAAGAACAGTGATGAGAAGAAGACAAATGTATTGTATAGGATGTGAACCGGAGGATGCAGATTAAAGGGTTTGTAGATATGAGTCTTGAGATGCTTCAATTAAGATTTTAGAGGTCCGCATGAAGATCGGAAGGAGTTGTGGCTGTCGGTGTGGAACCGGTTCCGGTAAGTGTTCAGAGGTGACAGAGGATCACAGAAAGGTCCGGTGAGGTCCGAAATTGTATAATCCTAATCTGTGGATTGGAAGGAGTGTTTGGGATGTCCTTGTGATGTGTCATCTCGAGCTGTGTATGATTTGGAGGTCTGGAAGTACCTTTTACATTGTGATAGTGGCGACAGACTATGTTCTTGAAGTTCTGGATCAGGAAGAGAAGAGATTCTAGTATGTAGAGAAAGTGCAGATGTACCTGGTCATTCAGGTAGGCTTGTGAAGGTTCTTGGATCATGTTGAGGTTGTGTTGTTGGTCCGCATTGATAGTAGAGCCCAGAATTGAAGATATTCTTCCAGATGAAGTTCTTGTTCCGACTAGCCGACCAGATGAGTTGTTCATCCTGCGAATGTTCTTGTGGTGGCTGACCGGATGTGTTTTTCATCTTGCAGATATTCTTATGGTTGATTGCCGACTTAGATGATTGTTTCTAAGTCGATGTCTTCTATAAATAAAGGTTTGTGAGTTCATTTTGAAGTGTGGATTGTGTGGATGAGAGTGGTGTAGCGAAGAGAAGTGTGAAAGGCAGAGCAGAGGTTTTGGGCTTAAATGGAACTGATCCAGACATGGTAAATATGTCATTCTCAGGTTCAAGACTGTGATTCTTATCACTTTGTAGACAGTGTGTCTCCTTGTAGGCAGTGGGCCTCTTTGTGAGCAGTGTGCTTGGGCAGTGAGCCCTAATTGGCAAGTACCATTCCTTTTCTTATTCTTTTAACAGAGAATAATCCTTGGGTTAATCACCCCGTAGTTTTTTCCCTTAACCGGGTTTTCCACATCAAAATCTTGGTGTTCAATGTGTTGATGTTTATCTGCTCTTGAGCTTGTGCATTTTACTTTCATGGATGATTAATTGATATGTTGTTAACTAACAAGATGAATCAAGTGTTTGAAAAAGATAAGCAAGATTTTATACAACTGATTCACCCCCCCTCTCAGTTGTATGCCCTAGAGTCAACAGAGTAATGCCAATAAGCCTCATTGGGAAGCCGTCAAATGGATATTAAGGTATCTTAAAGGTACTTCTGATTATGCTTGATGTTTTGGTGGCAATAAGGTACAGCTGCAAGGTTTCACTGATTCTGATCTTGCCAGAGATTTAGATAAATAAAGATCTACTACTAGCTATGTTTTCATGTTTGTTTGAGCTACCATTAGTTGGGTCTCGAGGTTGCAACATTCTGTTGCTCTTTCTTCTGCCCAAGTTGAGTACATGGCTCTTTCCGAAGGTGCTAGGGAGATACTTTGGTTACAGCGACTGTTTAGTAATTTGAGATGTCAACAAAATGACTATATTATGTTTTGTGATAGTCCCAACACCATTTTTATGGCTCACAATCATTCATCTCAATGTCATTTTAAACATATCGACATACATGCTCATTTCATTCGTCATGTGGTTGAAGAGGGCAAGTTTCAAGTTGCAAAAATTGACACAAAGGTCAATCCGGCAGACATTTTCACCAAGGTTGTTCCCAAAGAGAAGTTCGAATGTGCTAGGACTTCTCTTGGTCTGGTTAAGAAGAAGTGACCAAAATTTTAGAGTAGGGGAATGATTGGCGAGTTGCAGCATCCATTGACCTTCACGTGGGAGATTGTTAGGAAATGAAGGACAACAGACAGATTATTTTCTCGCCAATTGTTTATCTATTCACATTCCTTGTTTGATATATGATGAAGCATTATATATGCTAGACATCTCATTATAAAACTCAATTCTTTCAGCAATAATAAATTCCTCTGCTCAATGCGAATGTAGCCAAGTTTGGTGAACCACGATAAATCTAGTGTCTTTTTTATTTTTGCTTTCTATTTAATCTGTGCTCTGTTTATTACTCTTTTTCTGCAATTGAGTTGTGCTTCCAATCTTAACATATACTACTATCTCATTTATTATAAAACAATTTTTCTAAATATTAAAAACTAAAACTATGCAGAAAATTTCACATTCCATACCTTTTTTTACTTCAACATAGATACCGGGAATAAAACATGGAACACATAGAATAAAATCTATACATAGTCGATGAATAAAATGCATTCTTAACAAATAAAAGCAAAATCAATGCATTAAATTTGTTTACTTGTCGAAGTGACAATAATCTAATGTATTTCGTGCTTTGATTTATCGCATCTTGGTACGTTCTCATGAGTCCATCAGTTACTAATACAATGTCTCCATTAATTTTAAAATCCACTAAAATTTAAACCATTATTTCATTTTCCCATGGGGAAGCATAACTCTCCTTCTAGAAACAATGCGACTGGATCTCATAGATACCAACCAATAAATGAACATATATTTTTTAAATTATAACATAAAAGAAATGATTTTATATTTTAATAAAAATGATTCATTACATAGAAAAACAAAATTGCATTAGTATAGGTTCCCTAACAAGAACTAATAACCTAGTTATCCGTAAAAAAATGGCAAAAAGAAGAGAGTAACAAATTCACTAATGTAGGAATCGTAAAGTCGCTACAATGCAGATTGGAGTAGCTTTCGGTGCGCATAACTGGAACTTCGTGACCAAGTCTGATCCATCACACTCTGTACATACAAAAACAAAACAAGAAAACATTAAAAGGTCAGTCGTACATGAACAGATTTGAATTTCAAAATCCCCTTCGCCTGCAAAATGCCCAGTCCAATACTAAACATGTTCACGTAAAATTCCATTTGTCATAATTGTAAATGATACGTAGATTGAGTCTTACTGCTCATATTCGACGTTAATTTTGTTAGCAGAGGAATGAGCGATGTGAGAAAAGGCATCGGCAGATAAATGGAAAGTTGCATCGCCATTATCGCATCCAGCGGAAGAGCAGTAATCAACAATCTTTATAACAAGTGATCTTTCTCTGCATGGATTTATTCTCTCGTTACTTGTTCCGCTCAAACATCTTATTCTGTATTTCCT
The DNA here is from genome assembly GCA_027924645.1 of Cunninghamia lanceolata. NCBI lineage: Eukaryota > Viridiplantae > Streptophyta > Pinopsida > Cupressales > Cupressaceae > Cunninghamia > Cunninghamia lanceolata. The sequence continues at coordinate 4,483,341 of BSBN01000207.1, forward strand.
TCCGCAGGCTGCCTGGTTGTCCCAAATTGCGTCATTAGCCGCTCCAAAAAGATTGCCCGCTGGAAATTGGGCCTGATTGTATCCATAGCACGACGATGCTGCAAAATCAAAATAAAGAAGAACCTATGAGCATTAGGTCTTCACACTTTATATCAGTATTGTGTAAAAAAGTTTTAATAATCTACTCTTGTTCATCTTCCTCCTCTGCTATAATAGCACCCTTTCAGCAGACAACAAATAATATCATTATTTTAACCAAGCTGACAGCCTTACCAACTCACTCACAAAGTCAGGTTTACCACTCACCTACTGTTTTAGGATCACCCTCTTGATTCAAGGTGAAAAGAAAATTTGAAGACAATGGATTAAGCAATAAGTATTAATAGGCGAACCATTGATACTTACGGACATAAGGAGGACCATAAAATGTTGCTGTGCCCACATCTGCCACACAAAAATGAAGCAGAATCAACAAACTTATTGAAATTTTAGCAAATATGATTGCATATGCCCTCATGATTACGTTGAATCACTGGCTTCTTATTGTATTTTATTACTGTCCAATAAGTCAGAGATCTGTTATATAGACTCTTTTCATCGCCTCACGTAAACAGCCGGTGAGATGCAACTCACCGGCTGTACAGATTGGTCGACAACTTTACCAGTCGACGACAATTCAGGACCACATCTATTTGACTCCAGTCGACTGTTACTGCCGTACGCTTGGTCGACTCCAGATCAGCTGTCTTCGACCATCCGTACCAACCTCGACCAGCCAACTCACCGGCTGGTTAAGACGTTAGCTTGCACACAAATTATATTCTTGCTTAGTTGGACAGCAATATTATGTATATGAAGCAAAGTATTGATGTTATCACTTAAGATTTCCGTTTCATTTTTTAAACATCTTTTATTTCAACACTTAAAAGTTAATTTTAGCAAATAAAAATATCATAAATATTTATGATATTTCATTATGAACAATGTATAACGTTGTCGTTCACTGTTTACTGTTATTCACTGTTTAATTGCTCATATGGATGATGTTTAAATAAAATGCATTCTTTACAGTCTTCAATCTTCCAAATACTCATAATAAAAAAACTACTTCTGTAGGCCAACCATTTTCACCTCGATTACAGCTTGCAAGCAAAGTCATGGCGCTCAAACCCACCGCGTGAAAATGAAGTGTAACGTATTCGACAGGGAAAACTAATCTACAGACATGGTAGACAGTTCGGATGAAGACATTGCCATTGGCATTTGTTCAGCCAATTACGCCTTAGATCAAGGTGTTCAATCAATTTATTCGGTGGGTTGATTTCGTTGTCGATTTGCTTCCGTGATTCGGGGAGGTCACTTAAACGTATGGTTATAAGTTTTTAGTTATTCCTCCTTTCTAGTTTGTATTTTTTTTAAACGAGAAAAAGGTGATATAATATTAATGAAAAAGTTTTTATAGAAGGTAAAAGACGTGATATCCAAGTGTCCATAAAAAAATACAGACAAAAAGGTCCTTGACAGAACTGATAAAGCATTATGACCAACCACCCAAGGAGGCAACCAAACCGTCAACCCAAAAAAACAAAAAAACATAGTAAGAGAAACCACCCCACACCCATATACCGTCCACCGAACAACAAACAACTCAACCAAAGATCTGATTCAGAAACAACTGCGTCAACCACCCATCAAAATACGCTGCACCCGGGAAGACGACCACCTTCAAGTTGTAGTGCTGGCAGCTCGGATAGCCTGCACCTCAGGCTCTGTAACATTTCCGGCTTCACTTCCCTCCTCAGGGTCAAACAAGGCATCCCTAGGAATACGCGGCGCGAGGTCAGGAGCATGAAGTCTGAGAAATCTAATGCCCATGAAAACATCCTTAATACATTGAGCTTTCTTCTTGGAGAAGAGGAAATTGTAAGCATTCAGCTCATTATCAATTTTGTAGCTGCTCAGCGATTTGAGGCTTGATTGTAGAGCCCTGTAGATTGCCTATTGAGGGAGAGAGGTGTGCAACATGTCGAGATTGAACAACCCACCAATCAGAGCATCCCCCTAGTCCATGTTATAACCCTTCACTGTCGTCGCCCATCTCTCCACCATATAGATATTATTATAGAAGAGACCAGAGGCTAGGACATGGACGTAACCCCCATCTTGTACCAGGTCCATAATATTAGAAAGAAGCTAAGAGACAATATCGGAGTAGTTGAGGATATGGCCCATGTAGCCTTTTGTCCATGCATACCCTGCTATGCATCTCACAGAGAATTGCATTAGAGTGCAGTCCTAGTCTAACAGCATCATTAAATTAGAGGACTTGACCTTTCCTTTGATATTAGGCTCCCAATCTAGGGAGGGGAAGAAAACCCTTTGATTTAGCCGCGTATCCACCATTAAAGCCTGTAGCAAGGAAGTTGTAGCAAACAAAACAAAGGTTAGCAAGCCAAAAACATGGCTTAAGCTTTAAGTAGAAACTGCCTTTAAGACAAGAAGTCATCCATGTGACTGGAGAGGAGGGAGCCATCCTTTGTTGATCCCAATACAACCAGGGATGTAATCACTGTACTGAATACATTAAGAGATCATGAATCTCAATGAGGATGTCCTCTGCACGCATAATTCCATAACACCATAGGGTACGACTGAAGCAACATGTCAGAAGAAGAAGCCTCCCAAAAATAGTAAAGAAGCTCGCCATCCTTTCAAAGGGTCCCGCCTTAAATAACATCATAACTGCAGATCGTGTTGAGAAGGTCAGAAGATGTCTAGATGAGGCCGCTTGATTGCCAATGATAATCCACCCTTTGTCAAAGTGACACAAGCAAGATAGAAAACTTACAAGCTAACTGAGGCAATGGATCAAATCCACTCCCCTTGTGCTAGCCTGGTATGTCATTCAGATTCAACCACCAAAGTATGAAAAGATATTGCAAGGATGTTGGCAAAGGAAATAGTAGCCAACAAGAAAGATCCACCTAATAGGAGAGATATTACTTGGAAAAGGTTATGGCCAAGTTATCATTTAGAAGCTTGAGCAAGATGCTTGAAAAACTCAGATGGCCTAGAAGGAAAATTTTTGCTTCTGTGTCTTGGTCAATAGCAAGGTTGGCAAGGTCGTCTGCCACCTTATTACCTTCTCTTAAAGTATGAGATATCATGAAGTTATCAAACTCATTTAGAAGGGAAACAACCTGTTGGATAATATAATTGATTTTCTAGTTGTCAAATCCTTTAGATTTTAAAGCATTCACAATAATCAGTGCATCGCCTTCTATCAAAATGTTTTTGATGTCCACATTCACTGTCAATTGGAGACCATGCACCAAGGCCCAAGCTTCAACGTCATTATTCGAGCCCTTAGGGATCTTAGTTGCTTTGGTAACTATCAGAGATCCATCCTCCCTCCTAATCACACACCCAGTACCTGATATCCTAGGATTCCCTCTACATGCTCCATCAAAGTTAAGCTTGGAGAAAGGGGTTGTAGGAGGTATCCATCTGACATGATCTCTCTTAGAAGCTAGATCTCGAACCAGATCTACCCCACCTACACCAGCTTTGCCGAGATAGTGCTAGTTTTTAATCAATTCTACATCCCATTTTGACCAGTTGGATTGCCTAGAGCATGTACTTCTAATGTTAGCCACAACATGTTCTAAAATGGCCTCCTCTAGCTTAGAACAAACAATCTTCAAAGTAGTAGCTTACCTTTTGAATATTTGGTAATTCCTCTCCCTCCATAGATGCCAATCAATCATAGAGGGGCCCAATTCCCAAATGCAAGCAAAGAAAGACTCAGTATATAGGAGAGGCCAATTTTTGAACATGAGGGCCAAGGTCCTAGACAAAGGAGAGAGCCAGTTCAACTTCCTCATGAGCCATAGCCAACATTCTCTACTGAATGGATAGTGTAGTAGAAGGTTATCCACTGATTCATCTTCCCTACCACAAAGCATGCTTACGAAGTTGGAGCCAATGCCTAATCTTTTAATTCTATGACCAATTAAAACTTTGTTATGAAGCGTCGGCCAAGAGAAGGCTCTTGCCTTAGGCAATATCGCTTTATTCCAACATAGCTTCAATGGCCAATTCGAATTCACCTTCTCCATGGTAGACCTATAACCATCTTTAACTAAGTAGGAGCCTGTCTTTGCCCCTGTCCAGACCAATTCATCCTCCTTATTAGATAAGATAACCACTCTTTTCCCCAAAAGTTCTCTTAGGAGTACTTTCTGCTCATTTGGAAAGTTACAATTTTGAGTTCTTTTCCAATCAATAGAAACAATATCGTGAACCCTCGAAAAACACCAATAGTCTATCAACTTAATTGTATTTATTATATTAATGTAAAAATTTGTAATTTTTTAATGATTTTTATCTTATTAATTATATTGTTGGTTTAAATTTGTAGACATATTAACCTTCTAAATTGGAATAGAGGTGGAGGGATTTAAGTATTTGTAAGTGGTATGTTGTTTAATTATGTTATCAAAGTTACCTTTGTTTTCTACCTTTCTTTTTTATATTCACTTGTTTGTTATATACTAGTTCCTCAACTTCCTCATAGTTAATTTTTTATTCTTATTGTCCTCTTGAGCCATCCTTTGTTCCTTCCATCTTTTTTCTATTATTGTCTCTTTATTTGTCTAACATCATCATCTCAACATATGTTGTTTTTCCTATCATCTTATTTTTTGTAGTTGTTTGACCTCCACAACATACCTCTATCCTCCAAGAATTGGGGATCCTCTTTTAAAAGTTCTATCCAGAAAGGTCATAATAGGGCTTTAAATGCCCCAACAAAAAAGTGATTTTGAAAAGGCTACCCTTTTGAAATAGGATAAATGTAAATAAAGTACTTCTTTGACTTAATGGATTAAAGGTACACTCGCGTACCATGGCAAACTAGATGGAAACGACATAATCTGGGTCCTGCACTAGATCCATGATGTTCAAGAGGAAGACAGATGCCACATTTGAGTACCTCAATAAACAAGGGGATGCATGAAGCCAGTAGTTGCCAGTGACACTTCTAATCGTGAAGTCTACATGTGGGGAATCTATATCAAAGACCATACGCAATTTCCCTGCAACATATTCCCCATTGTTCCCACTTCAAAGGTGGTAGTTTTATCCAATAGTTCATTGGAGTGTCATCCATGACATTGAGTAGGAAAGATATTATTTTTAACTCGAATGAGGGAAGGTTGAAGATTGCTATTTAAAGCACTTAAAATAGCAAAACAATTAGTGTTAATCAAATGATAGTTTCCTCTTTGTTAGAGGAATAATAAGTGCATAAAGAGGTGGTTGTTGGAGCTAAATGTGAGCTTCATACATATAAGTAGTAGTAAGAAAATGGCAAGTAATGCAACAATGTGTATGACTGTCATGTGGAAGCAAGCAAGTGGTTAAGAGCATGATATTAGTTTAAACTGATTAAGGATGGGTAAGTGGTTTTGATGAAGTATGGGGATTAGAGCATCAATCTTAGTTTTGGTAAGATTTGGAGACAAAAATCTTTCTTATTAGGGAGGTGTGATTTAAAAAATTAGGCCAAAACCTAGTAAACTAGTGGGTTCATGTTATTTTATGTTTGTCAAGATTTTCAATGAGGTTAGATGATCATGATTCATCACATTTTGGCATGTTATAGAGAATGTGGGATTGTAATGATGGCTAAGGATGATTGAAGAGATTAACAAGCTAGTGAGTTGTAATTAAGACCATAGTCAAATTAACATTGATCAGAAGTCGATTCTATTCATACACACATGTGGAGCACACTCAGTGAAGTCGATATCCTTGCAGTGAATGATAATGTGTTGACTGTTGTAGACACCTAAAATTGACTTGCTTCGCAAACCAATTTCCTGTATCTCTACACCACCAATTATCCCTCCTATCAATTAAATAAATTTATTTTATTTAATTAATTTCTCCCTAATCATCTACTTTTGACCATTTATCCATCCTTTGTGATCAATTAATTCACTTAATCACTATACCTTATAACTATATCCTCATTAATTAAATAAATATTCCTAATATTTATTTAGCTAACTTGTCCATCTCCCTAATCCCTATTAATTAGATAAATCATGCTTATCTAATTAATCTACCCTACTAATCAACCTAAACCTAGCCTAGTTGATTAAATAGCAATTATTTAATCAATCTACCCTAGCCTACCTATCCACTAGACCTAAGTTAATTAAGCTAAAGACTTAATTAACCTTGCTTAGCCCATCCTCCCACACACCTTTCAATAAAAAAATAATTTTTTTATTCAAAGGGTCAAATATTCCTTACAACTCATTTATCACCCTCTTACACATGTAAGTGTACATGTGTCCTTCAACCTTCACACCTCCACATAAAAGTGAATTTTTAATTCACTTGTCATATCCACTCTTCTCAAAAATAAAATTTTAATTCATTTACAATCCTCAACACGTTTCCCCATGTGAACTTAAAAGTCACAAATAATGGGAGCCCTCCAATCCCATTGACCAAATCTCAACCCTTGATCTCTTCCATCCACTCCTCTTGTGACACTTGTCACAAGGCTATGACTCCAATCCAAACCCTAACACTCAATCATTCCTAGCCCTTGATCTCAACTTTTAATCCTCACCCTCCATCCCTTTTCCAAAAAATCTATAAATAAGACCCTCCTCTAAGCCATTTGGATCACTTCCTCTGGCATCAAAGCCATGCCCAAATTTCTCTCAAAATCTTCTCATCATACCCTCATAATGCCAAAAATCATTCTAGCCTCTCTATCCTATCCATCAATCTATCATCCAATGCCTCATCTACATTGTGTTGAATGCATTGAGCAAGCCACATTGCTATATTCATCTACTTGGGTAAATCTTAAGGAGTTTGGGTGTAACTCCTTCCACCCTATCAAGGAGAGGGATCACATTTGAAGATATGACTTTGTGTATTTATGCATTTGGTTTGTATTTCTAACCTCATTAGTTTTCCTTATCTTCATTTGGCATGGCCGATGGGACCCACAAGGTCTTAATCTAATATCTTGTGTGAGTTTTTATTGTGTTTAGATGTGTTTTTGTAGGTTTAGCGCTATCTCCCTGCGCAGTGGCACCATTTTACTCACGTTTTAGTGTTGTTATCTGTCTGTTGTGGTGCCATTTTAACATGACAATCCCACTCATCTTTGGATTAAATCTAATCTTCTTCTTCTTGTTTCCTGGCATTTCTAGCATTTTAGCTCTTGATTTTTGCAGGTTTTACACAAAAACAAGGGGAAACTATGGCAAATTTTTCCTAAAATCCATCCATTGACCAAAACTATGCCGTATTGGCACTATCGACACCCAGAGAGGTGCCTTCATTCTAGACAAATCGACCAAACCAAACTTCTGTGCAAAGTGATGCTATCTTCCTTATCAATGTTATCTTCTTTATCAATGCCATCTTATGTATTAGCACCATTTGTTTCTGTGGCGCCATCATTTTCGGTAGCGCCATCTTGCATTGTGGCACCATCCTCTGTTGTAGCACTATTTACTGTATTGGTGCCTTCTTGTATTATAGCTCCATTTGTATCTATTTTAGCTCTATTTTCTGTACTAGCTTAGGGGTATGTGTAGTGTTGGGTCTCTTTTCTACAAGATATTTCAGATCATCCAAAACCACCATCTCCAAACTACTAACATCTTTTGCAGGTATTTAGTAGCTTAGACACATCTTCTTTTGGCTGACTAAAGTGAACATTGTTTGCTTAGCTTAGAAAACACTTTAAATTGGTGCATAAAATCAATCTTGCTTGTAAACAAACACTTCAATTGGTGCTCATAAAAACAATTCTTGTGTACCTTAGTGTAGAAAACGTTTGATTTTGGTGCTCTAAAATTAACAAGTGCTTGCCTACAAATTTAGGAACATTTCGATTTTGGGCTTAAAAAGAACAAAACGTGCATCATAACTCATTAGTTTAAAAGGAACCACAAATGGCATTTTCACTCATCTAAGCAAGAAAATAGTGTTTTGTGATAGTGTTTGTGTGGTGAAAGTGTATGCTCTTCCCTCACACTATTGGTGATCTTGGGACTCAAAGACTTCTCACAACACTTGCATAAATCACCTCCAACATAATCCAAGAGCTACAAATGAACCTTGTTTAGTGTGACCCAATCCTAAAAATATGTATGCTCTCCCCTTGCATCTTCGTATGAACTTGGGGATCAAAACTATTTTTTGCGCTTGTGTTTCTTTGTTGAACCTTTAGAGGGCTTGCCACCCCGCTTCAAAAGGTGGGAATGACCCAAGCGGCAACAAACTAAAGCCAAGCTCTTTTGAGCCGCTATATAAAATAATGTGTTTGTGATGAAAGTCACAAGCAACACATGTTGTTGTGTCATACCGACAACCAACCTCCCCCAAAACCCTTCAAGGTGCAACCCTTGAAGATTGGGAGACTCCATAATAGAGAGTAGCACTACCGCACGTATGGCCACCTGAACGAATGCACTTATTACGAATCCTTATTTTAGTAGCCCAAATCCCTCTACTTGTTCAACAAGTATTGTCCTTGCTTCACCATAGGTTGTGCATGCTTGATAAATCTTCCACATTTTTCACAACAAAACTTTTGGCCATTGTGCTTTCTTGTTTGATTTATCTCTTGTCAAACCATCAAATAAACTAAATTTCCAACCAAATCCAACAACGTTCAACCTCAAACCACCCATTCAGCATCATTTCCATCTGTTTTAGTGCCTTCTTCATCCATGTCCAAAAATCAAAATTTTCCATCAAATCATCAATTTTATAAGCCCATTTTTAAAAAAAATTCTAGTCAAGCTCGATTTTCCTCCCAACACCACTAAACTACCCCCCCATTTATTTGAGCTTAATCAAATTCATCGTAATCCACTTCATCCCTAGTCGTAATCATCCTCATCATCCTTAATCCAATTCATTATCATCTTAATCCCATTCCTTCATCCATTTGATCAACATTAACCCAATCCTTATCAAAATCCCCCAACATCATCCAAATAAAAAATCAAGACCTTAATTGATCATCCAATCAAATCAACCCAATCAACCCTCTTGCTTGAGATCATTAGTCTATCTTAAATCATAGAGAACCATCCATCAAAAACAAACCAAATCAAATCATCCTAAGGTATTGAAATTTGATCCCCAACACCACAAACATCCGTTATCCTCCATCATCCCATATCTCTCCAACAACATGGATCCTTATGTAGCAATGCAGTTCAATTACAAAGACTTAGAAAAATCTATGAGAACATGGATCCTAATGCTAAGGAAAAATGTAAAAATGACATTAAAGATCCCCTTAGCACACCTCATCATTGGAGAATCCCAAACCCCCACCCCATCTTCATCATATCAACTCTCATCTTACAAACCTTCACCTTATATATTCACCCCATCAACTACATATCAACCTTCAACATCTTACATGTAACCCCAACAAACCCCATACCGATCTTCATCATATCAACCTTTTCCCTCATATCAATCTTTGTCCCCTTATACATCAATACCAACATACCTATCCAACCAATCAATACCTCCAACTTATCAATCCCCCAACCTTTTTTATGGTAACTTTGATCAAGGGAACACCAATCTAGCACACCTTATATCCAAAATCCAAACCTTATATCAACAATCATTTCCCCATGCAAATCCCCCATCCCCCAATCCCCATCCTCCAATCCTCCCATCACAATATCCATCCAATCCTATCAACTTTAATCAATCATCCTATGTATCTCCAAATCCATCAAACCCTATCACTCATACACCATCTAACGCACCATCAAATCTTCCAAAACCCACGACATCCAAAGAATCCTTGTGGGTGATGAGTCTAGTTTATGACTCAATTTTGTTAAACTTTGTTATCCATTTGTTGTAGTTATCTTGGACTTTAGTACTTTAATCCTGATCTTTTTATGTCACTACCCCAAAGCTATAACTTGTTGAGCATAGGTCATTTCTTATATCCTTTTATGACAAAGACATGCTATATGAACTATCTATGTTAATTTTACATATGGTTAATGAATATTACTCCAAGGTAGTTACAAATGTGCAATTATTGTGTGTACTAATATTGTTATACAGATATAATTGACATCCATAAAGTAGAGGAAGATTCTTCTGGTTGGTCACTTGCCATAAAAAGTCAAACATGGTGATCGTTCAAATGTAAAATGGAGGGAAGACAACCGCTTTGTAACTAATCTTAAATACCAGTTGAGCAAATTTAGGGGTTATTGTTATGCTAGATCTGCGTTAAAGCAACTCGCTTGACCAGATTCCCCTGCATGTGTAACCTCCTTTCCACTTTCTATGTTTTCCATAATGAGGCGTCCTCCTATTCTGTTGGAGTTGACCACCCTGCTGGGTAGTTAGTTTTGTAGTTTTCCTTATATAAATAAGACTCTGATACTCCTTCTAAGGGGTTGATTATTTAGAGATTGTACTTACATTATCCAATTTTCAGTAATACAATTATAATGTTTAGCTGTACTCATCTTTTCGAATGAATAAAATGAAGTTGTAAACTCACATTTCTGAGTTTACATTTGTCTTAAGGAATACTCATCCAAGGGGACCCACTTGGTGAGAATTCCACCCTTTAGTTCAATTACATTTTTTGTTAAGCATTTAGTTAAATCTGGCATTGAATGTTCCTACAGCCAAAGCAAACAAAGTAGTTTCCTATTTGTTTGCCTAGAATTTTACTTTTTGTCTTGTACTTGATCCTAGAATAGTTGTTGGTTGATGTTCAACATTCCTTTTATTTCCTTTCTAGTAGTTTATCTTCAACATTATGTCTTTCTTAGCTATAGAATGAACATGGCTACTTTGGGAGTTCTTAGTGCACATATCGTGCTGATCCATTTCAAGTTCACGTCCCTGGGTTGACAAGTGAAATGCATCTCCATAGTGATTAAGACAGCTACTCAGGTTAGATGTCCAATCTTTGAGTTATAGTTTTAAGAGCTTAGTTGTTAAATCATTGTAAGAGACCAACATTTTTGGCGTTGTTGCCGGGGATGGTGTCAAACTAAGAAGATCTTTGGAGTCATCTTTAGTATTATTCCTTGCAATTTTTCCCTTAAAATGTGTTTTTAGTTAGGAAGAAACCATCTACAACCCATCAATATTTTTTGTGTGAGAAGTGGCTAATACTGAGTATATTGCATATATAGAGGTAGGAGAAGAGATGCTTTAGGGAGATTCCTTCCTAATTATTTAACTCATCCAGCAGAAGAAGCAGAAGTGAATCCTTTCCTTGATGCATTCCCTAATTTGAATAGTTCTAAAATATCCTCTGAAGAACAAGATACCCCAAATCTAGTTGAAAATCCATTTGCCTTGATAATAGGTCAAGCAGTCATTCCTGTCTAGACTGTACCTAATCAACCAACATTTCTATTTCTGATTGCTCTATAAAATGAAGTGGATAATCTCAAGAACATACCTTCTTCAGCTCTCCCCAAGTCTATGGACTTGCAACAGAGGTCCTAGAAACCTTCTTGTTTGAATTTGATATCCTCTGTAGAAGCTATGACTACACTACTAATGCTCATAAACTTAGGTTGTTTCCTTCAACCATGAAAGAGGTTGCATTAAGGTGGTTTATGAGTCTAGGTAGTGATGTTGTCAATACCTAGGAAGAAATGAAAGATAAATTTCTTGAGAAATATAAAGACTACTGTAGGAGTGGGGATATGAGAGGAAATGATGTTTTCAGAATGCAACAAAACGAAGATGAAAGTTTGGAGGATTACATCTCAAGGTTTATGTTTTGTTTACAAAAGTCTCCCCATCATGCACTCACTAAGGACTCTCAGAAACTGCTCTTCCTTAGGGGAATAAGTGAGCATTGCGCGGATGCCTTGGATTTAATGGGAGGAGGAGATATTACCCAAGTGTCTTAGGATGATATTAAGAAGTTATACCAGAATTATTCTAGAGCAACCATGATGAAAGGAAGAGGTTACCATTCCTTTATGGACAAAACCTCTACCAATGGAATTTCAAGGATGAAGATAAGCCACTTGCTATCTGATTTTAAGAAAGATATTATAAATAATATGGCCACCTAGTTGGACACACTCCAAGCAAAGAAGAAGCATGAAGAGGCTAAGGCAATGTTGGCTAAATATTGTCCTTATTACAGACAGAAAAAGAGGGACTGCAGATGCAAGCTGGTAGCTAACATTGATAGAAAGCAGATTCCACCTAAGTTCAAGCCAATACAAGTTGAAGAGGATCAAATCTTCTATGTTGCACAAAAGAGACCATGGGCTCTAAGACAAGGTATGTCACTAGATCCATTATTATATGTTGGACCACATTTTAATACTTATGCATCTGGTAACCAATGGAAACAACCATTTCCATCTTGTTATGGAGGATATCCACCTCAGCCTTGGAACAACCCTCAAAATACTTGGCTAAATTACCAAAACCCTGTACCCCAGTGGCAACAGCCTCCAGGGAATTGGCAGTCACCTCCAAGAAATTGGTAGCAAACATCTCAATGGAGAGGATAGCAATGGCCAAACCAGACCACTAATTACATGCATTCACCTCCTCAGCCCCAACAGCCTACTATAATGCCTCCACCTACTAGCTCCAATTCAAATACACCTAAACCTACTCAGAAACCAACTCAACCCTCACCTAACTCAAATAATAGACCATAGCAATAGCCAGCATATTCTACTGATCCAAATCAATTCCCTACATATGATGTGAATGTAAGTGATATACATCTGCATTTAGGAACTACCTTGGTAGCTCCTTCAAGACCTGTCATTACTGAGCTTTCTAAGGAAGAAGTGGAACCTAGTAAAACCCCCATTCAATCAGATGTACCTAAAAATCCTGAACCAATGGCAGTCAAATAGACTCCCCAAGAACCACCATTTCCACAAAGGTTAGAAACTATGAAACAAAAGGTAGTAGAAGAGGAACCCACCTTTGATATTCTAGAGCAGTTGAAACATGTATGTGTCAAGATTCCTCTATTTCAAGCCATAAAAGATGTTCGTATATATGGCAAAGCAATCAAAGAAGCATGCCTTAAGAAGCCAAGCAGAAAAGGGAAAGACCCCACTATGGTTCATGTGGTGGGATAGTTGGCTGACATCATGCTTGGAAAAGTGATTGTTCCCAAATATAATGATCCAGGAAGTCCTGTGGTAGGAGCTGTTATAAATGGAATCCAAATCAGAAATGTTCTGATTGATCTTGGAGCAGCCATAAATGTAATGACAAAGGATATCCTATAGCAACTAAATGTTGTGACCAACTCCTATTGTCCTGCAGCTTGCTGATAGCTCTACTGTTAAACTTGATTGGATAGTTGAGGATCTTGCAGTATCCTTGGACTCAGGGGAATATCTAGCTAATTTCATGATACTTTCTCCTAAAGCTACATTGGGAGGATACCCCATCATTTTGGGAAGGCCGTGGTTAGCCATAGTAGATGCTTATATTGGGTGCCAATCAGGAGACATGACCATCTCTGATGAGAGAAGCACTAAAACACTTATTTTTTACCCACCTACACAGCCATCTCATGATATGGATAATCCTGTTTGGCCTCATGTTGGTGAAGAGGTAGAAGAAGCTAATTCTGTTGGGCATCTTATGATGATAGGCATAAGTTCTTTCTTGTAGCTTCAAGAAGAGGAGGAGGTGTTGTCTAATATAATTCAAAATCTTCGTGAAGTAGAGGAAGCATCATCCTCTCATTCTGTTGATCCAGCGAGGATACTTGTTCCAATTTTTCCTACAGCATTAGGTTTGTTACATACATTGCTTCCACAAGAAATTAAGGTACCTAGCATTAATGAGATAACTATGGTTGACTTCACAACTCAAGTGGAAATTTTAGAAGAAAGATATCTCAATATTAACAGCAACTTGGCTCAAGCACAACAACTATCCTTGACAAACTTGTTAAAGAAACATAAAATGATTTTGCATGGGATTATCATGATATGAAAGGATTGGATCCTACATTATGCACCCATAGGATTTACATAAAAGAGGATTGTACACAAATAAGGCTACCACAAAGGATAATCAACCCTGCACTAAGAGAAATTGTCAGAGGAATTGCAGAAGCTATTAGATACAGGATTTATCTACCCAATCTCAGATAGCCAATGGGTGTCCCCTTGGGTTCTTGTGCCCAAGAAGGGAGGAAAATGGAGAGTATGTATTGATTATAGAGAATTTAATTCTGCCACTAAAACAAATCATTTTCCCCTTCCTTTCATAGACCAAGTATTGGACTCACTTGCAGGAAAGCAGTACTTTTCCTTTTTGGATGGATTCAGTGGTTACAATCAGATTCATATTGCACCTGAAGATCAAGAGAAAATAGCATTTACCTGTCCTTGGGGGACATATGCCTACTCAGTGCTTCCATTTGGCTTATGCACTACACCTGCAACTTTCCAAAGAGTAGTCATTAGCATATTTTTTGATATCTCACATGATTGGAAATCTATATGGAGGATTTCACTACTTATGGTGCTACTTTTGAAGAGGCATTAACAAACTTAGGCAAGGTGTTCGAAAGATGTGAAGACCACAGCCTATCCTTAAATAGTGCAAAGTGCTTCATGATGATGTAGGAAGGAGTAGTACTTGGCCACTACATTTCTCTAAAAGGAATACAAGTAGACCCAACAAAAATTGAAGTCATAATCAATCTGCCCATTCCTACAAAGCAAAGAGATGTCAGAAGCTTCTTGGGTCATGCAGGGTATTATAGATGTTTCATCAAAGATTTCAGCAAAATGGCATCCCCATTATATACTCTTCTTACAAAGGATGCTGAATTTCAGTGGAATGAAGACTATGACAAAGCATTTTCTAATTTAAAGGTAGCCTTAACCCATGCTCCTGTACCTAAAGGCCCCAATTGGGAACTTCCTTTTCACATTCATACTGATGCATCAGATTATACCATAGGAGCAGTTTTAGGCTAGAAAGAAGGAGTCATTGAGCATGCTATTTATTTTATTAGCAAAAACTTACAGGCTGCTGAGTTCAACTATACAGTGATAGAGAAGGAAATGTTAGCAGTCATCTATGTACTTAATAAATTTAGGCACTACATAACTGGTTATCAAATCTTTGTGCACACAGATCATGCAACCATTAGGTATCTCATGAACAAACCTCTCATATCTAGTCGATTAGCAAGATGGGTGTTGTTAATGTTGGAATTTGACATCACTATTGTGGATAAGCCAGGAAAGGCTAATGTGGTTGTAGACTTTCTTTCAAGAATGACTACATCAAAAGATAACCAAGTCATTGATGACTCTTTTCCTGATGAACATTTGTTTTCACTCACTGTGCAAACACCTTGGTATGCTAACACATCCAATTACCTAGTCATAGCAAGAGTCCTGCCTCACTTCTCTCCTAAGGAAAGAAGGGTACTCATTGAAAAATCTTTTCCTTTTTCATGGATTGCTGGATGTTTGTTCTACACTGGACCAGACAATGTCATGAGGAAATGTGTGAGAGAAGATGAAACATATGACATTTTGTAGCAAAATGAACAACAATGAAGATTTTGAATGCATGTTATTACTGGCCTACACTATACAAGGATGCAGCAAGATATACCAAGAAATGTGATAGTTGTCAATGGATGGGACGGCCAACAAAATCTGACGAGATGCCCCTTTACCCTCAGCTTGTGATTACTCCATTTGATAAGTGAGGATTAGATTTTGTAGGACCCATTGATCCTCCATCTAATGGCAAATCCTATATCTTAGTATGCACTAACTATGTAACTAAATGGGTAGAAGTTAAGGCCATGAAGCATGCAAGAGATAGTAAGGTTGTAGAATTTTTCTATGAGGAAATCTTTACATGGTATGGAGTTCCTAGAGAATTAGTGACTAATCAATGAGCTCAATTCACCTCAACTCTAGTTACAGTACTAGTACAGGAATACAACAAAAGGCACAAGAAATCTACTCCTTATCACCCCCAGGCTAATGGTCAAGTTGAAGTGACTAACAGAGAAATAGAAGCCATTTTGACCAAAACTATGGCTATACCTAGGAAGGATTGGGCAAATAGGCTGCCAGAAGTTGTCTGGGCCTATAGGACAACCTGGAAAACAACTATTGGTTTTACTCCTTTTGAGTTACTGTATGGCAAAAGACCCATGGTGCCTATTGAATTTGAACATAGAACTCTTCGGACTGCACTTGACTTGGGGATGGATCTATCTAAGGCACAAAAAGAAAGAATCATGCAACTCAATGCTTTGGATGAGATGAGAAAAGTAGCTTTACATCATACAGAAGTGGTGCAGAATTAGAGAATCAGGTGGCATGACAAATACATCAAAGATAAGAAATTCCATCCTGGTGACTGGGCTTTGCTTTATGACTCAAGGTATCAAGATAATGTAGGAAAATTATAGACAAGGTGGCTAGGACCATATGAGGTTACTGAAGTATTTTCCAATGGTGCTGTTCAACTTACTACTATTGACCCTGTCAGATTTAAACTATTAGTCAATGGTCATGGACTCAGGTTATATCACAAGCCAGCCTCCAAGCAAGAATTCCTACAACAATTCACTCAATATGTAACTCCTGAACTTTCTGCAGCCAAAGGTAGTGGACCTAGTGTCCCTCCTTCTGGCTAACCAAGGTACGACACTTATCATAATAAAGACTTCCTCATTTATGGGAGTCCACTCTTTCACTTCTTCGCCCATCCACCCACCCATATCCATTCTTCTCTCTTCCATCACATGTATTGATTACACTTCATCCCATCTCACTTCAACCCACTCCACTTTCATTCATTGCTCAATAAATTCTTAAGCATTACCCATTACTTTCTCTATGATTTTTGCAACTGATCTTCCACAACTCAAGCTATGCACACTTTAATAATTATCTCTTAATTATCTTGTGGTTCATTCATTTAATTATTGTACATTAATATCGATATTTCTCATAGCATGTCATTATTCCCTTCCTTGTCCTGTCACGCATCAATTTCATATGTGTGGACACATGCCTAAATTTAGGCCAGGGAGGGAGTGTTAATATGATGTCCATGTGTCAGTCCATCCATATGCTTGATGCCAAAATGTCAGTAAAGTTTTAAAATTGAATGATTTGAATTTTGAGTGAGTTGATGGCTCGCAAGTGTGAGATGACAACCTTCATCAATCATTCATTACTGCCTACACCACCCTTGTCTTGTGTTCCCAAGAAAAGAAGCTGGAAAGGAAACTATAGATAGAATGAGTTATTGAAAATTTAATAGGGTTGCAGGAAGGTGAAGTAGTTTTCAAACTTTTTACAGAGAACAGAAAAACTTTGCAGTGCGATTGTTTTCAGGCAGCTAAGTCAATGGGAGGAGGATTAATTCAGAATGAACCCACAGTTCATGATGTATTATTGTAGGATGCACTTAGTCAAGATGAATTTAGAAATTATGGATGGATGGACTATTTATTGAAGTTAAATGGTTTTGATGAAAATGTTGCATTAGAATTTGCTCAGACATTGTCTGATGGTAAAGCCATGGTAAGAGGATTGGAGGTGTTAGCTACTGAAGAAAGAATTGCAGAAGTTACAAGTCTGCCTATTGATGGCAAAGATTACCCTGTTGCCAGAGATGTCAAGTCAACTAGGGCCAAATTTACAGAACCTAGTGATCCTTGATTGACTATAGACAAGCAGGGAGCCAAAAGAACCTCTCTACCTGAATCGTGGAAACATGTAACTGTCCATGTGGTGAAGTACATTACTTGTGAAGGTCATCTATCAAACCTTCATTCTGTGCATTTCAAACTGTGGAATCATATGAGGCATGGAAGAAGAATGAACATGCCAAATGTGCTTTACCACCTTAACTTGATTATGGCCACTGAGACCCAAAAAGGTAGGCCTAATTCTATCTCTCACCATTGTTTAATCAAATTGCTAGTTGAAAAGTCTCTGTTTGATATGACTTGGGATGAATTTATGAATATTGATCAAATAAGACCTAGTCATTTGTGACCTGTGGTTGTGCTGCAACATCATAGAACTAGAAGGGTGTG
This sequence comes from Cunninghamia lanceolata, assembly GCA_027924645.1. Classification (NCBI taxonomy): domain Eukaryota; kingdom Viridiplantae; phylum Streptophyta; class Pinopsida; order Cupressales; family Cupressaceae; genus Cunninghamia; species Cunninghamia lanceolata. The sequence continues at coordinate 4,501,489 of BSBN01000207.1, forward strand.
TTCTATTGAAGCTATTCTAGGAACTTCAACTTCCAGTGCAAACCCTCCTGAAGAAAAACAAGCTATTGAGATTAGCTCTTCTGAAGCAGAGCATGCAGACAAAGAAAATTCTTTAGATTCTGACAATGAGGATATTCCTCTTAGCAATTTAATTCAAACTAGGGCACATAGGAGAAGGGTAGAAATAAAGAAGGGTAAAACCAAAAAGCAAACCACAGAGAGGAAGGTGATGTGCTCTAGGAAACGAAAGGATGACACTATTCTTCCTGTAGCCGAAGAGAAACATGAGAGCCCTTCTAGTAAATCAAGACCTACTGAGCCTGCCTCTGATGCGTCTATGTAGACAAGCCCTAGGGTTGATGAAATGATAGCTAAGGATACAGAGGCCCCAATGGGGCATGTGAATGATGTAGAAAAAGACATAATTAAGGAAGCAGTGGATGTAACTCTGGTAGACCTTGCTAGCACTGCTAAGCATATTGAGAGATAGGAATATGAAGATAAATAGGAGTTCCTGCAGCAAGACACCATATAGCTAGAATTGGTTGAGCAATCAGAAACCCAACAGCCTATGCTACATGAAGATCAACCATCTGTGCCAAGAAAGCCTTTGGTAGGCATACATAGACCTCTTGATTTTTCAATGCACATGGTAGCCATGAATCTATGGAATGAAATATAGAGGAGAGAAAAGGAATGGAAGAAGGAAAAATGCAAATTAAAGGATGAACTTCAAAAGAAGGATGAAGAGATTAAAGACAAGAATGCAGAAATTACAACTTCAAAAGAGAGAGTGGATAGTATGGCAACTTTGGTGCCTTAGGTATTAGAATGCAGGACTCCCCTGAGAGTCTATGCTCTATATCTAAAGGAAACATATGTTAGATTCAGGACAGACAACTGAGAGGGGGGGTGAATCAGTTGTCCAAAACTTTCTTCCAATTAAACACTTAAATCCATTTTGTAATTCAGCAGCATAAGAATAAATCAATCATGGAAACATAATGCATTAAATCAAGAGCAGAAACAAATCAACACGAGACACCAAGATTTTGACATGGAAAACCTGGTTAAGGGAAAAACCATGGGGTGATTAACCCAAGATTGTATTCTCTATTAGAAGAATAGAAAGAACAAAATGGCACATGCCAATTAGGGCTCACTGTTTGAGCACACTGCTCACAAGAGGCCCATTACCTACAAGAGACACACTATCTACAAAATAATAAGTATCACATACTTGAACTAGAGAATAGCATCTTCACCATGCCTAAATCAGTTCCATTTAAGCCCAATACTTCTGCTCTGCCTTTCTCTCCTCTACTCTTTACCATACTCTCATCTCCACAAGATAGACTTTGGAATGACTTTACAATTCCTTATTTATACAAGACATCGACTTAGGAATGATCATCTAAGTTGGCAAACATTACAGAGCAAATACATAAATACAACATGACTAATTACAAAAGACTTCATGTAGATCAACACACTGTCGGCCACATAGATTTGAGACTTCAATCTTCTTCTAGGAACACGCCAATCTTCACATTACATCTTCAAGATCATCTATAGGATGTGTAACTCATCTGGTCGGCCAGACTTAGGAAGAACACTATCATCCGGAAGTAATTCCTTAATTGTGAGCTCAAGCTCCAATACAGACCACCAACATGAATGGAATACAATCCAAAGTCCTCCACAAGCTTGCCTGAATCACCACGAACATCCACACTACATCTGCTTATTGAAATCCTTATCTCCTTCATCTGGAACCTCAAGAACACAGTCTGTCATCACTGTCATAATGGAATAGATGCTTGCAGACCTCTAGACCATGAACCAATTGAGTTGTCAATTCACATTAACTTCCTAAACATTCCCTCAAATCTGTAGAATAGGATATTTCACTTCCGGATCTCACCGGACCTATCTATGTCACTCTGTCACCTCTGAACATTTGCCAGAACCAGTTTTACTTGAGCAGCCACAACTTCTTCAGATCTTCATGTGGACCTCTAAAATCTTTACTGGATCATCTTAAGACACATATCTACATACCCTTTGATATGCATCCTCTGATCTTTATCTTAGCTAGGATATTTTGCTTACTGTCTTCACTATTCTTCTCTATTCCTGATTAGGACTAATTTTCTCAATATCTTCAGCACATAGCTCATCTAATCCTTATCATTAATGCAACAGGAGTATGTTGACATGAATGACAACACTAGTTAGGCCCATACTTGCAACAATCTCCCCCTTTGTCATTGATGGCAACATATAATGTGAAAAACTATTTTGACCATCAAGACAAGAACATTTTCTCATCCACACAACTCCCCTATCAACAATAACCATTCACATGCCTTCTCTTCCTTTACTACTCCCCCTTTGATCAGCAACTTCTTATTTTTCACATGTCTTCTCTCCCCCTTTGACATCAATGGAAAAGGACACATACTTGCAACTCCAACACTTCAGAATCATACTAGTTGCTCCCCTTGAATAGTAGCTCCCCATCATCAATCCAGACCACAAGATATGATTATGATATCCACCGGACTGATGCACATTAGTGCACCTTAGTTCATCACTGGAGGGGTAATAACCCCTAATTTCTCCCTGAGATACTCAAAAGAGTCCTTAGGTAGAGGTTTAGTAAAGATATCTGCAATCTAATCCTTGGGAGGCATAAACTTGAATCTGACTTCATTCTTGTCCACTTGCTCTCTCAAAAAGTGAAACTTGATGGATATATGTTTAGTCTTTGAATGCAACACTAGATTCTTAGATATATTTATTGCACTGGAATTATCACAAAAGATTGTGATAGGCTCCTCATACTCCACTCTTATGTCTTTTAGCATTTGCTTCATCCACAAAACTTGAGTGAAACTACCTGCTGCTGCAATATATTCTACTTCTGTAGTGGACAAAGATATTGCCTCTTGTTTCTTTCTCAGCCGAGAAACCAATCTCTTCCCCAAAAAGAATGCTCCACCATTGGTACTTTTCCGGTCATCCACATCTCCTACCCAATCCGCATCTGTATATGCATGAAGAGAGAAATTATGATCTCTAAGATACCACAAACCATATTCAACTATCCCTTCTAGATACCTAAAAATCCTCTTGATTGCCATGACATGAGATTCTCTAGGATCAGCTTGGAATATAGCAACAAGACCAACAACATTCATAATATTAGGTCTAGTTTGAGTTAGATACAACAATCCTCCAATCATTGACCTGTACGTTTTTTTATCAGCCTTAGGAGAGTCATCATCATTGCTTAATTTACATCTAGTTTCCATGGGAGTATTCATTGGTTTTGAGTCTTCCATCCCAAATTTTTTCAACAATTCTTTCACATATTTGGTCTGAGAAATGAAGATTCCTTTCTTTGTTTAAGTGTTTTGTAAACCTAAGAAAAAATTCATTTCCCCAAGCATGGACATCTCAAATTCACTTTTTATTTGATTTGCAAAAATTTTTACACATATTATCTCTTCCTCCAAAAATGATATCATCAACAAACACTTCAACAATCAAGATGTTTTCATGATCAATTTTGAAATACAAATTATTGTCAGCAGTACCTTTGTTGAAACCAATCTTCAAATTATGCTTATCTAATCTTTCATACCAGGCTCTTGGGGCTTGCTTGAGTCCATATAGTGCTTTCTTCAACTTGCAGACCATATCACCATGATTAGACAATTGAAATCCATCTGGTTGCTCAATGTATACTTCTTCTTCCAAGTTACCATTCAAGAAGACAGACTTGACATCCATCTGATATACTTTGAAATCCTTCAAGGTAGCAAAAGCAAGAAATATTTTGACTGCTTCAATTCTTGCCACCGAAGCAAAAGTTTCTTCAAAATCAACTCCTTCTATTTGAGAGTAACCCTTGCAGACCAATTTGGCTTTATTTCTGATTACATCACCAACTTCATTCAGTTTGTTCCAGAAGACCCATTTGGTTCCAATCACATTCTTATTTTTAGGTCTGGGAACAAGATCCCATGTGTGATTCTTCTCAATTTGCATTAGTTCTTCCTCCATTGCCTTAGTCCAGTTTTCATCATTGCCAGCTTCATTCACTATCTTAGGTTCAACTTTTGAAATTAGACAATACTCTTCTAAATCTTGAGCAATTCTTCTTCTTGTTTGTACACCTTTGCTTTTATCACCTATAATATGATCTTTAGAATGATTCAGTCTTACATACCTAGGAACTTTGGGAGTTTCTTGCACTTCTGATTCTTGAATAAGTTCATTAAAACTTATCTCTTCTTCCTGATTTACCAGATTAGTTTGAATCTAAATTTTAGAGGAAGCTTGGACTTCTTGAACAAAAACATCATTTTGATCATCTTCATCATATTCATAAAACCTTGAGGGTCTTTCAATTCCTACATCAACCTTCACATTTGTACTTTCCACAATCTTCCTTAATCTCTTGTTATAACACCGGTATGCTTTGCTTTGAGTAGAATAACCCAAGAATATTCCTTCATCACTTCTAGCATCAAATTTTCCTAGATCTTCATCTATTTTAATGTAACATTTGTTACCAAAGACTCTAAAATACCTCATAGGAGTGATGCCAAACCAAAGTTCATAAGGAGTCTTACCGGTATTGCTTCTGATTTGTACTTGATTGAGAGTATAGACTACAGTGCTGATAGCTTCTCTCCAATAGATCTGAGGGACATTTGCTTCCATCATCATGGTCCTACATGCTTCTTGGATAGTCTAGTTCTTTCTCTCCACTACTCCATTCTGCTATGGAGTCCTAGGAGCAGACAACTATCTCTTTATTCCATATTTCTCACAGAATTCTATGAACTCACCAGATGTGAATTCTCCACCTCTATTAGACCTCAGACATTTTAATTTTAATCTGGTTTCATTCTCTACCATAGCTTTGAATATTTTGAATTTCTCAAGAGCTTTTGATTTCTCTTTTAGAAAAGTAACCCACATCATTCAGGAATGGTCATCAATTAATAACATGAAGTATCTATCACCTTGCACACTCCTGATTCTTGTCAAACCACATAGATCGATATGAACTAAGTCCAATAATCTGGTAGAAGATTGTTCCTTTCTTTTGAATGAGGTTCTGCTTTGTTTCCCCAACTGACATTCTTTGCACAAACTATTTTTAGGTTTCACCAATTTTGGAAGATCTCTTATAGCCTGAGTGTTGCTTATATTGATGATATTATCAAAATTCACATGACACATCCTCCTATGCCATAACCAACTTTGATCAATTTCTAAAAATAGACAACTTTCACCGGTACCAACTAAATGGAAGATATTACCTTTTGTTTGAGTACCAGATGCAATCTCTGTTCTGGAACTTTTAAAGATCTTGCATTTCCCATTCTTGAATCTGAGATCATAGCCTTTGTCCACCAACTGTTCAACACTGAGAAGATTGTGCTTCAATCCTTCAACATACAGTACATTACCGGTTTTGTTCTTTCCATCAAAAGAAATAGTTCCTCTACCTCTGATTCTACTAGCTGAATTATCACCAAAATTTATCACTCCTCCTTCATACCTTTCCAAATCTATGAACTTATTTTTGTCACCTATCATATGGTGAGAGCATCCACTATCAATGACCCAATCATCCTTTTCTTCAACTTGGGCATCTAGAGCTCTTTCTACAACTTTATGATTGATAGATTTAGAGGGCATTGGATCTTCTTCCTTGTTAGCAATAAACACCCAATCACTGCTAGATTTGTTTCCTGTCTCTAATTTATCATCTATTACTCCTTCATTATCATCTTCTTCATGAACATAGTAACAATTCTTTTGGAACCTTGATCTATTAGGATTTGTCCTGGAAAATCTTTCCAGACACCTTGAGGCAAAATGACCAATATTATTGTAGTTAAAACACTTAAAAGGCAGTTTCCCTTCATACTTATTGGATCCTCTTGGCAGTCTTTTTGTAATAAGGGCTTCAAGTTGAGCAACTTCTGCTTCTTCTTCCAGGTCTTTTCTTGCTTTTTCATACCATGATAGTTTCCTTGATGAGTTCTCTCCTAGATCAAACCTTTGTTTACCTTTTACAGAGGCACTAGCTTTGAATGCAGATTCAGTCTTGGGGGGGCATCTCCAAAATCGGTCAATTCAAATGTAGCCAATTTACCAACCAATTGATCTCTCGTGACACCTGGATGGGCTCTGAATTCTTCAATGGTAGCAACCTTGTATTTATTAGAAGCAGGAAGGGATATGAGAACTTTGCCAACAATCTCATCTTCATCCAAGACTCCACCAACACACCTAATGCCACAAACAAGCTCATTTACTCTTGGCATAAAAGTAGTGATATTTTCATCTTCTCTCATTTTTAGATTTTTGAATTTTCCTTTCAGACTCTATAGCCTTGCACATTTAACATACTTGTCTCCTTCATGCAGAAGTTCTAGTTTTTCCCAAATCTCAAAAGTAGTTTGCAGGTCAACAAGATTTGTAAGCTTTGAATCAGACAAGGCACTTAGAAGAGCTTCTTTAGTCTGCAGATTGTTTTCAGCATCCGTAATTACATTTGCAATTTTTGGGCCATTCTGTGGAGGAGTATACTTCATTGTTGCCATGGTCTAGAACCTCATTCCCATACATTGAAAGTGACATTGCATGCGACTCTTCCAAAGATTAAAATTAGTTCCATCAAACTTCAGACTATCCTTCTTATAGGACGACATCCTGGATCTCCTCAAGCAGTTAAGCTCTTTTTAGACGAAGTTAGCTCTGATACCAATTGTTAGATTCAAGACAGACAACTGAGAGGGGGGGTGGATCAATTGTCCAAAACTTTCTTCCAATAAATGCTTAAATCCACTTTGTAATTCAGTAGCATGAGAATAAATCAATCATGGAAACATAATGCATTAAATCAAGAGCAGAAACAAATCAACACATGAGACACCAATATTTTGACGTGGAAAACCCAGTTAAGGGAAAAACCACAGGGTGATTAACCCAAGATTATATTCTCTATTAGAAGAATAGAAAGAAAAAAATGGCACATGCCAATTAGGGCTCACTGCCCGAGCACACTACTCACAAGAGGCCCACTGCCTACAAGAGACACACTATCTACAAAATAGTAAGTATCACATACTTGAACTGGAGAATAGCATCTTCACCATGCTTGAATCAGTTCCATTTAAGCCCAATACATATGCCCTTCCTTTCGCTCCTCTACTCTTTACCACACTCTCATCTCCACAAGATACACTTTGGAATGACTTTACAATTCCTTATTTATACAAGATATTGACTTAGGAATGATGATCTAAGTCGGCAAAAATTACAGAGCAAATACATAAATACAACATGACTAATTACAAAAGACTTCACGTGGATCAACACACTATTGGCCACACAGATCTGAGACTTCAATCTTCTTCTAGGAACACACCAATCTTCACATTACATCTTCAAGATCATCCATAGGATGTGTAACTCATCTGGTCGGCCAGACTTAGGAAGAACACCATCATCTGGAAGTAATTCCTCAATTGTGAGCTCAAGCTCCAATGCAAACCACCAACATGAACTAGAGATGATCCAAAGTCCTCCACAAGCTTGTGTGAATCACCAAGAACATCCACACTACATCTTCTTACTGAAATCCTTATCTCCTTCATCTAGAACCTCAAGAACATAGTCTGTCATCACTGTCATAATGGAATAGATGCTTACAGACCTCCAGACCACAAACCAATTGAGTTGTCAATTCACATTAACTTCCTAAACATTCCCTCAAATCCACAGAATAGGATATTTCACTTTCGGATCTCACGGGACCTATTTGTGTCACCCTGTCACCTCTGAACATCTGCTAGAACCAGTTTTACTTGAGCGGCCACAACTTCTTCAGATCTTCATGCGGACCTCTGAAATATTTACTAGATCATCTTAAAATACATATCTACAAACCCTTTGATGCGCATCCTCTGATATTTATCTTAGCTAGGATCTTTAGCTTATTTTCTTCAATGTTCTTCTCTGTTCCTAATTAGGACTAATTTTCTCAATATCCTTAGCACATAGCTCATCCAATCCTTATCATTAATGCAACAGGAGTATGTTGACATCAATGACAACACCAGTTAGGCCCATACTTGCAACAAGATACCTCTCTTTTAAGTTAGCAAGGATTGTTTCTAGTTTGAACCCTTCCATTAAATCTCCTTTTGAATTTTTCAATGCTTATAGGATTGCTCCTCCAAAAATAAAGAATTTATGTGTGAATTCTATTTACATAATTTTGTTGTGTCCCAAGACCATGAGTGGAACCCCTTGTTGTATGTTGGGGATGTTTAGTTGAGGGCATTTATATCCTGGATGCAAAATGAGATTAGTTGGGGACAACAGTTCAGGGCTTATAAGTAATTAGAATTCAGCACTCCATTACCTGTTAGAGCTGAATCTAGAAATCTAGGAAGCATTTTTAATGATTGGCATAGGATGCTTTATAGGCCAAGCTATGGTAAAAGAATCCTGCCTGAAAGAGAAGCAGCTTATAGAGAATATGAGAAGATGGCACACACTATTGGAGAATCTGTGAAAGGACATCTGACACAAAGGTGGAATAGTTTATCTATTGAGCTAAAACATGCAGAGCCTCACTCTCTGCAGAATTATGTTGCAACTTGTAAAAGCATGGATAGATATATATAGATTGGGAGAACAAAGGGACAATTCTAGCTTCCCTCAATCTTTCAACCACCTATCCTATTGTGCCTGTGCCAAATTATAGATTTTACTAGTATGATATTGCTGAAGAGAGACAAAGATGGAGCAGGTTGGATAGGCAGCAAGGGTTCTATAGGGATCCTACCTCACGCACCAGAGAAACTGATATAGGACAATTGGTAGTTGCTAACTTTAAGGCATTAACCAAGCAAAAGAACAACCCTTCATCTACTAGAGGACCAACAAACTCTTAGGTTGGGGAGAGTGATGAGTCTAGTTTATGACTCAATTTTGTTAAACTTTGTTATCCATTTGTTGTAGTTATCTTGGACTTTGGTACTTTAATCTTGATCTTTTTATGTCATTACCTCAAAGCTATAACTTGTTGAGCATAGGTCATTTCTTATATCCTTTTATGACAAAGACATGCTATATGAACTATCTATGTTAATTTTACATATGGTTAATGAATATTACTCCAAAGTCGTTATAGATGTGCAATTATTGTGTGTACTAATATTGTTATGCAGATATAATCGACATCCATAAAGTAGAGGAAGATTCTGCTGGTTGGTCACTTGCCATAAAAAGTCAAACATGGTGATCATTCAAATGTCAAATGGATGGAAGGCAACCGCTTTGTAACTAATCTTAAATACAGTTTGAGCAAATTTAGGAGTTATTGTTATGCTAGATCTGCGTTAAAGCAACTCGCTTGACCAGATTCCCCTACATGCGTAACTTCATTTCCACTTTCTATGTTTTCCATAATGAGGGATCCTCCTATTCTGTTGGAGTTGACTACCCTGCTAGGTAGTTAGTTTGTAGTTTTCCTTCTATAAATAAGACTCTGATACTCCTTCTAAGGGGTTGATTATTCAAAGATTGTACTTGCATTATCTAATTTTTAGTAATACAATTATAAAGTTTAGTTGTCCTCATCTTTTCGAATGAATAAAATGAAGTTGTAATTTCACATTTCTAAGTTTACATTTGTCTTAGGGAATACTCATCCAAGGGGGCCCACTTGGTGAGAATTTCACCCTTTAGTTCAGTTACATTTTCTATTAAGCATTTAGTTAAATCTGGCATTGAATGTTCCTACAGCCACTAGAATTCTATTCTGTGTCTATTCCTATAGCCAAAGAAGACAGAGTAGTTTCATGTTTGTTTGCCCATACTTTTACTTTCTGTCTTGTACTTGATCCTAGAATAGTTGTTGGTTGATGTTCAGCATTCTTGTTATTTCCTTTCTAGCAGTTTATCTTCAGCATTATGTCTTTCTGAGCTATAGAATGAACATGGCTACTTTGGAAGTTCTTAGTGCACATATCGTGCTAACCCATTTCAAGTTGATGTCCCTAGGTTGACAAGTGAAATGCATCTCCATAGTGATTAAGATAACTACTTAGGTTAGATTTCCAATCTCTGAGTTACAGTTTTAAGAGCTCAGTTGTTAAATCATTGTAAGAGACCAATAGTGGGATTTCCTCCAAAGAACATCAAAAAATGAAAGCAAAGATATAGAATCCCCTAAATCCCCCACCCTTCCAACACCACCATCTAATCCCACACCTATCGTTGAACCCATCCAAGAACCATCATTACCTAATCCCATCACCCACCTATCCAATCCCAATCCTAATCCTACACCATCCACCATCATTATCCATCCATTATATTGTTCTTCAACCCATACACCCATGAAAGATGCCATCCATTGGTTATTAGCAAGGAATCAAACACCCTCGTGCAATCTAAGACCCACCAAACCTCTTGAACAATCTCCTATCATAATTTAAGAACCATCATATACCAATATTCAAGAACCCATAAGTCAAGCACCTATCACATCCATCCAATCACCCACCACATATATCCAAATCACTTCCACTCCTATCCAAACACATGAGCTATGTCAAGAATTAAATCCAAAGCATGTTGAAGCATCAATCCCCTATCCTAATCAAGATCTAAGCATCCAATCTAACCCCATCCCCAACCCTCACCCATCTAGTGATCCACATATTGATCCCACACCACCTACCAATCACATCCCAAATCCATCCCCTTATCCTCTTGGAAAAAACACTTTCATCCGTGGTGTCTCCCTTGTAGGAGGTGAACAACTTCCATCCACCACCTATCCTTCTCCAACAAATAATGGACTCGCGTCTTATTTCCAAAGCACTAAACATCCCATTACATGTCGCATGCTCCAACACATGAACTAAAAAGGAAAAGGCTTAGGCATTCATGAACAAGGCATCTTGGATCCCATTCACACCACATTCCATCCATCCTCGCATGGCCTTGGCTATACATTCCAAGGAGAACAACCTAAACATGTTGGTACCACTCACGCATCCTCCAAAATCCATTCATCCAATCCCAAACATGGTACACCTCATCGCACCTCCAAATCATATGTTTCCATTTCCCCTCCATCATCATATCATGAGCAAAAGCATGTCACCATCCACCTTGCTCCATCAAATTTTCCTCCACCACTTCCAACTCCAAATATCCCTATTAAATCCACTTTACCTCCTATCCTACCAACACCAAACATCCCTAGCCACAAATCTTCTTATCCTCCCATCCTCCCAACTCCTAATATCTCTATCCTCAAATCCCCTCATCCATTTATCCATAAACCCACTTTTAACCCCTCCACCCATAAACCCCCTAAACTTCCCAATCAAGATCAACGAAAGCGCACATCATTCAAACATGAAGCTTCCAGCAAATCCATGGGATTCAAAAAGAAAATTTTGAATGCCTCAACTCATAAAGTACAAAAGCTTAAAGATGTTATCCCTTCCAAGAAAAATAAAAAATACAAAAGGCTATCAAAGCCCACACCATCACAAGAAAAAGAAAAAAACAAAAATGGTGTGGGTTCCGAAACAAAAAGCACCAAACTCTAATGAGGCATCCACCTCCCAATCTCCCCCAAAATCCCAAACATCTTGCTCCCCATCTAAAAATCCCATAATTCCTACATCTATTTGGGTCCCTAAAACCCCAAATCACCCATCCAAAAAATCCCGCATCCTGATCCCCATTACTCCCAACTCCACATCCAAAATACAAGCTTTCAAATTCATCACGATGTGTGCAACTTTTGGTCTTGGTTCCCATCCACCACATGACATTCCCACATACCTCCATCTCTCCATCTTTCATCCACTATCCTACATATTTTCCCCATCACATCCCTATGGTTCATACTTTTGCATAAACCTTACATAATCCACACATAATCCACTATCCACCATCCACACCATCTTCTCCTATCTACCAACATCTATGCAATCATCATCCATAATGTTATCCAACATGGGACCATCTTCACCTTACTATGGAAATAGATGCTAGAGTCACCATTCCATCAAAAGAATCAAAAATAAAAAAATAAAAATAAAAATTAAAAAAATAGTAAAAATAAAAAATCCATCCAATGGTGAAAACCACTCCTTGTGGCACCTTGGGCAAGTACCATGATGAAAAACCCTTGTGGGCATCATGAGTAATCCCTTCTCCATCCATTTTGTATCCCTACACTTGGGGGTAAAATCATACCTTTCATCCACATCCTTTGCATATCCTATCATATTCCTATCCACTATCCCCCTATTTATCCTTATCATTTCCCATCTATCCCATCTACTATATCTTCCTCCTTAGATCTTGATAAAGACAAGGGGCAAAATATCAAAAACATGCTTTGGACACCTCTCGGCATAATCCCTATTCAAGTATATCCTCCATCCATCTACTACAAAGTCCATTCATCCAAACATAATTCTATCATGTATGGGGCATATGATTCCTTGCAACCTAGCCCTTGGAGAAAATCTACATCGCCATATTCCATCTATCTAACATGCATCCCTATTACTTGTCCATTCATCTATCATGAATCTCATATCCATTATCCTTTCATCGCCAATCCCCCTATCCAACCCCATCACCTTCACCTCTAGAATTGGTGTTCCCTTGTCATTTGTATCTAGCACAAAGGCTATCTAAATTAAATCCAATGCAACCATCTCATAATAAACCATTCCCTTTCCAAAATCACAAAAATCCAAAAAAAAAAAATATCCCCAAAAATTAAAAAAAAAACAAGACAAAATCCAAAAACGCCCATAATAAATCAAAAAATTACAAAAATCCCAAAAACAATCCCAATCATCATCACAATCACCCAAATCATCCAACACATCATCTTCCACCATCATCAAATCTATCTTTAATCATCCCACATCATCATCACAAATTAGAACTACATATCATCACCACCCACATCTTAATTTGCTTTGATCCTGTGGACACAGGGTATGTAGGTAGTTTGGAATATGAAAGAAGTTTCTAGTACGTAGGTACATAAGATGCACCCATCCAACCCACTTGGATGGTCCCTATCCCCTAAGCTTACACTAGATCCAAGTGCATTATCCCAAGCATCACATCACTTATTAAAGCAATCATCCCTTATCAAAAATCATCAACTATCAAATCAGCATCAACCACAACTTGTCATCATCATATATTGTGCCAATCTTACAACATCAACTATCCAATCATCCATCAATTCCTACCTTAGGATATATCATTCCTATGATAGGCAGAATCTATCAAATCATTATCCATCTTGGTAAGAGATACAATGGCTATTTGTTTGGTTCATTGGTCTTTAGTTTTTTTTTTTTTTTGGTTTTTTCTCTTTTTGTCCTATTCAAAGATCACATCAAAGCTACCTTGATCTCACTATATCATTGTATGTGGCGAAAACATCTAGAATGGGTCATAGTCTTTCCTTTTGTATGATGTGCTTGTGGGTCAGTATCATTACTCCAAGCTAGCAATCATATCTTGTGGTGTTAGAAATGAAAGCAACACTATTTCAATGGAAATCTGATTCAATATAAATTTCAGCAATCTTTAACTATGTGTTATTAATGGAGATTGTAACACAAAAACAAAACTATGCTTCACAGAAATGTAAAATCAGAAATATGAACACATAACACAATGTTTAACATGGAGAAAACCCTTTCGGGTAAAAAAATCCATACAAGAAAGAGGCCCAATGTTTGTATTAATCTAAAAATGATTTACAATACAACAACACTTCAACTCTCTCCACCAGTCTTCAATCTGACAGCATTTTGGTAGCACCCGAGTACCTAAAATCTATATTGCAACAACTAATACATGGCAAATAATTATAGAAATATTTTCCAACTCCTCCTAGGCATTCACCTTCTCTCTCCTAAGATTCTCCAACCTGTAAACATTAAATGTCATCTTACAAGCATCTTACACTTGTCCAAAAATAGCCATGCAAAGGTTGGGTGCCCAAGACTAAATTTGGTCTCTTACAACATCTTATGACATGTCATAACCATCATAGATTCCAGCAAAAGAGTATCTTTCCAAGATAGGAACCTTGGGCTAAATATAGCAAATATACAACAAACATATCCATTATATGCGTCATAGAATCACAGAATCTTATGACAACTTGCAGCTATCATAGATTCACTCCCCAAACATTATGACAGTTGTCATACATGCCAAAAATAGTATATTCCTCAAGGGAGCACACCTATCCTCATTGACCATGAGTTTTTACATTTGCCAATAGTAAAAGTCACTTCGTAACTACCGCCGGTAACTCTGAAATTACAATTGTCAATAAGACTACCTCATTCCCTTATGGGTATTTACAAATAACAAATAATAAATAGAATAAAATACAATATTAGAATTTACAAGGTTAATGGCACCTTATTGCAACATGTGGATTGTAGGGTCGATTCTAGCATATTGATCTCCTTGTGCATCTAAGGTTCATCATACCTTTTGTGTATTAAGGGCTTATTCTATGAGTCCCCTTCCCTCATCTAGACAAGGTTATACTATCTTGGGCATGCATGGGATCATCCCTTTGTCTGTGTGTCTAGTCCATGCAAATGTTGGATAAACATCATCACCCTGGTCTTCTATACCTTGTTGAAAATATCCACTTTGCTATATCAAACCTAGGATTGCTCTAAATCATTTTTAGCACAATGATCATCCATCAACCAATCTGCCATTAATCATCAATCTTTCATCTCACCCCTTATTCCTCCAACCACTTCAACCAATCCATACCATCCATTTCAAGAGCACATCTATGTTCTTGCAACCTACCTATCCTCTTGAGGGGCCCATCACCCTTACTAATTATCCCTAAACCTTACCCTATTCTTCTAAGCCAAAACCTTTTTTCTATCTAACTCTATATTTTAACTTCTTTAAAATAATGTTACTTAGCTGCAACACCATTTCAAAGAGGGGCAAATGTAGACACCTAAAATTGACTTGCTTCGCAAACCAATTTTCCATATCTCTACACCACCAATTATCCCTCCTATCAATTAAATAAATTCATTTTATTTAATCAATTTCTCCCTAATCATCTACCCTTGACTATTTATCCACCCTTTATGATCAATTAATTCACTTAATCACTATACCTTATAACTATATCCTCATTAATTAAATAAATATTCCTAATATTTATTTAGCTAATTTGTCCATCTCCCTAATCCCTATTAATTAAATAAATCATGCTTATCTAATTAATCTACCCTACTAATCAACCTAAACCTAGCCTAGTTGATTAAATAGCAATTATTTAATCAATCTACCCTAGCCTACCTATCCCTTAGACCTAAGTTAATTAAGCTAAACACTTAATTAACCTTGCTTAGCCCATCCTCCCACACACCTTTGAATAAAAAAATTAATTTTTTATTCAAAAGGTCAAATCTTCCTTACAACTCATTTATCACCCTCTTACACATGTAAGTGTACATGTGTCCTTCAACCTTCACACCTCCACATAAAAGTGAATTTTTAATTCACACTCCCCCATGAGTTGAATTTTTAATTCACTTGTCATATCCACTCTTCCCAAAAATGATTTTTTAATTCATTTATAATCCTCAACACCTTTCCCCATGTGAATTTAAAATTCACAAATAATGAGAGCCTTCCAATCCCATTGACCAAATCTCAACCCTTGATCTCTCACATCCACTCCTCTTGTGAAACTTGTCACAAGACTATGACTCCAATCCAAACCCTAACTCTCAATCATTCCTAGCCCTTGATCTCAACTTTTAATCCTCACCCTCCATCCCTTTTCCAAAAAATCTATAAATAATACCCTCCTCTAAGTCATTTGGATCACTTCCTTTGCAATCAAAGCCATGCCCAAATTTCTCTCAAAATCTTCTCATCATACCCTCATAATGCCAAAAATCATTCTAGCCTCTCTATCCAATCCATCAATCTATCATCCAATCCCTCATCTACATTGTGTTGAATGCATTGAGCAACCCACATTGCTATATTCATCTATTTGGGTAAATCTTAAGGAGTTTGGGTGCAACTCCTTCCACCCTATCAAGGAGAGGGATCACATTTGAAGGTATAACTTTGTGTATTTATGCATTTGGTTTGTATTTCTAACTTCATTTGTTTTCCTTATCTTCAACTATTTACTTGAGGTGAAGGATGATCAATGATGGTATGTGACATTTATAGGAGTCTTGAAAATAAGTTAGAGACCTCAAAAATGAAAATGGTGACTTTATCACTCAACCATTTTTTAGTGGAACATTGAGTATTTACTCTCTAGAGTTAGATTTTTTTCACCCAATTAGGGTTTTCTCTAGGGAAATTTATGTTTTAGTTTTGTTGTGTATGTTTCTAATGTGCTTCTATTAGTTTATTGAGATTATATGTATTATCCCTTGATATGCACCATTGTTATGTTGTTTTGATAACCATTAAAAGTGGTTGTTATTTTGTATCTAAGGGTTTTGATAAGTTAGTAAGAATCTATTGTTTAATCTAACAATGCATGCAGAAATATGTATAATAATATGAAAAGATATATCATGATTGAATATATAAAATATTTTGGTGAGGATGAGTTATTGATTGATTGTGGTTATAAAATATGTGTTCCTACTTGTTTATGAGATAACTCAATCTATTTCCTAAACTACTTGTATTTTTAAAAGAAATAATAATTTACCTTTGTTTGTTTTGAAAATAATTTTATTTTATTTTAGTATCATATAATTATCACATTTTAGTAATTAAAACCTAAAAATTTGTGAATGAATTATGGTATCACAATGAAGTAACTATGAATCTTTGTTTACGTAGCTATTTTTGATGATTATAGGTCCTTAACATTTATTTTTAGGTTTATAATTTTTGTGTATGTCTTGTTGGAAAGAGACACTATGTGGCTTCATAAGTGTCGTCATTGATGGCAACAAAGTCTATTCTACACATCCACAGTACATAATATGCCTATACCAGAAGTCATGATGGAAATTGTTTTGGTCCAGTGAACAAGAACATAGTATGTAACAAGATCTGACAATTAGGTCTGGATCTCTTAGATGGTGTAACTCAGTAAGTTGTAGACTTGGATAAGTCAAGAGGGGTATCATGACTATTTTATTCTAGAGACTCAGCCACCGGTGATAAAGCATGAAAAAGATATGAGCATTTGGGTATTGGGTTCCGGTCAGGTAGAGCAGACAGAGGAAGAACTGACCGGCAGAGTATTAGATCTCAATCCAGATGTGCTAAATGTATTAATCAAGCAATTTGTGGCATTATACATTGTTGGCCAACATGATTAATGACTTTTATGCCTATGTCTTTGATGCACATCACTAATCAAGAATCGATTTAGCTGACAGATCAATAACTTCAAATATCTCAAGTGTTCTTGTTGTCGACTAAGAAGTTGTTGGAAATCATTGATGCAAATATATATACTCGATGGATTCAAGCTTGTGATGGTGTGGAAGTAACAGTATGAATAATTAAGTGCAAAGAAAAGTAGAGAAAAGTGTGAAGGCAGTAATTCAAGCCCAGAATGTAATAGGAAAGTAATATTAAGTAGAGGAAGAATGAAATGTGCCAGATCAATATATTGTACCTAACCGGAACTGAAATCCTACATGCATAGATGTTGTTCATCAGTTCAAACACCTTGGTATCATCTGTAATCATTTGTAGACTATAAGTCTCTTGTAGGCAATGGGCCTTTTGTGAGCAGTGTGCTCAAGTAGTGAACCCTAATTGGAAAGTGCCAAATTTGTACTCTTTATTCTTTTAACAAAGAATACAATCTTGGGTTAGTCACCCTGTGGTTTTTCCCTTAACAGGGTTTCCACGTAAAAATCCTTGTTTTATGTGTTAATTTATTTTTTAGCTCTTATGATTACCTTGCTTTGGTATAACATTAAATGATAAGTTAAGAAAAGAAAAAGAAAAATAGAAAAGTTATAAGATAATTGATCCACCCCCCCTCTTAGTTATCTACATTGTTTCCAACAATTGGTATCAGAGCTAATTTCCTCTAAACAAAGCCTAACAACTTGATGAAGATCTGGGAATCTCAATGGATACATATGGTATAAGGGAACAACTTCAGCCTGCCCTAGATGATCTTGAACAATCCCATTCTGAAGTGAATAATTTGAGAGAAAGACTCAAACAAGCTGATGATTTCATAAATGAGCTAAAAGAAAAACTTAGTATTTTTGTGAAAAAGAGAAAGGAACTACTCCAAAAATTAGCCAATTAAAGTGAAGTCAATGATACTAATGAAGATCTGAATGAGAAAAATAAGCTATGTGAGAAGATGTCAAAATAAGTCATTATGGTAAGGCATGAAATGGAATCAGGGGTTATGAGATTCACCCAAGAAATTGAAGAAAAGAGAAAGATTGAAGATAATCTAAAACAATCCCTCAAGAAGAAAATAGAGGACTGCCACAAAATGGATAGAATAATCAGGCATCTTGAATTTGATCTTGAAGAAACTAGAGACAATGAAGAACAACTTGAGAATCAGATAGACAGTCTTAAACAAGATCTTCAAACTATAAATGAATACAAAGAAAAATTCAAAATAAGCTCAGCCCAACTTGAAGTTTTTCTTGAAAACCAAAAGAGGGTAGATGATAAGCATGGCTTAGGATATGAGAAATGTGAAAGCTCTGGATCTAGTCAGAAGAACTCTGGATTAGGAAATCAAAGAAACATGCCTAGAAGACCTCTGGTAAGGCAACCACATGCTCAAAGATATCCATCCTTTAATGGATACTGCTTCAATTGCAACAAGTTTAGTCATAAAGCAAACCAGTGCAGAAATGGATTGAATCAATTCAATCCATCCTTCTTCGGTCAATTTTTCAGTTGCAAAAGGTATGGTCAGAAATCTCATGAATGTAGAAATATGCAAATGAACCATTCTTTCAATGGTAGATGCTTTACATGCAATAGAATGGGGCATATGGCTAATCAATGCAGATCAAAAGGATATCAACCAAATAAGAAAAGAAATGTTGTGTGTTACAAGTGCAATAAATCTAGTCATTTAGCTAGATTCTGCAGAAGCAGAAATCATAATGAAAGGGGTCCGGTAAAACATGATCAGAAACAAGATAAAGGCAAAGGTAAAGTAAATGTGTATGAAGTGCAAAAGGAGATGAGTACAATGAATATAAGAGATGGATCTGCACTAGAATCTGGTGCTGATAATCCTTCCAGAAACTAAAAGGTGAGCTCTGGCTCAGGGGGAGCTACAGACAAGATCCTTTTCCCGCAACTAGCTAGTGAGTGCCTGAGTTCTGCACATTGATTTAGAATAAGAGGTTGTGGTTTAAAGGGTTTGAGGAGATTCATTTAAAATTCATCTAGTCAAAATTTGATAAATCTGCATATAGATTTGAGGAAGCTATGAGGAACTACTATATCAATAGCTATTTGATAATGCAAAATTTCATAGACATATCTGGTATGATCCAGAATTGAAATGTTTCAATCCACAGAACTATGGCTTATCTGAAAAAGGTGAAGATATGTTGTCAACCCTAATAGACAATGATTTTAAAGATCCACCTAGTGATTCAAGAAAATCTCTCTCAAAATAGGGTAACCAGATGACATAAGTTGTGCATTTATTACAAAAAGAAATTAGGTTTTCAGGCAAGGTTAAAAGGGTTCTCATCCATCATTTTCAATACTTTGCACTCTCGAAGAAGGAAGAAGAGCTCTGAGAAGAAATCCAGCAAAACACTCAAACCTAGTTAAAGATCGAATCCAAGTACAATTTGTTCCAGTAGTCACTCCAAACCCTAAAGCATGAAGAGGCATTTCTTTCTAATCTCTCCAATCTTCATTGATTAGAATGGCTACTCCTATGGTTGTAAATGTTTCCGAGAGACCAAGGCTAGCTTTCAAGAAACATCCTCACAAATCTATTGAGGTTGATCCTTTGGGTGCGTTTTCTTGTACCCCATATGGCATTCTTCATCTAGAAGATATTAGGGTTTATATACACGCAAACATTGAGGACTTTAGAGACCTAAAATTGATGAATCTATACCACAATCAGTTAATCAGTGAGAACTTTGATCTGAAACCAGAGTTCCAGACCCTAAAAGATAAGCATTGTCACATTGCATACATTTTTTGTCTTTTGGAGAGGACGAATGGGTCCGGTACATCTGAAGTGAGATCCATGATAACTTCATGTGGTTAATGAGGCCTTTCAAAATAACCAAAGATGCCATCAAAGTAGTAACTGGTTTGCACTCCATTGGTAGGTTGCCGACTCTTAAATATGTGAAGAACCAAATAGTATCTAAAGCCACAAGTTCAAAATTTGATAAGAGGGCAATGACCATTGATGACATCACTATTCCAGATGTCAAGTTTGCCTTAATTGTGATTGGATACAAGATTTATCATTCAAGTAGAGAAAACTTTGTATCTGGTACTGCCATCTACACTGCATACCAGATGCTAAGAGATAATGCAGATTATGACCTGTGTGAACTCTTATTGAATCAGTTGATGGAGAACCTACAAAAGATCAAGAAAGATAAAAAGAACTCTTTCAAATATGATGATTTGGTGCTATGCTTGTTTTTCTACTTCATGAATGAGTTGTTTTTCTACTTCATGAATGAGTTGCCAGGCTCAAAAGGTCTGATCTAGGAAAATGGCAAACCAGTTGCTATATAGATCAGGGATTACTTGTATGAAATTGGTGACACTCAAACTTGGAAGACAGCTCTCTAGGGTTACTTCAAAAACTTCCAAAGCATGATGCAAATGAGAGAAAGAATTTGCAAAACAATAGTGGAGAAGTACCAAGACACAGTCTGTTTTATGGTAGATACTGATCAATGCCTAATAGAGGTAGCTGAGCCAAGGACAGTATGGATTTTGCCCATGGGCTATGAGATTGATGGAAACATATTGGAGACTCATATTCAGCATTTGTTGAGTCAACCCAAAGACCCCAAACCAGAGAGGTTTGGCACTTTTAAAGAATTAAACATAAAACTGCATGTTGAACTAAGAAGGCTTGAGATAAAGAGAAAGGTGAGAAAAGAAGTTGAAGCACTGGCTGAGAAATTTGGCATCACCAGAGAAGTTGTTATTGCCAATAGAGAAAGAATAGAGAAATTTGAGAAAGAAAAAGAGAAAGCAAAGAAAGAACAGGTTCCGATAGAAACTTCCACCCAAACTAGAACTACTAGGAGTTTTACTTTTGAGAGCTCTAAAGCTGCAAATCTAGAAGCCCATTCATCTATAAAAGAAAAGAGAAAGAAATCCAAGGCCAAAAGAGCCTATGTGAGTCTCAAGGATGATGATGAAACTGAGTTAGATGTAGAGATTAGAGAATTGAAGAGAACAAAAGTAAAATCCCCTAAAATTGATGTGCAGTAGAAGTCAAGAGAGTATGTTGAGAAGCCTACTCTTTCTATTGATGATATCATCAAGGCAGTTACTGTGGATGGGAACCTACAACCAATGACAGAGTTCTATGATGAATACAATGATGCTAACAAGTGAATTCTGGAGGAAGCTACTGTAAGGTATTTGAATATCTACAACAAAGCTTTCATTGAAATAGTTTCATTAATTCCAAAGAGCTTAGAAGATGTATTAGAGTAAAGAAAAGAGAATGCCAAAGCAAAAGACTTGGAGATCTAGGAGAAGATAGTAATACAGCTATGTCCCTCTATCACTCCAAAACAAATGGACATTGTTTTTAAGGATTGTAAAGATGATTTTCGAAGCAAGTCCCAAATGAATAAACTCATGGTTGGAGAAACTGACCCAATAGCAAATAAAACAAAATAAATTCTCTAGAATGCCTTGAAAAGATTTAATCTTCCCATTATAGAAGAAACAGATGAAGAGCCCTCTAACATGGATGTTGAAGGATTAAAAAAAATGATGAAGAGTCATCCAAGGCACTAGATTCCTCTATTCCGGCAGAGGAAGAAGAAACATTTTTTGACAAGGATGTCGAAGGATTAAGAAAAATGATGAAGAGCCATCTGAGGCATTAGACTCCTTTGTTCTGGAAGAGGAAGGACAAGTAGAAGAAAAAATATCAATAAGCTAGTTAGTCTAGATGTCCCCCAAAGGAAGGAAGCATTGTCGACATGAGACACTACAAAGACAATGCAGAATTTCCTAGACAAAGAAATAATGGAGCTAGATGAACCTAAGTTAATCCAAGGGCCACTAAACTTCAATTCTCTCTCTGGTTCAGATAATGAAAGTAGCATCTTTTGCTCAGGTGAAAGAAAAAGAGAAAATTCTAAATTCTCACATGGAGGATTGTGAGTTGTTGGAGATTACATCTGGGATGCTGGAGAAGATTATGGCAACCTATCAAAAGGATCCTTCTACCTCTCCATCTGGTAATCTAAAAAACTTAGTCAATTCTGTTAACACTCATTTTGAATCCTTAGAGAAATTAGCAGAAACTAAGGTCTGAAAGGAGTTCTTGAGAAAGAGGTTCAGTGAAGTACAAGGGCTAATTACTAATGATAGAAGAACATAAGGCATTGGCATAAAGAGCCTTGAAAATTCTCTTAAAGATGGTGGGGACATATACAAATTTTGTTTAACTTGGCCCAAAGTGACAGAGGACATTGAGAAGAAAGTGAAAGAACAAGAAGGAAAACTATCAAGTTTATCTCAGAATTTTGATCCCCTTACTACCTCTCTGGTGAATCATGAATGTCAAGAGATTGCTATAATAAATGAAATTAAAGAATTGGTTAAGGAGAAAAAGAACATAATGAATAGAATGGGTGAGCTCAGAGGGATAATCATCCCTAAGTTAGAGGCAATGCATGATGCCTTAACAGAGGCACAAAACACAGTCTGGACCAATGATCCAACAGACTTAAAAAGAGCGGAAGCATATGCATTTTTGTTAAGTGGACACATCTCCATTTTGGATAGAATGAAGAGGAGCTGGGCCACATAAATCATCCAGTTGAAGACAATCTTTGCGGATATACTTAAGTATATGTAAGTATAACATATGATTTGTATATACTTATGCGGCCATGTATAGAATAAATTTTGCAAAATTTTGTATTTGGATTCCACCTTTTGCCATTGATGTCAAAGGGGGAGTGAAGAGTAGTGAAAAATGTGGAATCCAAAAAAGGGGGAGCTCCAGTAAAATAGTGCAAGAGATAGAGCACAAGCAAAGGGGGAGTCACTATGACACTTAGCCATTTTTTACTAAGTGTTGCCATCAATGCCAAACGGGGAGATTGTTGGCAAGAGACACTGTGTGGCTTTATAAGTGTTGTCATTGACGGCAACAAAGTCTATTGTACACATCCATAGCACATAATATACCTATACCAGAAGTCAGGATGGAAATTATTTTGGTCTGGTGAACAAGAATAGAGTATGTAAAAAGATCTAACAATTGGGTCCAGATCTCTCAGATGGTGTAACTCAGTAAGTTGCAGACTTGGATAAGTCAAGAGGGGTATCATGACTATTGTATTCCAGAGATTCAGTCTCTGGTGATAAAGCATGAAAAAGATATGAGCATCTGAGTATTGGGTTCCAGTCAGGCATAGTAGACAAAGGAAGAACTGACCAACAGATTTTTAGATCTCAATCCAGATGTGCTAAATGTGTTGATCAAGCAATTTGTAGCATTATACATTGTTGGCCGACATGATTAATGACTTCTATGCCTACGTCTTTGATGCGCATCACTAATCAAGCATGGATTTAGCTGACAGATCAATAACTTGCAAATATCTCAAGTGTTCTTATTGCCAACTAAGAAGTTGTTGCAAATCCTTGATGCAGCTATATATACCTGATGGATTTAAGCTTGTGTTGGTGTGGCAGTAACAGTATGAATAATTAAGTGCAAAGAAAAGTAGAGTCAAGTGTGAAGGTAGTAATTCAAGCTTGGAATGTAACAGGAAAGTAATATTGAGCAGAGGAAGAATGAAATGTGCTAGATCAATATACTGTACCTAACTGGAATTGATATCCTACATGCATAGATGCTATTCATCAGTTCAAACACCTTGGTATCATCTGTAAGAATTTGCAGACTGTAATTCTCTTATAGGCAGTGGGCCTTTTGTGAGTAGTGTGTTCGGGCAATGAGCCCTAATTGGCAAGTGCTAAATTTGTACTCTTTAGTCTTTTAATAGAGAATACAATCTTAGGTTAGTCACCCCATGGTTTTTCCCTTAACAGGGTTTCCATGTAAAAATCCTTGTGTTATGTGTTAATTTCTTTTTCAGTTCTTATGATTACCTTGCTTTGGTATAACATTAAATGATAAGTTAAGAAAAGAAAAAAGAAAAATAGAAAAGTTATAAGATAACTGATTCACCCCCCCCCCTCTCAGTTATCTACATTATTTCCAACATGTCCCTTATGAACTTATTACATTAATATATACCATTATCATATAAATCTTTTTTCCTAGATAAGATTCATAATTATTTCTTTCTTTACAATTCCTTCTCTCATGATCTACTAGCTCTCTTAGCACATTAAAATTTATCCATTAGAGGTATTCAATCACTTAAATATTCACCCATATGGATTATTCCTTTTTTTAAATAGTCACCCATAAGGATTATTCCTTTCTCAAGTAATTAGAGTTCAAGTAAATAAATTTTATTTATATACATTTTAATTTGATTATAAATATCAACTATTAGCTCATTATTTCATATATCAACATAAAATAAACACATGTCAATTATAACATTTGTCCATGTCAAATATAAATGTCAATGTCAAATATATCAACCATAGATGTCCATGTCAAATATATCAAGCATAAATGTCCCCATCAAATGTCAAGTATATAGATAAAATAAACAAATGTCATATAATATAAACTAGGTCATTTCCTTGAATAAACTTGGCTCCTACTTGAGCAATCCTCAGAGTGAGAATCATGCTCCAATAGATTAATAGAGCCCTACAAAAATATACATAGACAATTAAATTATAACTTATATGTTTCATACATACATAGATATGTGATATTTATATGTTTCAATTTGATTATACAGTTAGAATGTGTACATAAATTATCTCATCTACCAATTGTCATCAAGTAAAGAACACATAAGTACACACCCTATGCTCACACTAGGAATGTTAACTACTATCTTGAGCTACATGCATGTAAAAAAGAAAAATTAATTTCAAATAATAATTGTGTAGGACTTCATGCATAAGATTTAAATTTTACAATATAAATCTTAACTTAAAATTATACATGTGTCATTGTACGAGGAGGAACAACATCTCCAAATAAATCTTCATATGTTGACACATATGTATCTACAACATGCATAGTAGCCTCTACCTCTACCAAAGATCTCTCATCCATTAACTATAACAATGACATGTGCAAAGGACTATGAATGTGTGATGACATTGAACTTGAAGAAATCAACTTTGTGAAACTCATGCCTCTTGTAATCTACTCAAATGCATCACCCATAGACTACTGAGGAGCAATAGAAAGATATATAGATGGCACTAATAAGGTATGTGACATCTACCCACCAAAGGATTTGACTCAATCTACATCACAAGGATGGGAGTTATGTGCTAGACTCTCTGAATCCACAAGGACATGATCCACATATGCACCAGCACCTAGAACGAAGAGATACCTAGTTGTGATGATATCACTTGATACACCCTCATCAATTCTTTAGATAAAAAGTGTGTTTACCTATGAATCTAACAATCATCTCTAATACAATCAAGATTCTATGGGATGGGATGGAAGCAACATGATAGGGATCTGATTATGATTATGATGGTTCACATGATGTAGATGGCCTACATGGATACATCATCAAGTACTATCCCACTCAATCTAAAGATATGGTATGTGTCTACATAGTAATCTCAACAATACCATCAATTGCTTCCCTTTGGGAAGTAATAACCACACAAACACCAAAAAAATTAAGGGATTGAGAGATCAAAGGTATCCTCTAACTAACCAATATCCTACACTCAGTAGGCTATCAATTTGTACAACGGTATGCTTCCCTATCACATACCCTGCCACACCCCTATCCCAAATGTGGAGGTAAATCTAAATAGTTGACATTGAGGCCTAAGTAAACCTCAGCATACAATTTTTATGAAAAATATAATGGAATTTAGTTATTATTAGGATAATGACCATGGGAAGAAATAAATCTAGGGTGTATCAATGGTTCCAAATGAGGGCACATGCACCTGGTGACTTGATATTCCCTAACACTAGATTTAGGTGCATACTATGGAAAACAATATCTTTTAATAAATTATTTAGGTACATTTTTTTGGACAGTAGTCAAAGAAACATCACCAAACACACTTTTCCAAATTTGGGAAAGTAGTTGCTAAAGTATCACTAGAATAACCATTAACACTACCTAAAGAATTCTTCTAGTGTTAATCAAACTATGTAATATAATATTGTAGCTTGATCCATAAGTCTCTATGGTTTGTGGGTCCTCTAAAATTAACTGTAGTCTAAAAATCTCCCTAGTTGTATGTCTAGATTAACAAAATAAAGAACATTAAATTATGTACATCTATACTCATACTAACAAATTGTCTCAATGTGCCCTCTCTATATCTTGGGCAGAGCCACCACCTCTTCCATGGAACTCTCGAATGTCGAAGTAATTGGGAATCTCCTTGAGGACAAACTCAAAATAGAGTTTCCTCACGAAATATTGTGGCACCTCATTGTTATTACAAGGACTCTCATCAAAGACCATGTACCGTCTATCCCAAAAATTTTGGGATATATCTTCATGCACAAACATATATATGTATATACACAAACATATAAAAGAATTCTTGATTTTAAATCATAGGTTTTGAAAAATAGTTTAAATCCTATCAAGTAAGTTTGAGTGGCACATTTTATCCTAGATAGATGTATATACATTCATACAAATATTGAATTGAATAATGGAATCACATGCAATAAATATCTTCATTGTTACAATATCTATGTGAATAATTAATATAATATATACAAATTTCTACCAAATGTCACTTATGTCTACCAAACATTATAATAGAGGAACAACTGGAAAAGATATATGAAATAACATCCAATTCCATTATATTCCCTTATGCCTATAAATCTTGACAATATTTCACATAATATTCATCACTAGTGATTATATCATAGGGGTATATATTCAAAGATAGAGTACAAAAGGGTTATACCATGAAATATGTGAATAATTTTGGATTTTTATTTTATATACACATTAATTATTGATTGATCATGTAGTTCAAAAAATATCTCATTGAGTACATGATGAATGCATGAGGGCTCACCTTAATAAAGTGGTATATCATGTGTGATCATATATAAGTAATAATTTTTATTTACAATTTAAATACCAATATGCTAGTAAAACTTGGGGTATTAATGTAAAATAAGTCTCAATAATAAGAGCATATATTGGTAAATTTAAAAAATAGGTGGATCTCTAAGTAAAAATAATTTTTAGTTTTTAGTTTCCTAAACCTCATAAGTAAAACGATTATCTATCTTTTGCATAACTCTTAGAGCTAATGTAATGCACATAATTCCAATCACATGGACAAAGCCTCACCAAAATGTAACCATTTTTTTAAACAAAACCATTACACAATGGTAATGTACCACACAGACATAGGTGTCATTACCACATGCAACACCACCTAATGCTGAAAAACATCTAGAAATAAATTTGTTAGTAAGGCCCAAGGGAATGGAGGGAGTATAATGAAAATGATAGACAATAGGGTGGTGCACATCTCCATGTGAAACAACCTACATATTGATAGAAGAAATATAGAGATGGTGAGACATTAATTCGTTTAATGGCATAAGAGAGTGGCATCCCTATGATGATCACTCCTCCAAGGTCCTAAGTGAGATTGAGAATGGCCACACATATCCCCAATACTTATTGAAATATCATGAGCCCCTACAAATTACACCATTGCATAGAAATATCAAAAGTATATAATAGTATATTGATGATTTTTGGGATGAATGTTACAATGCAGTACATTGGCTTTTTAAAGCCTTATTATTCCCGTATATAACTTCTTACAGGAAAGTAACTTCCCAAAACCTAACTTACTAACTATTGCTTTATTTACTAACATTTATTTAATATGTATAACTAACAATGTAATACTATATGACTATTATGCCAACATTCCCCCCTTATTACATTGTTCCTACAATAGTACCAAGGGACCCCTCCAAATGCTAACATACTCAACAAAGCTGATTACATAATATGAATACATATTTTATAGAAGATCTTCTCCCAAAGAACAAATCCTAAACCAAGTGGGGCTCCATCATGCTGTCTTGTCTACCCTCAGAAAGGTGTAGCTTCGAGCTGTGTTCTTGAGCTCTTTAGTCCCAAGCTCTCAAATCACAGAGTCTTGAATTATTCGACAATGAACCCTAAGAGATATGACAGATCTCTGCCATTGTCTAGTGACCACAAAAGGGTATAATTCAAGATCATATACTCTTTGAAGCTCGCTAGAAAATAATCCATATTGAGTTCAACACCAAATCCCAAACCTGTCTCCAAAACAAAATCTTCACAAAACATACATTCTTCAAATCTGTTAGCATCAACAAAGAAAAGCAAAACAACCAAAACCAAAAATATTTCTCATGCAAAGCATCATCTCAAAGTGAGAAACTAACTTGAGATGATGGAAAATCCTCCATCCTCCAATGCCGCCAGCCTCCAATATGACCCTATTACACTTTAACCAACTGATGTCTTAGATGAGTCCTTGGAGCCCTCATCAGGTGTAGTATAAATGGCCCCGAGAGCACAAGCAATGTTTGATGTAGCCATGATAAAATAAAATGAACAGTGTGTCTAATTCCACAAAAAGTGCACCTTTTACAATATAGTGTAAACAAAAATATATCCTTATAACTCCAATGTTTTCCACCTTATTGCTCCAAAAATTTAATAAGTTAAATCAACTAACAACTTCTCATTTCACACCTTAGATAGTTTTGATCCTATGATCACTTACAATAAAATCAAAATCATAGACCAACTCCACTACACACATTTATATGAGAGGTTTGTTGAATAGTTTCATATGCATCGACTTGAGTGAAATTTAGGTTTTACTTACAAATCTCTTCCTGTATACATCAAGTTCACGGTTCTCTTCTAGAATAAATCAATTTCAACATGTCCAAGATTGCGCTGGAACTCATACTATTTCTGGAACAACACTTCTTTTTGCCTTCTTGACTAAAATAATCTCTATTTCATCTCTCCAAATGTTCTTTGAAAGGGGAAGCTTTAGTTCATACTCCCACAAAATGTAATAAGAAACCAGTTTAAAATTGCAAAAAATCAAACAACAAACAACAAGAAGTTGCTTTCAAAATAACTGCCTGTGCATATCTCACAATATTTTTATGCAACAGATGAAGTGGTCATAACTATTGTATTCTCCAATGCATAAGTATAGTCCAGCGCATTGCATTTTTCAAACTTATACATATTTATACATGTTCAAAAAACTCCATTCACTAAAAGTATGAAAAACACAAAAGGAATGTTGATAGTATTAACTTGACCTATGTCTCATTTACCATCTATTTGCTTCTCCAGATCTGCAATCATGATGATTTCACTTTGGTGACTTCTTGTAGTGACAATATTCCACAACGATTTCCTCTTTCTACTTTGTTTCATCTAACGCTTTCACCTTGCATTTACATCACGACTGAATCGATTTCTAATCTATCTTTCTCAACAATTTGCCTTAGTCTTGGTGGCTAGCAAACCAAACTATTTTTCAGTACCAAGGTGCGGCTTAAAACTTCAATCTGTGCCCTACTTTTGTCTTCAGCAAACCCTAGATTTTTGCAAACATCTTGTCAGCTTTCTCCCCTAGAAACAAACAGATTTAACACTTTAAAACTCCTTTATGCCTAATTTCCAAAGATTTTTAATGATTTGGCAATCCCAACACACTATAAATTCTGATTTGCGATTTCATATCTACCTTTAGACAATGTCGGTGATCCTCCTTCTCCTTGCTCTGATACCATATTGAAATATGGTGAGCACCTACAAATTACATCATTGCACATAAATATCAAAAGTATATAATAGTATATTGATGATTTTAGGAATGAAAGTTACAATGCAGTACATTGGCTTTTTAAAGCCTTGCTATTCCCGTATATAACTTCTTATGGGAAAGTAACTTCCCAAAACCTAACTTACTAACTATTGCTTTATTTACTAACATTTATTTAATATGCATAAACTAACAATGTAATAATATATGACTATTATGCCAACAATACTAACTAGTAAAAATGTATATGAATGTCTAGATTAAATAATGATTGAAGTTACACTTTTCTAACATATATAAAGAAACATGATAATCCATCACATGCATTTACTAACCAATTATGTAATTCATTTAAATGATGTCACAATGCATGCCTACACTATCCTTGAAATTCATTTCCCTTATGCCTTAAAGAAAACAACATACACATGCTTCTCTTTAGATTAAAAATGAGATGGGGTTAGAGCTTGCCTGAAATAATAAATATTTCCTAAGATCTAATTATTAATAATATTAGAAGTTTCAGTGGGAAAGAATGTACAATTAGCTACAACTTATAAATAAGGATGATTTTCTTCATTTTGAGCATGCGGGCCAAGACAATAGAGAGAGAATTGCATTTAATCATTAATACCCTTAATGCCACAAGAGAGAGGCATCCCTATGATGACTACTCCTAAAATGTCCTAAGTGATATAGGGAAGGGTCAAACCTATCCTCAATACTAACCTTGATATAAATGTATATGAATGTCTAGATTAAGTAATGATAGAAGTTACATTAGTCTAACATATATAAATAAACATGATAAGCCATCACATGCATCTACTAACCAAATATTTGATTCATTTAAATGATGTCACAATGCATGCCAACAATAACCTTCAAATACAATTTCCTTAAGCCTTAAATAAAATAGCATAATCATATTCTTCTATTTAGATTGAACATGATATGGGGTTAGAGCTTACATGAAACAATAAATATTTCCTAAGATCTAATTATTAATAACATTAGAAGATTCAATGGAAAGGAATATGCAATTAATTACTGTTAGATTCCCAAAATCATCTGTAGGAAAACTTCTACAAGAGAGAGCTGCAAGAAAATATTGCAAAAGCCAAATGCATGAATTACTGCTACACATTCCCATTGCATTATTCAGAAATAAATACAAAGGATATACACAACCACTATCCAAGAATAGACAAAGTGGCGAAAGAAAGCATAAAGAAAGCATGTGACACATGTCACAATGCTCTCAAGAGAAAAGAAAGCCTATGACACATGTCATGAGGCTCAAAAAAGAAAAAGAATCTCCCTAATTAACTTATGTAAAAGTGAAAATATGATTTATCACCAACACCCCCATAAGTGCAACTTAGGGAGATTACACAAGCTAAAAAGAAACAAAGATGGGTCTCAGAAACAAAGGCCATATTAGGTACCCATGAACAACAAGGATCTCTCATAAG
This sequence comes from Cunninghamia lanceolata, assembly GCA_027924645.1. Taxonomy (NCBI): domain Eukaryota; kingdom Viridiplantae; phylum Streptophyta; class Pinopsida; order Cupressales; family Cupressaceae; genus Cunninghamia; species Cunninghamia lanceolata. The sequence goes on from BSBN01000207.1 coordinate 4,533,279, forward strand.
GTGGAGAAAAAGAGAAAAACCTAGTGGGAGAAAACTCCTCTCCAAAAGAGAGAAAAATAAAAAAGAAAGTACAATAACATGTGATGGAAGAAGGACTAACACTAAGACCCTCAAAGAATTGAATCCATCACAAAATTACAATCATGAGTGCCCCCATAAGAGAGAGTGAAAAGAGAATATGAATCCCCTCCAAGAAGAAGCTCCAGAACTAATGAAGAGATCTTCAAGACAGAATCCAATCCACTACCTGCAAACAACATTTCTCCCTTTTAGAAGAAACAAATTCAATTGTGAATGTAGAAATCATTCCCACATCTTGGATGAATAGGGAATACATAGCGAAATGTGTGCCTCTAAATGCAACTCAAGTGACCTCATACTGGGAAAATATGTCTTCTCCAAAATAGAAACTATTTGCCTAATCAAAGAAGAAGAACCAGGAGAGGATATGATATGAACTGCATCTGGAAACATAGAATATGAAGGTGGTGATGCAAAGCCATGTGAGATAGAATCAAACAAGAGAGATAAACCCTCAAATGTGTCCTCCAAATCAGCAATGTGAGACTCCACAAATAGAGATGATATGTCTGTAAGATAGGAATCCCAATGAGGTGGATCAAGAAAACTGATATTGACCAACTATACAAAATCACTAGAAGCCAATGATGATGCAACACTAAACTCTGAAGTAGCAGTAGGTGATGGTGAAGCAATGATCTCATCAGGAGGAGAAGCAATCGAAGCAAGCATTTCAAAAAGATGATATGAGAAATGAGCACACATCTCTTTCTCATGTTGATTACTTCCACAATATCTGCAATTATATTTATGTTGATGGTAGAATCCCATCTACTTCAATGATTAGATATCAAAACATGCAAATAGATTTATGTTGATAACAGAAGCCTATCAAAGAAAATAGAACCTTACCAAGAAGCAGCATGTCTAGGATATTCAACAAAAGCCATAAAATCAAAAAACTGATTAAAAGATACCTGGGGCTGAATCTTAAAAATTATATAGGTGGTTGTGTAGAACTCACTAATACCTTTCCAATGCCTATTCATTTTTTTAAAAAAGAGATTCTGGGCACAAGAACGGAGCTCAAAAGCCAAAAATGATGCCTTGACTTCAAACAGAAAAATAGATGTGAAAGAGAAAATTTAGAAAAAAAATGATCATACCATCAAAAATTTTACAGAACTAGCTTTCCAGTAATACTTTTTTTTTTGCAAAAAATAGAATCTATTTGCCCAAGTTATGACAATTTTCATGAAACTACTCCATTAGGGTTTAGGAGGAAAAAATAGCCCCCCTAGGATAAAAGCATGATCACCCATATGACCTGTCACTGGGAGTTGGAGAGGTTAAGGCCAGGATGTTGGCACTTGGTCACTAATATGACCATGGTTGTTGATATGGGAGCATTGAGGCATGGTCTTCAAAGTGACCAAGGGCTGGGGACTTGGAACCAAATGCTTGTCAAAGGACCACGGGCCTATGTTAGCATTGGTACTGGAGGGTGGTCGTATGGACTACAGGCTTACTACTAAGTGCTTGGTCAAAGGACCGAAGCTTGTGACTGCCACTAGCACTTAGGGGTTGTGAGCCTTGGCAGACAATAAAAAAATAAACCTGCCAAACAATATAAACCTGTGACCAATATCAATGACCGCAGAAGCAATTAAGAAAACATTGAACTCGCCACCGAACCTTATGTGTAGACTATCGATGAAGCTAAAGATGACTATGTAGAGGGTCGAGGAGTCAGTACGACCAATACAACCAGTACTACACCGTATGGATGGTACGGTGTCTATATGACTATACAGAATTTTCACAAAGCTCCCCAACAAATAATGCCCAAAAAATCAATCTCTAATTTTCACATGATTTGATAGACGATTTTGGGGTTTTCAACCCTTCTGGATGCAATGGCGGGGGTATTTTTCACCAGGAGACACTGATTAAATGTTAATGGCTAAAAACCTCTCTGATTCAAGAAGAAGATGGCAGATTTGGTGCTCTGATACCATGTTAGATTCCCAAAATCATCTACAGGAAAACTTCTACAAGAGAGAGCTGCAAGAAAATATTGCAAAGCCAAATGCATGAATTAGTGCTACACATTCCCATTGCATTATTCAGAAATAAATACAACGGATATACACATCCACTGTCCAACAATAGACAAAGTGGGGAAAGAAAGCATAAAGAAAGCATGTGACACATGTCACAATGCTTTGAAGAGAAAAGAAAGCCTATACAACATGTCATGAGGCTCAAAATAGAAAAAGAATCTCCCTATTTAACTTGTGTAAAATTGAAAATATGATTTTTCACCAACAACTACAACTTATAAACAAGGATGATTTTCTTCAATCTAAGCATGCCAACCAAGACAATAGAGAGAGAATTTCATTTAATCATTAATGGCCTTAATTCCATAAGAGAGTGGTATCTCTACGATGATTACTTCTCTAAGGTCATAAGTGAGATAGGGAAAGGTCACATCTATCCCCAATACTAACCAATATATATATATATATATATATATATATATATATATATATATATATATATATATATATATATATATATATATATGTCTAGATTAAGTAATGACTGAAGATACACTTTTCTAAAATATAAATAAACATAATAAGCAACTACATGCATTTGCTAGTAACTAATTCTTTCATTTATTTAAATAATGTCACAATACATGCCTATAGTAACCTTCAAATTCATTTTCATTAAGAAATAAATAAAATAGCACTCCTGAACTTCACTACCTCCTCAATGCATTTATGCATGACCTTCAAAATAAATGTGTGACTTCCTTTCAAAAATCTATTCACTGTCACAGGAATGAATTGGGGAATCATTTGGCAGTTAAGGCTTCAGAAAATTTTAATGCACTACTCTTTTTATTGAATTATGTTCCTCCTCCACCACCTCCTCCTCCTTAGCTCACAGAAGATGAGGATCAAGAAGAGGATCGTGCCATGCAGATAATAGAAATTGCAAATTAATTGGGAGTTCCCTCATGTTTTGGTTTTTAGCACTAAGTCTTTTGCTCTGATCAGTAGTCGACTCCACCAGCTGCCTTGTAAATATTTTTTGTTATTAATATGTACTCTGCTAAGAATTGAGTCACAAAATGTTACTACTGGATCGACTCATTGATCTAAGTTGATTTTTGTTTTATTTTTGTTACAAATAGGTTATAACTAGAGGTTTTCTTTGCTAATTCTTTCCTGCCGGTATGCCTCCCTGAATCTGGCATTTTGTATTTTTCCATTTTAATTAATATATTTCAGTGGTTTTTACCACTTTTTTTGAAAAAAAAAATAGCATATGAACATATTTCTATTTTAGTTAAAATTGAGATGGGGTTAGAGATAGCATAACAATAGACATTTAATAACATCTAATTGTTAATAACAATAGAAGTTTCAGTAGGAAGGAATGTGCAATTGACTACAACTTATAAAGAAGGATGATTTTCTTCATTCTAAGCATGCTAACAAAGGGGGATCTATATATATATATATATATATATATATTATTAATGCATAAATTAGAGCATTCTAAGGCACATACTTTAATCTTAAATAAAGGTCATTCAAGATTTGACTAACTATATCAAGATTGAATATCCAAGTATGATCAAATTTGATACAAGCATAATAAGACATTAGCTATCATAGAATTTCTCAAAAATCTACTTCATTCCCTTATTTAACTCCTACATGCATCATAAATTTAACATAACATAAGTCTAAATAACATTTAGGAAGAAAACCTAATTTTGAAGACTTATATGACGAGTTCATCACTCTACCACATGAGGAAACTAGTTAGATGCTACAATGAACACATGTTTTTCAATCCAAAACTTCAATCATTGTGGAAAATACATGTTCACTATGGTTATCATGGTAGAACTTGAGTTCATTGCAAAGAAGATCTAAACACCATGATGAACTCCCATTCATTGACTCCATGACATTGGTTTCCATGAAAAAATCATGTTCATCATGAAAACACTCTAGCTATTAATGGTGAACACATTTTTTTCCTATTTAAATCATGGATTCATAACTATCATAAGGCCAAGAATGTGCAAAAAGAGTCATATTTACATTTTTTAAAACTTAAACATTTAAATCTAGATTTTTTTTGTTAAAATAACATTTTGCTAAAGTTTAATCCTACACATGCTTAACACCCTACAATTGATAGAACAATGATCGATGAATTTTTTTTTTTTAGGATTTAGAGTTTCAACTTTTAATTTTATGGTTTAGGGTATTAGTTTTAGTGTTTTAGGGTTTAGGGTTTCAATTTTAGGTTTCTGGGTTTAGGGTTTTAGGTTTAAGGTTTAAATTTTCAAATTCAATACAAAATCATGTAAGTATAGATTTTTGATAAACCCTAATTTATACATTTAATTACATATCAATTTAATTATCAATTTAATCATTTATGTATTAGTTTTTAGGGTTTAGGGTTTTAGTTTTAGGGTTTAGAGTTTAAATTTACAATTTATGAAGTTTTAAATTTTCAAATTCATTTCAAAATCATGTAATTAAAATTTTTCACTAAACCCTATTTTACCTAAACCCTAAATAAAACTTAATCTATACATTCAATTACATCTCAAGTCAATTATTTATGTTTAGATATTAGTTTTAGGGTTTAGGGTTTTATTTTTTAGGTTTTAGGATTTAGGTTTTTGGGATTCTAGTTTAGGGTTTATAGTTTCAAGGTTCTATATTATTGTTTAAGGTTAAGGATTTTAGCATTTATGGTTCATTTATTTACAAATTAGGTTTTAAATTTTTAAATTCAATATGCAAATTCAAATACATTTTAAGTTTATGAGAAACACTTGGTCTATGTAGCTACCCACCTCTTTTATCACCTATCCAAATCACCAATCTATTGTTCAAGACCTCTATTTGAAGGCTACATGGTAGTATGGGATGATATTTTTTCCTAGTCTAAGAAATCTACTCAAGGGTCACACGCAAGTGGGAAGCTTTGTCGTTGTAGCTAGGACCTTTGAGAAACTGAAGGCTTGGTGACAAAAAATTCAAACGTTAACTTTACATACTTTTTAAAAAATATTAAACAAACACCTTCATGAAAAGGTAACCTTCGAATTAAGGTGCTTAGTCATCATAGAGAAACTAATAAAAATATCTTTGAACAAAGATTACCTTCAAACAAAGGTAGACCTTCATTCAAAGTTATTTTTAGACTCACCTTCAAATGAAGATGTTCAACATTTTTTTCACCTGAATAGGTTCAAGTGCAAATCCCATTACATATTTGTAATATCCTTTACCTTTTAGTAAAATCATAATTTTAAACTTCCATTAAAAGTAGTTATATGTTGTGAGTATTATATTTAGATCTAGTGCTAAAGAATCCATAAAATAAAAAAGAAGAGAGATATGCAACAAGGCAATAAACACATGCAAGTAACCCCCAATACTATATGTGAAATGATCGCCAAAGATTACAATGTTTGGCACTTTATTTAAGTGCATGTTACAATGTTAAATACCAAATTAATAGTTTACAAAGGACCCAAAAATAGCCAAAATGTTGAAGGTAATAATTTTCAAAGGACCTTGACACAATTTGCCACTAAATTTTTATTCTAGTTGTCTGCATGTGTCTTTACTTACTCAGTAACTTCATTCCCCTGTTTATGCTTGACCTAGTGACTTCCTTGTCCATTGAAGTTGGTTCACCACCATGTTCATATAATTTTATTGATGTACCCACTACATGCAGAGGATCCTATGGCTTCATTTCATAACTTATTGAATGTGCCTCTGTCAAACTACCTTTGCACTTCATGTCTTTATTCACTGCACTCAGTCTTCTTAGTCTTGCATCAAATGTCCTTCACTATGTATTATATATTGCACCCTTTAGGCACTGTCACAATGAATTTTTTTTTGCAAGAAGTATAAGGTCATGTAACTTCTCTGCTCAATGTAAGTCTTCAGCTGTAATTACTTTCCTTTTACTGTTGTCATTCACATCATGTAATGTTAACATAGTTTATATAGTATTTGCATCTCCTGTAGATGATCATGACATTGAAAATACTATATAAACTCTTCTCTTGCAATTTCTTTACTGATATAAACCTGTATGCACTTGTCACTGTGATAGATAAGCTCATTGCACTTTATGAATTTGCACCAAATGTGTTCTCACATATACCATATATAGCCTCTTCATTTCATTCTGTATGGCACATACATCTTTGAGTATGGCATTTCTTTCATAGATGAAACTATACTCTAACACTTTCTTTTACAAATGTTGTTATCCATATGGCTGAAATAATATGTCCATTTGAATAATCTTCATGTGCTACCTCATGTAGATGCACCTGTAAATTATGACTATGACACTTACACTGTATATTATGACTGATATGATAGTCATGATGATGACTGATTTTGGATCTTTTATGGTTGTTCATGCATTGAATTATAACTTCATACTTCATCAAATGATAAATACCTGATGTACTATTGTCCAGTTGCTTCTTTGATGATGGTTTGAATGAGTCATGTGTGTTGTCACTTGTTGTACATTGCAATACACACTTGGAGACTACTTCATCTATTTCTCTTGTGAACAACATACTTCTCACTGTCTTTTAATGTGCAAGGACCATGGGAAGAGTACTTTGATGAATATGTTATGATGCATCTATCATGTTGGCACTAGATGTCATTCTTTTATTAGCACAAGAGTGTTGTCATTTAACATGTGAGTACTCTTATTAATGGAGGTTACATTCTATCATGACCTTTATTTGAAATATTTCCTCATCTAAAAGCTTAGATCATTGGGTAGTCTTGAAAAGAGATCAATGCTCATTAATGGTTCTCACTTCATAACACGTTGAACTGACAATCATGGATGGGCATTGCACTTGAAGCTCATGCACTGACTTGATGTAATACTCCTTCAGTTGAATAGGTTCTATTTGAGCACAATGAATATGAATTATTCCCTCCTGAAATTTGGGGGCAGCATGCTGGGCTTAACTCTTGTGGGAGCCCATTTTTTACCACATGCTAAAATGTCTTCAGATCAACAACATGATTTCATCTATACCTGCACAGGAAAAAAACATGTTATTTTAAAATAGTGAATCTCAATGATTGTTTCATTTCTTCAGGCTCTCTTGCATATGAATAATTTGATATCTAATATATTACATCATAGGCAATATATTATGTTCAGGTTGATAGGCACATAGGAAACCATATCTAGAGCTCTAACAATCCCTTTTGTCATGATATAGGTTCATTCAAAGATCGGGAGTGAGGAGGAGCTAGCTACAATCAAGATCAAACCAAGATCTTAAATAGGCAATGATGGATATGCCCTTTTCCTTTCTTATTTTCAAATGCATAGTGTATTTCCTATGTTTCTACTAATTCAGCTATTCCCATGGCTTGTGAGGGACATGTGATCTTTCTTGCTTTCATTCAATGCAATACTTGTTCAGTTGTTGTATCTCATTTGTAAAATTGAATGATTATTGTAATGAAATGAAATATCTCTTATCCATGATGAATCTTTTGTAAAGTAATGAATGATAAACTAATTTTCTTTCTAATTATAAAACTGAACCCTCTTTTTTTTAACCACTCCAAACTATGCTAACTATCATAGTAGAAAATGTTAAGAACTTTTCATCTTATAATGAAACAAATGCTTTAGCTATGCCAATTTGAGCTGTAGGTGAAAATTTGGTAACACCTCCATATGACTTTCACATAGTAGTTGTAGCAGTCTTAGATAATGGAGGAGAAGTCACCTAAAGTATAAAGAACAAACAACCCTATTACAATGCAGTAATGAAGCTTCATGATCAGTCCATTAAACATATAAGGTCATATAACTTTCTAATTTCAACATCAAGGAGATCTATGTTTTGTAACACCTCGCCATGAAACCCTATGGAACAAATCAATTATGACATACAAAGGGCCATTTTTTTTTAAAAGAAAGAAATAACAAGAAATGTAAATCATATTTAATCATACATCAAGTTAAGTTGTATCCTCTAGGAATTCCATGGCTGCATTACTAACAACTATTAACATGATCTAACCAACATTATGAATTAACTAACAACCATGGTTCATTCTAATCTAATTGCATCAAATGAATAAACATATACAATTCCATATTATATCATCAGATAAGTAATCATGAAGATCCTACAAAAAGGATACAAGTACATATACAATTTCCTTTACAAGAGAGTACAATATTACATTGTTTACAATATCGCTTTCCTGGTTACATAAGAGTACATACATCAAGATAACAACACATGATTCAACTGATATACAAGACTAGCACATGAACATAAGTATATGTCTCTTCAATCTAGAACAAGATCTGTAATCTAATATAAGAGGTACATCCTTCTCGCACACGAACAATAGCATGGGAAACCAATAGAGATAAAAGCACAACCACTCGACTATGTGGAACCCTAAGGTCCACCCCCCATGCTAGGAGATAACAATAAGGTTCCACTAAGAAAATAGTCAAAAAGATAATAGGATAACAGGTGCAAGGAAAAAACATGACTCCAAGACAACACTGGTCAATATGAACATCACAAGCAATTGAAACAACACTTCCAAAGGCAATCACACAATAAAAGAGGAAAACACACTTAAGGAATGCTAGGCTACAGTAGGGAAGAGTGTCATCACATGGTCTTAACATGGATTATCCTGATAGTATCTCACCCGATGTCAGCCCCCATCCATGGGTTATCCTGGTTGTCCAGATGCTAGCCCCCATCTATGGTTATCCTGGCAATCTCTCACTAGACATTGGCCCCCTAGGGTGACACATGTGGAACTACATTCCTTTCGTGAGGACAAGGAAGTTGCTCTTGCCAACCACAGCCTTCTCATCCCATCCTTAGCCTGAATGAACACTACAGGCATGGGTGAGGCATCCAATTATCTTGTTTAGTGTGGAAACTACCCAATCCTCTAAATTTATTATTAAGTTATCACTGGATTGAAAAGTTCCATTGGGTTATCTTGGTAGACACTTTGAGCACCGGCCCCACATTGAAAGCCACTCCCCTACCTACATCTAAAAGACCCTATCCATGAAGCAAGACAATTACCATCACAATGACAAGTAACATATATAATGCAAGGCATTTACCTTCTTGCATACAAAACATAATCATAGGGACCAATTTTTATATCCTTGTCCCAAAACATAAACCAAGAATGAACTATCACATTCTCATCATGATGCATTTATAACACAAAATACACATCATTTCACATCACACAAAGCAAAGCATTATCCATCTTGCATAGTCATCTAACCACATGAATAAGTACACTGAGCAAGGCATTATCCATCTTGTACATGTATCATACCAACATAAATAGGAGGCAACATTTCAAGAATGCATTTCATTCAACTCACATGATGCACATAGAGCCAACCCGCACACAATCATACCCTCCCAGGCCTCTGGAAACAACTTCCCCAAATGACACAACACTTGACACCATTAAGAATAGAATGGTTTCACATCACATTCACTCTCAAAGCACATCATAAATTAATACCCTTCAACAATATTTTTTTTAAGGAATTTCACATTAATCCAAGCATGAATAATCATCTAACAGTTATAAAGTGAATCTATCTCAACAATACATAACTGTAACTTTCTAATCACTAGTAGCAGTTACAATATGATCATAAGATATAAGTGTCCATGAGTAACAATACTTTAACTAATAGTTCCCAAGACTTATTTTAGTTTCATTTAATTAAAATGATTGTGAACATCATGCAAATAACCCTAAGGGATACAAATTAAACACAACAATTATTTAAATGCAATCCTTATCATAGTGAGGGACTATCACCACAATTAAAATCATACAATAGAGTATTAATAACCATAACACATGAATGATATACTAGTGGCTACAGAATCCACTATTTACACTGATGTAGATATCATTAATAGTCTAGACAATTTTAAAAATACTATTAAATATGACTGTATAAGCAAGACTAAAAGCCTATAAAATTAGAATGCTATAAATCTCTTACATTAGTTAGAATCACAAGATACAAAACTGGAAGCTACAATGTAAGAAACTTGTTCTAAGGTTAGCTTGAGAGGAAAGGAATACAGAAAAACAAAACATTCCTATAGATCTAACATCTTCAACAAATCTACTACACTTTTAACCACATGCATATGATAGGATCATAACACATTTAAAGGATGGTTCAAACCAAATAGAAGTATCATGGCTAAAGCAACTCAAGAGTGAACAATAATAGGGCACAAGTAAAAAAACAATCTTTTTCTAGTTTTACCAAATTCTGTTCAACACACGAATAGAAAGAGAGAAAAGCTTAGGTTGCTATGGGAATGCTTAAGTGTCAACTTGATCAATCTTCTATAAACCACTAATACATTGGTCCTATGAATACCAAAATGAACATACCTAATACATAGTTCTTCTAGAGGTGTCTACACCTCATAATGATTACCAAGCTTGTTAAAATCCCTTACCCAACACTAGTATTAAAGGAATAAACCAATACAAATCACTCTAACCTACTAACATACCAAGTCTAGGAATAGGAAAGGGTTGATTGAGTTCAAGACATAAATATGATACAAATATTTTCTCAACACCAAGGTTAATAAGAACGTGACATTTCTTAAGCACAAGTAATAAACATGCTCTATACAAATAATGAACCACCATATCTATAAAGGACTTTATTATCACATCAAAATTCACTTACAACATTGCATACACAAGAAATCAGGACATACTAATTTATGCCTCAGGAAAACTAAACCTCGACAACATCACCCTATTACGACTACTGATACAGTTTACACAAGTTCCATTTACCTTATACAATTCCACTCGTAATCAACTAATTTCTAAAACAAACTTATAAATCAAATCATAAATACATTATTTACAAACCTAAATTCCAAACCTACTTATCATATTTCTACTAATAAATCACAATAAAATCAATATTAGTTATTAATATACAATCACTCTATCCAAATTAAATTCTTCTACTTCTATTCTATATAGATTTAATAGCCTTCTTATAACCTACAAACAACCAAAATAAGAAGAGTTATTGGTGACGCAACTAATTGTTTTAACAGAGACGAAATGGGTGAGAGGTAGACAATCACAACATATTCATATCTCCAAAATAACAAACTGGGTAAGGCTAATTTTCGGATATTGTTTAGATAACTAGGTCATGCACTATATATAAAAAATTTAAAAGAACCTTGTTCGTAAAAGTAAAGTTATGGCTACCATAACAGATTGACAAAAATAAAGATGAAATCGATGAGAGATAGACAGTAAGAAAATATTCATATCTCCAAAATGACAAACTGGGTAAGGCTGATTTTTGGATATGATTTGGATAACTAGGTCATGCACCATATATAAAACAATTAGAGGAATACAATTTGTATAAATAAAGTTATGGCTACCGCAACAGACTGAAAAATAGAGATGAAATTGGTGAGAGATAGACAATCACAAAATATTCATATATCTAAAATGACAAACTGGGTAAGGCTGATTTTCATATATGATTTGGATAACTAGGTGGTGCACCATATATAAAACAATTAGAGGAACCCATTTTGTAAAAATAAATTTATTGTTACCACAACAGACTGAAAAAATAGAGATGAAATCGGTGAGAGATAGACAGACACTTCAATCAGTGATTCCTAGAAATGCAATGATATAGACATGCACAATTGGATCTGATAATAAGGCTTCTAACCTCTCAAGAAAATTAAAATCGACAGGAAAAATAATAAATCAAACATTTGCTTCAATAGAAAACTAAGAAATAAATTAGAACTAAAGGAACCTGATTTCGATTGCTTGACTGGGCTAAAGATTCAATGCCGAGTTCAACTATTGTAGCCACAAACTAGTCTCTCCCATCTCCTCCCCCCCAAAAGTTCAATCTACTAAAGATTATTATGAGAGAGAAATCACCCCTATATCCTCTAGAAGATTCCCCCCATTAAAGACAATAAATTCTACCTAAATCCCTTTCTTACAATTTGCTATTTTTTCCATTTACAACTAGATCAGACAATATATATTTTTTATCTTATTTATTTCCTTTCCAACTAGACAAGAATCATTTTTATTCTTATTTATTTAGTATTTACTATATATGAGTTTTATGACAACTCGTAAATATTATCTATTTTTATTGCCACTTAACACAACATTTAATTATATTAATTTATTTATTTATCTTTAGCTAGCATTTACATTTATTATTATTATTTTTAATTATTTATTTCCATAAACTCAAATTCTCATAAAGACATTTATATTTATTTATTTATTTAACAAAAATGCTTTCATAACAAATAATATTATTTTAATGTAACAATTAACCAAAGCAATAATCAAACAATGCCAAACTAAATAACCCAAATGCCGAACAATACCTGACACAATGCACGATCGAAAGCATGACCACAATGACAGTGACTGATCATTACATCCATACAAACAATATTGACTAGGTGCAAAACTAGATACTCATCCTTTTCAAGGATGATGGCTAACTAGAGGACCATATGTCATCTCTATTCAACAGTTTCCATTGGGTTCAGACCTATCAATTCAGGTGGAGTTGATGCTTGATACCTGCAACCTGCAGCAACCAAAAAATGGTCGAACATATAGATGTAGATATAATCATACAATCAAACACATCGTGAAAGGAAATCACAACATAGCAAGGTCCTCACGCATGAGTAATGTGACACTATTCCTCTCACAAACACACATCAAACAAGTAACCACATCACGCATAATAATCAGTAGTTGATCAACCAGATAAGAAACATCATCAGATAATCGTGTGATGCACATAATAAGATTGATCCACATAATGACCCTATTACAACTAAACCTTGACAAGATGACCCTATTACAACTATTGATACAGTTTACACAAGTTCCATTTACCTTATACAATTCCACTTGTAATCAACTAATTTCTAAAACAAACTTTTAAATCAAATCTTAAATACATTGTTTACAAACCTAAATTCCAAACCTACTTATCATATTTCTACTAATAAATCGTAATCAAATCAATATCAATTATTAATATACAATCACTCTGTCCAAATTGAATTCTTCTACTTCTATTCTATATAGATTTACTATCCTTCTTATAACCTAACAAACAAACAAAATAAGTAGAGGTATTGGTGACACAACTAACTATTTTAACAGAGATGAAATGAGTGAAAGGTAGACAGTCACAAAATATTCGTATTTCCCAAATGACAAACTGGGTAAGCTTGATTTTTAGATATGATTTAGATAACTAGGTCATGCACTATATATAAAAAATTTAAAAGAACCCTATTTGTAAAAATAAAGTTATGGCTACTGTAACAGACTAAAAAAAATAGAGATAAAATCGGTGAGAGATAGACAATCACAAAATATTCATATCTCCAAAATGACAAACTGGATAAGGCTTATTTTCGTATATGATTTGGATAACTAGGTTGTGAACCATATATAAAAAAATTACAGGAAACAAGTTCGTAAAAATATAGTTATGGCTATTACAACAAACAGAAAAAATAGAGATGAAATCAGTGAGAGATAAACAGTCAAAATATTCATATCTCCAAAATGAAAAATTGGGTAAGGCTGATTTTTGGATATGATTTGGATGACTAGGTCATGCACCATACATAAAAACATTAGAGGAACCTAGTTCATAAAAATAAATTTATGGCTACCACAACAGATTGAAAAATAGAGATGAAATTGGTGAGAGATAGACAGTCACTTCAATTGGATCTAATAACAAGGCTTCTAACCTCTCAAACAAATCACAATCGACAGGAAAATCATAAATTAAACATTTGCTTCAACAGAAAACTAAGATAGAAATTAGAACCAAAGGAACCTGATTTCGCTTCCTTGACTGGGCTGAAGATTCGATGCCGAGTTCAACTATTGCAGCCACAAACCAGTCTCTCCCATCTCCTCTCCCCCCAAAAGTTCAATCTGCTAAAGATTATTATGAGAGAGAAAACCCCCCAATATCCTCCAGAAGATTTAGCCCAGTAAAGGCAATAAATTTTGCCTAAATCCCTTTCTTACAATTTGCTATTTTTTGTTCATTTACAACCAGACCAGACAATATATTTTTTTTATCTTATTTATTTCCTTTACAACTAGACAAGAATCATTTTTATTCTTATTTATTTAGTATTTACTATATATGAGTTTTATGACAACTCATAAATATTATCTATTTTTATTGCCACTAAACACAACATTTAATTATATTAATTTATTTATTTATCTTTAGCTAGCATTTACATTTATTATTATTTTTTTAATTATTTATTTCCATAAACTCAAATTCTCATAAAAACATTTATATTTATTTATTTAACAAAAATACTTTCATAACTAATAATATTATTTTAATGCAACAATTAACCAAAGAAGCAATCAAATAATGCAAAACTATATAACCCAAATGCCGAATAATACCTAACACAATGCACAATCGAAAGCATGACCATAATGATAGTGACTAACCATTATGCCCATATAGACAACACTCACTGGGTACAAAATTAGATACTCATCCTTTTCAAAGATGATGGCTAACTAGGGGACCATATGACATCATCGTTCAACAGTTTCAATTGGGTTTAGACCTGTCAATTCAGGAGTCAATACCTGATACCTGCAACCTATAGCAACCAAGAAATGGTCAAACATATAGATGTAGATATAATCATACAATCAAACACACCATGAAAGGAAATTGCAGTGTAGCAGGGTACTCACGTATGAGTAATGCAACAGTGTTCCTCTCACAAACACACATCAAACAAGTAACCACATCACGCATAATAATCAGTAGTTGATCAACCAGATAAGAAACATCATCAAATAATCGTGTGATGCACATAATAAGATTGATCAACATAATCAATTAAGTCCATAAAGTTGTCATAACATATGTATAACTCAAGTAAATATCAGTGTCGGAATAAAGATTATCGATAAAACATACTAACTATCATATGAAACCACATGAGGATAATCAAGAATGTCACCAACATGAATGTAGCATCTACCAACATCATATAACGTACAACATCAACTGTCTAACATACCCTAAATATTCCTATTATTTTACCTTCACCTTCATGATCCTTAGCCAGACCACTTGCACATCCAAGGTGAGAATGGAGGGGCACTACATCCTCCCCCCAAAACTTGGCTTACTCCTGGAAGTCACAGACTAGGGTGGAAACATAACATATTAGTATTGCAATTTTCTATTGAAAGGAAGCTAAGTGTGCAGAAACGCTTCCTACACTAATCTATTGAGGAGAGGGCTATGCAAATTCAAATTTATCCTAACTATTACAGTAATGTTAAACCACTAACATGAGATATTGCAGCAAAACATAAGAACCAGAATGTAGACAGAAGAAGAGAGACAGAGATTTATGGTGGGGAAAACCCTTATCGGGTGAAAAACCCAACACTCAAAAACCTGCACAATGTATTAACAGATCTAAAAGAATGTTTAGGGTAAGTGCAAGAAGATGGGGGGCCAAAAAGTGGCCAAATTAATTTTAAAAAAAATCAAGTCATAACGCGAGCACGTTATAACGTGCTCACGTTATGACTATCTATAAATAAAAAAAGGGTTTCTAATCTCATTTCATTTCTTCTTCTCCTCTATGCCCGCGGCTTGCAGACCTTAGAAAGCACCCTCGTGTTATACAAAACTCCATTCAACACAAAAACCTTATCAATTCGTCGCCAAAATTCTGCCACGACGTCGAGCATGCCAAAGGAGTGAGTTATATTTGTTTTTTTGTTTGAATTTGTTTCTAAATAGGTAGGTTTTAGTTGATTTTTGATTGTTATCTGTTAATTGTCAGGAAATGTTAATGCATCTCCTCCTCCTCCTCAAAATCCATAAAATCTTGAGGAGGAAATACCTATAGAACAACAACCTCCTCCATCCATTCCTCGACATTCCCCTGGAACACAAGAAAATAAAATGGGGCAAATTGAAAATAACAAAAAGGAAATTGAAGATATAATTGCAAGGTTGAAAGATCCTTCCACTTCAACCTTGCATAGGTCCACGCTTGCCGAATCTCTTGAGTCTATGTTATCAAATGTAGATTCAATTAGCAAGCAAATAACTAGTTGGACGGATAAGAAGAGAGAGTTTAGAGATTACTATGCAGACAAGTTGTCATAGCAAGATGTGAAAAAATTACAAATTACAAAATTAGACTTGTGTTCAATTTTCACAAACCCACATACAAATCAACCTCCACCCATTACATGTAAGAGGTTCCCTATCCATTGGTGTAACAACCAAGCGATAAGGGACAATTTTGGGCAGAGGTGGTGGATGGTTTTTGACTATCCTCCATGCAATAATAATGAGGTCCCACAATACTTTTTGAGGAAACTCTACTGCGAGTTTGTCCTCAATAAAGTGCTAAACTATTTTGATATGCGAGACTTCCAGGGTAGAGGTGGGGGGTTAACACAAGATAGACTAGGGGCACATCTTGACCCATAGCAGGTAGTGAGATGAGTAATTAGCAGACCAGCCCACGAGCATGTTTCTATCCCTTCCATTGTGAAGGAGAGTGTTGAGGTCAATACACTTCAGTCGATTAGTGACTTGACCCAGAGCATCATAGAGCATGCCGGTCCTGCAACACAGAGTGGGTTGGGAGATAGTACGAGGAGTAGGGTCCCACCCCATACTTGTCAGGCTTGCTGGTCAGCCTGTGGTTATGACCCCATGGACAGTCAGTATGCAGGTGCACAGGCTACATCTGCAACTAAGCAGATGGTGATGACAGATACCCTCCTGAGTGAGACTTTTGGCCTTGATACTTAGGTAAATATTAGCAAGTTTATTGAATTTAATTTATTAAATTTCATTTTTGAAATACAAGATTAACTAATTTAAATTGATAATTTTAACAAAATTTTAGGGTCATAGCGTCGATGCAGTTTTCAATGGTTCTCCACCTGCATTTTTCACTAGATCATCTACTATCGAGGTATGTAACTAGTAAACAATTATAAATATTACATGTGAATAGCATCATTATATGAATGGTATTCTAATATCTGATTTTGGATGTTGAATAGGTTAATACTGTAGATTTCACGGCAACACCTGCCAGCGGTGGTGAATTTTAAAGCTTTACGGAGGTAATAAAATAAATAGTTTAATGAATGAATTGTACTTACTAAATTTTTGTATGTGATTTGTGTGCTTTATTGTGTGTACTTCCATGTTTAGATGAACGTGTGTGTATGTTAGGAGCCATGATTTGCATCACTATTATAGTTTTCGTAATTGAATAATGTTTTATTTCCAAATGATGCAAGCTGTGGAGACACCTCCCCATGTTCATAGGGCAATGGAGCAGGGTGTGGCCTCTGCGATTCATAGCTCCGTGGCATTGATAGGGGTACGAGGTAGATTAGTAAATTTCAATTTACATTCATTGTTATAGTTGTCTATTTTTAAAAAATCAAAACATTATTGATTTGAAGTTTAATTTCTATCTGGATGGTTTCTATAGGACATGACATCACCAGGGCCTATTCCTGCTACTGAGGCAAGCGAGGAGACAGATTATATGTTAGCGGTAAGTGATTATTTTGTTAAATGTTTTATTTTTTATAACATGTAATTTCTATATATTAATGTCTATCCTTTTTATTGTAACAGGTAAAGATGCAGGAAGACCTAAATAGGAGGAGTAGCCCTTGGGTTCGTAGTAGACCACCCACATGCGTGTCTTCATCCCCTAGAAGATTAAAGGCTGCTTGTGATTTATTCTCTTCACCAGCTAGACGGGAATGACTTTTTATTGTGTTCCTTTGTTGTATGCCTATATGGCATTTGTGGACATATATTTTGTATTGTACATAGTTGACATTGTATGCCTATATGGCATTCTTGTAAGCCTATATGGCTATTTTGTATATATGTTATACTTATATCGACAGATATCGATGTATGCCTATATGGATATTTGGTTAATACAAATCTTTTTTATTGATGGCATCCATACTTGCATTATAAATCCACGTTTGAATGGATATTTGTAGATGGCTACTTCAAATATTTAAAGTCCGATTGTATTACATAGGATATTTGTTGATCCAATAAGCTAGCTATTGTTATTCAAGTATCACCTAAACCTCATTTTGGAACTAAAAGATAAAAGTTGTATTTAAAAAAAAAAATGAATCATCATGTTGAACAGAAAATATTAATATTCTTTATGAGTAGCATAGAATGTCAACTATATGCAATACAAAAAAATGAATCATCATGTTATTCTTTATGTTTGAGATCCTAAAAATGACTAAGTCTAGTAGCTTGATATCCTGAAACACTAGGATGAATATCCAAGTCATTAGGATGATTGCGCCTTGAGTAAAAGTCATTAAGATGAGCACCTAAAAGAGACTTTCTTAGACATTCAAACATTGAGAAACAAGCATGAAGGGTTAAGGCGCAATTTGCAACTCATAAAGCCTCAAAAGGGTGCCCAACTTAGAGAGAGCAGTCATTTAAGACAAGGTGCCCATTGACACCTGTTCCACCATAAAAGTGCGCCTAAGGTGGAAGGAGAACAAGCCTCTGGTAAGTGAAGCGCACCTATTGTCTAAACCACTTCATTATGGCACCCTAGCATGAGGAGTATATAAGTCAATAGAAAATGGTGCCTATAATGCAAATGAAGGACTAAGTGGCACTTTTAATAAGCATCAATTCACCTTGAGCTTTCAATAAATACATCAAATTGAGCCCCATAAGCCTAGGCGCCCTTTGCTTGCAAAAGAACCTTGTATCGACATCAAGAGTTGGTTGTATTGGCGTATCGACAAACCTTGGTTAGGCTTCGCTGATAGTGGCCTGTCTTGCCGACGAGTGTGGTTCGAAGTCGAAGACATCGGTGTATCAGAAGATAATCCCATCTGCACATCGGAAGAGCAGTTGAGAGATTTGCCAATGAAGGGGGTCACACTGACAGTCAAAATCCATTGGTGTATTGGCCCAACAAGATTAGAGTTCACTGATGTTTGGAGTCTCACCGACAGGTGTGGTTTGAAGGTTGTCATTCATGAGATCAGTGTGTCGACAGAAGAGTTTTTGAGTGTGCTGATGGTATTAAGTCCTACCGATAGGCGAGGGACTT
This sequence comes from Cunninghamia lanceolata, assembly GCA_027924645.1. Classification (NCBI taxonomy): domain Eukaryota; kingdom Viridiplantae; phylum Streptophyta; class Pinopsida; order Cupressales; family Cupressaceae; genus Cunninghamia; species Cunninghamia lanceolata. The sequence goes on from BSBN01000207.1 coordinate 4,552,687, forward strand.
AGAGTCTCATATTGGAGTGACAAAGACATCAGTGTGAAAGGATATAAAGTCATTGATAGTGGTCTGTCTAACCGATAAGAGTCAATGATAGGATGTTTGTCAGAGGTGAAATCAAATAGAGTCATGGTGGCATCGGCCTATCGGTCGATGAACTTTTAAGCTCGCCGATGGTATGTTGTCTCACCAATAGTGAGTTTGAAGGTTCAAAAGTTGATAATTCTATGCTTCCATTATTTTTAGACAAGTCAACAATAGAGTGAAATACAGAGTATCTAACCCTCTCTTGAGCAATCTACATCCTAGGTGCTCAACATTGAGGAAAAACTTCATAAAAATGCCTATCTCTTTCTTGGCAAGTTTTATTATTTTGACGGTTCTAACTCATATCTAGAGAACTTCTCACCAAGGTACCAAAATAAGTTTAACCCAACTAAAGCAAGAAAATGCTCCCAAGATGATTTCAATCAATTGGACTAGGCACCAATTTAGTGTTATTTTGACTCATTCGCCCTCAAGGCGCTAAAGTATCATTCCTTCAATCAATCTAGTTTCCATGTTCCTATGTGTGATGTTCCAAGTAGGAGATAGTGCCTAGGGTCTTTATCTTATTTTCAAAATTCTAATGATTCCAAACACTTACCAATAGTCTCAAAAGATCCTATTATCCCTTAAGCGCTCAATCCTCTGATTTATCAAGGTGCTTAATCCTCTTCGAGGCACTCAAACTCATTCAAGGCGCTATCCTTTACTACTTCCCACTTCAAACACTCTAGGGCACTCATAATTACTCCCATCACCAATCTTCCTCCTTAAAGCGCATTTGAGGACTTCTTCTTTATGCTAGGGCTCTAATATGAAAGTAACAACTCAAGGTGCTATATGAAAGCTTGATCTTGGAAAGGCGCCTAAACTCATAATGTGAGTTATTTTATCAAATTTTCAATTTTAAGGTCTTTTGGCAACTCCTCTACCAAGGTGCCATTTGATGAGGTGTTTGAAGCTTGATTTTCCCCTTAGGTGCACAAACTTGATGTTCTTGACCCTACAATGCGCCTTGAGTCCCTAAGCTCTTACACTTATCATCTCTTATGCTACTTAGTTTCATCACTCTCATAAAGGCATTTTGAGGAGTATTACTCTTCAAACTCAATCTCTAGAACTAAGGCGCTCAAGGGTGAGTAAACGTCCATTCTTCCAAGGCGCTCATCAAGGTATAAAACAACACACAAAGGTGCCAAGATTACTCCACTAAACCTCAAAGTGCTAGATCATATCTAAATTTACATAAGGGTGCCAAATCAAATTGTCACTCAAGGGCAAGTGCACTTGAAAGGTCATCTATCTTCAAACTCAACTTCCATTCCTCTAGGCACTTCCTTGGGTAAGTTTGGATGCTCCCTTCATGCTTGCCGTTCAAGTGGCTTTAACTCATTATAGAGACTTCCTCATCTAGATGAAAATCATGATAGTTTCAAACACTTAGCTTTCAAGGCGCCAGAAGATGATTGTAGAGGAGTGAAATTGCGCCTTAGTTCAAATAAGAGTTTACTTCATCATTGATGGATTTAAGTCATTGTATATGCTCATGAAGACTTACCTCACTCAATACTCCCCAAACTTATGGATCTAAACATGCTTTTTCTCAGGTGCTAAACTGGAGTTGTCTAGATGCACAAGTGCACCTCCCTCAATGAAGTTTATTTTGTTAACTTAGTTCATCCTAGTGACTCAAGGGGTTGTTATATTCTTTAGGCGCAATCTTTCATAGACTAAAATATTCACTCCATGTTAAGGCGCTCAAAGGAGGCTCTGGAGATGTAAAATGGTGCCTTAACTCACTTGTGTAAATTTTGGACTTTTAGGCAATTGCAAGATGTCTTGGAGGGCTCAATTCTTCAAGGCACCCATTTTGTTCACCACTTGTAGCATCACTTGTTCAAGGCGCATGTTTGGGATTCTCCGGATGATGAAATGCTCCTTGACTCCTTAGGTAGTTAGACTCCAACTCTAGGCGCAAGATAATGATGTTTTGAGCTAAAATAAGCATCTAAAAATCCAAGGTATTATTTGAGGCTTCCACTCCAAATTCTACCTAGGCACTCACCTAGGATGAAATGATTATCAAAGTGCGCCTTAATCATTCCTTCCTCTACGTGCCCACTATCAGGATCAGGTCATCAAGGAGCTCTAAAAATCAAACACCACTGACCTCATCATGCAATAACCCCAAGACATCATCTAAGCTTAGTCAAACACATTGAAGTTCAAAAAAAGTAGGGGGTCCCCATTTGCAATGGGGCAATGTGTGATTTGGTCACAACAGGCACCTAGAGTGAATAGGCTTTCATCCTAACTTAATACACTGCCTCCTTCTGACAATTTTTGGGGCAGCAGAAAACTTTTCACCACAGGAAAATGTCTCAGAGATATAAAAAACTGAGAGAGGTTATTGTAGAGGCACTCTACATGATCACGTTGCCTTAGACAGAATGTTTCTAAGTGACACGATTTTTGAGTAAGATCTCGTCAAAGATTGCTGCCTTTTTGCACTTTGGACTCTTTAGGGATATCATCGATACAATGTAGCTCAGACTATTTCGACATGTTTGGGTGAAAAATAGGACCATGCCTAGTGTAAATGTACCCATTTAGACATGTTAGAACAGTCAGTTTGGTCACATCAGGAGCAGGACAGAAGTTACACCCCTTTGCAACTTTACACTGCCTCCTTCTGATGATTTTTGAGGCAGCAGAAAACCTTTCACCACAGGCAAATGCCTCAGAGATATAAAAAAATGAGAGAGGTTATTGTAGATGCACTCTACGTGATCGTGTTGCCTTAGACAGAATGTTTCTAAGTGAAACAATTTTTGAGTAACATCTCGTCAAAGATTGCTACCTTTTCTCACTTTAGACTCTTTAGGGATATCGTGGGTACAATGTAGCTCGGACTGTTTCGACATGTTTGGGTGAAAAAAAGGACCATGCCTAGTGTAAATGTACTCATCTGGATGCGTTGGAACAGTCATTTTGGTCGCATCAGGAGCAGGACAAAAGTTACACCCCTTTGCAACTTTACACTGCCGCCTTCTGATGATTTTTGGAGTTGCAGAAAACCTTTCACCACGGGCAAATGCCTCAGAGATATAAAAAACTGAGAGAGGTTATTGTAGAGGCACTCTACATGATCATTTTTCCTTAGACAAAATATTTCTAAGTGAAATATTTTTTGAGTAACATCTTGTCAAAGATTACTGCCTTTTTGCACTTTGGACTCTTTACAGATATCGTGGGTACAATGTAGCTCGAACTGTTTTGACATGTTTGGGTGAAAAAAAGGACCATGCCTAGCATAAATGTACCCATCCAGATGCATTGGAATAGTCAGTTTGGTCACATCAGGAGCAGGACAAAAGTTACACTCCTTTGTAACTTTACACTGCCTCCTTCTGACAATTTTTGTGGCAGCAGAAAACCTTTCACCACGGGCAGATGCCTCAAAGATATAAAAAACCAAGAGAGGTTATTGTAGAGGCACTTTACATGATCACGTTGCCTCAGATGGAATGTTTCTAAGTGACATAGTTTTTGAGTAACATCTCGTCAAAGATGGTACAATGTAGCTCGGACTGTTTCGACATGTTTGGGTGAAAAACAGGACCATGCCTAGCATAAATGTACCCATCCGGATGCCTTGGAACAATCAGTTTGGTCACATCACGAGTAGGACACAAAAAATGTAAAAGTTGCTTTGTGCAACTTGACAACATTGACGCTTTTTTGCAACATGACTCAAAGACTCAAACTGACACCAAATGACTCAAAGTGACTTAAAATCACCTTGATTTTGGTGCCCAATGTACATTATAAAGGTCAATGCACTTCTTATCATTCAAACATCTTAGATGAGCACATAGGAAAGGAAAAAACTCTAAGTTTCATCATCATGAGCACCTAATATCAAGAGACTTTAATGGCTCAAACCTTAGCATGGAGTCCTAAGGCACATTTCATGTCTCCTTTCATCCATTTTGGCATCCTTATGTAGATTTTTCAACTTGATTTGGCGCCCTGTATGTGAAGGAAGATCTAAAGGCATGAAAGTGGATGTCGTATTGCAAGAGTTTGGATCATCAAAATTGAAAGAAATAAGTCTATTAAGCTTGGGTGCCCTTGGTCTTCTTTTCATTCATTATGAGTGCCTTGGGAGAATGGTATATAGGTCATCATCATGATTGGGCACCCTGGATCTAGAGTGTTGGAGAGATCATCAAATGGTGTCTAGAGGAAGTAGGGTGAGTTATGAGTTTGGTCGCATTAGGAATAGGACACCAAAAATTCATAACATGATGATGTAAAAATGTGTACATATGTGTAAAAATGCAGGAGGAAATAAAAAAAAGACAAACCTTACAAATTAATGTGCATACTTACAACTCAATGTAACATGACTTTACAAAATCAATGTGAATACTTACTAATTAATCCAATGAACCATCCAGGTCTGCTCTACTCTTTATTGTGTCAAGTATTGCTTCATGGTCAGACTCACGCACCTTCCATAATATTTTGTTCAAAGGTCTACCCCGATACTTTATCAAATGAACATTGGATGCCACGACAAGGTTCGAGTAATGAAGAATCTTCTGATGCATGTCAAAGTCTTGAAATAGCCAAATATTAACACTCTTATGTGGGTACCTTCTAAGCCATGTTCCAGTAATAACCACTGAGCCTGTAGGGTATTCGATGTTTTCTCCATCTGTAACAGGGGCCTCCAATTTCTTTTTGGCCTCAAAACAACGACATAAGTAATAATTTGTTCCCTCTTCATTATCTTCATCTGTAATAACTGCATATACGTACTCTACATTGATATGTGTAGCAAATTAGATGAAATTAGTCAACATTACAAAAACACTACAAAGTAAGATGACATTACCTGGTTGAACTAGATGAAATTAGATGCATATACGTGCCCTATATTACCTGGTTGAACTATATTTGATATGTGGTCAAAGTCAACTGACGATTCCATCTGTGTTAGTTCCAGTGCTGTCGGGAGTCGATATGTGTCAAGTGGGCTAAGATAACTTAACTGCCATTCGTCAACCCACTCCTTTGACTCACACTAATCCTAGACTTGAATTGTATAGGAAGAACAAAAGCATGACATCTTTCATGTATGGATACTCCATGAACCTGCAATTGAGCTTCTAAAAGAGTGCATCTCATTTGATCCTGTTAGTGTACAACAATCCTCATATGGTGCAATGTTAGTATCATCTATCAACCAAAAAAATCTATGAACTGAAGACTTACCTTCATTATCTAGACCCATGGAAGCATTACACCACTCAACAATCAATTTTGCATCTGTCAACTTTGCATTGTCTTTATACTTTAACTCTTCTCATGCTATAGCTCTTTTGATACATGCTCCTGCACCATCATGCTCCCCCTTTCCATGCCCGGCCTCACAAAAGTTCCACATATGTTGAATACCTGTAAAATTATGCCTCCTACTCAACCAATAGAAATTTTGTGTGTTCTTGAATTGTGACGCACAGTTATCCGACCATATGATATGCTGACTAAACAATATGCCCCTTCTAGCCAAATCATTGTAGAAGACCTGAAAGTAACCTTGCACGAACTCCGTATTATGTGTGTGATCATCACTAATATAGAAATTATACTCCCTTATGATCTTTCTGTCATCCTCTGTACTATCATTTGCATGAATGAATGTGATGTGCACAAATATAGAAACCTGTGTGGAGTTGTAATATTGTGATTGCACCTCACGCTGTGGCTGTAGACTGTAGTTCTCTGCAAAGTCGATGACTGAAACAATGCTACCAACTAGAAATGTGTCCTTGCATAACTTGAATTGCAAGTCCAACCATCGAACTCTATGGGTATGTCTTGCATACTCATACACTATGTTGTCACGAAATATAGGCATAAACTGATACACTGGAATCTTTTCAATAACTAATTCACACCTCTTTGCTTATTTACCATCTTTTGTATTGTATGCCACTATTTTATACTTGCCAAACTCTACTAATTCGTTTCCAACTGCATGTGTTATTTCCATATGTTCACATATTGGCAAATGTTGCAAGCCACCACAATGATGACATGTGCCATCCAAGCATAATTTCTTGTAGAATATTTGACCTTCCTCTCTTTCACATTAAATTCTTGATATGAAGTCTCTTCTAGATGTTGGTGGGGCACATATGGCACAACCCTACAAATCATTGTTAGTATGCATATCTAAACATATAGACCTATAAGCATCAAAATGGTTAGAAAATTCAATATGTAATCTACAACAAGTAGTGCATGTGTGATTTACCTTAACATAGAAAGGTTTTAGCAATTCAAAATATCTTTGACAAATTTTAATTTGAGGATACTTCTCTAGAAATTTACCATAAAACTATGTTTGAGTCTCATCCAAAAAATGCTTTGGATGTGGCTCACGGTTCTGACTACCAATTCTCCTTCTTACCACATCCCTTTGATTTGGAGATACCCTTGTGTAATTCTTCCAAAAGTCTTCAATTAGTGATCTCAATGCTTCAACAATTGGTTTATCTTTTCGTGGTAGTCTCCCCGAGAATGCCCATAATTCATTGGCATTAGTGTCTTCAATTCTTTGGTGTCTTCCAATGGCTCTTGATAAAGTTTTCCTATTAATTCTTAATTCTTGACTTGTCTTTCTAATGAGACGAGATTTCCTTGTTTGACTACTTACTATAGTAGATGTAATCACACGCTGTGTTGCATTACTATCTTTTGTGCGTGAGGTGTTACCCACACTCTCATACGCACTCATTAGATTCTTGACAATAGATTTTTCACTTGAAGCCTTTGATGTTCTCAACCCAAGAATCTTCATGATAGACCTATACTTTATACTTTGCATCATTTCAACGAATAGTTGACATCTTGCAGTCTCATTTAACTTTTCAAAGAACAATCTCCAAATCTTATTAGCATATCTTCTACAAGTGCATTTTGGAATCTTACCTTCCATTGGCTGCAATATATTCTCATCAATATCAATCAAATACTTTGGCTTTCTATGCAAAATTCTAGGTGGTGTCAAGTTACGTAAATTCATCTCAACATTAGGAATTTCATCAATATTTAAATGAGATGGGTTAGATGGCATACCTTTGATCGAAGATGGAATGATGACATACCTTGAGGTTGAGGTGGGAATGATGGCGTACCTCCTACATCACATGTGAGTGATGATGTACTCTCAACTTGAGATGTGGTAGATGGTTTCCCTACATGTTGACTTATGGTAGAGGACGTGTCTCCAACTATGGTATTCAAATCTCTCATACCACGAAGTTTTTGCATTCTTCTCTTTGTGCCGCCAATACCATATCTCTTTGTGATGGTTGTGGTTCCTCTTCAATTTGTATGTCTTCATTTATCGTGTCCAATTTCCTCTTCTCACAAAGTTCCCTCATAGCCACTACTTTCTTTGCATTCTTAGCTTCTATCTCTTCCTATGTTGGTTTAATTCTTGATCATTTCCTCAGCATGACGGAGAATTTGTCTGTAGCATGATAAAGAGACCAATATTAGTTCCTAAGAAATGAATACAAGATAATAGTGGGATTGTATTTTTTTTATATTGTAAGGATTTATTATTGTAGAGTTTGACATCATGGTATGTTAAGGTTGTTGATAACTGAGAGGGGGGGGGGTGAATCAGTTATCCTAATTATTTCCCTTATTAAACTTTCCTTTTAAATGAAGCAGCATAAAATCAAACACAAAACATTAACCATGAAGTAAGAAACACATGACACAGTATTTTTGACGTGGAAACCCTGTTAAGGGAGAAAACCACGGGGTGATTAACCCAAGAATTATTCTCTGTTAGAAGAATAGGAAATTACAAAAATGGCACTTGCCAATTAGGGCTCACTGCCCGAGCACACTGCTCACAAGAGGCTCACTGCCTACAAGAAGACACACTGTCTTACAAAGTGATAAGAATCACAGTCTTGAACTGATTGGAAGCATCTGCATATGCTGGAGTTCAGTTCCGGTTAGGCTCAGTATACTGATCTGCTGCACTTCATCTTTCCTCTGTTCTTTAGTCTGCTGTCCTTTCACATACCGGATCTTTCTTGTTTCTTCTGCTCTATTCTGGACTTGTTCGCATATCCTGTTCGCACAACACTCACTTTTCAACTAAATCCATCCTCTATATATATCCGCACAAGTAATTTCATCACCTTTCTAGTCGGCATCCGGAACAGTCTAGTTTCTTACAAACTTAGTTCTGTCGGCTGAATCCTTGCTCACCAAGCAATGCGGATCAAGTATATACTTGTAGATATCATCAATTATGTCGGCCAAACATGATTCATGCCTCCGCAACCTTTATCATCATCTGTAACACATCCGGAAAGTAGTCTGATACTCTGTCAGTCAGTTCTTCCTCTGTTTTCACTGTCTCTCAGGAATCCGGTACTCAACTATTCATATCTTTTTCCTTGTCCAACTCCGGAGGCTAAATCCTTGGAATATACCACTCAAGATAGTCCTCTTGACTTCCCCAGATCCGCACTGCACCAAGACACTTCCTCTGAGAGAACCGGACCAATCTGTCGGACCTTGCCACATGCTCTGTTCTTGTTCACCGGACCACAACAATCTTCAATCTGACTTCCGGTAGAGACATATCATGACTTGCGGATATGTGGGATGACCTTTGTTGCCATCAATGACAACAACCATGAATCCATATAGTGTCTCTTGCCAACAATCTCCCCCTTTGGCATTGATGGCAACACTTAGTGAAAAATGACTAAGTGTTTACACTATGCTCCCCCTTTGCTGATGCTCTGTCTTTATATACAATTTCCGGAACTCCCCCTGAGTTGGATTCCTCATTTTTCACTGCTCCTCACTCCCCCTTTGACATCAATGGCAAAGGGTAGGGTCCGCACACCAAAATTTTCAAAAATTTTCTATATATGGCCGCATATTTACATACTCACATATACTGCAGAATGTCTGCAAAGGATGTCTGCAGTTGAACCATTTCAGTAGCCCAACTAAGCTTCATTCTGTCCAGGATTGAAATGTGACCACTCAACAAAAATGCAAAAGCTTCTGCCCGCCTGAGATCTGTCGGATCTTTTGTATGGGCGGTGGTCTGGGCATCACTGATGGCCTCATGCATCGTTTCCAACTTAGGGACTATAATCCTTCTAAGTTCTCCCATCCGGTTGGTAATGTTCTTCCTCTCCTTCTCAAGATTCTTTATTTCATTCAAGACTGCAATAGTCTGACATTCTTGATTTATTATAGAGGAAGAGAGAGGATCAAAACTTTGAGATAAGCTTTGAAGCTTGTCCTGTTCCTCTTTTATTTTCTTGTCAATTGCTGCTGTTGCCTTTGACCAAGATATACAAAATTTGTAGATGTCACCGCCATCCTTAAGAGCATTTTCTAAGCTCTTTATTCCAATGCTTACAATCTTCCTATCCTTAGAGATTAAATCTAATATTTCAGAAAATCTCTTATCCAAAAATTCCTTCCGGACCTTGTCTTCAGCTGATTTTTCTAGAGAATTAAAATGTGTATCAATACTGCTGACTAAGGTTTTTAGATTACCGGAAGTGGAGGCTGTCGGATCTATTTGGATTGATGGCATGATCTTTACAAGTACTCCGGAAGCAGCCTCTATCAACTCACAGTCTTCCATATGAGACTTCAGGAGCTTTTCATTTGCCTTGGCATTTGCAAATGAAGCTATCTTCATTGTTTGTACCGGAGAGAGAGAGTCAAAATCAAATGGACCTTTTAGAAGCTCCGGTTCATCAATCTCTAGAGTTTCTTTGCTCAAAAATTGTTGAACAGTTTGTGCAGTGTCTCTTGCCGGAGACAGATGTTTCTTTTCTTCTGCAGTCTTAGAACTGTCAACCTCTTTGTCTGTCACCACTGCTTCCTTCTCCTGCAATTGCTCTTCTTCTTTGGATCCGGAGACTGTAGGGGAAACCGGAGGAGAGATGCTTGCTTGTTCATGGGCCACTTCTTCTGGAGCAGAGGGTCCCAAGTCCTCACTTGTCTGTTCAGGGCTCACTTCTTCCGGAACAGAAGATTCCAAATCAGCAGCTGTTTCTGCACCTAGGTCCTCTACAACAGGAAGATTGAACCTTTTGAAGGCCTTCCGGAGGATCTCTTCTGTCTCTTGTGCCACTTTGTCAGTCTCACCAAGCATGAGCTGATTCATCCTGGCTTTACTTCTGAACTCATCTCTGCAGTCCTTGAAGATCATGTTCATTGTCTTGGGATCAATTTGAGGATATAGCTGAATAGCTATCTGCTCCCGGATCTCAAGATCTTTGGCATGAGCATTATTCTTTCTTACTTCCATTTCCTTCTCTAGGCTTTTAGGAATGAGAGATATGATCTCAATGAAAGCCTTATTGTATGTGTTCAGATATTTAACTGTGGCTTCCTGCAGAGTCTTTTGGTCTGCCTCACTGAAGTCATCATAGGATTCAGTCATTGGTTGAAGGTTTCCATCCACCGTGACCGACTTGATTATGCTCTCTAGTGACAGAGTGGGCTTTTCAACAGTTACCTCTGCCATTTCCTCCTTGTCTTGGCCTGTGGAGGGCTTACCGGATCCTTTCTTTTTCTGTTTCTTTACTTCTCTTACTCCTTCATCTGATTCTGTCTCCTCTTCATCCTTTTGGCTTTCATAAGCCCTTGATGCTTTTGTCTTGGATCTTTTACCGGATGCCTGGACTTCCGGTTTTGAGCTTTTGGTTGTGGAAGGTGCAGATCTCTTTGATGATCTGGTCCGGGTGGGGGTTTCAACCGGAGCACTTTCTTTGCTTTTCTCTTCTTCCTCAGCCTTTTTCCTCTTTTCCCGACTGGCATCAAGTGCCTCTTTTGAGATGCCTAGGCCTTGAGCAATGTGCTCTACTTCTTTTCTCACTTTTCTCTTAATCTCAGGTTCCCTGAGTTCTACATGTAATTTCACGCTCAGCTCCTCAAAGGTTCCAAACCTTTCTGCCTTAGGATCTTTGGGCTGACTTAGCATGTGTTGAACATGCAGCTCTACTATCTGTTCATCAACTTCATACCCCATGGGCATGATCCAGACAGTCCTTGGCTCCACTGCCTCCATTAGGCACTGATCAGTGTCAACCATAAAACATACTGAGTCCTTGTATTTCTCGATGAGAGACTGGGGAATTCTCTCTCTTGCTTGCATCATGCTCTGAAAGTTTTTGAAGTATCCCCATAGAGCTGTATTCCTCGCTTTTGCATCCCCAAGTCCATGCAGATAGTCTCTTATCTGGACTGCAACAGGTGTGTCATTCTGCCATACCCATCCACTTGTTCCGGGTAGCTCATTCATGAAGTAAAAGAAGAGACATACAATGAGAGTACCATACTTAAAGGAGTTCTTCTTGTCTTTCTTGATTTTCTGTACATTTTCCATCAATTGGCTTAGTAGTAGTTCACAAAGATCAAAATCTGCATTCTTTCTTAGCATTTCATATGCTGTGTATATTGCAGTTCCGGATACAGAATTCTCCCTGCTGGAGTGATAGATCTTGTATCCTATTATCATTGATGCATATTTGATATCCGGATCCGAAATATCTTCAATGGTCATTGCCCTCTTATCATATTTTGATCCGGTGGCCTCAGTTACAACGTTGTTCTTGACAGATTTGAGGATAGGTACCCCCCCGGAAGAGTATAGACCAGTTACTGCTCTAATTGCTTCTTTTGTGATCTTACAGGGTCTATCTAGCCAAAGGAAGTTGTCATGCATCCTGCTCAGTACATACCGGACCCATTCATCTTCTTCAAAGCTAGGGAAATGAATGAATTGCTCAAACTGTTTCTTCTGGATACCCTTATACTCTGGTTTGAGCTCAAAAGCATTATCTATCAGTTGCTTGTGATAGAGATCTCTTAATTTGAATTCCCCAAATTCCTCAATGTTTGCGTGTATGTAAACCCTAATATCTTCAGTATGTAAGACTCCGTGGGGAACACTAGAGAAGGCTCCTAGTGGATCTACCTCCAAAGATTTGTAGGGATGTTTCTTGAATGAGGGGCGAGGTCTATCAGAGATCTTAACTATGTTTGGAGTAGCCATTCTTCAAAGATTTGCAGTGAGGCAATGAAAAACGAAGAATACCTTATGCGCCTTCGGTTTGCACGGAGTGGTTGGATTGATTTCTTTATGCAATAGCTTCGGCAGGAGATCCTTGGTGTGCTTGATGAACCTTGTTGCAGAGCTCCACTATTCGCTTCTTCTCAAGTGTAGAATGAGCAGATAACTTTTGAGAAATCCCTTATATTGCTCCGCAAACCCTAATATCTGTCTGCAATAAATGCTTCACCTGCATTATTCCGGTTTACCATGTCTGGACAGCTTGGAGTATCCCGGATTAGTCCTGATCACTGAATATCATCCGGATCTTTAAATCATGAATAAATCTAGGTAACATATTACAAGAACATCCCAAACACTCTGTCCAATCCGCAAGACAAGATCGTGCACTTCCGGATCTCTCCGGACCTTTTTGTAATCCTTTATCATACCGGAGCACCTCCCTGAACAGGTCTAACTTAATCGAACACAGCTTCTTCATAACTCCATGCGGACCTCTGAAAACTTGACTGAAGCATCTCAGGACTTATATCTACAAACCCTTTAATCCGCATCTTGTGCCACATCCGGCACAACTTGTTTTGGCTGGGGGAACAGAATCTTCTTTGAGTCTCCCCCTGAGCCTGAGCTCACTTTTTAATTTCCGGAAGAAATATCAGCACCAGAATCTGGTGCGGATCCAACCTCTACATTTTCTGAGCTTTTCTTCACCCAAATCTTGCTCATCTGATTCCTAACTTCATCCGCATTCATCTTTTGTTTACCCCTGTCTTGATTCTGATTATACACCGGACCTCTTTTGTCCTGATTCTTGTTTCTGCAGACTTTAGCATTATGACCGGACCTATTGCAGATTTGGCAAATAACATTTCTTTGCATATTTAACTGATATCCCCTTGATCTGCATTGATTAGCCATATGACCTATTCTATTGCATGTAAAGCATCTACCTTTGAATGATTTGTTTACTTGCATAATTCTGCATTCATGGGATTTGTGTCCATACCTTTTGCAGTTGAAGCACTGTCCGGAGAAGGATGAATTAATCTGATTCATTCTCATTCTGCACTGATTAGCTTTGTGACCAAAGTGGTTGCAGCTGTGGCAGTATCCATTGAAGGATGGATATCTTTGAGCATTTGGCTGTCTTACCGGAGGTCTTCTAGGCCTGCTCCTTGGATTTTCTGATCCAAGATTCCTCTGACCTGATCCGGAGCTTTCTCCTTTCTCATATCCCAAGCCATACTTGTCATCTGTCCTCTTTTGACTTCCAAGAAGAATTTCAAGTTGAGCAGAACTTATCTTGAATTTCTCTTTATATTCATTTGCTGTTTGAAGGTCTCTTTTGAGAGAGGCAATTTGATCCTCAAGTTTTCCTTCATTATCTTTGGAATCTTCAAGATCAGATTCAAGGTGTCTGATAATCCTGTCCATCTGGTGGCATTCTTCTGATTTTTCTTTAAGAGATTGTCTTAGATTGTCTTCAGCTTTTCTTTTTTCTTCAATCTCTTGAGTAAACTTTATAGTTCCTGATTCCATTTCATGTCTTAACATAATGACTTCTTTTGATAACTTTTCACATAACTTGGTTTGCTCAGTCAATTCCTCACTTGTATTGCTTTCTTCATTTTGTCTTGCCAACTGTTGAAGCAGCTCCTTTCTCTTTTTCATAGAGAGACTTAATTTGTCTTTTAATTCTCTCATGAATTCATCAGCCTGTTTGAGTCTTTCCTTTAATTCACTGACTTCAGAATTTGACTGTTCAAGATCCTCAAGGGCAGTCTTGAGTTGCTCCCTTAAACCATATGCATCCATTTGAAATCCCAGATCTTCCTCAAGCTGTTAGGCTCTATTAGGAGGAACTTAGCTCTGATACCAATTGTTGATAACTGAGAGGGGGGGGGGTGAATCAGTTATCCTAATTATTTCCCTTATTAAACTTTCCTTTTAAATGAAGCAGCATAAAATCAAACACAAAACATTAACCATGAAGTAAGAAACACATGACACAGTATTTTTGACGTGGAAACCCTGTTAAGGGAGAAAACCACGGGGTGATTAACCCAAGAATTATTCTCTGTTAGAAGAATAGGAAATTACAAAAATGGCACTTGCCAATTAGGGCTCACTGCCCGAGCACACTGCTCACAAGAGGCTCACTGCCTACAAGAAGACACACTGTCTTACAAAGTGATAAGAATCACAGTCTTGAACTGATTGGAAGCATCTGCATATGCTGGAGTTCAGTTCCGGTTAGGCTCAGTATACTGATCTGCTGCACTTCATCTTTCCTCTGTTCTTTAGTCTGCTGTCCTTTCACATACCGGATCTTTCTTGTTTCTTCTGCTCTATTCTGGACTTGTTCGCATATCCTGTTCGCACAACACTCACTTTTCAACTAAATCCATCCTCTATATATATCCGCACAAGTAATTTCATCACCTTTCTAGTCGGCATCCGGAACAGTCTAGTTTCTTACAAACTTAGTTCTGTCGGCTGAATCCTTGCTCACCAAGCAATGCGGATCAAGTATATACTTGTAGATATCATCAATTATGTCGGCCAAACATGATTCATGCCTCCGCAACCTTTATCATCATCTGTAACACATCCGGAAAGTAGTCTGATACTCTGTCAGTCAGTTCTTCCTCTGTTTTCACTGTCTCTCAGGGAATCCGGTACTCAACTATTCATATCTTTTTCCTTGTCCAACTCCGGAGGCTAAATCCTTGGAATATACCACTCAAGATAGTCCTCTTGACTTCCCCAGATCCGCACTGCACCAAGACACTTCCTCTGAGAGAACCGGACCAATCTGTCGGACCTTGCCACATGCTCTGTTCTTGTTCACCGGACCACAACAATCTTCAATCTGACTTCCGGTAGAGACATATCATGACTTGCGGATATGTGGGATGACCTTTGTTGCCATCAATGACAACAACCATGAATCCATATAGTGTCTCTTGCCAACAAAGGTTTGTTTATTACACATAATTATTAAAGAGCGCAAGTGTAGAAACTATACATGGCATCATGTGAGATTGTAGGTTGCTTTCTTAATTGGGAATGTGTCTATTTTAAACATGTATGATAAAGCATGATAAAGTAATTCAATCTGAAATAAGGAAAATGTAAAGAACATGCATGTAAAGACTTGACATACCTAAAAAATGAAGATTTGAATGGAGAGAGTACCCAATTATGTAGTGTTTTTATCTTCTTGCATCAAACTCCTCAACAATTTGAGTTTTGCACCACTTGCTTCCTTTTCAATGTTAAATTGAATAACACTCAAATATCATTACTAACAACAATACTATTAACCAATCTATAATGTTAAATTCATAAAATTGAATCACAATTAACATTGCAACACTACAAAAATTGAAACTTGAATAGATATATATCAAACTTGGTGTGAAAACTGTGTTATTTCCTCCTTCTCAAGTTGGCAAAGCAGAAAAGGTGGTGGAAAGATCATGCAAAGGTGGTACAATGTGTCAAATGTGCATGTGAACTTCCCAACAACATGAAAGCACTTCTTTTTTGTCGGAGCATGCTCAGAATCAGTAAGAAAATAGAGCATGTGGGCCTGGATCACGGGGTAAGCACTTTTTTACCATTTCAATAGCAAGATGAAATGCAAGCGAGTTATAATGCGCTCGCTCTATAACATACTCATGTTTTGTCCTGCTATAGATTGATCACATCCTTTACATTGATCACATCTCTTTCCTGCAAGAGCTTGCCAGATGCTTCGCCATATGATAGGCATAACAATGAAGGGGCAAGCCCTCATAATCAAGTTCTTGATAGAAATTGCCCTCAACCCTCAACGTCAAACCCTAATCCCTCAACCCTTAACGCTGATCCCTCGACCCTCAACCCTATCCCTAAATCCTAAACCCTAAACCCTCAACCCTCAACGTCAAATCCTAATCCCTCAACCCTTCACTCTAATCCCTCAACCCTAAACCCTCAACACTATACCTTAAACCCTAATCCCTCAACCCTAACCCTAAACCTTGTCCCTAAACCCTAATCCCTCAACCCTCAACCCTAATCTGTCATCTGTCATCCCTCAACTCTAATCCCTCATCCCTAAACCCTAAACGCTATCCCTATTCCTAGACCCTCAACAGGCTCGACACTATACCTTAAACCCTAATCCCTCTACCCTTGACACTCTTATTTAACCCTAATCCCTTGACCATTAACCCTATCCCTCAACCTCAATCCTTAACCCTCAACCCTCAAACCTCAACTCTCAACATTAAACCCTAATTCATCAACCCTAAACCCTAATCCCTCAAACCTAAACCCTATCTCTAAGCCATCAACCCTCAACACTATACCTTATACCCTAATCCCTATCCCTAACCCTTAAAACTTAAACCCTATCCCTACACCCTCAACACTTGACACTATATCTTAAGCCTTAAACCCTCATCCCTAAAGCCTCAACCCTCAATCCTTAAACCTTCAACCCTAAACCCTATCCCTAATCCCTCTACCCTCAACATTAAATGTTAATTCGTCAACCCTAAACCCTAATCCTAAACCCTCAACACTATACCTTAAACCCTAATCCCTCAACCCTCAACGCTAAACCTTATCCCTAAACCCTAATCCCTCAACCCTCAACCCTAATCCATCATCCCTCAACTCTAATCCCTCATCCCTAAACCCTAAATGCTATCCCTATTCCTAAAACCTTAACAGACTCGATACTATACCTTAAACCCTAATCCCTTATCCCTAAACCCTCCAACCCTATCCCTAATTGTTACACCCTCCACACTCTACTTTAACCCTAATCCCTCGACCCTCAACCCTATCCCTAAACCCTTGACCCTTGACCCTTGAACCTCAACCTTCAACCCTCAATGTCAAACCCTAATCCCTCAACCCTTAACTCTGATCCCTCGACCCTCAAACCTATCCCTAAACCCTAAACCCTAAACCCTAAACCCTCAACCCTAATCTGTCATCCCTCAACTCTAATCCCTCATCCCTAAACCCTAAATGCTATCCCTATTCCTAGACCCTCAACAGGCTCGATACTATACCTTAAACGCTAATCCCTTATCCCTAAACCCTCCAACCCTATCCCTTATCCCTTAACCCTCATGATTAATAGCCTTGAACATAAAAAAATTTAAGGGGAACATAACGTGAGTGTGTTATAACATGCTCGCGTTATGTCAAACATGACAAACAACAGACTTGCAGGAAAGGAAAAATGCAAAGCAAAACATAATGCGCTTGCGTTATGTCTTGCTTTGGGAATCCCAAGCCTTGGGCTTGGGATTTGCTTTGGATTTCCAACCCAAAGGCTTGGAGTGCCTTATGAACATTCACAAACGTGTTTTTCCATATTCTTCAAGATTTCACATAATTTCATTCATGCTAACCCTTAGATTTGCACGTGTTTCAAGGTCGAACAAATCAAACACTTGGGTAATGTTAGGCTTTCTCTTAGCTATTTGACGATGTGATTTTTTTCACATTTTAACAATGTTAAGCCTTTCATCTTTAATTTCTTTTGTTTGTGTGTCCGTTTTTAGGCAAAAAACCACTATTTGGTTTTTTTTTCATTGTAAATTAACTATTCATTCAAATTTCAAAAAAATTACATATTTAAAAACTAGACTCCATTCTACAAATATTAAAAAAATAAAAAAATGATTTTCAATTAGGTTTCAAAATTTATAGGGGTAGAACGGCCAAAATTCTATTTTTTAGGATGTGTCCACTTTGAAAATTAGTAAATCAAATATTCATCAAAAAATTATCAGAAAATCGGGCATAAACTACATGTTATTAGCTAATTTCTCACTGAAGCAATTTTAAAAATACCAAAAAAAAGTTGACCTTTTGAGGGAGCCACAAAACATGCTATGTTATGTTTTTTTGACAGAAACAACACCAATTTCTGTGGCTCCCTCTTTTGAACCCCTTAATCTATGCCATTTTCAAAACAAAATAGTAGTTTAGAAAGTAGACTCGGAGCACTATGAACATTGTTTTGGTTGCATCTCCTAATTTTGAGTGTAACTATGCTCGATTTCTCATCCAAGGCTAGTATTTCCTAATTTTAGAAAAAAAGTGGCCACTTAAGACCCCTTTTTGGCCCCCCATCTTCTTGCACTTACCCTTTACAATACACTTGCAATGCAGGCTTCAATGGTCTTTAACACTCGTGTCTAGAGTCAATCCGGAAGCATAACAGTACCTGTAAACTTGTGGTACAAACTCCATCTCCAAGCACCTATTTAAATAGAACATACAAGGCAATTTTGGACCTTTCTTGGAATGGGCATCCAACATGGCATCTTGGACCAAAACCCATGCCTAGGGACACCTGGTCAACATTGTAGAATGTGCCTAACACTTGTCCATAGCTCCCATCCCAAAGAGGTTACCTATTTCAAAAATGGGCTATGACAAATGATCTTACGACACTTATGACCATCATAGAATCTGTCATAGCGGTTACAACTTACAGTTGCATGAGAATCTGTCATACACATGCTAAAAATAGCATATTCTCTTACAACACATCATATTCCACCTTGGGGCACCCAAATATGCCTCATTCAAAGATGCTACATAACACATGTCATTACCTGTCTTACAACCTTCTATTCTCGACTCTTACATGTCATAGATTCATCATAGGAATCCGTCATAACCATTTCGGTCAAACATTCCTTACACAACATAGAAGATGTCGACACATGGAAAAATATTCCTACCACTAAATGGGACGCCTATCTCCTCATGTGAGGACAAAAATACAAGTTGTCATAATCCATGTAGGATTGACACATCACTGTGCCACATCCCACAATATGACAAAGTGGATTTTCCAATTATTTATAACATAGGCAATTAAATAATAAATACAAACATTACAAATGTAGAGAATTACCAAAGTTGAGACACCTTAATTCCCAACATTCTCCCACTTGTCAAACACCTTGTAGAGCCAACAGAAAAATAGGATTTAATTGCTATAGGCCGAGAGGCCCATAGACTCTGAACACCATCTGAACTTCTCTATGCCCAATGGTTTCATCAATGCATCTGCAACATTCTTCAAAGTATCTACCTTCTCCAAATTTACCTTTCCATCCTCAACCATGTCCCTCACAAAGTGAAACTGAACATCAATCTGTTTGGTTCAAGCATGGAAAGTTGGATTCTTTGCAAGGCAAATTGCATTCTGACTATCACAACTGATCATGATCTGACCTGCATCAACACCAATATCTGAACACAATCTCTTAAGACAAATGGCTTCCTTACAAGCATGAGTTGCTACCATATACTCAGCTTCTATTGTGGACAAAGGAACAACAGGTTGTTACTTACTCATCCAACTAATAGCACCACCAAACAGTGTAAAAACATAAGCACTGGTGGATCTCCTACTGTCAATGTCACCTGCCCAATCTAAATCCACAAATCCATGAATATCAATAGAATACGGAGGTCCTGAAACATTATCATGATAGCAAATGGAATACTTGGAAGTACCCCTCAAATATCTGAACACTCACTTAACTGCATCCCAATGAACCTGTCCAGGATTAGCCATAAATCGACTAAGGACTCCCACTACTTGGGCAATGTCTGGTCTTGTGCAGACCATGGCATACATCAAACTGCCAACAGCACTAGCATAAGGTACTCTGCTCATGTCCTCCACCGCACTAGGAGATCTTAGACAATCCTCAACAGACAACTTTGTCCCCAAAGAAATGGGAACACACAATGGTCTACAATCTGCCATACTGAATCTATCCAACATGGTCTTCACATACTTACTTTGGCTTAAGCAAAGTTTTATGTTGGTTTTGTCTCTTCTAATTTCAATTCCTAGAATGTACCTGGCTACCCCTAAATCTTTCATTTCAAACGGTGCCGACAACTGAGATTTAAAATTAGAAATCATATTCTTACCCTTCCCAATGAGCAACATATCATCAACATACAGTGCAACAATGAGAATATGATCACCATCAAATTTATAATACACACAGTGATCTGATTTCGATCTCACAAATCGAATTGATAACACAAAGGCATCAAACTTCAAGTACCATATCCTAGGGGATTGCTTCAAACCATACAAAGACTTCTTAAGTTTACAAACCAAATTTTCTTTACCTTTTACTATGTAATGCTCTGGCTGTGACATGTAAATTTCTTCCTCCAAGTCACCATGAAGGAAAGTTGTATTCACATCCATCTGTTCTACCTCCAAGTCATAAGCTGCTGCGAGAGACAACAAGAATTGAATGGATGTCAGCTTTACAACAGGAGAGAAGATCTCACCATAATCTATACCCTCCACTTGTGAATACCCCTTTGCAACCAATCTAGACTTATACTTCTCAATATTGCCATCTGCACCAATCTTCTTCTTGAACACCTATTTGCATCCAACAGGTTTCTATCCAGGAGGCAAAGGCACCAAGTCCAAAGTTTGATTCTTTTCCAAAGAATCCATTTCTTCCTCCATGGCCTCCTTCAAGGAACCTGCATCCTTCATATCCAAAGCCTCTGATACAGTTCTACGTTCATCACTATTAGTGATTAAAGCATAAGCACAACTAGAATCAAGCAATGTAAAACCAAACCTTTCAGGTTGCTTTCTTATCTGTGTAGACCTCCTCAAGAGCTAAGGTTGAGGTTCAGCTTCTTCATCTGAGCTTTCAGAGCTGCTATAGCTCTCCTCATCATTAGGTCCAACATTGTCTTTTTGTTCAGTCTTCTTAGGGGTGAGAGGAAACTGAACAACATCCTCTTTCTTTTCTTTTTCTTCTGGCTGCAAAACAATGGAAGAAGGTGTAAGCTTTTTGAAGATGACACTTCTGCTAGACAACACTGTTTCAGCCACGGGGTCCCAAAGCTTGTATCCTTTCACACCAACACCATAGCTGACGAAGATACACTTAACAACTTTGTTCTCCAACTTTGACCTCTTCTCCCTAGGTACATGTGCATATGCCTCACAACCAAAAACATGAAGATGTCTTACTGAAGGCTTACTACTAGACCACACCTCCATGGGTGTCTTTCCAACAAGAGCTGATGTAGGAGATCTATTTACCAGATAGCAAGGAGTGGCAACAGCTTCAGCCCAAAACTTTTGTTCTAGACCAGCTCCACTAAGCATACTCCTAGCCTTCTCCATCGGTGTTCTGTTCATCCTCTCTGCAACTCCATTTTGCTACGGTGTGTATGGAGTTGTCTTATATCTTTCAATTCCAAGTTCCTTGCAATACTTATCAAATTCTGTAGAATAGAACTCACCACCATTGTCAGTTCTCAAACATTTAATCTTTTTACCAGTCTAATTTTCAGCAAAGGCTTTAAACTCCTTAAACTTGCTATAGACTTTAGATTTTCTTCTGAGAAAATAAATCCATGTCCTTCTACTGTAATCATCTATAAAAGATACAAAGTATACAGATTTTGATAATGAAGGAACATTAACTGGACCAAACACATCAGAATGAATGAGGTCCAACACACCAGAAGACTTATGAGAACTCAAGTAAAACTGAACATGGTTTTGTTTTCCATAAATGCAATGCTCGCAAAAGTCAAACTCAAGATTACAATCATCTAACCCCTCAATGAGGTTCTTATTTTTTAGGGTATGCAGACCCTTCTCACCAATGTGGCCAAATCTCTTATGCCATAACATTGTCTTTTCTGCAGGAAGTTTAACTTCCAATGCATGATTACAACCATCAAGACTAGAAACAACAAATTTCTTCACTGCTCATTCAGATGGTGGGGATGAAGTGACTGCTGCCCTCTTCCTTGAGTTAGAAGAACTATTGCATTGTGAAATGCATGCCTCCAGCTGAAACAATGTACCTCTCTAAGTACCCTTAGCAAGCACCATAGATCCTCTAGTCATCTTGCATCTTTCTTTCAAAAAGACAACCTGCACACCTGCATCATTCAAACTACTTACAAAAAGTAGGGATGTGCATACCTGCAGAGATCCCCTTCACTCAACCATCAGGGAATCAGATAGAGACTCTTCCACAACCAATGATCTTCAGATGGGATTCGTCACCCAGATACACCTTTCCACCATCGAACTCCTCATACTTAGTGAACCAGTCTTGATGCGAGGTCATGTGGAATGATGCACCAGAGTCAATTAGCCACACATCGTCAGATGCATGGGTTGCCAGGGATACAGTGAAGGCATCACCGTCATCTTGTGATTTGTCAGAATCTGAATCAGGAGCTTTCTTCTTTTTCTTCTTCTCCTCTTTGCATTCATTTCAGAAATGCCCAGTCTTGCCACAGTTCCAACAAAGAGCCTTGGACTTTCCAGGAGATTTGGATCTCCCACGAGATTTGGATCTACCCTTCTCAACTTTCTTGTCCTTCTTTTTCCCTTTCTCCTTGGGTCTTCCATGAACTGCAAGGCCTTCTTTGGCTACCTCAGAAGACTTTCTCTACATCTCTTCAGATAACAGTGAAGAAACCACCTCTTCCATTTTGAATGTGGATGTGGTGCTTCTAATTGCCATGACAAGATGATCCCATGAGTCTGGCAGAGGACAAAGCAGGGTCATACACCGATCCTCCTCCTCCATCTTTACACCGATAGATGTCAATTGTGCAACCAACATGTTAAAGGAATTCATATGCTCAACCATGGATCCTCTATCCTCCATTTGAAGAGAATACAACTTCTTTCTCAAGAAAAGTTTATTGACTAGGGATTTGGCTTGATACACATCCCCTAACTTCTTCCAAAGGAGTTTTGTAGTGGCCTCTTCATGGACATTTAACAACACAGAATCAGCAAGACTAAGTCTTATGAGATCCTTAGCCTTCCAGTCCTTGAGATCCCACTCATCTTGAGTCATTGTAGCTGGTTTAGTTCTCTGTTCACACTTTCCCAAAGGTCTCGGTCAACAAACATGTCTTCCATCTTGAGCTTCCACAGCTCAAAATTACTACCATTGAACTTCTCTACTTCAAACCTTCCTGATGTGGTTTCCATCTCCTTGCTGCAATAAGATATAGAATTCTCTACACAGACTCCCACTCAACCTAAGATTACCTCAAAAAACCCCTACCCAACAACTAGGACCAAAGGTGATCAAGCTCTGATACCAACTGAAAGGAAGCTAGGTGTGTGGAAACGCTTCCTACACTAATCTATTAAGGAGAGGGCTATATAAATTCAAATTTATCCTAACTATTACAACAATGTTAAACCATTAACATGAGATATTGCAGCAAAACACAAGAACCAGAATGTAGACAAAAGAAGAGAGATAGATATTTATGGTGGGGAAAACCCTTATCGGGTGAAAAACCCCACACTCAGAAACCTGCACAATGTATTAACAAATTTGAAAGAATGTTTACAATACACTTGCAATGTAAGTTTTAATGTCTTTGACACTAATGTCTGGAGTCAATCCGGCAGCATAATAGTACCTGTAAACTGTGATACAAACTCCATCTCTAAGCACCTGTTTAAATAGAACATACAAGGCAATTTTGGACTTTTCTTGGAATGGGCGTTCAACATGGCATCTTGGACCAAAACCCATGCCTAGGGACACCTGGTCAACATTGTAGAATGTACCTGACACTTGTCCATAGCTCCCATCCCAAAGATGTCGCCTCTTTCCAAAATGGGCTATGACAGATGCTCTTACGACACTTACGACCGTCATAGAATCTGTCATAGCAGTTACAACTTACAGCTGTAAGAGAATCTATCATACACATGCTAAAAATAGCATATTCTCTTACAACACATCATATTCCACCTTGGGGCACCCAAATATGCCTCATTTAAAGATGCTACATGACACATGTCATTACCTGTCTTACAACCTTCTATTCTCGACTCTTACATGTCATAGATTCATCATAGGAATCCGTCATAACCGTTTCGGTCAAACATTCCTTACACAACATAGAAGATGCTGACACATGGCAAAATATTCCTACCACTAAGTGGGACACCTATCTCGTCATGTGAGGACAAAATACAAGTTGTCATAATCCATGTAGGATTGACACATCACCGTGCCACATCCCACAATATCACAAAGTGGATTTTCCAATTATTTACAACATAGGCAATTAAATAATAAATACAAACATTACAAATACAGAGAATTACCAAGGTTGAGACACCTTAATTCCCAACATACTCATCCATATTAAGCAATTATTCATAAGACAGGCACAATCGTTCAATAAAGACAAGAAGGACATCAATTCCTCACCTTAAGATGTATCATGTGATCTTCTTATAACCAATCACACATATTTTAAGAATTTCAAATGATTTAGGGAATTGCATTCACATATTAACAAGGAAAAACACATCTCATCTCTTATTTCCACTATGGTTCCAACTAATTACCAAACATGCAAGTGCAATTCTCCGCAGAGTCTTCCCTTGTACATACTATCAGAGGCTCAAAATGAACATGATAGAAACAACAATTAGCATGAAATGGGGCCAACAAGAACAAACATTCAAAATAGCCACTATAGAAATTAAAAAAAAATGTAAACCCAAGTGGGGGAATAATCAAATTCTATCTTAAGTCACAAAATGCCGATAATTTTCAACAATAATTCAAGTATAAAGAAAGGAGTTTTGGTGGCCACTCCTATCATAAGAGGGTTCAAAGAAAACAATTTCACTGTTAGCCCACCAACAACACATAAAACAACTATCAAAAATTTCAAAACAACCAAATTACAAACATATCCACATCACGGTGTGACTAATTTTAGCCACAAAAGGGAGTATCCGCTACACAACACCCAAGGACACAAGGTCCAAAATGCATTAGAGAACGTACACCAAAAATGCAGACAATTAATTTATCTACATCTTTTATCTAAGCAACTTTTATACAAGGATTTAAGGCAACATAGTCGCTACTTATTTACAAAAATCTTCTTTCTTTAATGCAGTACAATTCCTTTTTACCAAACTATGAACATATACAATTACTTCCTTATGCAAAAAGATACTTATAGAGGAAATGTATGATGTCACACATAGGAATAATTCAAAATTCTAATTGAATTACAATAGCACATTCAAGATCTCTTGGGTCCAATACAGGATCTAATTTGATCTTCTACACATGGTTCTTACACAGGCATACATAATGAGAACTTTCATAAACCACAACAGAACTTCCACATGAGGTCATGGCCAACTAGGAGATAGATAACAGGTTATCAAGCAACCACCTTAAGATATGACAACACCACATAACCACATGACTCACAATGCATGATGTTACCAAATGATTAAATCATTCCAATACTTACACATATACAAAAACAATGCAATTAGCATAAAGATGGTATGATGCTTTCACACCCATAGCTAAACATAACCCCTAAGTATGATTACTTCACCAAAATAGGGAACACAAACACCATTGGCCTTTTACAACACCCCACATAGTATGGGTATAGGACATTCACATCACTAGAGGAGTAAATACCACACTCCTAACCACATGCACTAACAGTAACCATGCTTCTTTCTTCTAAAGCACTAGAGACCACAAGAGGAGCTCAAGGCCTCAACAAATCAGCAAGCACTAACATTTAGGAAACACACATTGTTAGATACATAATCACATTTTCAGAAAAGGAGGGAGAACACATAACAGACACATAAGTAAAATAAGGCATAAATAATTTATTTCTTCTAGAATCAAAGAACAAGTCTGTACATTTATCAACCTTCTGACATCATACTAAGGCACATAGGTGAGAGGTACTATTACCAACTTGCCACAAGTACAAAAACGCTTAACCTAGAGCAACAATAACAATCCAGAGATCTTAGTATTGCAACCTAGGCTCTGATACCAAATGTAACGCCCCACCATGAAACCCTAGGGAACAACTCAACTATGCTATACAAAGGACTAATTTTTTTTTTAAAGAAAGAAATAACAAGAAATGTAAATCATTTTTAATCATACATCAAGTTAAGCTATATCCTCTAGAAATTCCACAACTGCATTACTATCAACTATTAACATGATCTAACCAACATTATGAATTAACTAACAACCATGGTTCATTCTAATCTAATTGCATCAAATGAATAAATACATACATTTCCATATTATATCATTAGATAAGTAATCTTGAAGATCCTACAAAAAGGATACAAGTACATATACAATTTTCTTTACAAGAGAGTACAATATTACATTGTTTACAATATTGCTTTCCTGATTACATTGGAGTACATACATCAAGATAACAACACATGATTCAACTGATATACAAGACTAGCACATGAACATAATTATATATCTCCTCAAGCTAGAACAAGATCTATAATCTGATATAAGAGGTAGATGCTTCTCACACATGAACAACAGCATGGGAAACCAATGGAGATAAAAGCACAACCACCCAACCATGTGGAACCCTAAGGTCCACCCCCCATGCTAGGAGATAACAATAAGGTCCCACTAAGAAAATAGTCAAGAAGACAATAGGCTAACAGGTTCAAGGACTACACATGACTCTAATACAATACTAGTTAATATGAACATCACAAGCAACTAAAACAACACTTCCAGAGGCAATCACACAATAAAAGAGGAAAACACACTTAGGCAATGCTAGGATGCAGTAGGGAAGAGTGTCATCGCATGGTCCTAACATGGGTTATGCTGACAGTCTCTCATCAGACATCGGCCCCCATCCATGGGTTATCCTGGTTGTCTAGATGTTGAACCCCATCTATGGTTATCCTGGCAGTCTCTCACTAGACACTGGACCCATAGGGTGACACATGTAGAACCAACATTCCTTTCGTGAGGACAAGGAAGTTGATATTGCCAACCACGACCTTCTCATCTCATCCTTAGCCTTAACGAGCACTACAGGCATGGGTGAGGCATCCAATTATCTTATTTATTGTGAGAACTACCCAACCCTCTAAATTTATTATTAAGTTATCATTGGATTAAAAACTTCCAATGGGTTATCCTAACAACCACTTTGGGCATTGACCCCACATTGAAAGCCACTCCCCTACTTGCATCTAGAAGACCCTATCCATGAAGCAAGACAATTAACATCAGAATGACAAGTAACATATACAATGCAAGGCATTTACCTTCTTGCATACAAAACATAATCACAGGGACCAATTCTTAAATCCTTGTAACAAAACATAAACCAAGCATGAACTATCACATTCTCATCATGATGCATTTACAACACAAAATACACATTATTTCACATCACATGGAGCAAGGCATTATCCATCTTGCACATGTATCATACTGTAACGTCAGAAATCATCCTCCTGTATGGAATGGTATAATTTCCCTCGGTTTAGCTCCTCACTCTTGGTGGTCTCTTAACCTTTTATTTTTTGGCCTTTCCAAAACCCTGATTGATTTAGTCTAGGAGTAGTCTATTCACTTTTTGAGGTGACTGATTGATATAACCTAGAAAGAGATTTGAGAATACAGTCCCTTGGACCCCCAAAAATGTAGATCTAAGCTGAAATTGGAGGCTTGGACTTGGGTGGCCGTGCCCTAGTCCTCCTCAGTTTCACAGGATTTTGAATTTTGGTAGGGTGTCAGTTCCCACCAAGTGCCTCAGGATTCTGTTTTCAAATTCTGAGTTTTCACACGATATTGAGATGTTACTTCAAAATTTAAATTCCCTAAAGCTTTATATAAAAAGACATTTGCAAATCATTTTATCACACACAATTCTTATGCAAGTTTGATGTGAAAACTCTGCTGCAATTGCCATTGAAGATTAGTGACTTGTTGAAACTACTCGAAATATTCTTTATTTGCTATCTTGGAGACAATGGATGAAGGTTAGGAATCAAGATCTTGTGTCTATCTTGCTCTTACTAGGGTTTGTACACCTTTTGCATGATCGGGAGAAGGGTTGAAGCCTCCAATAGCAATCTTGGACATCCTCCGCAGAGATTGTTGATTTGCCTTCTTGTTCATGCAAGTCTCCATTTGTTTCATCTCCTTGAGGTGAAGTTGTATGTGTTTATTGAGATCTTCCCTTGATTGAGACATCTAGGGTTTGATTTTATGCATAACATATTTGTTAGGTTTGCACACACTTCTGTAAATCTTTTTCTTTGGCTATTTTTGAGGTAGAGATACTGAAGACGAGGCTTGACTAGGGCAAGCTCCTATATAACCACAACAATTTCCTTCTTTTGTATGTGCAGATAATGTTTCACAGGTTCTGGTAAAAAGAAGCTACAGGAAGAAGGATATTGTGTGTATAGTCACAACAGACTTTTAGACTTTCAGATTCCAAGACTTGCAGGACATTGGAGCAGGCGCCCTAGTCCAACTAGGTGTTTCCTCTAAGATCTGGAAGCCATTTTATAGTCTCTGACACCCTGTTTAGAAGATTTTCCTATTCAGAAATTTGCAGGACATTGGAGTGGGTGCCCTAGTCTAGGTAGCCCCCAAAATCTAGATACTGTCTCTGTAACCTCACCTCTACACCTCTGTAATCATTTTTGCCAGTTGTTTCATCAGTTTTTGTATATTCTTGATATAAGGTATAATTAGGGTTTAACTTGGCTAGAAGAAAAACACTTAGTGAAATCTTGATTAGGGCCTTAGGTTTCATAACCATGCAAGCATAAAAGGGAGGCAAAGTGATTAGAAACCCATTTTAAATCCAATCTTTGTCATCCCCAGTGTTTAACTTTGAGATTGTTATATCTAACCTAGAGTAAACAAGGTATCAAATTTCACACTAAACATTTTAGTGAACCCGAGCTTTAAAGAATTTGTATCCTTTTAAAACTTTAGATTTGAAACCATTTGTTGTTCTAAAGCATAATTGGATTGGAAAACCTTTTTAGTGAAATTGCATATGTTAAATTGTGGATTACATTCTTTATCTTTTCACTAAAAGAGTTGGAAATTATCATTTATTGTTGGAAATTGTATTTCATTCAACGAGGCCATCATTGTGCATTTAAATCTTGGTTTAAATAGAGCATGTTAGAATATTAGATTATTTTTTGCAAGATTTTCATGCTTGTGATGAGTCGTTTAGTTGTGATGACTTCGATATGTTAGATGAAGCCCTTGAGGACTTTATCTCGATTGAACATTCTACTATGGCCTCAAAGTTGTCACTATTTCAAAGATTTGTGAATACGATTTATGTTTCTAAACATAAAGAAGAGATTAAAAAACCAAAAATTGTGGTCACTCTATGTGTAAATGTGGTTCAACCACCTTCTAAACATGTGCTTGTTGTTAATGGTCTTTCATAGTCTTCTCAATCTCCTGATCACATTTATGATTATGCAAAACAAATAGAAAAGTAAGACACACAAACTAATCATAATGTGGTTGCTCATGTGTATAACACTCGAGATAATAAACAGAGTACACAACAAACAAATGTTCCAATATCTTTACTAGCGTCTCAACCTATGCTGCCTCAAGCACCTCATTTAACATATAAAGGTGGTAAAGACTATGATCTTGTAGAACAACTTCGTGCTACCCCTACAAAAATATCTCTTTGGGAACTTATACAAACTTCACCTACCTACCATGGAATGCTACAAGAAGATTTACAAAAGGTGATTGTCCTCCTGCTATTCAACCAAATGATGTTGTTTTACTAGATTGTATGCATGCAAAGAAAACAAATATTTTGTTTCAACAACATGAGTTACCATCTCTAGAGGTTCAGAAGCAGTATGATCCTTTGGTTATCTTTATTACAATCAACAAAACAATGGTTAAGAGAGTTATGATTGGTAATGGGTCAGCCCTTAATGTTTGTGGTATTGATTTATTGCACAAAGTTAAAGTTGATATATCTGCTGTCAAGCTAGAATCATTAAGTATCCATGGCTTTGATAATGTTGGATGACAATCTGTGGGCACTATAACTTTACCTATACAAGTTGGACCTATGATGGTGCCTACCTTGATTCATGTAATGCCTTGTTCTCTATCTTATAACATGATTCTGGGTAGACCTTAGATACATGCATTAGGAGCAGTTCCTTCTACTTTACACCGTTTGATTAAGTTTATATTTAAAGGAAAATTGCATACTATCCATTCAGATCCTAAACCTGATAATTGTTTGCAAATGGAAGTGCACAAACATGTTGTTGGTCCTAAGATTTTGAACAATTTGAAAGCCAAGTTGTTAGTTCCTCTTGCCTTTAAAAATGTTAGCCAAGAGTCCAAACAATCAAATGCATTTGTTGGTGATGACTAGGGTTCGTTAGATTTTGCATCCTCCTCCACAGGAGAATATAAACTCAAAAACCCCGTCCCTGAAACATCAAATATTGCATCAATCACATCACATGCTTTGAAGGATAAACATAAGATCTCTTTGTTGACAAATAAGGACAATACTCTTAGTTATACTACTAATTATGAGACTTATGAAGCTCTGCCTTCATCTAAAGAAATGGTCTCTCTCTATGGCAGAGGATTCTAAATCCTCTACAAAAATTGTGACTATGTAGGTAATGGTTGTGGCATAAATCAACAAAAAAATCAAAGTCTATATAGAATCCACTTTGTAACATTCCTCAAGTGGCATTGAATATAACCCTTTTAAGGAATCTAAAGCCCGCAAATGCCCTACTCTAAATGTGAACACCATATCAACACTCAGTTTGATATTCCCTGAGATGATTGACACCAATTGTCCTCCTGGATCACTTCCGTTAGATATATTTGCAATGGATGAAGTGATAATGGATTTCTTAGGTTCCTACGATGGTATTCCTCATTATCACCATAAACGTGGCCTACCTTATTTTTTGAACAATGATGCATACTTTGGAAAGACTACTAGCACAATAATTGCTACAGTAGAACATAGCGAAGAACTTAAAGAATAATTAAAATCCTACAATCCCCTTGACCATATTACTCTCCTTAACGGAAATACTATTGATGTTGTAATGGATAAAGATAATCCTCAAAAAGTTATCCCTATTGGTGATTGTTTAGATATGGAAGAAAAAGAAGAAATGACTAAATTAATGAATGAATTCTCAAAATTGTTTGCTTGGAATTACTTAGACATGCCTGGTATAGATCCTCATATTATAATGCATAATATTGTGTTGAAGCCATATGTTAAACCTTTCAAACAAAAGATTTGCAAGATGAATCCTAAGATTGCTTTGCTTGTTAAAGCTGAAATAGAAAAACTCCTACAAGAAGGCTTTATTCGACCAATTGATTACTCTTCATGGATCTCAAACATTGTCGACGTCGCTAAACTGGATGGTCACATAAGAATTTGCACAGATTTTTGAGATTTAAATTTGGCATCTTTAAAAGATGATTTTTTGCTTCCTAATATCGATATGATTGTTGATTCCATAGCCGGACATGAGTTGTTATCTTTCATGGATAGATTTTTGAGATATAATCAAATCCTTATAAATCCTCTCGATCAATACAAAATAGCCTTCATAACATCTTGGGGTACATGATGTTGGGTAGTCATGCCATTTGGACTTAACAATACAGCAGCTACTTACCAATGTGTGATGACTTATAATTCATGACTATATTCATAATATTCTAGAAGATTATGTTGATGACATCCTAGCGAAGTCTATCCATCATAAGGATCATGTGACATTTGACAAATATTTGAGCGCATATGAAAATATAATGTGCGACTGAATCCTTGAAAGTGTGTCTTTGGCATGGATAGTGGAAAGTTACTTGGATTTATCATTTCAAATTGAGGAATAGAAGTTGACAAGAAAAAGATAGATGCAATTGTTAACATGCCAAAACCTAAGAACATATATCAACTTTGTAGTTTGTAGGGACAGATACAGGCTATTCACTGATTTGTTTCACAACTCGCTGATAGGAATCAACCCTTTACGCAACTACTGAAGAAAGATTCTCACTTTCAATGGAATTCTGACTGTCAAAAAGCTTTCGATGATCTAAAGGATTACCTAGATAATCCACCTATTTTGCAACCCACTATTTCCAATAAACCATTTCTATTATACATCTCAGCATCTAACAATGCCCTAGTAGCTTTGTTAGCACAACATAATGCTGAAGGCAAAAAATGTGTTGTCTACTACATTAGTCGTACTTTGCTTGATTATGAAGTATGATACATACTTATAGAGAAGAATTGCCTAGCTTTAGTGTTTACTGTACAAAAGCTTAGACATTACCTCTTAAATGCTGAAGTGCATGTAATGGTGAAATTTGACCCTTTGAAACATCTCTTCGCAAGAACAGATTTATCAGGTTGTCTTGCTAAATGGGTTATGCTATTAACAGAATTTGATCTTAAATTTATTTCACAAAAGTAATTAAAGGGCAATTAATAGCTGACCAATTAGTTGAAGCTCCCTCACCCTTTTCTATACAAAATGTCAATGTTTTTCCTGATGAATAGATTCTAACAATCTCTACAGAAGAGAAATGAGAGTTATACTTCGATGGATCAAAATGTCAAACTGGCTCCGGAGCTGGTGTTATATTAATACCTCTTATAGGAAAGCTGATTCCCTTATCTTACCATTTAGATTTCTTATGCACAAACAACATAGCCAAATACGAAGCTCTTATAGCTAGACTTCATGCAGCTTTGGCTCTTAGTATCAAGAATATTACAATATACAGAGATTCTTAGTTAATTGTTAAGAAGATAACAGGATTGTATCAAACTAAGCATGATAAGCTATCTCAGTATTGTGAGTTTGTACTATCTCTCTTAAGAGAATTTGAATCATATACAATCGATACCATTCCTAGGAAAGATAATTGGCATACAAATGCAATGGAAAGCGCAGCTTCCCTTATATCCCTTGATGGCTCTCCTGAGGAATTTACCTTCATTGTTCATAATCTTAAGACACTGGTAACTGAAAGCCCTATAGTGGCGAATTTGAAACTTTGTGGTAATACATACACCGGTGAATGGTTCTCCTATATATTCAACTATTTACGTGATGGAAGCATTCTAGACTTGACATCTAAGAATGCTCGAATCCATTTACACAAACTAGCAACGTGATACATCATATTATCAAAAATCTTGTATCGATGAAGTTATAATGGCGTTTTACTCCAATGTTTAAGTAATGCATAGATTCTGATAGCTTTAGAAGAAGCTCGCTCTGGTACTTGTGGAGGGCATTTCGGTGGAAAATTGTTGGTACAAAAATTGTTACATATGGGGTACTGTTGGTAGCATATGGAACAAGATTTCTTCACTTATGTCAAGACATGACCGCAATGTCAACAACATAAACACTTAATCCATGCTTCTGTTCAAGAGCTTTGTGCCTAGGTCTCACCATGGCCATTTTCTATCTGGGGCTTGGATCTTGTTGGTAAAATTTCCCCGCCCTCCTCTCAAGGACATACGTTCATAATTACTGCTACTAATTATTTTACAAAATGGGTCGAAGTGGTCCTTTTGCAATCCACGACCGCTGATGTAATCTATCGATTCATACAGGATAACATAATTTCTTGATTTGGAATAACTTCATCCTTAGTGTCAGACAGTGGTATGTCGTTCAAGAACAAGGATGTGAAAAAGTTCCTCGAAAAATATCATATACAACATCACTTCTCTACGCCTTATTATCCTCAATCAAATGGCCAAGCAGAAGCTTCAAACAAAGTTATTGGATAGATTCTAAGGAAAACTATTAATAAAAATCAAAAAGATTGGCATACACAATTATCCTATGCACTATGGGCTTATAGAACAAGTATTCAATGGCTACTAGTAACACACTGTATAATCTTGTATATGGCATAGACGCGATAATGCCCTTGGAGTTAGAAATTCCTTCCTTACGAATTTCCATGAGAGACATCATGGATGATGACATAGAACGAGAGAAAAGATTACAGGAACATGAGATGCTTGATGAAAGACATGTTAACACTCTTGAACATCTCAAAGCTTATAAAAAAGGAATACAACAAGCCTATAATGTGCAAGTCATACAATGTTCATTTAATGTTGGAGACTTGGTTCTTTATGAAAATCAATGCAATGTAAATGCACCACCTGGTGAAAAAGGCAAGTTCAGACCTAATTGGCTTGGACCATATATAATCACTAAAACCTTTGGATCTGGAGCGTGTAAATTAGCTGATGAGCAAGGTATGCTGCTTAAAGAACCTATTAATGCAGCGCACCTCAAAAGTTTCTATGCTTAAAAGATCTAATGTTAAATGTTTATAAGCTAACTTAGTGCATAGATTAGCTTCAATTTCAACAAGCTATTACTATTTTGCCTTAATTCATTTTGCATTATATTTTTGTTCAGTTGATCATTGTTGCATCATGTTTAAGTAGTCATTTCTTAGATCACTTTTATATTAACTGAATATGGCATGAAAGTTAAAATTATGTGTAAAATAATTAATCATTGTGTTTGTACTACATGTTCTTTTTAGAATTGTTTGTATATCACAATAGACTTAGTTATAGCATTTAGACATCATCACTAGTTGAATTTTACAAGAATCACATATGACAGATAAAAAGCCATTACATATAGACAAAAATAAATAATCATATATATATCTTAGTTTTATGTATACATCTAAGTCGACTATCCCTCAAAAC
Source organism: Cunninghamia lanceolata (assembly GCA_027924645.1). Classification (NCBI taxonomy): domain Eukaryota; kingdom Viridiplantae; phylum Streptophyta; class Pinopsida; order Cupressales; family Cupressaceae; genus Cunninghamia; species Cunninghamia lanceolata. Next base: position 4,587,575 of record BSBN01000207.1, read on the forward strand.
AAAATGGGATTTCGTAGTGCCTAATGTCTAGGAATCACATAGCAAAGCCTTGATCGCCAGTACCCTCAGGCCCTCATGGTGTGCGAGTGATAGAAGCCTAACCATGTGTGGCTACGGATCGTGAATGACTCCTAGAGATGCTTCGTGATTGTAACCCCCTGATCTCACATCTCATCTCTATCATCTACTCACGTGCCTCCTGGTACATCCTTTGGTACCGGTCTCTCTCAACTCGAGCACTATCTCTATCATCTCTTGCCTACTGGACCTCTAGTACAAAGAACTCACTGACAGTTGGCTCTCCCCTAGTGTAGGAATAGCTACCGTCTACTCTCGCTGTGCCCTGAGCTCAACCTCAACATGCTCAACTCTCTATCGGAACTCCTCTCTCTCTCTCATGAAGATTGCTCTAGCATGGCCTCTGTAGCAGTCCTGTATCTAATGATAGGCATAAATAACTCAGCATGCCGCCCAACAGATGATCATGGTAAATGATCTGCCTACACCCGCTATTCTGAGGCATCTAGCAGTAATATGTCTTCTATGATGCAACTCACAAAGTCTCACCATGCATCTATCCCAACTACAAGATAGAGAGTGAGATAGACATTAGATTCCCATTCAAAAATCATAAATAGCACAACTATACCCAAAACATAAAATAATAAATCAAACCTTACCTGGATCTCTATCTCGCCAGGATGGATCGTGGATCACTGATGGTGTGATGAGTTGTGCTATCTAATCTGTGGCTGAGGGAAGAGGTTTGCTACTCTCCCCTCACTCTGTCTGACTAGGCCCCACATCATCTGTGGGAGTAGGACCATGAGCCTTGGACCGCGGCCTCGACTCAGTCTCCTCATCAGTGTTTGCCTCTTGCTGGCTCTGTTGCGATCTCGCTTTGAAGACGTACTGTGCTGGGACCTCCTCAGACTCATCCTCATCCTCCTCCATACCCTCCTCAAGATCTTAGTATCTTGTGAAGTCACTGATGTCATCCTCCACTCCTGTGTTACTAGCGTGACCGGCCCAAGGTCAGGCATCTCCTGTAGGATGCCTAGGTGGAAAGATAGGTGTAGGTTGTGCTGTGTGCTTCCAAGTCTGATATGCTCAGGTACACTTGACATCATCTATGCCTGATACTAGCTCTACATCCTCAGGACCCTCATTGTCACTAAGTGGTATGTCTGCTATAGTCAGTCGTCAGACAGTATTGGCTCTGACTACAATCTGAGCTACACGTGCGTAGCTTGGATGAACTGCAGGAACATCCTGAACCTGTCTGAACTATCGTGCCACCCTATCATAGTAAAACCAAGATGCAGCATGATCAATGCAACTAGCCATTAGTCAATCCCTTTGCATCTTAGCTAACTACCTCTACTCGCCAGGGCATCTGATGAAGCCACGATACGGTCTCTAGATGATGTCAACAAGCTGCAATCTGTCAAATACCACTCTCCAACATAACAAATTACCATGCCTCCAACACCTGACTAGTGGGTAGGCATAGACACGTGGATGTGTGAATGCTGCCTCTATGGGATAACCCATCGGTCATGTGTACCTGATGTGTTCAAAGGCCCAAACTTGTAATAATGTGTAAACCATCAGACTCTGCATCTCATAGTGGACATATCACCCTAAGTCATGATATAGGTGTGCAAGCATAATACGCCCCCATGCATAGATAGTCTGATACGTCTCCATTGCTATGATAGTATGAACGAGACCCCTGTGAAGGTGAGTGCCTCATCCATCTAGTACGATGGCTAGTGCAACTATGACAATCACAATCCTCCATAGTAAGGGAATGTCTTAGCATCCTTACTCTAGCAAATGGAACTGAATGTGTTCTCACTCTACCTATGACACAGTGCGACCTAAGAAGTATAAATGACTCTCCCGAGTATACTCCTCTGAGAGATGTCCAACAACCCTCACTATCTCTCCTTAGATCGGCAGTCGAAAGATCATCAATACATCCTCCAGTGTGATGGCAATCTCGCTAGTAAGTAAATGGAATGTGGAGGTATCTACATCCCATCTCTTCATTGGTGTAGTGGAATCTGATTGTGGTCATCCTAAACACCCACCACAGGCCCACCATCTATAAGTGCTCTCTCTCTCTGTGGCTTTCAAAGTGCTAGCGCACTCACGTAGGAGTGCCATCAGATGACCACCTATGTGCTCTTGCATCTCAGGGACATCCTGCAGATTAGAAAGAAAGCAAGAGTATTAGAATCTCTGCTAGAAACCAAAAAATAAGCTATCAAAAACTAAATAGAGTGCATGTGCCTAGGGCCTGTGTCCTCTGTGGAACAAGGTGCCCTAGGAAGACTAGGGTACCCCAGAGGGACACTAGCATCCCTGTGGGATTAGGGCACCCCAAAGAGACTCTGGTGCCCTAGGTGGACCTAGGAGCCCCTGTCCGTGAACCCTGTCCACCCTCCCCTCTTGGCATAGACATTGATAAACGTGAAAGCAAAACATGGCGAAAGACAATAGAAGGATGGAATTAGGACCCTACCTCAGCCTCAAAGCATCTCTCTACCACCTGGGCTCGGAGCATCTCCAATCGCAGTGGATGGTATGGACATCGGCTATGCATGGTCGTTTTCTTATTCTCCTCTCTCTGACTTTGCAATAACAAGGAACAAGAATGAGTTAAGTGATAAGTAACAACTCCTTTTACATAAAGTAAGTAAGTGAGAAATCCTATTCCTAACTAGGTGCAAAAGTGTGCTCTTTCACTCTAGAGCCCCTTTCTTGAGCTATCAAACTCTGATCTCCATACCGTTGGTTGCATTGGAATCTTGGTTCTGCTCTCTTTCTTACCTAATGTGTTGTGTTAAGCATTGTCCCTTCAAATAACCCTCACAACACATTTTCCTTGAAATTGACGCGTGATATCTCCTTGTTTCTACTCTTGGACTAAGCAAGAAGAAACAAGGGGGCATATATCTCCCTTAATTTCCTCCCTCACTATGTTCCATCGCTCAACCCCCTTAGCATTTTGATACTGACTCATTGGTGGTGGTTGCAGGTTGATTTGGTTTTGACTTTTGACAAGTGTTCCTTTGTAGGATACGGTCCCTAACTTTGTGGTCTTATAAGATTGCAGACTTGGGAAATTCTTCCTTCTCGGTGACAACACTGCGGCTTCCTCTACAACATCCTTTTGAGTATCCTTTTCATGATTGATGTATTTACTTTCCTTTAGTTGCATATGCACATGGTGTCATATGGCCACTAAAGTGGGGGCTAAATGTAACGTCAAAAATTCTCCTACTGTATGGAATGGTACAATTTCCCTTGGTTTAGCTCCTCACTCTTGGTGGTCTCTCAGCCTTTTCCTTTTTCAACCTTCTCAAAACCCTGATTAACTTAGTCTAGGAGCAGTCTATTCACGTTTTGAGGCAACTGATTGATATAACCTAGAAAGAGATTTGAGAATAGGGTCCCTTGGACCCCCAAAAATATAGATCTGAGCTGAAATTGGTGGCTTGGACTTGGGCGCCCACTTCCTAGTCCTCCCAGGTTTCACAAGATTTTGAATTTTGGTAGGGTGTCGGTTCCTACCGAGTGCCTCGGGATTCTGTTTTCAAATTCTCACTTTTCACACGATATCGAGATGTTACTTCAAAATTTGAATTCCCTAAATCTTCATATAAAAAGACATTTGCAAATCATTTTATCACACACAATTCTTATGCAAGTTTGATGCCAAAACTCTACCACAATTGCCATTGAAGATCAGTGACTTGTTGAAGCTACTTGAAGTATTCTTTATTTGCTATCTTGGAGACAATGGATGAAGGTTAGGAATAAAGATATTGAGTCTATCTTTCTCTTCCTAGGGTTTGTACACTTTTACATGATTGGGAGAAGGGTTGAAGCCTCCAATAGCAAGCTTGGAGATCCTCCATAGACATTGTGTAATATCCCTTGCTATTTCAGACCTTATTTTGCTGATTTGAACCTCAAGGAATATTGTCAAACACTTCTGATGTAAACCCAATGCTTGCTAGTCTGTGTTTTCAGTCTGATATTTTTGCTTGATAATGATAGCTGAGTATTCTAAATGCTCATAAATCCAAACTATAATGTCTAAGCATTAATCTAAATAAATATATGACTTCTCTTTTGGTATTTTTGATACATATACATGAAAATTAGACATGAAATGCACACCTACAGCCAATTGACATTTTGTCAAACACTTGGCATGCATACTATTATGCTAATCATGATGGATATTAATATGCACATTACATCAAATAGATGGCCTACAACTTATCACTCCTTTATTGAGATATATTGTCTAATACAATGCTGATTGAATGGCCAAGACTCTTGGCTCTACAATTTTATGCAACTCCTAAAATGACAACTATGAAACAATGCTGATATAAAGATGCTAACTCATGAAAGAACCTGGAAATATAAGTTGCTGTGAATTGATGACGAAGATGAAGGAATGGTAGCCTCAAAACAGCTCATAAACATCCCTCTCAAGCCCCAATCGTGCCTCTCAAGTGTAGCACCCAGCCTTCTCATCAACCAAGGAAAGGAGTCCCTTCCAAACCCAAATTGAAACCCTCTCCTAGCTGCCCCGTACTGTAGCGTTACCGTTCACGGCACTGTAGCAACACTGTAGCGTACTGTAGCAAATCACTGTAGCAAAAACACTGTAGCGCGCACTGTAGCAAATCACTGTAGCGCGCACTGTAGCATCATTGTAGCGCTACTATAGCTAATCACTATAGCAAAAACACTGTAGCATACTATAGCAAAACACTGTAGCAAACACTGTAGCAGCCAATAGAAAAACTTCTAATATGCAAATTGATACCTCCAAACCCCTGTTAACACTGTAGATTTAAGCACAAATGAAAGGACTGAAGTATCCCTTCCAATTTGCAACCCTTCGGAGGATATTTCACCACCTCAGTTATGCTAATCTATGGGAGTTTCCATTCCCAAAGACCAAATATGCAGAAACCCTTGGCTCCACAAAACTCATCAAATGCAAATGTCAATAATCAGATGCCTGGAAGCTTGCCTTGCCCCTTCTTTTATACTTTTTCAATCCCACTTCAAGAAGCTTCTAGAAAAATAATATTATTTTATTTTAGTGACTTTATGTAATAATATTTATTTAAGTCACTTTATTAAATTAATTAAATATAAGGTCACTTTATAATATTTATTTATTTAATAACCTTACAAATAATTAATTTAATTATTATCTCCCTTATTTTTCCCATCCAACCGAATCCAGGAAACCAACCATCGACCAGGTGACTGCCTCAAGAAGACCCCCTAACCATGTACATTAGCCTACAAGGGTCAGGAATAGGCTAAACCATCCGCAAACAACATCAGCTAAAAAGGGGACATTACAGTCTGCCCTCCTTGAAATTGCTTATCCCCAAGCAATCTTGGCTACAAAGACAATTCTCCCCACCTGGATCCCAAGGGAGGATCTGTGTAATGTCCCTATTGTCACCAAAGAGCTTCTGTAACACCAACACTAGCACAACTGACTGAACCTGCTGAATCAAATCAACCCCAACGCCAGATGTCGCAAGAGCATAAGCATTAAGTGGAAGCAACTCTGAATGCTGACAATGTTTGCTTTCCATCACTACGCAAGCTAAGCTGTCATACACACTATCCAGCATATATGCAACTGAGCTATGTGTCTGAAACAGATCATGTACATAAAGATCAAAAGTGCAACTGCAAGTAATCACCCTCATATACATGCTGCAAAATTCAACAGTGAACCCTGATTGGAACCCTGATGCACACAAAGGATTCCTCAACATACTGGAGAGTATCCCACAACTAATGCCTGGATCCCAAATGAATCTGTAAGGAACTGCATCAGAATCTCGCTGAAAATAGCTGCAGCCATAGAATCTGCCAAAACTCAGCAAACTGTGCAATTCTGTAGCTGAAATAAACATATCACTTCTGATGTCAATCCCTGGGTCCTAGTGCCAAACTAGAAGTCCGTCACAAAGCACACCTGTTGACTTCCACTGTACCATTCTACATAAACCACTGACATAGCACCAAGAGTGGTAGAACACCTCATCAGGACCAAAATAGAATGATGAATCAAACACATCACCACCAGGATCCCAAAACAGAATCAACAATCCACTACCAATGACAACTGGTGGCACCTGCTACACATACTATATGCAACTGAATCACTAATCTGCCAAGAGGCTGCTCCCTGATACTGAGACCTGTGGGTTATGGACCCAAACAACTATCAGAAAAGATGAGTATCTCCTAACTCATCTGCAAATGCTGGTGTCCCCACAATACTCCAACTACCAAAGCTAGAAGAAGAATGCTCCTGACACCAACTCATAAAGCTAGTTGCACTAATCAATACAAATGTGGAGGGTTGATCCCTCTCAACATCAACGGAAGTGGATATCTGTGCCTCTTCCCTCATGAGTGCACCATACAACTACCTAGCAAGCATGAAAGCACAACCTCTATCCTTTGCCCAATTCCTATGGACGTGCTGACTAACCAAGCCATCATACCTACTGCCCCCATAATCATCCTGTAACCATGTATCTGTGTGAAATCTATGTGACATAGAAGTAGAAAACCTTGTCGGATACATAATAGCATGATGGATAACTGACTGCTGTCCCTGCAAGTAATTCCTCATACACAACTGAGTTGGGTACTTGCAGGCTCTAGTTCCATCTTCCATAGATGACAACTCTTCATCCCACAATGGATGGTATAAGCCCCCCGTCAATCCACATTGATGCATCAACCAATCCTCTGCATGTGAACTAAAAGAAAGGTGATGAACTCTCCTCACTATGTGGTCATGGTAAAAAGCACCAACCTCTGTCAATAGTTGACCATCATAGTCCTGCTTTTTATCACCTGACATGGAACTAACCTTAGGGGAATCAAGTGTATTTTCAGATTCATCCCGCATTTGAATAAAGAGTCTTCTAATGTTATCTATCCTTTTTTGTTTTGCTATGTTGATGAGATTGATCTTTTCTTTCACTTTTTGAAGATGCTGTCTTGCATTGGCAACCACTAATCTAGCCTCTTTGGCTTTTTCCAACCATTCTTCGTTAATCTTTTTGGACTTCTTTACCTCTTCGATGCCAAAATATACAAAATCAGTCCTCTTATCCTTGATATTTTCATGTCTACCAAATGGTGTAGGGCTGCCATCAATGTGTGATATCATATCATTGGCTTTCTCATGATCACAAGCTCCTATCTCACGAGAATGATGGGACATAGTGCTGCTGTCCTCAAACAAATCAGTGATAACATCATGCCATTGTAAAATGTCTCCTTCATCATGTATATTCAAAACACTAGTGGCTGCTCCACTAAGCAAAGGATCAACTTTCACATCCACCTTAATATCTTGGACCTTCAATAGACTTTCATATGTATGAATAACATTCATGGAAGCACCATCTGATTCTTTACCATGATAGGATGAAGCAATGCTAGACTCACCTAATGAAGCATCACAAGAAACTTTATCTTCATGTAGCTGCTCTAATGTAACTGGTTTGTCTTCACCCATCACTTGCTCTTCTTTTCCCTCATTTCCTTGTCCCTCAATCACATGCACAAGACAAGATTCTTGCCCATCCAAAGAGGCTGTAATAGATGAATGATTTTTTGATTTCTTTGGTGAAGCATGAGCCAAACTCAACTCCACATTCAACTCCTCAATCTGATTTTCTGCCATAAGGAGAGCCATTTGAGAGTCTTCCAAAGATTTTCTAGTCTTCGCTAGCTCCGTGGTGAGTTGATCAACCTCTTCGTCTTTCCTCTTCAATGCATCTAAATATATGACACCCAATTCAAGTAGGTGATCTCTATCGGAAAGAAGAGTTAAATAGTTATTTTTCATAATCTCCATGGCTGTCTTAAACGCTTGCAAATTAGAGATTGATGAAGCCTCTTCAACACCTCTATGTCTCCCCTCTAGTTGGACCTTCCATAGATGAATTTCCACCATCTTGTGGGAATGATCAAAATGGGACAGCGCTGTAACAATCTTATCTTCACCAACCTTTAGTTGGTTCTCCAAATCAGACTTAGGGAGCAAGGAAAATTCATTAGTTGAAGTTGTGGGATGCCAATGGAGAGCTTGACTCTCATCAAAATATTCTTCTAAAGTGTCCTCATACTGGTTTGGAACTAGAGCAGCAGTAGTTCCCAACCCAAACTCCTCATCACCCCTCTAAAAAATAGAATCAATGGATGATGAATCGCTAACCTCATGCAGAGAGGTAAGATCACTCTTAGGACTATCGAAAGAGTCCCCAATCATAACCTCCATGTCACCAACTAGGAGACTCATGCAACCCTGTCTTGTAGGATCCACTGTTTCTTCCTCTCTACCTTCTATAACATCAACTGGGTGAAGATCAACTGAAATAGACCCAAGCTCAATACTACTGGTCCACACTTCACCTGTTACTTTTCCTGCTAAATTTTCATGAGTGCATTTAACATCAGCCCCAAAGGAATCATTAAAAGAATCCATACCATTGCTGTCCTCTTGAAGAGAAGATGAAACCTGTAACCCAAAAGAAGGCATCTCCTGCTCATCATATTTGTCCATTCTGTTCTCCATAGGATCAGCTGTATGCTGGTCACTATCTGCTGAAAATTCATTGCAGAGGTTTCTAGATACTTCACCTATAGAGACCTTTTGTTCCTCCCTTTTGTTTTGTGATGTAGACGCCTTAAAAATGGATGCCATAAACCAAGCTGCTTTGTCCATGTTTGCAGGGTGTGAAAACAATTCATTCATCCTCTTTTGGTTTTCTTCCAACTTATTCAAACTTTGTTTAAGCTTCTCCATATTCCTATCCCACTGCTTCTGAGTACTTGAAGTAACCATGATTAACTAGCGGATTCAATGTCCAATCTACCCAACAGGATGGCAGGACAAAAGCTCTGATACCACTGTAATATCCCTTGCTATTTCAGACCTTATTTTGCTGATTTGAACCTCAAGGAATATTGTCAAACACTTCTGATGTAAACCCAATGCTTGCTGGTCTGTGTTTTCAGTCTGATATTTTTGCTTGATAATGATAGCTGAGTATTCTAAATGCTCATAAATCCAAACTATAATGTCTAAGCATTAATCTAAATAAATATATGACTTCTCTTTTGGTATTTTTGATACATATACATGAAAATTAGACATGAAATGCACACCTACAGCCAATTGACATTTTGTCAAACACTTGGCATGCATACTATTATGCTAATCATGATGGATATTAATATGCACATTACATCAAATAGATGGCCTACAACTTATCACTCCTTTATTGAGATATATTGTCTAATACAATGCTGATTGAATGGCCAAGACTCTTGGCTCTACAATTTTATGCAACTCCTAAAATGACAACTATGAAACAATGCTGATATAAAGATGCTAACTCATGAAAGAACCTGGAAATATAAGTTGCTGTGAATCGATGATGAAGATGAAGGAATGGTAGCCTCAAAACAGCTCATAAACATCCCTCTCAAGCCCCAATTATGCCTCTCAAGTGTAGCACCCAACCTTCTCATCAACCAAGGAAAGGAGTCCCTTCCAAACCCAAATTGAAACCCTCTCCTAGCTGCCCCGTACTGTAGCGTTACTGTTCACGGCACTGTAGCAACACTGTAGCATACTGTAGCATAGCAAAAACACTGTAGCGCGCACTGTAGCAAATCACTGTAGCGTGCACTGTAGCATCATTGTAGCGCTACTGTAGCTAATCACTGTAGCAAAAACACTGTAGCATACTGTAGCAAAACACTATAGCAAACACTGTAGCAGCCAATAGAAAAACTTCTAATATGCAAATTGATACCTCCAAACCCCTATTAACACTGTAGATTTAAGCACAAATGAAAGGACTGAAGTATCCCTTCCAATTTGCAACCCTTCGGAGGATATTTCACCACCTCAGTTATGCTAATCTATGGGAGTTTCCATTCCCAAAGACCAAATATGCAGAAACCCTTGGCTCCACAAAACTCATCAAATACAAATGTCAATAATCAGATGCCTGGAAGCTTGCCTTGCCCCTTCTTTTATACTTTTTCAATCCCACTTCAAGAAGCTTCTAGAAAAATAATATTATTTTATTTTAGTGACTTTATGTAATAATATTTATTTAAGTCACTTTATTAAATTAATTAAATATAAGGTCACTTTATAATATTTATTTATTTAGTAACCTTACAAATAATTAATTTAATTATTATCTCCCTTATTTTTCCCATCCAACTGAATCCAGGAAACCAACCATCGACCAGGTGACTACCTCAAGAAGACCCCCTAACCATGTACATTAGCCTACAAGGGTCAGGAATAGGCTAAACCATCCGCAAATAACATCAGCTAAAAAGGGGACATTACACATTGCTGATTTGCCTTCTTGTTCATGGAAGTCTTCATTTGTTTCAGCTCCTTGAGGTGAAGTTGGATGTGTTTATTGATGCAAGGCAAGTTGTTGATCTTCCCTTGATTGAGACATCTAGGGTTTGATTTTATGCATAACACATTTGTTAGGTTTGCACACACTTCTGCAAATCTTTTTCTTTGGCTATTGTTGAGGTAGAGATACCGAAGATGGGGCTTGACTAAGGCAAGCTCCCATATAGCCACAACAGTTTCCTTCTTTTATATGTGCAGATCATGTTTCACAGGTTCTAGCAAAAAGAAGCTATAGGAAGAAGGATATTGCAGGTACAATTGCGAGAGACTTTTAGATTCCAGGACTTGTGGGACATTGGAGTGGGTGCCCTAGTCCAACCAGGTGTTTCCTCCGAGTTCTAGAAGCCATTTTATAGTCCCTGACACCCTGTTCAGAAAATTTTCCTATTTAAAAATTTGCAAGACATTTGAGTGGGCATCCTAGTCCAGGTAGCCCCCAAAATCTAGGTACTGTGTCTCTGGAACCTCTCCTCTGCACCTCTATAATTAGTTTTGCCAGTTGTTTCAACAATTTTTGTATATTCTTTATATAAGGCATAATTAGGGTTTAAATTGGCTAGAAAAAAAACACTTAGTGAAATCTTGATTGGGGCCTTAGGTTTCATAACCACATGAACATAAAAGGGAGGCAAAATGATTAGAAACCTATTTCAAACCAAATCTTTGTCATCCCCAATGTTTAACTATGAGATTGTGATATCTAACCTATAGTAAACAAGGTATCAAATTTCACACTAAACACATACCAACATGAATAGGAGGCAGCATTTCAAGAATGCATTCCATTTAACTCACATGATGCACACAAAGCCAACCCCCACACAATCATACCCTCCTAGGCCTCTCGAAACAACTTCCCCAAATGACACAACACTTGACACCATTAAAAACAGAATGGTTTCACATCACATTCACTCTCAAAGAACATCATAAACTAATATCCTTCAACAATAGATTTTTTAAAGGAATTTAACATTAATCCAAGCATGAACAATCATCTAATAGTTATAAAGTGAATCTATCTCAACAATACAGAACTGTAACTTTCTAATCACCAGTAGCAGTTACAATATGATCATAAGATATAAATGTCCACAAGTAACAATACTTTAATTAATAGTTCCCAAGACTTATTTTAGTTTCATTTAATTAAAATGATTGCGAACAACATGCAAATAACCCTAAGGCATACAAATTAAACACGACAAGTATTTAAATGCAATCCTTATCACAGTGAGGGACTATCACCATAATTAAAATCATACAATAGAGTATTAATAACCATAACACATGAATGCTATACTGATGGCTACAGAATCTACTATTTACACTGATGTATATTTCATTAATAATCTAGATAATTTTGAAAATATTATTAAATATGACCATATAAGCAAGACTAAAAGCCTATAAAATTAGATTGTTATAAATCTCTCACACTAGTTAGAATCACAAGATACAAAACCCAAAGCTACAATGAAATAACCTTGTTCTAAGCTTAGCTTGAGAGGAAAGGAATATAGAACAACAAAACATTCCTATAGATCTAACATCTTCAACAAATCTACCACACGTTTAACCACATGGATATGATAGGATCATAACACATTTAAAGGATGGTTCAAATCAAATAGAAGTATCATGGCTAAAGCAACTCAAGAGTGAACACTAATAGGGCACAAGTAAAAGAACAATCTTTCTCTAGGTTTTACCAAATTCTGTTCAACACACGAATAGGAAGAGAGAGAAGCTCAGGTTGCTATGGGAATGCTTAAGTGTCAACTTGATCAATCTTCTATAAACCACTACTACATTGGTCCTATGAATACCAAAATGAACATACCTAATACATAGTTCTTCTAGAGGTGTCTACATCTCATCATGATTACCAAGCTTGTTAAAATCCCTTACCCAACACTAGTATTAAAGGAATAAACCAATACAAAGCATTCTAACCTGCTAACATACCAAGTCTAGGAATAGGAAAGGGTTGATTGAGTTCAAGACATAAATATGATACAAATATTTTCTCAACAACAAGGTTAATAAGAACGTGATATTTCTTAAGCACAAGTAATAAACATGCTCTATACAACTAATGAACCCCACATCTGTAAAGGACTTTATTATCACATCAAAATTCACTTACAACATCGCATACACAAGAAATCAAGACATACTAATTTATGCCTCAAGAAAACTAAACCTCGACAACATGACCTTATTATGACTACTGATATAGTTTACACAAGTTCCATTTACCTTATACAATTCCACTCGTAATCAACTAATTTATAAAACAAACTTATAAATCAAATCTTAAATACATTGTTTACAAACCTAAATTCCAAACCTACTTATCATATTTCTACTAATAAATCGTAATAAAATCAATATCAATTATTAATATACAATCACTCTATCCAAATTGAATTCTTCTACTTCTATTCTATATAGATTTCATAGCCTTCTTATAACCTAACAAACAACCAAAATAACTAGAGTTATTGGTGGCACAACTAACTGTTTTAGCATACATGAAATAGGTGAGAGGTAGATAGTCAGAAAATATTCATATCTCCAAAATACCAAACTGAGTAAAGCTGATTTTTGGATATGATTTAGATAAATAGGTCATACACTATATATAAAAAATTTAAAAGAACCCAGTTCGTAAAAATAAAGTTATGGCTATCGTAACAGACTGAAAAAATAAGAGATGAAATCGGTGAGAGATAGACAATGACAAAATATTTATATCTCCAAAATGACAAACTAGGTAAGGCTAATTTTTGGATATGATTTGCATAACTAGGTCATGCACCATATATAAAACAATTAGAGGAATGCAGTTCGTAAAAATAAAGTTATGGCTATGGTAACAGACTGAAAAAATAGAGATGAAATTGGTGAGAGATAGACAGTCACAAAATATTCATATCTCCAAAATAAAAATTTGGGTGAGACTAATTTTTAGATATGATTTGGATAACTAGGCAATACACTATATATATAAAAATTAGAGGAACCTAATTCATAAAAATAAATGTTTGGCTACTGCAATAGACTGAAAAAATAGAGATAAAATCGGTGAGAGATAGACAGTCACTTCAATCGGTGATTCCCAAAAATGCAATGATACAAACATGCACAATTGGATCTGATAACAAGGCTTCTAACCTCTCAAGAAAATTACAATCTACAAGAAAAATCATAAATCAAACATTGCTTCAATAGAAAACTAAGACAGAAATTAGAACCAAAGGAACCTGATTTCGTTTTCTTAACTGGGCTAAAGATTCGATGTCGGGTTCAATTGTTGAAGCCACAAACTAGTCTCTCCTATCTCCTCTCCCCCCAAAAGTTCAATCTGCTAAAGATTATTATGAGAGAGAAATTCCCCCAATATCCTCCAAAAGATTCCCCCCATTAAAGGCAATAAATTCTGTCTAAATCCCTTTCTTACAATTTGCTATTTTTTTCCATTTACAACCAGACCGAACAATACCTGACACAATGCATGATCGAAAGCATGACCATAATGATAGTGATTGACCATTACACCCATACAGACAACACTGACTAGGTGCAAAACTGGATACTCATTCTTTTCAAGGATGATGGCTAACTAGGGGACCATATGTCATCTTCGTTCAACAGTTTCCATTGGGTTCAGACCTGTCAATTCAGGTGGAGTTGATGCATGATACTTGCAACCTGCAGCAACCAAAAAATGGTTGAACATATAGATGTAGATATAATCATACAATCAAACACACCACGAAAGGAAATCGCAACCTGGTAGTGTACTCACGAAGGAGTAATTCGACATTGTTCCTCTCACAAACACACATCAAACAAGTAACCACATCATGCATAATAATCAACAGTTGATCAACCAAATAAGAAACATCATCACATAATCATGTGATGCACATAATAAGATTGATCCACATAATCAATTAAGTCCATAAAGTTGTCATAACATATGCATAACTCAAGTAAATATTAGTGTCGCAACAAAGATTATCAATAAAACATACTAACTATCATATGAAACCACATGAGGATAATCAGGAATGTCACCAACATGAATGTAGCATCTACCAACATCATATAATGTACAACATCAATTGTCTAACATACCCTAAATATTCCTATTATTTTACATTCACCTTCATGCTCCTTAGCCAAACCACCTACAGATCCAAGGTGAGAATGGAGGGGCACTACATGTTTTGAAATCATCAAGTTTTGTTTTTACTCTCAAGCCTTCATGCCTTTTAAAGATCCCTACAGTGATATAAAAAACCTAGCAGCACATGAACAGCCTTGTGCAAGGGTCTGTTGAACCAGCAAGGGGACAATGCATGATGAGGAGTCCATAGGCAAAGTAAAACCTCAAAGTGAGCTATGAAGAAAAATCAATGAGACAGTCCTCAGATAAGAGGATGTGCATACAAGGCCATCCATTGAAAGTGGAACAGTAGTCACAAGGAACAACAGTCACAAAGTGCAAAGATGACTTATCACAATGAATAGTAATGACAGTCATAAAGTGACCATGAAATGTCATTCAAGAAATAAACAGTTGTTATGACTAACATAAGGCCACCATAAGAGCAACTCATACAAGATGTCAATAAGAAGAAGGATACAGTTTTATGACTGTTATAACAGCTAGAAGAGCATGAAAGAATAATTAAACAGTGTTAATGATTGCTATTTGGAAGTCATTTAAGTTGACAATGAGCAGAGTTTAGATTAACAAAGATACAAAGATCTAGATGATTAAATGGGTGGACAAATAGAGAATGGTATAGATGTCAGAGATGCAGGTCAGATTGAAAAGATAATTGTTGAAGTAAAATGGATTCAAAAGTTTAATGCACAATATAACATTTGAGAACAGTAAAAGAAAGTAGCAATCTTCCATAGATTGGATAAACCCCTAGAAAACAATCAAGCATGATAGCAGCTAGGAGACTAAGAAAATAGTCATATAAGGATTGTATTGGTAGTCATCACCAAGCCAACCTATCTCGAGATCCTTATTTCATATTGTAGAGTCAAAAGGGGAGTCCTTCTCTAAAATTCGTATGGAATTCATTGAAAAGAAAAGGGTGATAGTCATACAAAATCTACAGTATTCCTTTCAGAGTGTTCAAAGGAAGCAAGCCTGTCATTGTCTCTATTCATAGAAATAGCAAAACCCTAGAAGAAAACCCTAACAAATTCTCTTTTTACTATTTTTTTATTGTTTTCTCATGAAGCATGGCCAGGAAAGGGTTGTAAAGGAATAAATGAAGTGCTCTTAGTCTCCAAACAAGGAGTAGATAAAATAGAAAAGCAGGTTTCTCTTCACTTTCCCTTGGAGAAAAGAATAGAAGGGAAATGAATGTATGAATGTGAAAGAAGAATAACACTTACCATCTATGAAGGGTTCAAAAGAGCTGCAACAGTGACCAGAAGATCCCCATGGCGGTGCTTCAAAACCTCAAAACCCAATAGAGATGAAAAGAGTGAAAGATTAAATGGTTTCATTCTAGGGTTTGCAAACCCTTTTGCTAAACAATGATGCCCTAGTAAAAGCTCGAGACTTGGTCTTTTTTATGGTTTTTTATCAAATAAGTTATTGCAAACAAAAGATAACCTCGTGGTCAAAACTTCCCAAGTGTGAATGACTAGGAAAATACACCATGGGCCTGTGGAGATATAAGGTGTTGATGGATTTTGACTTTTCTTTAGGTTCTTCAAAACCTTAAACTTCAAAGAAAGTATGATTACAGTTCAGGATGAGATTGAAAAGATAACCCTTGAGTGTTTCCCTTTGACTTAAGTTCTATTTTGCATAATGAGGATAGTTTTGAGAGTGTTTTCACAAGTCAAAGGCAGAGAGGGCATATTTTTTTGACCTTGTGAACTTTGAGAATGGGTTGTGTATTAAATATTGTAATCATAACACCCTAGTTCTATCTTTCCATGACCTAAAGACACTTATAAATGTAAATTAACACTTATTCAGGTAATAATCACTAGGTTACCTTAATACTTGTTAAAATAAACCTAAGTAATTTATAGTTTATGATAACACTTATGAAGGTAATTAATGAATCATATTACCTTTAATAATTGTTAAATTAGACTTATAAATTGTCTTTACATCATGCAAAGAAAGAGATGGAGTTAAACTAAGGTTGGAGAATCATCTAGGAGGGGTTTCTTTTTCTATTTTTGACTTGGAGTCAAAACAAGTATATTTTTTGTAGTCTTTTTGTCAACCATCTTGGGAGGTGGAGTTCTGAGCTATTTTAGCTCATCTAGGAACAATTTTGGGCCCTAAATTTTAGGCTTTTCTCTTGTGCTCACCCAACAAATTGGAGTTTCTTTTTCAGACTCATTCATGCATCATGTGGAGTCCATTTGAGCTAGAGTTGACTCCCACTTTGCATTTTTGAGACATATTTTCTATTATAGGGAAGAAAGCTCATGTTTTTTTCTTAGTTCTTTCTTTCTCCTTGCCTTTGCACATTGCAGAGAGAGAGGTTCAGACTTGTAACTCAACTTTTACAGGTTTTATGCAGTAGCAACAGTTTATTTTCAGTAGTTCATTATTATTTTGTAGAGTTTTCCTACTATTATCAATACAATCAGGTGTTCATCTATTCAAATTTAGGTGTCTTGTCTCATTTTTTATTGATTTGATAAAGATTTATTGTGTTTTTCTTCAAAACCTTTAAATTTTCTATCTCATTCTTTGAATGCAAGTATACAAAGTGCAGTTTTATTACAGGTTACAAACTGTGCAAGTCATTTCATGCCTTTTGGTGAAACATTTATGTGGTAAAGATTGTTCAGTTTGAGTTGTATGAATAGAGGTGTTGAGGATAGATATTAATCAGATTGCAAGTTAGAATATTCAATCACTGGTGCATCACCCCTTAGAATTTATTTAGTTTATTTAATCATCTCCCTATCTCATTTCCAAGAAATACATCAGATCTAAGGGGCATTTAAAGGGAGCCAACTCTTCCAGAGGTTCATTCTCACCATAGACAGACCCATGGTTTGAGAATATTACCATGTTCCATGGGATTGCCAATATTTTAAAGTCTTAGCATTCAGTGCGCAATCCTTCGTGACAACAATAATGTGATACTTAAACAATTCTTTGGAGAATATAAATTAAAAAGAACAATGATTAATGAATATAACCATTATTCTATGCTTAACAAAGTTAATACAAAGGTGATCTTCAATAAAACATGTTTAAATAAGATACAACAATGATTAACCAAAAAAGATGCTATGTTAAATGAATTAAGACAAAGTAATCATATATTGTCAAAATTGAAGCTAAAATAACTAATAAGTTTTGCTTTTTAAAGTAACATCTAACATATGATCTTCAACATAAAATTTCTTGAGGTGCATAGCATTAATAGGCTCTTTAGGCAGCATATGTTGTTCGTTAGTTAGCTTATACACCCCTGATCCAAAGGCTTTAGTAACGACATAGGGTCCGAGCCAATTAGGGCTGAACTTTCCTTTTTCTCCAAGAGGTGCGTTCACATTGCATTAATACTCATAAAGAACCAAGTTTCCAATGTTGAATGAATGATGTATGGCATGCTCATTGTATGATTGTTGTATACTCTTTTGATGGGCTTTAAGATGCTCAAGAGCATTAATACAATGTTTATCCATCATCTCAAGTTGTCATAATCTCTTTTCTCTTTCCATGTCATCATCAATAACATCTCTCAAGGAGACTCTCAATGAAGGAATTTCGAGTTCCAAGGGCATTACTATGTCAGCACCATAAACAAGATTATATAGGGTAGTTCCAGTAGCCATACGAATGCTTGTTCTATAAGCCCATAATGCATAGGATAATTAAGTATGCCAATCTTTATGATGTTTGTTAATAGTTTTTTGTAAAATTTGTCCAATAACCTTATTTGAAGCTTCTTCTTGGCCATTCGATTGAGGATAATAAGGCATAGAGAAGTGATGTTGAATATGATACTTTTCAAGAAATTTCTTCACATCCTTGTTCTTAGATGGCATGCCATTGTCAGAAACTGAGGAAGGAATACCAAATTGAGAGATTATGTTATCTTGTATAAAATGACAAATTACTTCAACAGTCGTGGATTGTAAAGGTATAGCTTCAACCCACTTCATGAAGTAATCAATAGCGGTGATTATAAAGGTATATCCTTGAGAAGAAGGTGGAGAAATTTTCCTGATTAGATCCAATCCCCAAACAGAAAATAGCCAAGGTGACACTTGGGCATGAAGTTCTTGGGTAGGTGCTCAAATTAAATGTTGATGTTGTTGACATTGTGGGCACTTCTTGACATAAGCAAAGGAATTGTGTTCCATACGTTGCTAATAATACCCTATACGTATTAATTTTTGTACCAATGATTTTCTTCCAAAATGTCCTCCACAAGCACCAGAGTGAGCTTCTTCTAAAGCTATCAGAATCTCTGAATTACTAAGACATTGGAGAAGAACACCATTATAGCTTCATCTGTATAAGACATTAGATAGAATGATATAGTGCACTGTAAGTTTACGTAGGTGAACTCGAGCATTTTTAGATGTTGAATTAGGGATGGTTCCATCATGCAAATAGTTGAATATATGGGAGAACCATTCATCAGAGCTTATATCACAACAGAGATTAGTACTTGAAAATACAAGATCATCTATGACTGATGTTTTAAAATTATGAATAATAAAGGTAAACTCATCAGGAGAATCATCAGAGGATATAAGGGAAGTTACACTTTTGATTACATCCGCATGTCAATTGTCCTTCCTTGGAATAGTATCAATTGAAAAGGATGTAAATCATTTTAAGAGAGACAAAGTGAGATCATGATATTGAGATAATTTGTCTTGTTTAGCTTGATATGACCCATTTATTTATCTTACAATTAGTTGTGAATCACCATATATAGTGAGGATTTTGATGTCTAGAGCCATAGAAACATGGAGTCTTACAATAAGAGATTCGTATTCAGCAATGTTGTTTGTGCATGAGAAGTTTAGGCGGTAAGACATAGGAATTGGCTTACCTATAGGGGATACTAGTATAACACCAACATTGGATCTAGTTCAACATCTTGATCTATCAAAATATAATTCCCATTTATCATCCTTAGCAAAAGCTAAGATTTGATCATCAGGAAATGTTTCTTGATTTTATATAGCAAAGGGGGAGGGTGCTTCAGCTAAATGGTTGATTAGTGCTTGTCCTTAATTTCTTTTTAAGATATAAATTTGAGATCGAATTCAATTAACAACATAATGTTGGCAAGAGAAACTATGTGGCTTCATTGGTGTTGTCATTGATGGCAACAAAGACCATTCCACACATCCGCAAGACATAGTGTATCTTTACCGGAAGTTAGACTGAAGGTTGCTTGGGTCCAGTAAGCAAAAACAGAGCATGCAGCAAGGTCTGACAGTCAGGTCTAGATCTCTTAGAGGAAGTATCTTTGTGAAGTGCAGACTTGGGAGAGTCAAGAGGAATACCTTTACTAATAGATTCCAGGGATTGAGCCTCCGGTGATGAAAGAGTGAAGAGATATAAGCATCTAAGTATTGAGGTCTGGTTTGGCAGAATAGATAGAGGAAGAACTGACTAACAGAGCATTAGAATTATTCCGGATGAGATATTGATGATGATCAAGGTTCCTAAGGTATCATCCATGATTGTTCAACATGTTAGATGACTTCTATAAGTATCTCCTTGATTCGCATCACTTGGCAAGCAAGGATTCAGCCGACAGACTAAGAGTTTAAAAAAATATTGACTTTTCCAGATGCCAACTAAAAAGAGGATGAAATCCTTTGTGCGGATATATATACCAAATGTATTTGGATGTGAAGGGGTTGTTGTTGTGATAGGGAAGTGTGAAAAAAAGCAGAAGAGTAGTGTGAAGACAGTAAGACATGTTTGGAATGTAACAGGACAGCAGCACCTAAGAGAGTAAGAATGAAGTGCAACAGATCAGTACATTGAGCTTAATCAGAACTAAACCTTAGCATATGTGGATGCTTCTCATCACTTCAAGTATCTAGTTTTCTTTTATAAACTATTGTAGGCAGTGAGCCTCTTGTGAGCAGTGTGCTCGGGCAGTGAGCCCTAATTGGCAAGTGCCATTTTGTATTTCTATTCTTCTAACAGAGAATACAATCTTGGGTTAATCACCCCATGGTTTTCTCCCTTAACAGGGTTTCCACGTCAAAAATATTATGTTATGTGTATTTCTATTTCATGGTTATGTTTGCTTATTTGAATTAATGCTACATTAATTGTTAAGAAAGTTCAAAAAGATGAAATAATCAAGATAATTGATTCACCCCCCCCTCAGTTATCAACAATTGGTATCAGAGCTAAGTTCCTCCAAAAGGAGCCTAACAACTTGAGGAAGATCTGGGAACTAAAATGGATGTGTATGGTATGAGGGAGCAACTTCAGTCTGTCCTAGATGATCTTGAGCAATCAAACTCTAAAGTTAGAGAATTGAAGGAAGGACTCAAACAGGTTGATGATTTCATAAATGAACTAAAAGGGAAACTAAGTATCTCTATGAAAAAGAGAAAAGATCTACTTTAGCAATTGGCAAGTTAAAGTGAAGACAATGGTACAAATGAAGATCTGAAAGAGAAAACCAAGTTATGTGAAAAGTTATCTAAAGAGGTCATTATGGTAAGACATGAAATGGAATCAGGAGTTATGAAATTCACCCAAGAAATTGAAGAGAAAAGAAAAACTGAAGATGATCTAAGACAATCCCTCAAGGAGAAGTCAGAAGACTACCACAAAATGGATAGAATAATCAAGCATCTAGAATTTGATCTTGAAGATGCTAGAGATAATGAAAAAAAACTTGAGGATCAAATTGACACTCTTAAAAAGGATCTTCAAACAGAAAATGAATACAAAGAGAAATTCAAGATAAGTTTTGCTCAACTTGAAGTTCTTCTTGAAAGCCAAAAGAGGGTAGATGACAAGCGTAGCTTGGGATATGAGAAAGGTGAAAGCTCCAGATCTGGTCAAAAGAATTATGGATCAAAAAATCCAAGGAACAGGCCTAGAAGACCTCCGGTAAGGCAACCTAATACTCAAAGATATCCATCCTTCAATGGATACTGCCACAACTGCAATAACTTTGGTCATAAAGCTAATCAGTGTAGAAAGAGAATAAATCAGACTAATACATCCTTCTCCGGACAGTGTTTCAACTGCAAAAGGTATGGTCACAAATCTCAAGAATGTAGAAATATGCAAATGAACAATTCATTCAATGGTAGATGCTTTGCATGCAATAGAATGGGACATATGACTAATCAATGTAGATCAAGAGGATTTCATTGAAATATGTAAAGAAATGTTGTTTTCCACAATTGCAATAGATCTAGTCATATTGCCAAATTCTGTGGAAGCAAGAACTAGGACAAAAGGGGTTCGGTGCATCATAATCAGAATCAAGACAAAGGAAAAGGAAAAGTAAATGCGGATGAAGTTAAAAGTGAGATGAACAAAATTTGGGTGAAGAGAAGTATAGAAAATGTAGAGGATGGATCCGCACTAGAATCTGGTGCTAATATTCCTTTCAGAAATTAAAAAAATGAGCTCTGGCTCAAGGGGAGACACAAGGAAAAACATTTTTCCCCCAGCTAGTTAATTGGTCTGAAATTGGCACAAGGAGAGTTGTGGATTAAAAGATTCTCAGAGAAACATCTAAATAAACTATGGTTAAGATATGGAAGATCCGCAAGATGTTTAGAACAAGATTTTTTTGGTTCATCAAGTCATCTGATTAAGGAAAACAAGGCAAACTAGAATGACTTAAGTTGAGCATTTATTGTAGCTTGGTATTAGGGTTTGCGGAGCAATATAAGGGTTTTTCTAATTAAACATTTGTTCATTCTACATTCAAGAAGAAGTGAAAAGAAGCTCTGCAACAAATTTCCTTAAGCCCATCAAAGATCATCTATAGAAGTTGATTCATCCAGCAATCGATCTGGCTCACTCCATAAAACCTAGAAGCGTAAAAGGTATTTTCCATTCTTAAATATCTCTCTGCAAATCTTTGAAGGATGGGTACTCTGAATGTGGTGAAGATTTCTGATAGGCCACGCCCTAAATTTAAGAGGCATCCATATAAATCCGTAGAAGTTGATCCCCTAGGTGCCTTTTCAAGCATTCCACATGGGGTTCTGCATGTAGAAGATGTTAGGGCATATATTCATGCAAGTATTGAAGAATTTGGGGAAAATGAGTTGGTTGATATCTATCACAAGCATTTGATATATGATTCATTCGAACTCAAAACCCAGTATAAAGCTATTTGGGACAAACATTTTGCACAATGCATTCATTTCCCCTGTTTTCTAGAAGATGAATGGGTCCGGTATATCTTGAGAAGAATACATGACAACTTCATGTGGTTGAGTAGGCTATTTAAGATCACTAAGGATGCCATTAGGGCAGTAACCAGAGTACACTCAACCGATGGAATGCCTACACTCAAATATGTCAAAAATCAAATTGTCAGTGAGGCTACCGGATCAAAGTTTGATAAAAGAGCAATGACTGTTGAGGATATCACAGATCCGGATATCAAGTTTGCATCAATGATAATTGGATATAAGATATATCACTCTAGCAGGGAAAATTCAGTATCCGGAACTGCTATATGTACTGCTTATGAAATGTTGAGGAAGAATGCAGACTATGATCTTTGTGAGCTCCTTATGAACCAACTCTTGGAGAATCTACAGAAGATAAAGAAGGATAAGAAGAACTCTTTCAAATACGGTGGTTTGATACTCTGCCTATTCTTTTATTACATGAATGAGCTTCCTGGATCTAGTGACTGGGTATGGCAAAATGATAGACCAGTAGCCATTCAAATTAGAGATTATATACATGGGCTTGGTGATGCCAAGGCATAGAATATACCTCTCTGGGGCTATTTCAAGAATTTTCAGAGCATGATGCAAGCAAGAGAGAGAATCCCCCAATCCTTAGTTGAAAAATATAAAGATACAATATGCTTTATGGTAGAAACTGATCAGTGCCTAATGGAAGCAGTGGAACCAAGAATAGTATGGATCATGCCTATGGGGTATGAAGTGGATGAGAAAATTGTGGAGCTGCATGTTCATCACATGCTAAGTCATCCCAAGGATCCCAAGGTAGAAAGGTTTGGAACCTTTGAAGAATTAAGTGTGAAGATCCATGTGGAATTAAGACAACCAGAAATAAAAAGAAAAGTGAGGAGGGAAGTAGAAGAGTTTGCCAAGAGGCATGGAATTTCAAAAGAAGCACTTGATGCAAGTAGAGAGAAGACAGAAAGGGCAGAGAAAGAAAAAGAAAAAGTAGAAAAAGAAGGTACTCTGGTAGAAGTCCCCTCCCGGACTAGATCCTCTAAGACCTCTGCACCCACCACTGCAAAGAGCTCAAAGACATCAAAACTGGAAGCAAAATCATCCGAAAAAGGAGAGAAGAGAACCAAGAAAAAGGCAAAACGGTCTTACACAAGCCAAAAGGATGAAGAAGAGACAAAATTAGATGAGGAGGTAAGGAAAATGAGGAAAAAGAAGAAAGTATCTGGTGAACCCTCTACCAGTGAAGACAAGGAAGAGATGGTAGAAGAGTTTGTTGAAAGGCCCACTCTGTCCATTGATGATGTAGTCAAATCAGTCACTGTGGATGGGAACTTGAAACCAATGAATGAATTTTATGACGACTATAGTGAGGCTGATCAGAAGATCCTGCAAGAAGCCACAGTCAGGTACCTTAACATTTACAATAAAGCATTCATTGAGATTATATCTCTAATTCCAAAGAGCCTAGAGAAAGAACTAGAAATCAGGAAGAACAATGCCAAGGCCAAGGACCTTGAGATCAGGGAACAAATAGCTATTCAGCTCTATTCCTCAATCACTCAGAAACAAATGAATATGATTTTCAAATATTGCAAGGATGAGTTCTGGAGCAAAGCTGGAATGAATCAGCTTATGCTTGGAGAAACTAAAAAAATAGCTAAAGAAACTAAAGAAATCCTTTGGAATGCCTACAAAAGATTCAACATTCTTATCATAGAGGACATAAGTGATGAACCCTCTGCCATGGATGACAAAGAAGAATCTACTGAGATGGTGGTCGAAGAGGTAAAGGAGACAGGTGAACAAAAAGGTAAGGACTTAGATTCCTCTGCTCTGAAAAAAGAGGTCCATAATAAAGAAAACATATCTCCTCTGGTTTCCCCTACAGACTCCGGATTCAAAGAAAAAGAAAGAGTAGAAGAGAAGATCAGTCAAGAAGAAAAAGAGAAAGAAGATGATAGTGGTAAGGCTGCAGAAAAGGAGAAGATTCTATCTCCAGCAAGAGACACAGTAGAAGTAGTCAAAGAGTTCTTGACCAAAGAAATGATGGATTTTGATGAACCGGAATTGCTTCAAGGTCCATTCAATTTTGATTCCCTCTCTCCGGTCCAAACCATGAAACTAGATTCCTTCACTCAAGCAAAGGCAAATGAAAAAATGATGAAGTCTCACATGGAAGACTATGAGCTCTTAGAAACTGCATCCGGTGTATTGAAAAAAAATCATGCCATCCTTCCAAAAGGATCCTACAGCATCCACATCTGGTAATATAAAGTCTCTTGTAAATTTTGTTAATACACATTTTGATTCTTTAGAAAAAGCAGCAGAAGAGAAAGTCAGGAAAGAGTTTTTGGATAAAAGATTCTCTGAGTTACAAGGCTTTATAACCAATGATAGGAGAAATATGGATATTGGGATAAAGAGCTTAGAAAATGCTCTTAAGGATGGAGGAGAAGTATATAAATTTTGTATATCCTGGACTAAAGCAACAAAGGATATTGAGAAGAAAGTGAAAGAATAAGAAGATAAACTATCAAGCCTCTCTCAGAATTTTGATCCTCTCACTATATCCATAATAAACCAAGAATGTCAAACTATTATAGTCATGAATGAGATTAAGAAGCTTGAGAAGAAGAGGAAGAGCATATTAAGCAGGATGGGTGAACTTAGAGGGATTATTATCCCTAAATTAGAGTCCATGCATGAGGCCCTAATTGATGCCCAGACCACATCCCGAACCAGTGATCCGATAGATCTTAAGAGGGTAGAAGCATTTGCATTCCTATTGAGTGGTCACATCTCAATTTTGGCTAGGATGAAGTAGAGTTGGGAAACAGAATTTGCCCAGTTGAAGACATCTTTTACAGATGTACTTCAGTATATGTAAGTATAGCATGTATATATACTTATGCAGCTAAGTATAGATTGTTTTGGAAAATTTTGGTGTGCGGACCCTAACCTTTGCCATTGATGTCAAAGTGGGAGTGAGGAGCAGTGAAAAATGTGGACTCCAGCTAAGGGGGAGCTCTGGTAAAGTGTACAATAGAACAGAGCATCAACCAAGGGGGAGTGTAGTATAACACTTAGTCATTTTTCACTAAGTGTTGCCATCAATGCCAAAGGGGGAGATTGTTGGCAAGATACACTATGTGGCTTCATTGGTGTTGTCATTGATGGCAACAAAGACCATTCCACACATCTGCAGGACATAGTGTATCTTTATCAAAAGTTAGACTGAAGGACACTTGGGTCTGGTAAGCAAGAACAGAGCATGCAGCAAGGTCTGACAGTTAGGTCCAAATCTCTTAGAGGAAGTATCTTTGTGAAGTACGGACTTGGGAAAGTCAAGAGGAATACATTGACTAATAGATTCCAGGGATTGAGCCTCTGGTGATGAAAGAGTGAAGAGATATAAGTATCTAAGTATTGAGGTCCGGTTTGGCAGAACAGACGGAGGAAGAACTGACTAACAGAGCATCAAAATTATTCTAAATGAGATATTGATGATGATCAAGGTTCCTAAGGTATCATCCATGATTGCGGACATGTTAGATGACTTCTATAAATATCTCTTTTATTTGCATCATTTGGCAAGCAAGGATTTAGCCGACAGACTAAGAGTTTGGGAAAATATTGACTTTTCCAGATGCTGACTAAAAAGAGGATGAAATCCTTTGTGCGGATATATATACCAGATGGATTTTGATGTGAAGGGGTTGTTGTTGTGATAGGGAAGTGTGAAGAAAAGTAGAAGAGCAGTGTGAAGACAGTAAGACAGGTCTGGAATGTAACAAGACAACAACACCTAAGAGAGTAAGAATGAAGTGTAGTAGATTAGTATATTGAGCTTAATCGGAACTAAACCTTAGCATATGTGGATGCTTCTCATCAGTTCAAGTATCTAGTTTTCTTGTATAAACTATTATAGGCAGTGAGCCTCTTTTGAGCAGTGTGCTTGGGTAGTGAGCCCTAATTGGTAAGTGCCATTTTGTATTTCTATTCTTCTAACAGAGAATACAATCTTGGGTTAATCACCCCATGGTTTTCTCCCTTAATAGGGTTTCCATGTCAAAAATATTGTGTTATGTGTATTTCCATTTCATGGTTATGTTTGCTTATTTGAATTAATGCTACATTAATTGTTAATAAAGTTTAGAAAGCTGAAATAATCAAGATAACTGATTCACTCCCCCTCTCAGTTATCAACACATAACCCATTTACCAAGGTGACCAGAAAGATCTGTTTTAGCAAATAAATGTTTCAAAGGATCAAATTTTACCATTACATGTGTCTGAGCATTTAAAAGATAATGCCTAATCTTTTTTGTTGTGAAGACAAAAGATAAGCATTGTTTCTCAATGACAGTATATCGCACTTCATAATTGAGCAATGTTTGTCTGATGTAGTATACAACACATTCCTTGCCTTCAATATCATATTGTGCTAATAATGTTGCAAGAGCATTACTAGATGCCGAGGTATAAAGAATAAAAGATTTATCAGAAATGACAAAGGAAACAATACAGAGACAGTGTAGCTAGAAACAGAGGACCTAATGGACTAGGGTGCCAATACTAGTGTCCCAAAAGTTTCTGAATGTCAAGATTTTTGGTAATAGATGTCTTACAATCTCCAAAGGCTTCCAGATCCTAAAGATATCACCCAGTTGGACTAGGGCATTAGTGCCAGTGTCCCAAAAGTCTCGCAATCTCAAAATCTGAAACTCTGTGATGACTATGTTTGCAATAGCTATCTCCCTACCACTCCTTTCCACTGGATCTCAAAGAATTCAACATGAACAGGAAAAAGGAGGAGAAAGATAGTTGTGGCTATATGGGATCCTGCCTCAGTCAAGCCCCGTTTCTAGTATTCCTACCTCAAAAATAGACAAAGATAAAGATCTACAGATGTGTGTGTTCATCTAACAAATGTGCATGCATAAACATAAAAACCCTAGATGACTCAAGCATTAAGAAGAGATCAACAATTTTATTTACTTAATGAATAAACACAACTTCACCTCAAGGAGATGAAATCAATGATGAAGACTTGCATAAACAAGTAGACGAGGCAGCTGTATCTGTGGAGGATTCCAAGCTCGGTGTTGGAAGCTTCAACACTTCTCTCGACCATGCAAAAGGTGTACAAACCCTAGGAAGAGAAAGATAGTCTCAAGATCTGGATTCCTAATCTCCATCCATTGTCTCCGTGATAGTAAATTCAAATAACTTAAGAGCTTCAACAAATCACTAATCTTTAATGGCAATTTTGGTAGAGTTTTGGCATAAAGCTTGCATCAAGATTATGTGTAATAAAATGATTTTTAAATGTCTTTATATATCTGAACTTAGGAATTTAAAATGTAGAAATAATATGTCGACATCACATGAAAAATGAAATTTCAAAAACAAAATCTTGAAATGTACGGTGGGAGCCAACATCCTGCCAAAATTCAAAACCCTGAGAAATAGGGAAAGACAAGGGTGCTAGCGCCCAAGTTCAAGCCCTGATTTCTCGATTACTCTACTTTAATGTGGTTCTAGAATCCCAAATCCAAACTTTCTTTTTCACTCTCAGTCTTTAGTTATCTCAAAACATGACATTCTTCCAGTTAGACATAGGTCAATTAAGGTTTAGGAAGGTTTGAAATAAACTAGGTTAAAAGGTCACCAAAAGAGAGGAGCTAAAATATGAAAAATTGTACTGTTCCATGCAGGAGGACAATTTTCAACATAACACCAGGGAACCATTAATATAGTCTTTCTTCATCGAGTCTTTGAAGTTGATTGTGACAATGTTGAATTTGCCACCCATTGTGTGCTCAGCTACTACTTATTCTAGCAGGAGGATAGGCAGATCAAGGGGTCAAAAATTACTTTGATGTTTATTTCTAACATTTTTGCCCTGATGTAGGATCAAGAATACACTCACCCATCAGCTTTGGTTTGGTTTACCCCTCATTTTTCAATTCTAATCATAGATGGTGTACAACTTTGACCATCTACGACTACCAAGAGGGCTTAGCACATATTGGAGGGGTATTCAATCATCGACTACTTGTGTATACATAGGCCTACAGAGAGGCCTAAGGGTAGATTGCGCCAATCCCTTCAATCGTCCTCTCAATGTTCACAGATTCCAACTCCCTGATTGACTCACAGACAGGGCAAAAGAGGTGTTCAACATAGTACATTTCCTACATCACCACACTCCTCACTTGGCTCCTCATCCCCCATGGGCTTCGAGTACTCCTTCATTTTCTCTCCCTTTTCTTTTGTCATCTCCACTGGAGCACCACAATTCCAATTCAAATTAGACTAGCTAATTATGGTGACGCCCCCTCTCGAATTCTATTCTTTTTGGTCTGTCACCGCTCTTCTCCCTACTGTATGTGGGTTTGTAAACTAGATGATATATCCCTAGTTCTCCTCCTTATAGACTATGTAATTACATTTTAATTAATACAATATAGGCAATCTATCACCTTTCTATTTATAAAAAACAATCTTTATGACAAGGGATCTTTCTCTACATGGATTAATTTTCTCATTACTTGTTTTGCTCAAACATCCTATTACATACTTCCTTCCGCATGCTGCATGGTTGTTTTAAATTACATCACTAGCTGCTCCAAAAAGATTGCTTATTAGAAATTGCCCCTGATTGTATTCATCTTCCTCCTTATTTTTATTGTTCAAAATTGATGGTTGACTAGAAAAGTGGATAATAATTAAGAATAGTCATCATAACACCCTTTATTTTATGAATAAATCTCTAACTCGACCCTTTCAAAAGACAACAAATTGTCATTATGTGAACCAACCACCTCTGTTTTGAACTCTAATAGCCTTACCAACTTACTTATAGTTTGTTTGTTTTATTTCAGTCAAAGTCAAGTTTACAACTCATCTACTATTTCAGGTCTTCCTCTTGATTGAAGGTAAATGGTTTTCCATTAATTGACTAATCAGAAAAAAGCATGGCAAACAAGAGCTCTTATGTAAGAAAATGTAAAATAGAAAGCATGGGTGAAATTATTTTAAATGATCATACCTCTCATTATCTTATGTTTCAAGATATTCTTTCTAATTATCTAGATCAGTAACTCAAATTATAAATCAAAGCTCTATATATAAAGAGAAATTTATAATTAAGCATGGTGAAAATTTGAAGATGCTCATTGTTACAACACCTTATAAGATGAGCTTTTAGGTCACCCTTTACACCCGATGTCAAGATCAGTAATGAGGAATATCAAATCAAAGCTCCTTATATTATAATAAAATGTAAAATAAAAGGTATTGGTGAAATGATTTATTAAGCTATTGATACTTACGGATGTAAGGAGCACTATAAAAGGTTGTTGTGCCCACATCTGCTAAAAAAAATCAATTGGAATTAACAAAGTTATTGAAGTTTTAGTAAATATGATTTCATATGCCTTCATTGTTGCATTGAATAACTAGCTTCTACTTCTTATTGTATTTATTTACTATCGAATAAATTTGATGTATTATATGGACTTTAGCGCATATGTCTTCTGCATAAATTCTTCTCTTTCTTCCTTAGGCAGTATTAGTGTATATGAAGCAAGGTATCTGGTGCCATCCCTATGTGTTTTTTTTTTAAAAAAGGTGTAGGGATCCCTCAGACCAATATATTAATAAAAAAGGTTACATTCATGCAAGCTCATCATCCATTTTCAAGTCCTCCTCGATGCTAGCAGAGTCTCTTGGTAGGTGGGGCACATAATCTGTAGCATGCATATGCAGAAACTGTTGCAAGTATGGGCCTAACCGGTGTAGTCATTAATGTCAACATACTCCTATTGCATTGATGAAAAGGATTGGATGAGCTGAGTGCTAAGGATATTGAGAAAATTAGTCCTAATTAGGAACAGAGAAGAACAGTGAAGACAGTAAGGCAAAAGTCCAAGATAAGATGAGGATCAAAGGATGTGGTTTAAAGGGTTTGTAGATATGTGTCTTAAGGTGATCCAATAAATATTTCAAAGGTCCACATGAAGATCTGAAGAAGTAGTGGCGGTTCAAGTAAAACCAGTTCTAACAGGTGTTCAGAGGTGATAGAGTGACATAGATAGGTCCGGTGAGATCCAGAAATGCATTATCCTATTCTACAGATTTGAGGGAGTGTTGAGGAAGTCCTTGTGAAGTGTCAACTCTATTGGTTCATGGTTTGAAGGTCCACAAGCATCTATTCCTTTGTGACAGTGGTGACAGACTGTGTTCTTGAGGTTCTGGATGAAGGAGAGAAGGATTTTAGTATGAAGATGAAGTGCAGATGTTCTTGGTGATTTAGGCAATCTTGTGGAGGTCTTTGGATTGTGTCTAGATCATGTTGGTGGTCCGTATTGGAGTTGGAGTTTGTAATTGAATAATAACCTCTGGATGATGATGTTCTTCCTGAGACTGGCCGACTAGATGAGTTACACATCTTGTGGATGTTCTTATAGATGTTTTCCGACTTAGATGATTATTCCTAAGTCAATGTCTTGTATAAATAAGGGATTGTTAAGTCATTTCAAGTGGTATCTTGTGGAGATGACAGTGTGATAGTGAGGAGGAGAGTGAAAGGTAGGGCAGAAGTATTGGGCTTAAATGGAACTGATTCAAGCATGGTGAAGATGCTATTCTCTAGTTCATGTATGTGATACTTATTACTTTGTAGACAGTGAGCCTCTTGTGAGCAATGTGCTCAGGCAGTGAGCCCTAATTGGCATGTGCCATTTTGTTCTTCTATTCTTCTAATAGAGAATACAATCTTGGGTTAATCACCCCGTGGTTTTTCCCTTAACCAGGTTTTCCACGTCAAAATCTTGGTGTCTTATGTGTTGATGTGTTTCTACTCTTGATTTAATGCATTATGTTTCCATGATTGATTTATTAATATGCTGCTAAATCACTAAGAGGATTTAAGTGTGTAATTGGAAAGAAAGTTTTGGACAATTGATTCACCCCCCCCTCTCAGTTGTCTACCCTAAGACTAACAATTGGTATCAGAGCCAAGTTCCTCTAAAAGAGCTTAACCGCTTGAGGAGATCCCGGATGTCATCCTACAAGAAAGATAGTCTGAAGTTTGAAGGAACCAATTTTAATCTCTGGAAAAGTCACATGAAACATCACTTGCAATGTATGGGAATGCATTATTAGAACATGGCTTCAACGAAGTATACTCCTCCACAGGGTGGCTCGAAATCCTAAAGTGAAATCATAGATGTTGAAAACAATCTGCAGACTATAGAAGCTCTTCTAAGTGCATTATCTGATTCAAAGCTTTCAATTGTTGTTGACCTACCAATTGCTTTTGAGATTTGGGAAAAACTAGAACTTCTGCATGAAGGAGACAAGTATGTTAAATCTGCAAGGCTACAGAGTCTAAAAGGAAAATTTGAAAATCTAAAGATGAGAGAAGATGAAAATATCACTACTTTTATGCCAAGAGTAAATGAGCTTGTTTGTGGAATTAGAAATGCTAGTGGAGTCTTGGATGAAGATGAGATTGTTGGAAAAATTCTCAGATCCCTTCCCGCTTCTTATAAAATTGAGGCTACTTCCATTGAAGAATTCAGAGCCCATACAGCTATCACAAGAGATCATTTGGCTAGTAAATTGGCTGCATTTGAAATGACCGAGTTTGGAGATGACCCCCCAAGATTGAATCTACATTCAAAGCCAGTGCCTCTATAAAAGGTAAACAAAGGTTTGATCTGGGAGAGAACTCTTCAAGGAAATTATCATGGTATGAAAAAGAAAGAAAAGACCTAGAAGAAGAAGAAGCTGAAAATGCTCAACTTGAAGCTCTTATTGCAAAAAGACTGCCAAGAGAATCCGGTAAGTATGAAGGGAAATTGCCTTTTAAGTGTTTTAACTGCAACAAGATTGGTCATTTTGCCTCAAGATGTTTGGAAAGATTTTCAAGGCCAAATCCCAACAGATCAAGGCTCCAAAAGAATTGTTACTATGTTCATGAGGAAGATGATAATGAAGGAGTAACAGATGATGAATCAGATATAGGAAACAAATCTGGAATTGATTGGGTGTTCATTACCATCAAGGAAGAAGAACCAATGTCCTCTGAATCTATCAATCATAAAGTTGTAGAAAGAGCTCTGGCTGTCCAAGTTGAAGAAAAGGATGATTGGGTCATTGACAGTGGTTGCTCTCACCATATGATAGGTGACAAAAATAAGTTCATAGATTTGGAAAGGTATGAAGGAGGAGTAGTAAAGTTTGCTGATAATTCTACCAGTAGAATCAGAGGAAGAGGAACTATTTCTTTTGATGGAAGGAACAAAACTAGTAATGTATTGTATGTTGAAGGATTGAAGCACAATCTTCTCAGTGTTGGACAGTTGGTAGACAAAGGCAATGATTTCTAATTCAAGAATGGAAAATGCAAGATCTTTGAAAGTTCCAGAATAGAGATTGCGTTTGGTACTCAGACAAAAGGTAATATCTTCCATCTAGTTGGTACTGGTAAAAGTTGCTTATTTGTTCAAGTTGATCAGAGTTGGTTGTGGCATAGGAGAATGTGTCATGTAAATTTTGATAATATCATCAAGATAAGCAATACTCAGGCTATAAGAGATCTTCCAAAATTGGTGAAACCTACAAATAGTTTGTGCAAAGAATGTCAGTTGGGAAAATAAAGTAGAGTCTCATTTAAGAGCAAGGAATAATCTTCTATCGGATTATTGGACTTAGTTCATATTGATCTTTGTGGTTTGGTAAGAATCAGGAGTGTGCAAGGTGATAGATACTTTATGTTACTAATTGATGACTATTCCCGGATGATGTGGGTAACTTTTCTAAAAGAGAAATCAGAAGCTCTTGAGAAATTCAAAATATTCAAGGCTATGGCAGAGAATGAAATTGGATTAAAATTGAAATGTCTAAGGTCTGATAGAGGTGGAGAATTCACATTCGATGAGTTAATAGAATTCTGTGAGAAACATGGAATAAAGAGACAATTGTCTTCTCCTAGGACTCCACAGCAGAATGGAGTAGTTGAGAGAAAGAACCAGACCATCTAGGAAGCATCTAGGACAATGATGATGGAAGCAAATGTTCCTCAGATCTATTGGAGAGAAGTTGTCAGCACTGCAGTCTATACTCTCAATTGAGTTCAAATCAGAAGCAATGCTGGTAAGACTCCTTATGAACTATGGTTTGGCATCACTCCTACTATGAGGTATTTTAGAGTTTTTGGTAGCAAATGTTACATTAAAATAGATGAAGATCTAGGAAAGTTTGATGCTAGAAGTGATGAAGGAATATTCTTGGGTTACTCTACTCAAAGAAAAGCATACCGGTGTTATAACAATAGACTAAGAAAGATTATAGAAAGTACAAATGTGAAGGTTGATGAAGGAATTGAAAAACCCTCAAGGTTTTATGAATATGATGAAGATGATTAGAATGGTGTTCTGATTCAAAGAACCCAAGCCCATTCTGCAATTCAGATTCAAACTGATCCGGTAAATTAGAAAGAAGAGATGAGTTTCAATGAGCCTGATCAAGAATCATAAGTGCAAGAAACTCCCAAAATTCCTAGGTATGTAAGACTGAACAACTCTGAAGATCAGATCATAGGTGATAAAAGAAAAGGTGTACAAATAAGAAGGAGAATTGCTCAAAATTGAGATGAGTATTGTCTAATTTCAAAGATTGAATGTAAGATAGTGAATGAAGCTTGCAATGATGAAAACTGGACTAAAGCAATGGAAGAAGAGCTGATGCAAATTGAGAAAAATCACACTTGGGATCTTGTTCCCAGACCTAGAAACAAAAATGTGATTGGAACAAAATGGGTCTTCTGAAACAAACTGAATGAAGTTGGTGAAGTAATCAGAAATAAAGCCAGATTGGTCTGCAAGGGTTACTCTAAAATAGGAGTTGATTTTAAAGAAACTTTTGCTCCAGTGCTAAGAATTGAAGAAGTCAGATTATTTCTTGCTTTTGTTGCTTTCAAGGATTTCAAGGTATATCAGATGGATGTCAATTCTACCTTCCTGAATGGTGACTTAGAAGAAGAAGTGTACATTGAGCAACCAAATGGATTTCAATTGTCTGATCATGATGATATGGTCTGCAAGTTGAAGAAAGCAATGTGTGGACTGAAGCAAGCCCCAAGAGCTTGGTATGAAAGATTGGATAAGCATCTTTTGAAGATTGGTTTTAACAAAGGTACTGCTAACAGTAATTTATATTTCAAAATTAATCATGAAAATATCTTGATTGTTGAAGTGTTTGTTGATGATATCATTTTTGGAGGAAGAGATAGAATGTGTAAAACTTTTGCAAATCAAATGAAAAGTGAATTTGAGATGTCCATGCTTGGTGAAATGAATTTCTTCTTGGGTTTGCAAATCACTCAAACAAAGAAAGGAATCTTCATTTCTCAGACTAAATATGTGAAAGAATTGTTGAAGAAATTTGGGATGGAAGACTCAAAACCAATGAATACTCCCATGGCAACTAGATGTAAATTGAGCAAAGATGATGACTCTCCTAAGGCTAATTAGACAAAGTACAGGTCAATGATTGGAGGATTGTTGTATCTCACTCAAACTAGACCTGACATTCTGAATGTTGTTGGTCTTGTTGCTAGATTTCAAGCTAATCCTAGAGAATCTCATGTCATGGAAATCCAAAGGATTTTTAGATATCTAAAAGGGATAGTTGAGTATGGATTGGGGTATCCCAGAGATCATGATTTTTCTCTTCATTCATATACAGATGCATATTGGGCAGGAGATGTGGATGACTAGAAGAGTACCAGTGGTGGAGCATTCTTCTTGGGAAAGAGATTGGTTTCTTGGCTAAGCAAGAAACAAGAGGCAATATCTCTGTCCACAATTGAAGTAGAATATATTGCAGCAGTAGGTAGTTGCACTAAAGTTTTGTGGATGAAGCAAATGCTAAGAGACATAAGAGTGGAGTATGAGGAGCCTATCACAATCTTCTGTGATAATTCAAGTGCAATAAATATATCTAAGAATCCGATGATGCATTCAAAGACTAAACATATATCCATCAAATTTCACTTTTTGAGAGAGCGAGTAAACAAGAATGAAGTCAGATTGGAGTTTGTGCCTTCCAAGGATCAGATTGCAGACATCTTTACTAAACCTCTACCTAAGGACTCTTTTGAGTATCTCAGGGAGAAGTTAGGGGTTATTACCCCTCCGGTGATGAACTAAGGTGAACTGATGTGCATCAGTTTGGTGAATATCATAGTCATATCTTGTGATCCGGATTAATGATGGGGAGCTGCTACTCAGGAGAAGCAGTTGGTATGATTCTGAAATGGTGGAATTACAAGTATGTGCCCTTTGCCATTGATGTCAAAGGGGGAGAGAAGACATGTGAAAAATAAGTGATGGTTGAACAAAGGGGGAGTAGTAAAGAAAGAAAAGACAAGTGAATGGTTGTTGGTGATAGGGGGAGTTGTGTCAGTAAAGAAAATTTCTTGTCCTGATGATCAAAATAGTTTTTCATGTCATATGTTTCCATCAATGACAAAGGGGGAGATTGTTGAAGTATGGGCCTAACCGGTGTTGTCATTGATGTCAACAGACTCCTGTTGCATTGATGAAAAGGATTGGATGAGCTGAGTGCTGAGGATATTGAGAAAATTAGTCCTAATCAAGAATAGAGAAGAATAGTGAAGACAGTAAGGAAAAAGTCCAAGATAAGATGAGGATCAGATGATGTGGTTTAAAGGGTTTGTAGATATGTGTCTTAAGGTGATCCAGTAAAGATTTTAGAGGTCCGCATGAAGATCTGAAGAAGTAGTGGCCGTTCAAGTAAAATCGGTTCTGGTAGGTGTTCAGAGGTGACAAAGTGACACAGATAGGTTCGGTGAGATTTGGAAATGCATTAACCTATTCTATGAATTTGAGGGAGTGTTGAGGAAGTCCTTGTGAAGTTTCAACTCTATTGGTTCATGGTTTGAAGGTCCGCAAGCATCTATTCCTTTGTGACAGTGGTGACAGACTGTGTTCTTGAGGTTCCAGATGAAGGAGAGAAGGATTTCAGAATGAAGATGAAGTGCGGATGTTCTTGGTGATTCAGGCAATCTTGTGGAGGTCTTTGGATCATGTCCAGATCATGTTGGTGGTCTACATTGGATTTGGAGCTTGCAATTGAAGAATAACCTCTAGATGATGATGTTCTTCCTGAGACTGGCCGACTGGATGAGTTACACATCTTGCGGATGTTCTTGTAGATGTTTGCCGACTTAGATGATTATTCCTAAGTTGATGTCTTGTATAAATAAGGGATTGTTAAGTCATTTCAAGTGGTATCTTGTGGAGATGAGAGTGTGGTAGTGAGGAGGAGAGTGAAAGGCAGGGAAGAAGTATTGGGCTTAAATGGAACTGATTCAAGCATGGTGAAGATGCTATTCTCTAGTTCATGTATGTGATACTTATTACTTTGTAGACAGTGAGTCTCTTGTAGGAAGTGAGCCCGAATTGGCATGTGCCATTTTGTTCTTTCTATTCTTCTAACAGAGAGTACAATCTTGGGTTAATCACCCTGTGGATTTTCCCTTAACTGGGTTTTCCACGTCAAAATCTTGGTGTCTTATGTGTTGATGTGTTTATGCTCTTGATTTAATGCATTATGTTTCCATGATTGATTTATTGATATGCTACTAAATCACTAAGATGATTTAAGTGTGTAATTGGAAATAAAGTTTTGGACAATTGATTCACCCCCCCTCTTAGTTGTCTACCCTAAGACTAATAGAAACTTAATTGAAATAAACATGTCCTTACATCTTCTCCTTAACGCCTTAGAAACCTGATGGATGTGCCCCTTGAGTGCTCTATCCAAGACATTCATGCAGCCACATTCTAATACTTGTTGTATAGCCCTGTATATCCATTCATAAGCTTAGGTTGAGCAGAGCTAGTGCAAAAGGAACAATCCTCCAACCATGGCCTCCCCTTCCAATAGATCATAATTTTAGACAACTACTTGCCACCATTCCATGTTATAGAGGCACTTGTATACAATATTTTTTGCTATGGCATGGACATAACTTCCATCTAGAACAATATCTATGATGTTAGATAGGAACATAGCCACCACCTTTGACCAGTGGATCTCACAATCATTAGACTTATTGAGCCACTTCTGGCCACATATATTCTTGACCATGAATTGGGCCAATGTGTAGTCCATTTCAAAAATATACATCAGGTGAAGAATATTTACCTGTCCTTTGATGACCGGTTCAGGGAACAACAAATGGGTTTTAGCCTTGTTCTCATATGCCATGCTCTTGGTAACTTGGACACCAAAGAACAAAAAGGAATGTTTTTAGATCACGACAGAGGGTAAGCAGATAGAAACCATCTAGGATAATATATAACCTACTGACTACCACCACCTCCTATCCTATCTATATAGAACTACTCTAATGCTACATAACTAACACGGCTGCATATAAATGCAATGGATATCATTTCTTGATCCACTTGCTATGTCATTAACCTCATTGCTTGCTAGTCATATCTTACATTAACGCCTCAGTCATATCACCTTCAAATGGGCACATTAGAAATCACTCGTTGAAAGAAAAATCATTAGAAAGTAACCTCCTTGTATCCTTACCCAGATTTGCAATAAAAGCTAATGCAGCTAACCTAATCCATTAGTCCTGTCTAGACTCCAATAACAAAGTCTTAATTAATTGATTAAAAGAGGTGGCATACTTTGCAATCTTCTGGTTGGCACTGGACTAAATGGCATTGAATATCCCTTAAATGGGATTTTACCTCTTGATTTGACCACTCGTAGCTTATGAAAAAAGATGTTACCTTTCCCTATCATCATATTACTCTTGATGCCTAGCTCAGCAGTATTCCACTGCTCTACTCTACCTAGGATGGAATCAATGTGACTAGGCAACCACCTCAAACAACATTTTATAAACCTTGCACATCCCACTCAAGATAGAAGTTTAACTATTGAGGAGGGGCCCCTTGCTTCTACCTAAAGATCCATTCTTCTAATGTTTGGTCGATGACCTTATTAGCTATCCAATCTGCCACTTGATTGGATTCTCTATAACAATGGGAAATCTAAAAGCTATTAAAATGTTACATTAGATATCTAGCTTGAGATAAAATGTACTCCACCCTCTATGATGTTGAGTGCCCTGATCTAATAGAGTTAATTATAATAAGAAAATCTCCTTCAATCCATAGGTCTCTGATGCCTAGAGAAATAGCCAATTGGAGTCCATGCATAAGCGCCCAAGCTTCTACACTATTGTTCGTACCAGTCACGATCTAATTTGCTTTGGCTGTCAAGAACTTACCCTCATGAGTTCTTAAAATGTATCATGTTCCCAATATGCTAGGATTACCTCTACTTGCCCCGTCAAAATTCAATTTAATCATTGAATTATTCAAAGGTTGCCATCACACATGTGTCCTGTCCACCTTGACATTGATATGTTTTGATAATCCCAAAGTAGATATTGGCTCCAAGAATTTCCAAGTCTTCACCATCAAACTATCTGAAGAAGTCCACACTATATTATGGTTAATGGATTTTCTAACTTTTGCCATCACCACTTCTGATATGGCCTTCTCAACGCTCTCACAAACCTTTGACAATAGAGATTTGACTTTCCTAAAGATGCTGAAGTTTCTTTCCCTCCATACCTGTCATATGATCAGCACTGAGCTAATATCCCATAAACAAGAAAATATTGCATCTGTATTAAATTTGGGCCAACTCTTAAATAGGGATAGAAGAGTCTGTGGTAAAAGGGTGGACCAATTGATTTTTTTAAAAACCATAACCAACATTCTCTACTAAAAGAACATTGGAGGAGTAAGTGATCAACACTCTCCTCTTTTTCACCACACAAAACACATTTAAAATTTACACCAATAGATAACTTTTGGATACGATCTCCCGTAAGAATCCATCCATGCAGCGCCAACCAATAGAAAGTACCCACCTTGGGAAGAACAACATTGTTCCAACAAAGAAGAGAGGGCCAGTCCAATGAGGGTCCTACCGTTAGCCTCCTATATCCCTGTTGCACCATATACTAACCAGAGGTGCTTTCCATCCAAATAAGCTCATCCTCTTTCAAAGATAGAAGGATCACTCTCCCTTTCAATATGTTTTGCAAAGTTTTTTTTTGGTCACTCGAGAAGTCACAGTTCTTTAGACTCTTCCAAATGGATTCCAAAGGCAATGCACTAGGTTGAGTGACACAATAATCCCAGACCTTATGACCCCAATGAAGCTCCAACTATTCTCTAGCCTCCCTTAAGTCCTCCCTAGATGACAATTTAGGCCATCCATTCCATGAATATATCTAGAAATTAAATTTGTCTCCCTTATTTATTTTCCAAGAGAGATTAGGCAAAATGACCTCTCTACATCTGACAATAAAATGCCAAATAGAGGAACACCTGGGGGGTCTTGCACAGTGAAAATGATTTCTCTATTAGGAGTGTCCAAATATTTATTTTGTAATAACCTAGCCCATTTGGAATTCAACTTTTTATACATTCCCCAAGCTAGCTTTACACTAAGGGATAAACTATGAAACTCTTTAAGTTGATAAATCCAATTCCACCCATAGATTTTGGCTTGTAGATTATATCCCATGCTAACAGATGTATTTTCCTCTTTTCCATGGACCCTTGCCATATAAATTATTTACAATTTTTTTCCAAATCAGATAGAATAGTCTTGGGAGGCTATAATGTAGATAGAGATATACTAGGATTGCCATTAAAACTACTTTAATTAGTGTTATTCTTCCCGCCAGCATCAACCTCTTACCTTACAAAGTGCCAATATTCCTCCTCAACTTAACTACCACTTCCTTCCACAAATTCTTTTTATTTTTTCCACTGAACAAGGGAATGCCAAGATAAACACTCAGGAGTTCCTCTATTTTAAACTTAAAGAGCACCGTGACTTTTGACTAGAAATTTTGACTAGAATTGAATAAGAATATCTTTGATTTGTGTGAATTGATAAGTTGTCCAGATGACAAAAAGTATCTATCCAATGTCTCCTTAATGGAATGGGCTTCTTTTTGTTGGAAAGAGATACTACAAGACATGTCATGTGTTGTCATTGATGGCAACTAAGTCCATTCCACACATCCGCAGTACAATATTAGATCGTACCGGAAGTCAGTTCCAAGAGTTGTCTAGCCCAGATAGATAGGAACAGGGTATATGGTAGAGTTGAGTATTTTGCTCAGCAGATCTCTTCAATTAATTATTGTGTGTTGCAAATCTGAGAGAGTGTAGAGGAATGTCAAGAAAATCTAAATCCAATATTTCATCCTCTGGGGACAAAGGGATTAAAAGTTATGAGCATCTAAGTATCAGGTCCTAATATGACAAGAACAATTCAGTGAAGAATTGGTCGACTTGTGTTAGATCATTGTGCAAATCTAGTAGAAGTATTTTGGTGAGTTGTGTAGGGGATATAATGTTAGTGGCCTACATGTATGGTGATCTACAAGTGATATTTTTGTTACACATCAATATTGATGTATGGATTCAGCCGACAGAGCAAAGTACTTGTATTGTTTGTTAAGTTCTTCATAAAGCCAACAAAAAGGTGATTGAATTTCTTGTAGCGGATATATATAGATGATGGATTCAAGTGTATTTGCATGAATATGGTGTGCGATGATGGAGTAAGTGCGAAAAAGATACATTAAGGTGCAGAAGGGAAGAGATTTGAGGTTCAGATTATGGCAGAGCAGTAAACAGGGTAGAATAAAGATGAAGTGTGTAAGATTAGTATTTTGTGCTTAACTGGAACTAATTTTTTGCATTGGAAGATTCTATTCATCAGTTCAAACAATCTATAATTATTTTGTAATCATTCTTGTAGGCAGTGAGCTCTAGGCAGTGAGCCTGAAAGCATGTGCCTTCCCCTTTTGTAATACTTTTAACAGAGTATAATCCTTGTGGGTTAACCCCCACCGTAGTTTTTCCCTTAACTGGGTTTGCACATTAAAAATCTTGGTGTCAAGTGTGTTATTTGTGTTTTTGCTCATGTATTATTGATTCTTGCTTTTCATAATTATATCATTAATTTGTTAAGAAGTGGTAAAAGGAGAATTAACTACGGTCAGCATTAAAATTTTATGACAACTAATTCACCCCCCCTCTCAGTTGTCAGCCCTAATTCCAACAATTGGTATCAGAGCCAAGTTCCTTGAAAGAAGCCTAATAGCTTGAGGGAGATCTAGGTAGGAGTTTCAATGGATTCACTTAGAGAACAACATCAATTGGCTTTAGAAGATCTTGATCAATCCAAAGAAGAAATAGATGATCTGAAAGTAAACCTTAAGAATGCTGATGATTGCATTGACTTGCTAAATGATAAACTAAAGAAATCAATGGAAAAAAGGAAGGAACTACTTTATCAGCTAGCTAATCTTACTGAAGAAAATGGCATGAATGAGGCTTTGGAAGAAAAGATAAAGAAATGTGAGAAGCTGACAAAAGAAGTTTCTGTTCTAAAACATGAGATGGAATCTGGGGTAATTAGGCTAACCAAAGAGATTGAGCAAAAGAAGAAGACTGAAGAAGACCTAAATCAAACTCTAAAAGAAAGAACTGAAGAATGATGCAGATTGGATAGAATAGCTAGCCATCTAGAATCTGATCTACAAGAAAGTAGAGACAATGAGAGAGAACTTGAAAGGCAAATTGTCATTCTCAGACATGACCTAGAATTTGCAAATGAATACAAGGAGAAGTTCAAGATAAGCTTAGCTAAACTTGAAGCACTGCTTAAAAGTTAGAAAAAGGCTAATGACAAGTATGGTCTTGGATATGAGGTAGGTGAAAGCTCTTGATCTGGACAAAGAAGCTTTCAACCAAGGAATGGGAGAAATAGACCTAGAAGACCTCCGGTAATGCAACCTAATGCTCAAAGATATCCATCCTTCAATGGAAATTGTTTCAATTGCAATGAATTTGGTCATAGAGCTACTCAGTGTAGAAGTAGAGTATATCAAAATGATCCATCCTTCTCTAGTCAATGCTTCAACTGTAAGAGGTATGGTCATAGATCAAATGAATGCAAAAGTATGATAATGAATAACTCTAACAATAGAGGAAATGACAAATCTTTCAATGGCTACTATTTTTCTTGCAATGGATTTGGACACATGGCTAATCAGTGCAGATCAAAAGGAAATCAAGTATATAAGCAAAGAAATGTTGTGTGCTTCAATTGTAACCTATTCAACCATTTTGCAAGAACCTGCAAAAGCAATAATAATGAAAGAAGAGGTCTGGCAAATGGAAAAATGGATGAGCAGAGACAAGACAAAGACAAGGGTAAAATTGATGTAAATGAGATCTAGAATGAAATGAGCAAGACATGGGTCAAGAAAAGTGTTATGAACAATAATAATGGGTCTACACTGGAATCTGGTGTTGACAATTCCTCCAGAAATTAAATTAGGAGCTTTGGCTTAGGGGGAGATACATTGAAGATCAAATTTCCCTGGCCAATAAGTAGGTACTTGAATTTGGCACAATGAGAGAAGATAACTTGGATTATTATACATCATTTGAAAGGATTTTTAGAAGATAAAAACTTCAATTATTATACATCATTTGAAAGGATTTCTAGAAGATAAAAGGTGGATATGACGATTTGCAGAGCAATTAAAGATCGACTGCATGCAGAAACAATGTAACTAGATGTGTTAGGGAAGAGCATTTATTACAAAGGAAAATTAGGTTTTGTAGATCATAAAAAGGTCATTCATTCTTCATATTAATCAATTTGCATTTGAAGATAGCAAGAAGAAGAATGTCTAAGCTAAGATTTCAAGGATTTGAAGTGCGACTGGCAAATTCATCTGCTAACCCTAACTCGATGGAAGAAAAAGGTATTTATCTATGAAGCCTTGAATTTGTAATCTTTTGCAATGGCCACTCCTCTTGTTTTTGATATTACTGAAAGGCCCCAGCCAAAATTTAAGAAGCATCCATACAAATTAGTTGAAATCAAATCTTTAGGAGCATTTTCTGGTGTTCCTTATGGAGTTCTGCATGTTGAGGATATAAGGGCATACATCCAATGTAGCATAGATGAATTTGGAAACCTAAAACTCTTGGATTTGTTTAACAACTACCTAAGGGATGATAGCTACAAATTGAAACTAGAATATACGGCCCTAGAAAGCAAACATTTTTTGCAAGTCATTAAATTTCTAGCATTTGATGAGAATGAGTGGATTTGATATATCTTGAGCCAAATGCATGATGAGTTCATATGGCTATTGAAACCATTCAAGATTACAAAGGATGTTATCAAGATTGTAACCGGATTAAATTCAACTAGTGGATTACCCATGCTGAAAGCAGTGAAAAACCAGATGGTGACCGATGCTACCAGTGCCAAGTTTGACAAAAGGGAAATGACCATCAATGATTTTATAGAACCAAATGTTAAGTTTGCCTCTATGGTGATTGGCTACAAGATTTACCACTCTAGCAAGGAGAATTCTATCTCCAGAACTACCATATATGCAGCATATCAAATGTTGAAAGAAAATGTAGATTGTGACCTATGTGAGCTATTGCAGAACCAACTAATTGAAAATTTGAGCAAAATAAAAAAGGATAAGAAAAATGCCTTCAAATATGGTTCCCTAGTTATATGTTTGTTCTTATATTTTATGAATGAAGTGGATGGAGTACAAGGTGTGCACTGGACAAATGGCAGGCCGGTTGCATGGTAAATAGGATATCATCTACTCAGCATTGGAGACTCAAGTGCATATAAGACTGTAATCTGGGGTTATTTTAAATTTTTTCAAAATATGATGCATTCGAGGGAAATAATCCCTAAGT
Organism: Cunninghamia lanceolata; assembly: GCA_027924645.1. NCBI lineage: Eukaryota > Viridiplantae > Streptophyta > Pinopsida > Cupressales > Cupressaceae > Cunninghamia > Cunninghamia lanceolata. The sequence goes on from BSBN01000207.1 coordinate 4,632,434, forward strand.
TAGTAGTTAAGAAGTATGGGGATGAAATCTTCTTTATGGTAGACATAGATCAGTGCCTAATGGAGGCTATGGAACCCAGAAATGTATAGATTATGCCTATGGGATATGAGGTTGATGAGAAGATCTTGGACATGTATGCTCAACATCTCTTGAGAAAATCAAAAGACACCTCTATTGAAAGGTTTGGAACCTATAAGGAGCTAAGTCTAAAATTGCATGTTGAGCTCAGGCAACCAAAGATCAAGAGAAAAGTTTAGAGGTAAGTTGAAAGGTATGGTAAAAGCATTGGCCTAACCAAGGAAGCAATCAAGCAAAATAGAGAAAGAATTGAAAAGGCTAAAAAGGAGAAACGAGATAAGAAACAAGAAGATGCTCTAGTGGAATCATCCTCCACTTCAAGGACTACTAGAAACTCTGTTGCTGGCTCTGCTCCCCTTAAACCTACAAAACTGGAAGACAAATCATCCGATAAGGAAAAGAAAAGAACAAAAGTAATGGAAAAAAGGCCATATGAAAGTGTGGAAGATAAGGATGAAGATAAGACAGATACAGATGATGAACTTAAGGAGCTAAAGTCCACAGGTGCTAAAGTTGTTAAAGTATCTGAAGAGAAGCCTTTCGGAAGCAAGAAAACAATAAAGAGACAAAAATCTGAATCTGATGCTGAGAAGAAGATTCCCTCTATGAAAAACATTGTCAAGACAATCACTGTTGATGGGAACTTAAAACCATAAACTAAATTCTATGATCTCTGCAATAATGCTGACAAAAGACTCTTGGAAGAAGCTACTATCAAGTACTTGAATGTGTTCAATTGAGCACTAGTAGAAATTCTGTCAGAAGTTCCAAAAGGTCTGAAGGATATTTTGGAAATTAGGAAAGAAGTTGCCAAGGCAAAAGATATGGAGTTAAGAGAACATGTACTAACCACTCTATGTCTAGTAATCTCTAGCAGAGAAGAAGACAAAATCTTTAAAGAGGTCAAAAATGAATTCAGGAGCAAGAAGAGAATGAATAAACTAATGATTGGAGAGATAGATGAAATAGTTCAAGAAACTGAGCAAATTTTGAGAAAAGCATTGGACAAGAACAAGTTCTTTGTTGTGTCAGATGAGCCTGCTGATGACACACCAGTCCTGGATGAAGAAGAGTAGCAGAAGGATGAGCAACAATTTGGAATAGAAGACTCCTCTATTCCTAATGATGCAGGACATATTCTAACTCTTCCTGATCAATCTGGAAAAGAAGACAATGATGGGAATACTATTGCTACACAAGATCCTCCAAAATAGATTTCAAATGATGAGGACAAAGGAAAGAATCCCCTACAGATGACATAGAGAAAGGTGAAGCAGAGCAAGAAGAAGTCAAAGATAAGGAAGATAAATAAGAAGAAGATGGTGCAAATATTGATGCACCCAAACAAAATAGTCCTGTCACTGAGAAAACCCAAGGATAGGAAGGTGGTCCAAAAATTATGGCAAGAGACACTACAGATGTAGTGAAGAGTTTTCTAAGTAAAGAGATGCTAGAGTTTGATTAACCTGAACTAATTCAAGGACCACTCAACCTGGATACTCTCTCTCTGGTCCAAATGATGAAGATAGCATCTTTCACACAAGCCAAGGCAAGAGAAAAGGTATTGAAATCTCACATAGAAGACAATGAGATGCTAGGCCTTGCATCCGGTATATTGGAGAAGATAATGCCAATGTTCCAAAAGAATACATCTGATTCTCCCTTTGGAAATCTAAAGAGCCTTGTAAATTTTGTAAGTACACACTTTGAGTCCTTTGAAAAATCTGTAGAAGTTAAAGTTTAGAATGAATTTAATAGAAAAAGATTTGATCCACTTAAAGGCATGATTGGGGTCGACAGATTGGTGCTAGATAATAGTATAAAGAATATTCAAAATGCTCTTTCAGAAGGAGGCAGTATATATAAGTTTCCTTTATCTACTCCTAAAGTCATAGAGGATATAGAAGATAAAATAAAGGACTCCAAATAGAAATTGTCAAGTATGTCCCAAGCTTTTGATCCTTTGACAATATCAATGGCAAGTAAGGAGTGTCAAGCAATCAGCCTGATGGAAGAAATAAAGAAATTGACAAGAGAAAAGGAGAACATTGAAGCAAGAATGGATGAGCTCTAGGGATTGATTTCCCCTAAGATAGAAGCAATGTTCAATGCTGTAACAGAAGCCCAAACTACTACTCAAATAGGTGATCCCGTTAACCTCCAGAAGGCTGAAGCACAAGCATTTTTGTTCAATGGCCACATTACAAATTTGAATGGTATGAAGAAGAGTTGGGATACAAAGTTGGCCCTGCTGAGGAATATTTTTGGAGATGTACTCAAGTATATGTAAATATAACTTAAGGATTGGTTGTACACATGTGGCATTCTATATAGAATTTTTGGGTGAATTTTGGTTTGCAGACTCCATACTTTGCCATTGATGTCAAAGGGGGAGTGAGACAGTGAAAAATGAAAGAAAATGAAGAATCCATCAAAGGGGGAGTAGTGAAAGAATATATAAGTGTACACAGTAGGGGGAGTCAGTCATGACACTTAGTCATTTTTCACTAAATGTTGCCATCAATGCCAAAGGGGGAGATTGTTGGCAAGAGACACTACAAGGCATGCCATGTGTTGTCATTAATGGCAACTAAGTCTATTCAACACATCTGTAGTACAATATCATATCATACCGGAAGTTAGTTCCAAGAGTTGTCCAGTCTAGATAGACAAGAATAGGGTATATGGCAAAGTTCAATATTTTGGTTAGTAGATCTCTTTAGTTAATCATTTTGTGTTGCAAATCTGAGGGAGTGTAGAGGAATTTCAGAAAAATCTAAATCAAAGATTTCAGCCTCCAGTGACAAAGGGATTAAAAGTTATAAGCATCTGAGTACTGGGTCCTAATATGACAAGAAGAGTTTAGTGAAGAACTGGCTGACTTGTGTTAGATCCTTGTGCAGATCTAGTAGAAGTATTTTAGTGAGTTGCATATGGGATATAATGTTAGTGGTTGACATGTATGGTGATCCACAAGTGTTATTTTTGGTATGCATCAATATTGATGTATGGATTCAACCGACAGAACAGAGTACTTGTATTGTTTGTTAAGTTCTTCATAAAGCTGACAGAAAGGTGATTGAACTTCTTGTAGCAGATATATATAGCTGATGGATTCGAGTGTATTGGCATGAATATGGTGTGCGATGATGGAATAAGTGCAAAAAAGGTAGATTAAGGTGTGTGGAAGAGAAGAGATTTGAGGTCTAGATTATGGCAGAGCAGTAAACAGGGAAGAATAAAGATGAAGTGTGTAAGATCAATATTCCGTCCTTAACTAGAACTAAATTTTTGCATTGGTGTATGTTATTCATTAGTTTGAACAATCTGTAATTCTTTTGTAATCATTCTTGTAGGTAGTGTGCCTCTCTTGAGCAGTAAGCTCTGGGCAGTGAGCCCAAAGCCATGTGCCTTCCCCTTTTGTAATACTTTTAACAAAGTATAATCCTTGTGGGTTAACCCCCACCGTGGTTTTTCCCTTAAGCGAGTTTCCACATTAAAAATCTTGGTGTCAAGTCTGTTATTTGTGTTTTTACTCATGTGTTATTAATTCTTGCTTTTCATAATTATATCATTAATCTGTTAAGAAGTGGTAAAAGGGGAATTAACTGCAGTCAGCATTAAAATTCTATGACAACTGATTCACCCCCCTCTCAGTTGTCAGCCGTAATTCCAACCCTTGTATCCTGGCTTGAGCAAACAATATCATTGCATCCACAAAGAGGGCATGTGTGAAGGGCACATTCAGACTTCTAATGTTGATATTGATCCATTCTCTCTTTTGATTAGCATCTCTGCTTGCCCAAGTTAGAGCCTCCGACATTAAAATAAAGAGGTAAGGGGATAGTGGGTCCCCTTTTATGAGACCCCTAGTAGATTCAAAAAGAACAGTCTCTTTGTCATGCAAAAGAACAAATAATCTCACTCCTGAGATATATTCCAATATCCATTTTCTCTAATGTTTAGAAAAACCCATTTTATCTAAAACAAGCATTAGAAAAGACCAATTGACCCTTTCATAAACTTTTACCATATCTAATTTAAGTACCATACTCAAAATATTATCCTCTTTGATCATGTGCAAAATTTCACATGTGATGATTGCCCCATCTTCTGTCTCCTTACCCAGGACAAAACCACCTTGTTCATCTGAGATTATTTCTTGTAGAATGGAAGCTAGTTTGATATCTACTACTTTGGAAACAACTTTATAAATAAAGTTACATAGTGATATAGGCATGAATTTATCAAAGGACAAAGGGGAATTATTCTTGGGGATGAGTTAGATGTTTGAATTCTTCCATACCTTTTAAGCATTGTAGAATTTCCTAAACTCCTCCACTACAAGCAAAACATCGCTACCCATAATGTCCCATGCATGTTGGAAAAAACGGCCCGACCATCCATCTGGACTGGGGGATTTCTCACCTTGAAGAGAAAATACCACCGATCACACTTTTTCCAATATGAATTCCTTAGTGATTTCTTTATTATGATGGTCAGTAATCAGCTTGGGGATATGAACATCATCTTGCTTCAAGCAGTATAGGTTATTTGGTTGGGATAACAATGTTCCAAAGAAGCATCTTGCCGAAGTTTTAATCTCTCTCAGGTCACTAGTCAAAGAACCATCAGATCTTCTAATGGAGTGGATAGCATTAGAAGATTTTTTTAACTTAGTTGAAATGTGGAAAAAAGTAGAATTTTTGTTCCCCTCCTTCAACCATGTCTCCCAAGACTTCTATCTCCAGTAAATCTCTTCTCTACAAAAAATATCTTCTAGTTGCTTCCTCAACTCCTTCTCCCTCTCAAATCTTTCTGCATCCATGCCAAAGGAGATGATAGAATCAGCACTAGCCCAAATTTCCTATAGTAGCCTGTTCTTCTCCTTTGAAAATATTTTTGAAGTGATGAAAATTCCATTCTCTAATCTTCTTCTTAATATATTTTAATTTTACCTCCAGCTGAAACATCCTCGACCCTCTAATAAAAGGTGATTCTTACCACCATTTTCTAATTAGAGGAATAAAATCAGGATCCCTTAATTACATCTCCTGGAATCGAAATGGACTACCACCTTAGCATACATCCTTACCAATGACAAGGCATACTAGAAAATAATCAGAGCCTGCTAAGGAGAGGATATCAGAATGACACATCGTATTATTCTAAATGCAATGTCCATTAATCAAGAACTTGTCTAGACATTGTGCTATTCTGGCAAAGTCTTTTCTTCTATTAGTCCATGTAAATCTTCCATTCCTTGGTTTACAATCAATCATATTATTATTTAGGATGAAATTTATAAAGTCCTCTTGACACCTAGAAGGATGAGAAATTCCTCCTAACTTCTCATCTTCTTCCAACACTGCATTAAAATCCCCTCCAATTATCACATACTCATTCCTTAACATATAGAGAAGATTGTTGAGATGATTCCAAAGAGAGGCTTTTTAGATAGAACTCATTAGACCATAAACACAAAAAACCTAGAGATCCTTTGATTCCAGCAGATTGGGGAATTTACCAACAATACAATTCTCCCTTGAAGATATAGTTTCCACTAGAGGAATGTGTTTTTCCATGACACCGCCAAGCCACCTGAAGCTCCAACTACCGCAGAAGTTATAGAATTCCACCCATGCCACTAACTTCATACCTAAAGACTCTAATCTTGGGATAGCTTATCCTTTTGTAATAGAATAATATCTGCCTTAGCCTCATCAATCAAAAGTTTGATGATACTTCTTTTGTTAGGGGAATTAATGCCCCTAACATTCCATGTGAGGGCACTCATTTCTCCTAAGGAGAAATTTATGCTCCCCTCTTCCTTAACACTTTGTCAATTGTGGATTGGTTGTCAGAAGCTATCTCAGTAGGTGTGTCTTGTTTTTCCTTTGTCTAGAGATTTTTCAAGTGGAAATAAGTATGATAGTTTCCATATTCTTTCCCAAGGGGGTCTCAGCTATAACCAAGTTTTTTATTTCCTACTCTACACCATTTTCCAACAACACTTCATCAGCTAGTTGATCACATATATAACTTGCCACCTTGTTTAAAGCTTCTTGCAAGAGAGATTGAAGCTTTTCATCCTCCATTTCCTAGTCATTAAGATCCTTCTCCCCCAAAGAAAGATTGCCACCAAGATAAAGGGAAGATAGTTCCTCATCATGCAGTAGATCTAAACTTTCCCATTTGTAACCCTACTAGTATCCCTTCTTTCCAAGGGATTATTTTTGGAACTTCCAACTCTCTTTGTTAGATTTTCTTTCAATAACCCAACAAGGTCTTCCTTTTCACATATGTTCTCTCTATTTGTGGAGAAAAACCACCTGTATGTTAAATGCATCCTCTTCCATAGGCTTGATGTTCTTGAATCCTTTCTCCTTTATATGATTTAGAGTTTCTTGTGAATGATCTTCTAGGTGTAAGTCAAGTATCGCAAGACCCATATTGGCTTCACTGACCAAGAGAGGGGAGGTACACCTTTAGGAGATTAATTCTTCATTTTGATTAAGCATTTGCAACTTGATGTAGTTTGTTGGGGCTACCACTATTCCTAAGTGAGTATGAGCTATGTTCTCCTTTGTTTTCTTCAAGCCCGTGAGGTAGTTTAACCAAAGAAAATCATCTGGATCCAACCCGTCTTCAAAAAAGATTTCTTGAACCCATAAACCTATAGCAGTTTCAATCTTTATCCATTTGGACAAAAGCTCCTTCGTCTCAATTAGTATGCAGAGTCTAATAGTAGAAGACTAGAGAGGGTCTGAGCTAATCTCAACATCCTGACATAAACCTAGATTATTTCCCATACTTAACAAAGTATCGGGGTCTCTATATTCCATAAGGAAATAGGGGAGTTGGACCTAAAAAGGAAGGATTGGTATCTATTCCTTACTAATATCAAAATTAAATTTTCATTCCTAACAGAAAACAATTGTTTTATCAAATTTCCATAACTTCTTAGAAAGAACTTTATCCCTATCAACATTATCAGAGAAAGAAAATGAGAAAAATCCATTACCTAATACTCCAAACTCCTTAACCTCTGGCCATTCCAATGAAAACCTTTCTATGAATTCTTCAACAGATAAATGAGGAGATAAGACCTTACCAATTACTGCTACCTCCCGAAGAATGGAAGCTCTTTTTTCTAAACAAACATTTCTAAGAAAAACATGCACATGTTGGGTATCTTCCTTCTGTATGACTTTCTTATATATGGGCTTAGGCTCCAAGACTTTCTTCTAAGTTGGCCTTATTTCTTTTAACTTAAATTTATCTGATCAAGTTTGATATTGTTGCTCCTTACCTTTTATATCTCTTCTAAAGCGTCTATGTTTTCTATCTTTGAAGTATGATCTCCACTTATTTGCCTGAAACTTTTGGTGACATGCAATCCCTTTATAGTTGCTTTGGAATGCTTTGAAAGCCTCCTACTGAGTACCCAACAGTGCTTTGAATGACTAAGAGTTTCTCCTATCATGTTTTTTTTTTGTTGAAATATGTGTACAATCTTCTCTCACTTTTACTATTTCTGAAGCTCTAAAGCTAGGGTCTTGATCAAGGAACCTGGCCTTCCCCCCCATCAGAGTCCTACTCGAGTGTAGGTTACTATATCTAGGCTCATGATATGCTTTTGTTTAATCCCTACTAGAACTCCTTCCTGGGTGGCCCAGTGAGGAATTTCCATATTTTCAGCCAAACTTTCTTCAAATCTTGTTATTTCATATCCCAAACTTGGAAAATGTCCAAGCAAAATCTAACATGGCTTTGCTAAAAAGCTTACATTTGAATCTAGAAGGGACTGGAAAGTGTTTTCCATCCCTATGTTTAATCTCACATTAAAAAAAATTCAAGTAATAATAGTAGGAAAGGCCAACAATTTTAACTGATAAAACAACACACACTAAAACATTTGCATATATTTTAAGGAAAGACTAAAAAATAGGTTTGTTGAAGCAACTTGCAAGCAAAGGTATAGAACAAAAATCAATCTATCATTGGCAATTGAGATGTCAAATCTTTTCTAACTGTACAATCTTTTTTGATAGAGGATTTTATATCATGCACAAGATTGTTTTTGCAATTTGATATGGGAGCATGAGTTTATGTTGATACCTCTTTGGATGAGAGCGAAGGATTAGGGATATCCATTTTAGTAGTTGGCCTCATCCCTTATAATTCATACCTCAAGAAGTTTTGAACCTTGGTGGATGGCGTAATCAAGGAACATACCATCACTCTCACCAATTGTGCTCAACCAATTGAGCTTCAACCCTTTAGTAACTATCCAATTTATTCATTAGTGGATTTAAATGCATAGTTATAAGTTTATAGATTTTCCTCCTTTCTAGAATTTACTATTTTTTATCTCATTAATGTAAAATTCATCTACACTTATAGTTAATCTTATTAACTAGTATATATCTTAAATACATGTCAATATAGTCTTGACTTGTTTTATTTACTAAAAAGTGTTATTTTATAGTTTTAATTTTTTAAATATATGTTAATTGTCTTATTACTCTAGAACAACTCTTTGGTATAATTATTTTATTGGTCTAGGTTTGTGAGTAGATTAATCTCTCAAATTAGAATGGAGTGAAAGGAATTTAAGTACTTGTTAAGTGATGTATTGTTTGTTTGTGTTATCAAAGTTACCTTTAAAAAATAAACACAAAGTGTGTCATGCACTTAGAGCCATAAAATGCAAATATAGACTATAATCTCAAATCTATATATAGAGAAGGAAAAATTACACCTTGATCAAATGTATCAATCAAATGAACTTTTCACTACAACTACATTAGGGTACTACCTAGTTCTCTATTATCTAATGTTTAGACATACTAACGTCAAAAAACCCAATTTTCACTAAAAGAGATGAAAATTTACTAGACTAATTGCTTGAAAGAAAGAGAGAAATTAATAGAATGCTAGAAATATGCTATTGTAGATATAATAATTAAACAAAAAAATGAAAATATAAATAACAGAAGAACTTGGAACCAAAGAACAGAGCTCACTATCCTAGATGACAACATGTTGCAAGGACTCCTCAAAGTCTAAAAAAAAAAGCACCAGCTCCGTATAGTTCCTTGGTATCTACATAGCATAGAAGCAAATATGAAACTAACCCAGAAATATCTAGGTGATAACAAATATAAGAATAACATAGATATTCAATTTAAATATAATGAAATGGAAGAATACTGAAAGAAGAGAAGAAACATTTACAAAATCTTTGTGTCTTCGAATATTTCTCCTCAAGATACTTTCTATCAAGAACAAGGAAAAATTGTTGGGTTGTTTGTTAGAACACATTGATATACTAAGAGGGGGGTGAATCAGTATATATCAAAATTAATCCAAGTTAACTTTATCAACCAAATATTTTACTACATTAAATAGATGATAAAGAAAATTAAGAAACTCAAAGGACAACATGTAAGCACACATCCATAACACCAAATTTATGTGGAAAATCGTAGAACGCAAAAACCACGGTGAGGAAACTACTTGAATCTATTATCCAAATCCAACCTCACAAATAATAAAAATAGATTTGCAACAAGTTTTATGGGCTACAACCCAAAGGAAGCTACAAACTCCTTGAATTACAATGCAACAACACTTACAGAAAGAGGCTACAACCTATGTACAAAACACTTGAGAAATTCGACTGATCAATCACCTTCATGCAGTATCAATACTCTTCACACTTCAACTCCTCTGCTCAACAAACTCTGCTACTTTCAATACATTTTCAACACACACACACACACACAGACACACACACACACACACACACACTCAGACATACACCCTCACACACTCTTACTCACTCATCTCTTTCACACCAAACAAGATCTTTCATTTATATCCTTTGCAAGCTTCAAAAACTTTGTCCTATGTCGTCCAAGATGAAACATGTAACATGAAATGTGCATTGACCACAACAAGTCAACACCTAAATGATGTAGAAATTTAGTGTGATGCAAACCAAGTGATAACCAAGACCTATTCTTCCTTAGCACACTCTTCCACACTGGTGCACACTTCCAAACATCCGGTGCAATCAACAAAACTCTTCAAGTTGGATAAGCAACACTTATTCTTCCTCATATTAGCTCTAGACCTAAAGTGGTATCAGAGAGATTAGTTAGCTTCATGTAGATCACTTCACAAATATTATATGACTTGTAAGAATCTTCTCAAACATTCCTTCCATAGATTCAAGCTACTTCATGCTACCACAAACAAACAAACACTAATCCTGGCATCAATTACAAACTCTAATCACACAGTCTTGTGATAGAACATTGAAAAATAAACTTACAGTGCACTTTAAACTTGGAATTAACAAACATACAAACCATCTAAACTCACTCTCCAAACAACAATCCCACACAATGTATTGTGGCGAAATGCGGTGGCTTCTACATTCTTTTTCTGACAACTCTAATCAACATGATATGTCTTGGCTCTGTTGACTTTAGAGAGCCTCTGCAGTACAACTTATCAATTGAAACTTGAATATATCATATCTCTCATATGTATCTACTTGTCCTCCAAGTTGTACGACCAAAAGTTCAAATGCGGAGAAATGTGGAGCAATTCTCTTACTCATTCTAGTTGCAATAGCTCTAAACCACTATTTTAACTCCGTTAGTTCTAAAAACTTCTATGGTAACTTCTATGCTTTGAAATCAGGAACATATTTTCTTCACACCTATCTCTATCTAACTTCCAAACTGCAAGGTCATAACTTCAAATGTGGAGGAATGTGGAGCATTCTCTCGAGCTTCTTTAGTGCAATGTCTGGTTCCTTAGACTTTATGAAACTTTCTTTCAAAACTAAAGCAATGATTTTCATCAGGAATCAAAGAATACAATATTCACAACATTAGAGACTACAATCATAGCACTTTTCGTCAAAAACAAGAGTCTTCATGATAACATATTCTTTTTCTTATACACTTTAGAAGATAGGTACAAGTGTGTACATATGATACTAATCCAATAGTATGTATAGTACATGACTTCCATTACCTTACCCTTCACCTCATAGATTCTCTGACTTGCCCTTCACAATCTTTGATCAACACAACTTTGTCTTCTTCTTTGATCTGCTCCTTTGATTACTTACTCTCTTGACATTACTGATCACTATTCTACAACAATCTCCCTTTGGCATCTCTTTTAACATCACTGATAATCACTACTCAACACTCCACACCATTGTTGACATCAATGACAACACACATGAAAAACTGCTAAGGAGTTTGCATTCAAGTCAAGCACCTTCTTTGGTCTTTCGACCTCCATGAGTAGCAAGGATAAATGGAAATATGCAAAAGAGTGTGTGCTCCTATTTCTTAAATATGTCTAAGAAATAAACAATAGTGGAAAGTAAAATTAAGATAGAAGTAGCTTCCCTGGTCTACATGGAAGAATACCTTCATGTATGTAAAAGAAATAGATGGTGGCTTACACCATGAAATTGTAAAATAAATAAACAAATCAATGTGTAACAAGATCTAAAAACAACACAATATTTATAAATGTAGAAACAATATTACCAACTCAAATGACAATGGAGGAGGCTACAGCTCTGTGAGAAAAAATAATATGGATATCAATAGATTTAAACCCTAAAAAGAGATCCTTCATGATAATCAAATCACTAATAAAAGCTACATAGAGCTAACAAAGATGGTAATGTAACTCAAGAGAGCATAAGAGTATTCAATAACCGCTTATGGTAAGAGTCCAAAAGTGAATCCTTCATTAATCTTTGTAGAAAATTCAAAGAGAGATAAAAGAGAGAGTGAGAGCAAGAGTTGTTACGAAGAATCAATGTTGTTCATTATACAGGGGAGACGAAGGCTCCTTAAATAGAGTTACAAGGACGATGTTTCTAAAAAGAAACAATCGTTAACACAAGACAAAGTTAGAAACTACTAGATGACCATTAATAACATAAATAGAAAGATATTATTCCAATAGGCTCCCTTAATGGTCATCATTCTAACTACCCAAAGAGATAACAGAGAAGGCTGCCTCCTTCTCAGAAGGCTTCTGCAACAAAAGACAAGAGCCTGCCACTGACTCTGCCACTTGAGATGAATCTGCCACCAACCATCCCAGAAACTGTAGAACTTCTGGAACAAAACCAAAAAACAACACCAACCATCCAACCTGATGTTGAAGAACTATTCCTCCCTGTAACCAGAGACACACCGAGAACAGCTACCACGATTTTGAGGAAAAATTGGCAAACCCTCCAAACTTTTGCAGATGAGCATGACACTCCAAAACAGACTGCAAGAAGTCAGTTGTGCAGATGTTCGCCCTAGCAACTCCAGGTGCGACCAAAATAGACTGCAACAAAGTATAATTTTTGAGGAAAAAAGCACCAAACCCAAGATGCATACACATGGTAAAAATCAAACACGATTTTTGAGGATAAAAATTGATCAAAACCGGACACAATTTTTAAGGTGAAAATTTGATCAAAACCAGACATGAAATCTGAGACACGGATCAGAATTCAAATCATCATTTTTAAGGAAAAAATGGTAAAACCTTTCCAGAAACCAGAGAGCCCTCCCGAACTACGAAAACCCTGACTAGGGCATACAGGAGCAAACCCTTAATTTTTGAGGAAAAAATTATAAACCCTCCCATGATTTTTTCAGGCAAAAAATTAGAAAACCAGATAGAATTTTTTAAGGAGAAAAATTATTAAAATGTAGAAACATCGATTAGGCATGCAGGCCACACAAATCCCAAAGCACGAAGTATGAGGCACTTAGAAAAAACTGATGACTACCCAGAAATCCTCTCGAGAAACCCACAAAGAATATGCACTTAGAATAAAATTCTGGCTTGAAACAAATAGGAGTGGCACACGCTGTAGATCAAAACCTAGCTGGAAGTCGTGCGCAGGCTTCAACAGACCAGAACAATGGTGCCCAGCAGAGAAAAGACGAGGTCACACGGGCTTCAACACAAACTGCGACACCCAAAGATTTTAGAAGATGCCAAAATATGAGCAGCAGACATGTTTATTCTTCCGTCGCCAGAAAACAAATCACGGCCAAGAAAAAAATACTACAAAATGTGACTCAAAGAGACTTCAAACAAATGTGCAGCTGAAATAAGTGATTAAAAAAAAAACCACGTCTACAACTCGCGTCTAGGGTTTTTGACTCTTGGCATATTCGTGTGTTACAAAAAACAATGATTACAGATGTCAAAAAAATCTTCAAACCACGACCCAAAAGTCTGCTGATACCCTACAGATATTTGAGGCCAAAAACAAGCATGACTAAGGAGAAAAGAAGTCACGACCACAGGAAGATTTACAGCAAACAGCTATCATAAACCGAAAACGTGACCTCTGAAAATAGGATCCACTACAGGTGCCGTACAATCACCAAATTCTGAAAAACAAAGAGCCCTCCCAAGATCCCGAGCTCTTCTGTGAGGGAGTCCGACTCAAATTGGCTCTGATACCATGTTACGAAGAATCAATGTTGTTCATTATATAGGGGAGATGAAGGCTCCTTAAATAGAGTTACAAGGACGATGTTTCTAAAAAGAAACAATCGTTAACACAAGACAAAGTTAGAAACTACTGGATGACCATTAATAACATAAATAGAAAGATATTATTCTAATAAGAGTGTAGGTTCAAAAAACTAAGATTGATTCAGATTCAGAGGGAAAACAATTAACATGCAAAGAAAGAAGGATAGAGTCATTCAGAGTCTAGGAAGCATTACAAGAATCTCTTCCACCTCTAGAGATGCTCAATGTGTACCAGAAATATATCAATGACCATTTGATGTTCATGGGATGCAACCATTATGCATAGACATCCACACTAAGAACTAGAATTTCAGTGATTCTACTTCTTTGTTTTATGAAGCATCTTCGGGATAAGAGAAATACAAATTTACTAAAATTAAAATTCATGAAATTAAGCATAAAAGGGTAAAATGATAAAAATGATTCTAAAACACATAAAGAAAGAAAGCACCAAAGTAAGCACCAAATATAGTATGTGTTTAATATGGAAAGGGGGACTGATGAGGTTGTTTGTATGGGGGTTTTAGTTTGAATCCTCATTTCCACAAAACATTCCAAGGGCTTTTCAACTGAGTGCTTCTCCCATCGAGAGGAGAGTCATCTATTAGATTAGGTTGCCACTTAGTTTTCTGCTAGGAAATTTAGAAGTTATCACATTGTTGCTAATTAATGTTTTTATGCTCTTGAAACACTAATTTAAGCAAAACAGTGATTTAATCTACAAATTATGACAAATGTTACTAGAATTAGGCAAAGGGTAGAGAACCTTAACTCACTATTTTTTGTAGTCTGGAAAATGGTTCAATGTCGGGGACAATGGTGATGGCACCCTAGTCCAAGGTACAACTTTTTCTATGGATTCTCGATCTCCTTCTGATACTGATTTATGTTGTCTCTTCAGTTTCTGGTGATCTAACAATGGAGGACAAGGTTGATGGTGCCCTAGTCCACTAAGGAAGATTCTTCCGGATGTCAAAATTTCTACAAACCCTTATGATCATTGTCGAGTCTATTTCTGTAGCTTCGGATGCAAAGGACAATGTTGATGACACCCTAGTCCAAGAAGGCTCCTCTTTTGGGATCTAGGATCTCCGCAGTGTCCCCCTACTCCTTGCAACTCCACTTCTTCCGCTTTCACAACCTGTAACCTACAATCACAAGGAGTATTGGAGGGGGTTGTACTATTTAGAGGCTTGCCTTAGTCAAGCCTCAGAGAGACATTCAAGTCTTCTGAACACCACTATTAGAGAGAGAGTGCATATCCTTGTGGGATAGAGGAAAAAATCCAAATGATAATGATGATAAAACATAATAGATGTCACCTTGATGATGAAGCTCTCATGGAAGGAAGAGGCTCTTCAATGCCATGAGGAGAAGATGTAATCCAACCTACAAAAACAAACACAATAACAATGCTATGCTCTGCAACACAATGAAAATCACAAGTATGCCAATAGCTTTCAATGAAAATTATCGTCTAGTTTCTAAATGATAACCTAATAATGCTTATATATGCAACTATTAAGATTCCCACCAAGAATTTCATAATTAAAACTTATGATGTCAGCCTAGAAACCAAATAATGGTCACAAACCCAACATTTGAATTTATGAAAGACCCAAAATAGGGCTGGACTAGGGCGCTAGCACCTAAGTCCAACCCCTTATTTTTGTTCTAAGATCATTAAATTAGCACCCCCTAGGTCCCATTTGTCACAAGACCCAAGGGTTTTCTCATCAGGAGTCTGAATTATCATGCAAGATGCTCTAAATGCAATCTAAAGACCTGGGAGCTAAACCTTAATAGGAAAAAGCCCCTAAGGGTGCAGTTTTCTGGCATAACATTTAGCCCCCACTTTAATGTATGTATTAAATGCAAGGCCAATACATGAATTAAAGTAAGGTCAACAAACACGCCAAGCATGGAGAAGACATGCCAAACACAATGAAGACAATAAAAGGCACACAAAACACGGAGAAGACAATTACAGTCATGCAAAACATGAAGAATACAACATTGAAGACATGTAGAGCACATAGAATATAATGAATGTAGTGATTATTTTCTTTTTGATTTTCCCATATGAAATGCAAAATGTAAGTACAAGGAAAGTAAACAAACAAATCCCAAAAAGTGTAGAGGAGTTGTTCACCACTGGTCTTGCACTTTTGAGAACAGACATGCCAAACAAAATCCCAAGGTGTAGAGGAGTTGTTCACCACTGGTCTTGCACCTTGAGAATAAACATGCCAAACAAATCCCAAAGTGTAGAGGAGCTCATCACTACTAGTCTTGCACTTTGGGAACAAGCACCCCATACACACACATGCTAAAAACATGGAGAAAATAGGATAGACAAGCGATGGAGTGAAACTATTGCTAGGTTCATTACCATCTCACGCACATTACAGGCACACAATGATGATTGGGCTTTACCACAACAACTGCCAAAAACATGCTTAAGCTTGAGTTAGTCACAAAACTACTCCCCGCCTCACAATAAGGACTTTTGAAAATGACATGATAATGCAATCTCTCTGAGAAATACACCATCCCCACCTTGCGATGAGGGCTTAAGATAAAAGGATATGCTCGATATCCCACCTCCGTAGAGGGATTGAATGATTGTGATTGATTTTTAGATTGTTCAAACATGCTTTACTATCATCTAAAGTAGACAACTTACCTTATATATGCCCCCACCTTAAGGTGGTTGATATCACGTACCGATATTAAGCACATTAAGGTAGGAAGAAAACAAACAAGGGAACATAATATCTTGCAAAAACCATGCCCCCCTGACACAGTCAAGGTAGGAAGGTCTAGTGAGGGACTATCCAATCTTCCAGCCTTACTATGATCATACAGATATGCAACAGAAGCTAAAAGCTAATCAACAGAAAGATAACTATATTCATGAACACATAACACAAGATTTATCCTAGGAAAACCCTAATAAGGGAGAAACCTAGCCTTTAAAGCTCGTTCCTCTTATATTATAACTTCAAGTTGAATTACACATGCCTCAAGGGATTTATAGATTCTAGGCCGCAGCCCAAGGATTACAAAAGATTCATACAATGATATTCTTTCATGATTTCTTTCTTCTATAACTCAATTCTCTGCTTTGCTACTTATTTGGATCAAAACATCTTAAGACCCCGCTTCCTATCTCCATGCCATCGATCACTCCCACACTGCTACTTTGTAACAAATCATTATCCTTCATTTATATCCTTTGCAAGCCTTCAAATCATTATCAAGTTGGCCTAATTGCAACAGCTAGTCAGGTAATGTGTACAAAAAATAGGTTGGTCCTAAACATAAGGCACTGCTCCACAAATGCATAGAACTTCATGCAGATCTCACTGAAGGTTAGCTAGGTCCTAAACTTCATTGAACAAGGCTCCTTTTTGCTCCACAAGTCACGTATTTGCTCTGCAAGCCAATTTAGACTCCACTGAACATAGTCAGCTCTCCTCTATCAAACGTGCAACAATAGTTAATCTTCTGATAGTGATATCTCTCCGAAATCAAAGCCAAATGATCTAAATTCTTTATATGTTATAACTGACTATGTTTAGATGTTAAGTCCAGCTTTGCAGCCTCTCATACTCAAATGCGGTATCTCCCAATTCACTATCTCAATACTTTGTTTTCACTCTCAAGTGTCTCAACTATCTTAAATTCATCCAGATGCTCCCACATCAAACTCTTAGGGTTATTTGAAAAGTGATCCTTTTTACTTTGGTCTGTATTATGCCAAAATCAAATAGGTTCAGTGATCTATCATCAGGTACTTGCAACTGCCTCAAGGTCAGCGATCTGTCCAAGTCTACCCTACAAAACTACCTCAAAAGTAAACTAGGTTTGTTGATCTATTTTCAGGTACTTCCTTCTACCTTAAGGTCAGCAGTCTGTTCAAGTCCACCTTGCAAAACTACCTCAAAATTAATCTAGGTTTGGTGATATGTTTTTAGGTACTTGCAACTGCCTCAAGGTTGGTAGTCTGTTCAAGTCCACCCTGCAAAAGTGCCTCAAGTTCATCATCTTGTCATGGTCCAGGTTCAGAGGTCTACTTGCAAGCCTTGCACTGCCTCAATGATCAGCAGTTTGAGCAACTCTTCTCTGCAAGTTGCCTCAAGATCAATGTCTATTTCAATCAAATTCATTGATGCATCTTCTAGAACAATCAAGTTACTTTCTGATCCAATCAATACACTTCTTGAACTTCTCTGCAACACTTTCCAATCTTGATCTCAGATACAATTTCTCTCACACACCTCAGAATCTTACATTTTTTGCTCTGCATATACTGCTTCAATACTTTTCTCTATTTCTTTATCCACATTTTCTTTACTTCGGTACACAAAATTTCTCCTTTGGTAGAATATCTTGTCATTCTCTCTTTCTCTGCCACATGATCTTCTATGCTATGCTTCACATTTGTTCACACAACTTTATCTTGCACTGTTTCCTCTTATGATCTTGCACAAGCTTTCTCTTGCACTATTTTAGGTGATTAGTTTATAACAAAATTCTTCTCAAGATTAATGCTTCACCTTCTTCTGGTTTCTCTATCAAATCTCATGTCTCAAAAGGTTCCTTTTCCTCTACATAAACTACCTCTGTATCAATAGGCTCTTCTCCTTCTGCATAAATTATATCTGTATTACTTACTACTTCTCCTTTATTAGCCTCTCCGGTAACAGGTTCTTGTTGACTTTCACTACTTGATTCTTTTCTCCTTCAAACTTGAAAACAAGTTCTTATGAATGGTCTTCTATCAAATCCTCTTACATCTCTTTTGTATGCTTCATTGTGATAAGACTTGTGACTCCTGTCATCTCTCCCTCTGTAGTTTGAATTTTTGTCCTTGTTCTACTCCACATAAGATCTTGTTTCTTTGCATCCTAATCCAACACATGAATACTTCAGTCTATACCTCCCTCTGAACATATAGGTAATATGTTTACATTCATGTCCATCAATGCATCCATAATTCTTCTATATGCAACCTTCCATAGATCTTCTCCTCCTCATTTTATCCCAACACATCCTTTCAAAATGATTCCTTAATCCACAAAACTTACAAGGGTATAGATCCCAACACAATTCCTTTTCATTTCCATGTCTATTACAATGTGAACAATACATGCTTCTTCTCCCCTGATTTGATTTGTTTAAATTTGCAATAACACCCTAACCTCTATCATAGCCAAGGCCTTCACTTCTAGATCTTATTACTTGTTCAATAGGTTCTATAATTCCTTGCTGATGTTTTCCCAATCCTTGTCCTTCATATCCCATTTTCTGCATGATTTTGAAATCAATGCCATCACAAACAACTATAGGTTCAATTATACTATCATCTTCAATCTTACTATGAAACTTTTGCACCATCACACAAATCATTAGTGTCACAAGAAACATCACAAAATTCAAGCTTAGATCTCAAACTTTTGTTCTCTCTTCTGCATGCTACAAGTGATTGTTGTAACTGATTAACTTGTTCTTTCAAATTTGATATTTCTTTTTTTTGCAAACTATTCTCCTTCTTCAATTCTTCCAAACTGTCTTCTAGATCTCTATTCCTCTGTTCAACCTTATAAAACAACTTAAATCCTTCTTCTAGTTCTACAAATTTCTTTTCAACATCCTCAAACAATTTTAGCTCTGCTTCTAGATCTTCATTTCTATTCTTTACATCTTTCAGTTCTTCTTCAAGGGCATCAAACTTGTTCACTCCTAGATCTTTCATCTTCTCCAACAATTCTGCATTATACTTCCTAATTTTGCACAATTCATCTTCCAAAATATCTTTTTCACATATTAGGGTTTCATTTTATTTCTTCATCCTATTTCCAATTTTCTCCATTGAAATGAATCAGATAAACAACTTAATTTTGGAAAGCTTACCCAAATCCTTCTTGCCTTGATCTCCTTTAGTGATGACATTTATTGCTTCTAGGGTTTCACACTTCTTTCAACACTTTTATCAGATTCGCCACCTTCTAATAGATTCACAACCAGCCCTGCAGATTCAAAACTAGCTATGATACCACTTGATGCAGTCAAGGTAGGAGGGTTTGGTGACGGACTGTCCAACCTTGCATCCTTACTATGATCATACGTATATGCAATAGAAGCTAACTACTAATTGACAGAAAGATAAAGATATTCATGAACACATAACACAAGATTTATCCTGGGAAAACCCTAACAAGGGAAAAACCCAGCCTTCAAAGCTCATTCCTCTTATATTATAACTTCAAATCGAATTACACATGCCTCAAGGGCTTTACATTTGCTAGCTCGCATCCTAGGGATTACAAAAGATTCATACAACGATATTCTTTTATGATTTCTTTCTTCTACAACTCAATTCTCTGCTCTCCTACTCATTTGAATCAAAACATCTTAAGACCTCACTTCTTATCTTTGTTCCATTGATCACTCCCATATTTCTTCTTTGTAACAAAACATTATCCTTCATTTATATCCTCTGCAAGCCTTCAAATCATTATCAAGTTGGCCTAATTGCAACAACTAGTCAGGTAACATGTACACAAAATAGGTCAGGCCTAAACATAAGGCACTGCTCCACAAATGCATATAACTTCATGTGGATCTCACTGAAGGTCAGCTAGGTCCTAAACTTCATCGAACAAGGCTCCTTTTTGCTCCGTAAGTCACAGATTTGCTGTGCAAGCTGATTTAGACTCCACTGAACACAGTCAGCTCTACTCTGTCAAACGTACAACAATAGTCAATCTTCTGAGAGATATCTCTCTAGAATCAAAGCCAAATGATCTAAATTCTTGATATGTTATAACTAACTATTTCTAGATGTTAAGTCCAGCTCTGCAGTCTCTCATACTCAAATGCAGTAAAATGCGGTATCTCCCAATTCACTGTCTCAATACTCTGTTTTCACTATCAACCGTCTCAACTGTCTTAAATTCTTTTGGATTCTCCTACATTACCTCCAGAGGTGACATGGACTTTATGATCACTAAATGTTCCCATAAACACATCCTTGCAAGAAAAGTGTTCGTGTCCACATAATCATGATAAACAACAATGCATATGATCAACTACATGAAAGACCCAAGCAAGGTGATATCCATGATAAACAAAGTGCATAGAGCAGCAGTATTATTAAAGTGTTGTTAGCAAGATAAGATAACATCAACATCAACATCAAGATAGAGAAATCATAGAGTGATTCCAGTAGCCAAGAGTTAGATAATTTGTTACAACCCCATCGTCATATATGGACTAGGTCCATTTTTTGATTACTTTCTAAAGGGACACTAGGTCTGCATCAGAATAATATGTTTTTTGTCATCCGCCCACTAGGTGGAAACACTTGAGGAAGGTAAACAATAAATTAGAGAGGAGATCAAGTGCCTTAGGGATAGTCATGTAGGAGGGTGCCCCCAAGTCACCAACTGCAACACTATGTCTGTAAGACACAACACACAACAATGAAATTAGAGGAGAGGAAATATAGAAGAATAATGATACAAATAGAAGAAGGTCACAACAGAGGCAGTCTCCTAGTATCCTTGACCTTACAAGAGAATCAAGGGTCATCCAAGGAGGCCTAACAACACATAGCACATCATGGGGGAAGCACATCACGAGAGATAAAGGGTTAGAGATACTTACCCTTAGAGAGGTTCATGCTAGAAGTCATCATCGACAAGGTCATCATCCTCCCAATCTTAAATGCTAGATGACAGTGGTGTGTAAGGTACCAAAGCCCAACTATTGTTCTTGTTTTCAACTAGTTCATCTTTAAGCTCTTCTTGATTTGTTTCAATGTTAGGTTGAATGTTCTCTTATTCATTTGTGATTTCTTGGGCATAAGCTTGTCTTGTCCTCCTCTCTTTTTTTACTAGTCTATTTCTTCTTGTCTTATTGCTTATTTCATCAATGTTGTGTTTTTCTATAGTGTGCATAGTAGAGGAGGAAGGCCATGTTCAAATCTCATTGGTCTTGGTGGAATATTTTGTTTTCGATGAAAGCCTCCCAATCCATGTAAGGATGATGAGGGAGGGACCTTAGCATAAAAGCCATCTCTCCATGGACAAGGTGGGTTATGGAACCTTTCCTTATCCACATTTCTCATGCCAAAAATTTCATCAAATCCATAATAATCTTGTTTAATGCTTGTTTCTTGTTCTTCTCTTATTGGTTGCAAAGAAGACTTGGCCACTCGAGCTAGTTGTTTTGCTTTATATTTCCTGTATTCTATGAAAGTTCTATCTCTTTGTGGCTCAGGATCTATCTTAGGTTGTGGCCAAAAGTAATCAAGAATAAATTTCTTGTCCTTAGATGGAGGTTGATAATCATTACAATAGATAGTATGGATCTCGCCATGCAAAGGAAAATTTATACATTTATGAATAGTGGAAGGAATAGAATTCATAGCTTTAAGCCAAGGATGTCCAAGTTTTACAAGGATGAGGTCAGATAAGGGGATTATATCAAATGATTGATCCACAACTTTATTATAGACTGAGACCATTAGAGTTATCTTGCCAATCAATTTCATTAAAGCTCTATTATGTGTTTTAATTCTCAAATTTGACGGTTCATAAGATTCTTGTACCATTTCATGTTTAAGGAGGAAATATTATGTGACCATATTTGTCATGCAATTAGGGTCTATGAGTGTTCCATGCATAGGTTGCTCCATTATCTTTACCATGATATAAAGAGGCCCTTCAGTATTTACCATGTCTTTGTCATGAGGTGTGAATGTTATTTCAAGCTCAGGGGCTCTTCTTTTTAAATGAGGCATAGGAACTAACCTAGCATTATTATTATATTGAGAATCCATTTTTAAGTTTTTAAAGGAGTTTCAAATCATATTTTCAATATCTTCCAAAACTTATGCCAAAGGCAAATGCAAAAGTGATGTCGTATTGCTCTAAAATGCTTGATTTTTCAACTTTTCTCAATGCAAAAAAATGAAAGAAGAGGTGGTGTGAAGATTTTCAAGAGGGGAAGCAAATGATATACCTAATAACATTCCACTAATGCAAGAATACATTTCACAAAATGCTTTTGAAGCAACTCTAGAAAGTCGATAAGCCAAAACCTAGTGAAAATAGGCCAAAATATGCAATTTTTCACCAAATCTTAATGTAAAAGAATAGGGAAATGGGTGTTGTAAGGAAAATGAGAAGGGTCAGAAGATAATAATTCTAATAAAAACCAATTAGTGCAATAAAATTCCTTACAACACACTTGGAGTGCAAGTCTAAGAAGACAATAAAGCCAAATCTAGTAAAAAATGCAAGTTTTCAAACCCTAGACATGAAATTTCACAAGGAGGCCACTATGATGCAACACTAAAATTTTAAATAAGACCTAATGAGTGTTTTAACAAGGTAGTAAAATCTGAAACAAGATTTTGACTACAACCCTAGCTCAACAAAACTAGGTTTTCATGAAAAATGCAAAATTTCAAGCAATTTCTAACAAATCAAGCATACAAATGCAATGCAAATGAATTGTAAATGATGAATTTCTGTATTTTGAATTAGATATAATGCAAATAACATAAATTAATTTAAATTAAATTCCAATGAATTCAAATTTTACAAAAATGCATGTCTAATATGCCAATTGTTTTGCAAATTTTCCAAAATTTTCAATTTTTTTGTAATTTTTAAAATGCAATATTGAAAATAATGAATTGAATGATAATGAATTTCAGATCTGATGTAAAAATAAGATAATTAATTTAATGCAACTAAGTGAATGCAAACTATGTCAAAAATCAAACCCTAGAATGCAATTTTTTTTAATTTTTCCAAATATATCAATTTTTTTGTAAATTTTCAAATGCAATAGAATGAATGAATGCAAATTTATCAAACAACACTCCAAAAGGTGCCAAAAAGTTCAAAAACATGGGTTTAGCAAAATGTTTACGATGGAAAGGGGGAGTGAA
This sequence comes from Cunninghamia lanceolata, assembly GCA_027924645.1. Lineage (NCBI taxonomy): Eukaryota > Viridiplantae > Streptophyta > Pinopsida > Cupressales > Cupressaceae > Cunninghamia > Cunninghamia lanceolata. The sequence continues at coordinate 4,656,081 of BSBN01000207.1, forward strand.
GGGGTTGTTTGTATGGGGGTTTTAGTTTGAATCCTCCTTTCCACAAAACATTCCAAGGGCTTTTCAACTGAGTACTTCTCCCATTAAGAGGAGAGTCATCTATCAGATTGGGTTGCCACTTGGTTTTCTATTGATAAATTCAGAAGTTATCACACAATGTTGCTAATTAATGCTTTTATGCTCTTGAAACCCTAATTTAAGCGAAACAGTGATTTAATCTGCAAATTACAACAAATGTTACTAGAATTAGGCAAAGGGAAGAGAACCTTAACTCAATATTTTTGTAGTCCATAAAATAGAAATGTTAGGGATAATGGTGATGGCACCCTAGTCCAAGGTATAACTTTTTCTGTGGATTCCTGATCTCCTTCTGACACTACTTTATGTTGTCTCTTCGATTTCTGACAATCTGATAATAGAGGACAAGGTTGATGGCACCCTAGTCCACTGAGGAAGATTCTTCTAGATGTCAGAAGATTTGAAAACCCTAGTGATCACTATTCAGTATATTTCTATAGCTTTGGATGCAGAGGACAATTTTGATGGCACCCTAGTCCAAGCAGGCTCCTCCTTCAGGATCTAGGATCTTCGCAGTGTCCCCCTACTCCCTGCAACTCCACTTCTTCTACTTTCGCAACATGTAACCTACAATCACAAGGAGTGTGGGAGGGGGTTGTGATGTTTAGAGGCTTGCCTCAATCAAGCCTCAGAGAGACATTCAAGTCTTCCGAACACCGTTGTCAGAGAGAGAGTGTATCCTTGTGGGATAGAGGTAGAAATCCAAATGATAATGATGATAAAACACAATAGATGTCACCTTGATGATGAAGCTCTCATGGAAGGAAGAGGCTCTTCAATGCCATGAGGAGAAGAAGTAATCCAATTTGCAAAAACAAACACAATAACAATGATATGCTCTGCAACACAATGAAAACCACAAGTATGCCAATAGATTTCAATCAAAATTGCCATCTAGTTTCTAAATGATAACCTAATCATGCTTATATATGCAACTATTAAGATTCCCACCAAGAATTTCATAATTAAAACTTATGATGTCAGCCTGGAAACCAAATAACAGTCACAAACATGACATTTGAATTTAGGGTAAACTCAAAATAGGGCTAGACTAGGGCACTAGTGCCCAATTCCACCCCCTTATTTTTGTTCCGGGATCATTAAATTAGCACCCCTAGGTCCTATTTGTCACAAGACCCAAGGGTTTTCTCATCCGGAGTCTGAATTATTACGCAAGATGCTCTAAATGCAATCTAAAGACCCAGGAGCTAAACCTTAAGGGTGCATTTTTCTGACATAACAGTATGAAATTGCAAGGGTATATATTTTTTGATGTTACATTTAGTCCACTTTAGCATATGCTTATGACACTACATGAATATGCATGCTAACGTAGAAAATAAAATAACATCACAAATACTACCTTAAAAAGGATACTGTAAAGGATGCATAGGATTCTTCAAGTGGAAGAGTGAAGCCCCTGGTCGAGAACTTGCAAAACCAAAGTATTAGACAACAAAACATGTACAAGAGGCAATCTTAGAACTAACTATATATATATAATTCTAAAAGGATTAGATCGGATATGATTTTCCCAAACATATAGGTTAGTGAACCATATAATTGAATACACATTCTACTACTATCTAAACAAGATAACACACATTACACACAAGAAAACTTAAGAAATAAATATAAAAGGGGTATTTCTAGTTCTAAGGTTAGTACATTATAAGAGATAAGAACCATACCAAACTCTTGTAGGCTACTAGAACTAACAAACTGCATTGTTAGGTGACTCACAAAGAGTGTTAAAAGGGTAGCTGAAAAGCATGGTCAGGCAAAGTAAGTGTATCTTCTTAGGAGTACAAGCTACAAACACTACCAAAAGCAAACACTATAGGGAGCATACCATCAATGTAGTGTGTGAGAGTTTAAAACATGAAAGTAGGTTCCTACCTAATATATATATATATATATATATATATATATATATATATATATATATATATATATAATTCTAAAAGGATTAGATTGGATATGATTTTACCAAATATCTAGGTTAGTGAACCATATAATTGAATACACATTCTACTACTATCTAAACAAGATAACACACATTACACATAAGAAAACTTAAGAAATAAATATAAAAGGGGCATTTCTAGTTCTAAGGTTAGTACTATAGACATAAGAACCATACCAAACTCTTGTAGGCTACTAGAACTAACAAACTACATTGTTAGGTGACTCACAAAGAGTGTTAAAAGGGTAGTTGAAAAGCATGGTCAGGCAAAGTAAGTGTATCTTCTTAGGAGTACGAGCTACAAGCACTACCAAAAGCAAACACTATAGGGAGCATACCATCAAAGTAGTGTGTAAGAGTTTAAAACATGAAAGTAGGCTCCTACCTTAAAATAATTGCATAAACAATTAGTATGCAATTGATTTTAAGGTAGAAAAGGGGTAGAGAGCTTTAAGAAATATATATATAGGAAGATATGTTCCCAAATCTTCTACTAAAAAATATAAGAATGCCTCAAAAAAGAGGCACCAAAAGGGTGATGCTATAGGCATGATACAAAAAACTTATGTAAGCATGGTATGACACCAAGCAATGCAAACACGTCACATAGAAAAGGCAACTTCAAGAACATAAAGGGATATATGTGCTTTGGGGTCAGTATGCATTTGGGAGGGGAATCATCAAAGGAGAACTAAAATAATCATCATCATCATCCCCCAAGCACAAAGGAGGAATATCACAAGAAAACAAAAGAAAAAGAAAATTTTTGAGTCAACATGGAAGGAAGCTAAATCTTCCAACAATTTGCATTGTCCCCAAAATGTCAAAATAATCAAATAAATGACAGATAGAAGATGTAGAGACAAATAGAAGAATGTCACAACATTTTTGTTCCTCCTATATCCACATGTCTACAAGGACATCATGAGTCCTCTAGGCAGAACTAAGAAACATATAAAACACATTCACACGGGAAAACATGACAAGCAAGCATGCAAACACATATAAATAAATGAGACAAAGGTACAACCCTCATGGGTTAAGCATCATCAGATCATCCATGTCCCAATCTTTATTATCATAAGGGGATGGTGGAAGAGTTGATAAAGGGACCACATTAAGGGTGGTACAAGCAGACTCTCAAGAACTAATTGTAGAGGATCATCAGTGGGAGCAGGATTCTTTTGAGAACTAGCCAAACTAATTGTTATTGATTGAGTAAAAATCATAACCAATGAAAGGAAATCCCAATAGATTCAAAGATTCACTCCACATGGGAGGACTCATTTGAATCAGAATTAGAATACTGAACTAGACATGGCTCATAAATGTTGTTAGTAGAATTGTGAGGACTAAAAGTCATGGGTGGAGGAAGATCCTCCACAACTGGAAGATTCAATGTAGAAGGGCTTAGAGGAGGCAGAGATGATGGCATATAATTTGGCTTGTGAAATGGAGGGGTGAGGCAATGTTTAAGTTTATGCTTTGGCAATGGACGTGGAATGTCAAAATGGTAGCAAAGAAGAGGATATCAGGGAAGATTGCATGATAGCTACATTGAAATGGGACAAGAGAAAACAAAGTGGCAATAGAGATAACATTGACATTGAGAGGATCTAAGGGTTCAGAGAAGGGTGGCATGTCGGGGATAGAAGGGAGGACGGGACTCTCCATAGATGTAACCTAACTATTCTCCAACAATAGAAAAATTAAAGATGTTTCAATTTAATTAATGAGTAAGGGCATACATATTGGACCATTAATAAATAATAGGAGCAACAATAATTAATCACTTGAGCAATAATATGAATTTCAAAATAATGACATTTATAACATTGACAAGAGATGATAAACTAACACATATAACATTTAAATTATAGGCAACAGAAATAATATGTATCTTTAATAGTTTTTGGAAAGTTGCTATCCCACACACAGAGATAGGGTTATTGGCCCTAACTTTTTCTGGTACAAACACCCCCGGAGGAACCGGTTCTTGTACAAAACCAACTTGTCTTTATGACAAACTTATCCCTAGCTAAGACACTATCGGGTGTACATTGTATGCCAAGTTGGATACACACTATGTGCCCCTTCTCCAAATGTTTAAATGCCAGCCAGAACCAAAACCTTCACTCTTGTGTGCTCTCTAAATTTTTGTATTGCTCTTTCCTTAGCTTTTCCTCTATATATTCCATTTTTACATTATTTTCATGGGTTTAAATAATAACCCAAAGGGTGGTTCCAAATATCACACCCTTTCATAATATTACAAATAACCTTTTGATTATAACTTCCCGTGAAACACACTCCAATATGAGTGTACTTATAAATAAGGCTCTTTAACCTTTATTTTACCTCGAAAGTAAATTCTTTTTTTCCTTTCTTTTTTTACACTCCTTATTTTCTTCTATTCTCTTTTTTTTATATATATTTATTTTTACTATTTAATGTTTTTACAAACATTATTTATTTAATTCACTTCTCAGGAAAAAGTCCCATAACAATAGAAGGAGACAAGACTACTTGCACCCTTTTAGAGTGATGTTTATGTTGTCACAAAGGATTACATCCTGAATGCTAAGCCATTAAAAGCTTGGAAATCCCATGCAACATGGGAACATTCTTAGATTGTGGGTTTGTCTATGGTGAGAATGAACCTCCAGAAGAGTCGGCTTGTTGTAAATGCCCCTTTGGATCTAATGTATTTTTTGGGAAAAGAGATAGAAGAAAGATTACATAAAACTAAAACTAAAATCTATCCTAAGGGGTGATGCACCAATGATTGAACCCTAATTTGCAATCTAATTCACAACTATCCTCAACACATCTATTCATACAACTCAAACTAAACAATCTTATCACATAAATGTTTCATAGAAAGGCATGAAATGACTTACACAATCTGTAACCTGTAGTAAAATTGCACTTTATGTATTTGCATTCAAGGAAATGAGACAGAAAACCTAAAGGTTTTTTATATAAAACACAATAAATCTTTATCAAATCATTTAAAAGAGACAAGACACCTAAATCTGAATAGAAGAATGCCTAATTTTATTGATAATAAAAGGAAAACTCTACAAAATAACAATGAAACTACTGAATTATATTGTTTCTACTGCATAAAACCTATTAAAACTGAGTTACAAGACTAAATCTCTCTCTCTCTTTACAATGTGCAAAGGCAAGGAAAATGCAAGAACTAAGACAAAAGCACAAGTGTTTTTCCCTATAATAAAAAATCTATCCCAAAAAGCCAAAGGGAAGTCAGCTCCTGTCAAACTGCACTCCAAAATGATGCATGAAAAGTCTGAAAAAGTGATTCCTAGTTGTTGGGCGAGCAAAAGAGAAAAGCCTAAAAAATAAGGTCTATAACTACTCCAAGATGAGCTAAAATAGCTTAGAACTCCTCCTAAGATGCTTGACCAAAAAACTGCCAAAAATAGCCCAGTTTGAGTCCACGTCAAAAATAGAAAAGATACTCCCTTTGCATGAGCTCCAACCTCAGTTCAACTCTATCTCCTCTCTAATTCTCTCTTTGCATGGTAGGAGGGCAATCTAGAAGTTTAATTTAACAAATATTAAAGACAATATGATGTATTAATTACCTTTATAAGTGTTATGATAAACTATAAGTGTTTTGGGTTTATATAACAAGTATCAAGGTAATTAATGATTATGATGAAGGGGGTAAATCATAAAACACATAACAACAGAAATTGCACACATAAAATAGAATGGTATTTTTATTAATATGGGTAAAATATTACATCACAGAAGCTCAAATACAATCAGAGGATGAATCCCCTATAGGCTGCACAACACATTACAGCTCCCTCTCTCAAGACTCTAGAATCATCTATCTTCTGTAACCCCAAATCAGCTAGGGTTTATGTTTTCCCACCTATTCTTGACTCTACACCTACCCCCTTAATGCTACTAACCCAAGGGTTCCCAAAAATGGTCATATATAGCCCTTTTTGGCGGCCACCAGCTTAATTTCAAAATGTGCATCTCCCTCTAAAAATAGGTCAACTTCGCGGGGCCATAACTTTCAATCCGACTGTTGGATTTTCAATTATAATACATTTTCGAAAAGCTCTCGAAAAGACGATTGTATGCAAGCAGTACCTAAAGGTAGACTGCTTGGGTTTCCCACCAAATTTCAGGCCCATCTGGAGCCTCTAATTGCCTTAAATTTGATTTTGAATATTTCAATAGGATTTTTGGAATTTAAAATTTTAATATCTCACAAATGACATGATATTGAAGTGATTTCTTCACCATTAGCTTCAATTCACCATTCTAGAGGACCGTGTAAGATTTTGTATCCAACCGTGAACAAATGCAAACTTACTAAAAATAGTAACCCTACCAAATTTAGCCCTTATTGAAAAGAAACAACATTTTTTTGGTTGATGCAAGACTGCTCTTACACCCTGGATGCTCCTACATCAGATTATTACCTTAATAGGTGTTATGTTACATTTATAATGTCTTAGGTCATGCAAAGGAAGAACTAGGGTGTCATGATTACATTATTTGACTTACATCTTCATTTCTTACAAAAAGCCCTTAGGCTAAAATAATACTCCTTCTACCCTTGACCTATCAAAAGCTCTTGGGTATGTACAGGATCATGATGGGCCAAACTATAACTATAAGTGGCAATGGAAATACAAAAAAATTAGACTTAATCAAGTTCATGTGAAAATTTGAATAGATTATCTACACAATTTGAAAAAGATGTAAGAATGAAACTTGTAGAGAATTGAATCTAGTTTATAGGCTACTATTTTTAAAAAAAAAATTAGTTAGTGAAAAATAAATATTTCAATGAACAACTATTAAATTTTTCATAAAAAAATGAAAACTGGGTGTCATTCCAACCAACCTAACTATGAGCAAAACAAATATTTATTTTCAAAACTTTCAAAATAAGTAGAGGACTCATGCCTAGATGTGACACATATTTTTTTGAAATTTGTTTCCAATAAAATAATTAGTTATGATTTTTTTACTATGACTTTTAAATAAAAACTAAAAAGTAATTTTCTAGCCAGCGTAACTCGATAAAAAAAATTGGAATTCAATTTTTTTTAACCTATAGCCAGAAAAACATAGAGTGTGATGCAGCTTTCGAATCTCAAAAAGGTGAAACTATTTGAAAGTTATGGATGTTTTTCAATCAATGTGTCCATCAGGATTTCAGACACACATTATATAGAAAATTATTAATAATTATTTCATAAAATGATAATCAAGAAAACTCTAGATTTTTAGAAAGGTGACAATTTTTTCAATAAACCCTTTTCATTTTATCAATTTTCCATAAAAAGAAGTCATCAACACGAAGGGTGAAGTTCAACGAAGAGAGTGAAACCAGTAAAAACGTTAGAACTGAGGGAAAGTTAAAAAAAATGGATATCCATTTTTCTTCGGTAAATGGCTAACAGATATCCGTTTTGGGCACCTAGAAACATATATCCATTTCTAGGAAATGCATATCCAATTCTAGGCTGCCCAAAACCTTGTGGTTGTGTGTTTATGCTTCATTCCTCATGGTTCTTGTAGTGTATTCATGTGTATACTTCATGATTGAAGTGTATTCAAGTGTATACTTCATGACTTACATGTATTCATGTGTATACTTCATGACTTATGTATATTCATGTGTATGCTTCATAACTTACGTGTATCCATGTGCATACTTCATGTATATTACATGCATTCACATTTATGCTTCATGGCTTATGTACATTCATGTATATGCTTCATGTCTTATGTGTATTGAACTCTATCACGCTACTTACCTCCTCCCTATTATGAATCCCATGCACTCCTTATCTTTCTCTTTCCATGATAAGTTCTTAGACGTAGTAATGCTAGACTTAGATCTTCAAGCCATCCACATTCCACTTTACATTATTACATTCACTATTAGCTTATCTTATACACTTTCCTTTCCTCGTTCTCTTGAAACCCAAGATTACACATTGACTAGTCCATTGAATGATTCATGCAAAGCTTTATACTACTCCCTTGTCTTTTCACATTATCTCGACTATATCCTACATTTCACATACTTACACTATACACTTCCACTTTTCCATATGTACATGGTGTTCTTCTATTTTATAGTTGAAAGAAATTTTTTTACCATCTCGATATATAAGATTAGTATGGCATTATGAAATTCACTTGAATATGTTGTGACTCCTTGTGTCTCTATACCTTATTTTCCTACAACCAGTTCTCTATATTATTGTTGTACACCATTTTGCTTATCACCTATAATCACATTATCTCTTGTTACTTACTAATCTTTGATCTTCTATCAACTTTATTTGAAACTTCACCTTCTTCTCTTTCATCCCATTTACCACTCTATCATCACACCGACCATTACACTTTTTGGGGCATAGTCTTACTTGTTCGGATCCTATTTTTTATATTAGTTTATTTTCGTTATCTTTTTCACTCTATCATCTCTCTGGGACATTTCTCTCTCTTTCACCTTGGGGAATCTACATTGACATTACAGCCATCTTATTACTCCACACCTACTTGTACAATGTAAATAACTCACAAAAGAAAGGGATGTTATAATCACTCCAAACTCCAAACAACCATAATGATGGTGCATATGTAACTTTGGTAACACTCTTCCCACATCATCACAATAAGCTCTTAGAACCCTAATTTATTATTTCATATCATCTAATGCATTAGGGAATTCCTCCCTCCTTAACAATGAATATGTTGAACTAGCTCCTTCCACCATCATTGCATGCACTTTTGGACCAGCCATCTAGTTATTTATAAATTGGTCTAGTAGGAAAAGTTTTAGGAGCCACAAGCATGCTTCTACATTGGGAAAATGAGCATTAAATCCATAACTAAATTATTCCAAATATCTACTTAAATGAGTGTGTACTATACCTTAGAGCCAGCTCACCCAACACATATTTGACAAACCCTAACATGATCAAATCCTTGCAAGAAAAAATACATTACAATTTCAATGATCAAAAATACCTCCTTGTGACATGACCTCTCATTTGTTGCAAACCAATAACATATCTTCCATGCTTAATAGTTGCCTTTGTAGCATATTAACCTTCTAGCAACATCAACTCTCTTACAAAGACACATTACACAAATACTAAATGATACCTTAACCATCGTTTAATGCTTTATACTTTAGCTACCAATAGACATCATAGAATTAATGAATCTATAAAATCTACTGAAACCAAAGAGCTCTATAAGTGCCACTCAGACCATACACACTACTTCACATGTTTGACGACCCTTCTGCTAATGATAACCTTATTATTTATATTTAATAAAATAATTTGTGTTTGATATAATTCTATGACTTTAGCTAATGAAATTACATCTACTTACCTTGGGAAATGATGCTCCATACATGCCTTAATATGCAAATATACCCATTCACCACCCTACACTTAACATAAAGACTCAATGTACTACACACCAATCCCACTCATACACTCACCACTTAGAATTGCATGATGTATATCAAAACAATGGTATCCTAGTAAGAAAACCCTACATTTACTAGGGTTTTTTAAAAGAATTTAGAATCTAAAGTTGGCCAAATCTTTGAATAGTGACTATAAGTTGTCCTTATCGTTTCTTGTTGCACTCCCTCATTCACCAAGAAGTTAGACATAATTTTGAATTTCATTTTTAGTTTAAAATCTTAACTCAAGATTAATGCCTCCTCAACCTACAGATTAAGCTTCCAACTCAAACTCTTTCCCTTGATGGTGCAGGAGCACCTAGATGTCTCAGTTTTGGTTAATATTCTAGTAGTTGTTTTGGTTTAATAAGGTCTCTGAGACCATTTACATGATGTATAAGGCTTGAAAGCCATGTTGTAGTTGGACTATGTCCAAATGTTGAAACGAATCTTTTACTATGTTGTAAGTCTTAGTTAGGACAGTCATAGGTAGTCTGCAAGATGAATTTAAGTTTTAAGGTTTATATAGGATAGTCAATTAAATTTCCATGTTGTAAGCCTTTTAAGGCATGTCATAGGTTGGAAGGGAATGTAACACCTTGTCCAAGGTTCTCCAAAATGTTTGAGAGTAGCATCTATCTAAAAACAGTCAATATAGTCCAAAATAGAAAGTGGACAGTTACAAAACAACAAGCTGCAATTAACAAATCAAGAAGGCATCGATGGTTTTGGGTTGTTTTGATCGATCCCTACCATTCCATGCATTGTAAGAGGCTTGTATTAATCCAAGGAAAGTTGTATTATGGAGAACATTCAATAGATTGCAAGAAATAATAAAGAAACTTCACTGTTTTCCTAATTTTTTCTGTTTTTTCTATTTTTTTATGTTGTTCTCTTGCCGTACTCACGCCTGTACGGAACTATCAAGGTACATGGGCATGTTGGTTGGAAAGTAGATCATGTTAGATTTGATTTGAGTCTTGTTTGGAATCTTAACAATGCCCTAGGTGAAATATATCGTTGTTTTCCCAAAAGCTATCTTTTTAGAGTTGTTATTCACTTCTGAAATTGACTATTTTTTTTTGCATTATTCCATACCTGTATGGAGTTTTCATGGCACAATGGTATAATGGTTGGATAGGGTGCTGAAAGAGCTTTGCATTGAATCTTTTTTGGACTCCTATCATCAATCTTGCTAAGAGAAATCACTGATTTACCACAGACTGTCTTAAAGCTGCTATTACAACCATTAATTTGCTATTTTCTACATAAATCTGTACTTGTACGGCTAAGTAGGGGCTGGTGCCTGGGATGGTTGTTTAGAGTGTTGAGTTACCTATTGTTTGCATTTGGTTTGGGCCCTTAACTCCATTGATTAGCTCTGCATTTCTCTTTTGTCTGAAAGAGTTTTGAAAATCTAGTTTAGGGCTTTGTTTGAATACTCGATGGATTTCTGCCCATTCCATTGATCTTTGTCTGCCCTAATCAATGGAATGGGTTGTATGTTAGTGAGGGAAAGGTCTTGTGAAGGTTTGGGAGGGTAGGAGGATAGTTTGGACTAAGTTTGGGCATGTAGATGACCCTGCAGCAGTCTTGTGTTGGAGCTTGGAGTAGAGGACAGCAGCAAGTTATGTGTTGGCCATTGTCTAAGGAAGTGGAGTTGTTTTGAAATACCAATCATCAGCACTAATGCAAGTTACCCCTGGATCTAGAAATGATCCATTGACAAGAGATATGGAGGTAGTCACTACAAGAAGGTGATAGGCCTCTTGATGATAGTCACTATAGAGAAGGCTTGTAGACAGCCACTATCAAGAAGGTAAGAGTTTTGTTTGTCATTACTTTGCCAATGAAGGCATTAGATATGAATGCATGTTATAGATGTGATATGAGAATGAGTTTGTGAGGGAGATCATTCCAAGGAGGCTTGAGTGACTGTCTTGGTGCAACCAAGTTATGACAGTCTATGAATACTACTGTCCTGTTGTCCATGATGTTCTGCATCATTTGTGGTATCAGAGCTAGCAAGTAGATCCTTGAGAGTGTAGTGGATCTTGTGAAGAAGATAGGGGCTTTGTGAAAGTTGTAAAGATGCCTCTGAAGAATTAGATGGCAAGAGAGAATTCTAAGTTGAGAGAAGCCTTAGAGGCAAGAGAGAAAGAGCTGAGGGATAGAAGAGAGCAGGATGCTGCCAGAGACAGAGAGTTGAGGCAAGTGAGAAGGGAGAATGCAACAATCTTGGCTAGATTAGAAGCATTAGAGAAGAAAACTAGAGGGGATGAACAAAATGATTCAGAAGGAGATGAGGATGCTAATGAGAATCCTCCTGAGGATGAGTTAGATGCTGAAGAAAAGAAGTTTGTGAGATTGCTGAAGGTAGTCCAAGGAAGTAGAACAAAGGCAAATATAGAGTTACCTATCTATCAGGAGAAGATGGATAGTGAAGAGGTATTAGGGTGGACAAATGCCCTGGAAATTTTTTTTGAGTATGAGGAGATGAGTGATGAGAATAAGATCAAGTTTGAAAAAACAAAATTGAGAGGAACATCACTTACATGGTGGAGTAGTGTGTAGACATAAAGAATGGCTAGAGGTGCATCAAAAATCACTTCTTGGAGTAGGATGAAGGACATGATGAAGGATCAGTTCCTTCCATCTGATTACTCTATTCAAACAAAGAGAATGAGATAGAATCTAAAGTAGAAGGACATGGATGTTATGTCCTATACTGAGCAATTTCATAAGCTTAGTATCAGAGGGGGATTGGAAGATGAAGAAGAGAAAGTGGCAAGGTACCTTAATGGGCTTAGGTATAACTTGTAGGATGAGATTGGTTTGACAGTACCAAAAACACTTGGAGAGTGTTTTCAGTTGGCCATTAGGGCTGAAGAGAGAGTGAAGAGGAAGCAAGAAAGGCAAGGAGGTTATGGAAGAGGAAACAGAGGTAGGGGCAGACCTACTAATGAATTTTAGAACAGTAATGAGAAGGGTAAGGAGTTGTCTACAGAACAGAGAGGTGCATATAGAGGTGGAGGTAGATTTGGATCAGGTAAAGGAGTGTTCACAGGAAGATGTTATCACTGCAATGAGGTGAGACACACATCTTTCAACTGTCCTAAGAAGGATGGTGTTGATAAGACCAAGGATAGAAGGGTTCACTTGGCACAAGAGGAGGAGAAGCCAGAAGAACCAGAATGTTGTCAGCCTCTCCAATGATGGATGGAGAGATGCTCATGGTGGAAAGAGGCAAGATGCAGCAACCACCATAGGTATCTATTTTTAGAACTAATTGTTTGAGCTGTGGGAAGATATGAAAGTTGATTGTAGATTCAGGTTCTCATGATAACTTAGTTTCTTGGGAAATGGTGAATAAGTTGGGATTGAAAACTTTTGATCATCCTAGTCCTTACCATGTCACTTGGGTGAGTCAAGAGCAGCAGGTAATGGTCACTAAGAAGGCTTATGTTGATTTTACAATTGGTCCATATCATGACTATGTTTTGTGTGATGTTATTCCTATGACATGTGGGCATGTAATCTTGGGTAGACCATGGTAGTATTTGAGAAGGACTATTCATGATGGGTATACTAATACCTATGCAGTGCACAAAGATGGTAAGAAGTTCAAATTGATTCCTTTACCTTGTGAGGAGAAGAAGGAATAGGTTACAATTTGCTTTGGAGAGAAATTGAAGTTGAATGTCTAGGTTCAGGGTGATTGCACACAGCAGAAACAGTTGCAACAGAGTAAGGTGGATGACAGTCCTAAAAAGTAGCAGGCTTGGGACTTGAGTTATGTTAAGGTTGGGGACATTGAGTGTCCTATAAGGAACCAGAAGAAGGAAGGCAAACAGCAAAAGGTACAGGGAGGAATGAATTAGAGCCTTCAGTTGAGAAGAGCTGAAGCATTGCAGCAGCAAGGTCCTAGGCAAGGACACCAAAACAAGTTTTATGGTACTAACACTATTTACAGGAGCCATATAGGTTGGAGATGAAGAAAGATTACTCTTGGAGAGTTCATGTTTCCTAGTCAGAGGAACTTTCCAACGAGATGGAAGAATGGAAGGAGCAGATCCCCTAACTTTTGGGACAAGAGTTTTCTTCATGCCGGGGAGTATGGTGCAGAAGCACCTAGATGTCTCAGTTTTGGTTAATATTCTACTAGTTGTTTTGGTTTAATAAGGTCTCTGAGACCATTTACATGATGTATAAGGCTTGAAAGCCATGTTGTAGTTGGACTACATCCAAATGTCAAAAAGAATCTTTTACTATGTTGTAAGTCTTAGTTAGGATAATCATAGGTAGTTTACAAGATGAATTTAAGTTTTAAGGTTTATATAGGATAGTCAATTAAATTTCCATTTTGTAAGCCTTTTAAGGCATGTCATAGGTTGGAAGGGAATGTAACACCTTGTCCAAGGTTCTCCAAAATGTTTGGAAGTAGCATCTATCTAAAAACAATCAATATAGTCCAAAATAGAAAGTGGACAGTTACAAAACAACAAGTTGCAGTTAACAAATCAAGAAGGCATCGATGGTTTTGGGTTATTTTAATCGACCCCTGCCATTACCTGCATTGTAAGAGGCTTATATTAAGCCAAGGAAAGTAGTATTATGGAGAACATTCAATAGATTGCAAGAAATAATAAAGAAACTTCACTGTTTTCCTGATTTTTTCTATTTTTTCTATTTTTTTATGCTGTACTCTTGCCGTACTCGCGCCTGTACGGAACTGTCAAGGTACATGGGTATGTTGGCTGGAAAGTAGATCAAGTTAGCTTTGATTTGAGTCTTGTTTAGAATCTTAACAATGCCCTAGGTGAAAGATATCGTTGATTTCCCAAAAGCTATCTTTTTAGAGTTGCTGTTCCCTTCTGAAATTGACTATTTTTTCTGCATTATTCTGTACCTATATGGAATTTTCATGGCACAAGGTTATAATGGTTGGATAGGGTGCTGAAAGAGCTTTGCATTGAATATTGTTTGGACTCCTATCATCAATCTTGCTAAGAGAAATCACTAATTTACTACAGATTGTCTTAAAGCTGCTGTTACAACCATTAATTTGTTGTTTTCTGCATAAATCCATACTTGTACGGCTAAGTAGGGGTTAGTTCCTGGGATGGTTGTTTAGAGTATTGAGTTACCTATTGTTTGCATTTGGTTTGGGCCCTTGACTCCATTGATTAGCTCTGCATTTCTCTTTTGTCTGAAAGAGGTTTGAAAATCTAGTTTAGGGCTTTGTTTGAATACCTGATGGATTTCTACCCATTCCATTGATCTTTGTCTACCCTAATCAATGGAATGGGTTGTATGTTAGTGAGGGCAAGGTCTTGTGAAGGTTTGGGAGGGTAGAAGGATAGTTTGGACTAAGTTTGGGCATGTAGATGACCCTGCAGCAGTCTTGTGTTGGAGCTTGGAGTAGAGGACAGCAGCAAGTTATGTGTTGGCCACTGTCTGAGGAAGTGGAGTTGTTTTGAAACACCAATCATCAGCATTGATGCAAGTTACCCCTGGATCTAGAAATGATCCATTAACAAGAGATATGGAGATAGTCACTACAAGAAGGTGATAGGCCTCTTGATGATAGTCACTGTAGAGAAGGCTTGTAGACAGCCACTATCAAGAAGGTAAGAGTTTTTTTTGTCATTACTTTGCCAATGAAGGCATTAGATATGAATGCATGTTATAGATGTGATATGAGAATGAGTTTGTGAGGGAGATCATTCCAAGGAGGCTTGAGTGACTGTCTTGGTGCAACCAAGTTATGACAGTCTATGAATAATATTGTCCTGCTGTCCTTGATGCTCTGCATCACTTGAGCATTGTAATAATTACAATCATAGAATCCCCTTCTACTAAAAATAGTTTACTTTCAACATCTTGGTATTTCCTTCCCGACGCTTCCTCACTTTGCATTGATGTCTCCTATGGTAGTTACACCTACAACATATGTTGGTAGGTGGCGATTGATCAGGAAAGTAGTGTACACTAGCCATGTATCCTTGCCAACATAAAAAAACCCTATTTTGTAACCGACATAAGGCTTGATAAAAGAGACTAAGGGTTAGGACTTTTTTGATATATTGTATTGTAGCATTTATAATGGTATTGAGTTATAGGGATTACTGGTTGTAATCGGTTTGATATACTAGATAATAATATTGGACTCTATGTTGATGGATGTAGCTTGAGTTTGGGTGAACCACGTTAAAACTTGTCTCTCGTTGTTATTATTTTTGTGTATTTTTCATTCCTCTGTTTAATCTTTATTTGCATTTAATTGATATCTTCTGCCAACTAACCCTAACAAGTGGTATTAGAGTGGGTTGTGTTGAATTATCGTCTGCAGGAAGGTCTCACAGTTGAGTGGGAGTCTCATGGTTGAGTGGGAGCAATGGCGGATGAGGGTAAATTGAAGGTCGATAAATTCAATGGGCAGAACTATCAGTTATGGAAGATGCAGATGGAGGATTACCTCTATCAAAAGGATTTATGGATGTCGTTGGAAGGAGTAGCCAAGAAACCGGCAACAAGGATTAGAATCCTCTTGATAGAAAGGCAATGGGAACCATTCAGTTGTGCTTGGCACCATCAGTGGCATTCAATATAACAGAAGCAAAGACAACAGATGGTCTTATGAAAGCTTTGGCTAAATTTTATGAAAAACCCTTAGCCTCAAATAAGGTATTTCTCATGAAGCATTTGTTTAATCTGAAAATGGTTGAAGGTGGATTTGTGATAGATCATTTAAATGAATTTAATATGATTGTCAGTCAATTGACTTCTATAAATATAAAATTTGATGAAGTTAGAGCTCTCTTGATATTATGTTATTTGCCTGAAAGATGGAATAGTTTGGTAATTACAGTTAGTAACTCTGTTTCTAGTTCAGATACCCTAAAATTTGATGATGTTGTTGGTGTTATTTTGAGTGAGAAAATTTGTAGGAAAAGCTCAGGTGGATCCACATCAGGCATTGTTTTGAATGCAAAAAGTAGGGGCAGATCAAAGGAGAGAGGAAAAGGTTCTAGAGGTAATGGGAAGTCATGAGAAAAATCAAAGGATAAGAGGTCCCAAACTAGAGGATAGAAGGATTGCTGGTATTGTGGGAAACTAGGTCATCTAAAGAAAGATTGCTCGTCTTCGAAGAATAATGGAGACAAACAAGAAGGAAATAAGGAGGAAAATGTGGTAAGTAATAAATCTGAAGATGATGCTTTGATTCTTTCCCTAGATAATGTTGATGATTCATGGGTTTTAGATTCAGGGGCCTCATTTCATGCTACGCCCCATAGAAGTTATTTTCTTGATTATGTCCAAGGGGATTTTGGGCTAGTTTATTTGGGAGATAATGAACCCTGTCAGATTGTTGGAAAGGGAAGAATCAAGATTAAGTTGCAGAATGGGAATCATTGGCTACTACAAGAGGTAAGGCATGTTCCAAGGCTTGGTAGGTATTTAATTTCAGCAAGGTAGCTAGCTGAAGAAGGTTGCATTGTTACATTTACTGATAAAAATTGGAAGGTTTCAAAAGGTGCCTTAATAGTAGAAAAAGGTGTGAAAGTAGGCAACTTATATCTTTGTACAGGTCATACTATTCCTTCTACTTTAGTTGTTGCAGAGAAAAAATAAATAGGTTCAGGAATAGTTGTTGTAGGTTCGCAGGAAGAGACTAAAATAGTTGCTACAGGTTCTGAGACAACACTGTGGCATAACAGACTTGGGCATATGAGTGAAAAAGGTATGAAGGTACTTCATTCTAAGAAATTTTTACTAGGTCTGAAATGTATTAATATGGATTTCTATGAAAGTTGTGTGTATGGAAAACAAAAGAGAGTCAGTTTTCTGAAGGATGGGAAGCAAAAGAAAAATAAAAAGTTGGAGCTTGTGCATACAGAGGTATGGGGACCAGCTTAGGTATCTTCTCTCAGTGGCTCTTGGTATTATGTTACATTCATAGATGATGCAACTAGGAAGGTATGGATTTATTTCCTTAGGTAGAAATTTGATGTATTTGAAACATTTAAGAAATGGAGAAGCTTGGTTGAGAATGAGACAGGTAAAAGATTAAAACGTATTAGATCTGAAAATAGTGGTGAGTATTGCAGCAAAGAATTTGAGTATTATCATTCCTTTAATAGAATTCATAGGCAGAAAATAGTTCCAGGGACTTCACAGGAAAATGGAGTGGTTGAACACATTAATAGGACAATAATGGAGCATTCAAGGACCATGAGATTGCATGTTGAGATGCCTTTAAACATGTGGACAGAAGCTATCAACACTACTGTATATTTAATTAATAGAGGTCCTTCAGTTCCTTTAGCCTATGGTATTCTAGAGGAAACATGGACAGGCAAGAAGGTGAGTTATTCTTTTTTCAAAACCTTTGGATGTGAAGCATTTGCACATGTAGATTATGAAAATAGAACCAAGATGGATGTAAAATCAAAAAAATGTACCTTCATTGGATATGGCATTGATGAATTTGGTTATAGGCTTTGAAATTTTGAAAATCAAAAAATTATGAGAAGTAGGGATGTTATATTCAATGAGAAGGTGTTGTACAAAGATCAGTTGCAGTAGCATGAGAAGAAAGAAAAGGATTATGTGGTGCTGGATGATACTCCAAATAGTGATGTTCCAGTGGTTCCTCATGCTCCGCAACAACAACAAGAAATACCAGGAACTCCAGTGAATGTTAAACAGTCAACAAGGCTAAATAGGCCTCCTGAAAAGTTTTCTCCCTCTTTGTATTATATTTTGTTAATAGATGCTGGTGAACCAGAAGGGTATGATGAAGCTATGTAGGTGGATACACAGGTTCAGTGGGAGCTTGCAACGAAAGAAGAAATGGACTCCTTGCTAAAAAAAATCAGACTTGGGAATTATGTAAGTTACCTACAGGTAAAAAGGCTTTACCAAACAAATGGGTTTATAGGCTGAAAGAGGAAGATGGAGGTAAGAAAAGATTTAAAGCCAGGTTAGTAGTAAAAGGATTTGCACAGAAAAAGGGCATTGATTTTGATGAAATTTTTTCTCCGGTTGTCAAGATGACTTCTATTCATACTATTTTAAGTATTGTGGCTGCTAAAGATTTGCATTTGGAATAGCTAGGTGTGAAAATTGCCTTTCTCCATGGTGATTTGGAGGAGGAGATATACATGGAATAGCCCCAAGGATTTGAGGTCAAAAGTAAAGCAAGACTGGTTTGCAGATTGAAGAAGAGTTAATATGGCCTGAAACAAGCACCTCGGTAATGGTATTTAAAATTTGATAGTTTTATCATTGAGCAAGGCTAGAGTCAGTGTAATTCTGACCATTGTCTTTATTTTAAGAGGTTGGATAATGACAGCTACATTATTTTATGTTTATTTGTTGATGACATGCTTGTAGCTGGGTCTAACATGGATCACATTAGAGAGTTTAAATAGCAGTTAGCATAGTCATTTGCTATTAAGGATTTAGAGGCAGAAAAACAAATCCTTGGTATGAAAATTTGCAAAGATAGGAAGAACACAAAATTGACTCTATCTCAAGCTGCTTATGTTGAAAAGGAGTTGCAGAGATTCCATATAGAGAATGCAAAAACTGTCAATACACCTTTGCCTAGTCATTTGAAATTGACTAAGGAGATGTGTCCAAAGACACAAGAGGGGGAAGAAAAAATGTCCAAGGTACCATATGCTTCAACTATAGGAAGTTTAATGTATGCCATGGTATGCATAAGACTAGATATTGCACATGTTGTAGGAGTCGTTAGTAGGTATATGAGTCATCTTGGATTGGAGCATTAGAATGCGGTAAAATAGATTCTCAGATATTTGAGAGGTACATCCAATACACATTTATGTTTTGGGGGCTCTAATACTGATTTAGTAGGGGATACTGATACTAGGTGGAGTACTACAGGTTATGTCTTTACTGTAGGTGGGACATCAGTGAGTTGGATCTCATGGTTGTAAAAGGTGGCTACTTTATCCACCACAGAGGCAGAGTATATAGCTGCAACAGAGGCAAGCAAGGAGATGATATGGCTGCAATCTTTTATGGAAGAATTGGGCAAACAACAGGCTCATAGTTCTTTGTATATAGACAGTCAGAGTGAAATACATCTTGGAAATAATTATGCCTCGCATTCAAAGACCAAACACATATAGTTGAGGTATCACTTTATTCGGTCGGTGTTGGATAATGGACAATTAAGGCTAGAAAAGATACATACATATGAAAATCTAGTGGATATGTTTACAAAAGTAGTGACAAGGGAGAAGCTAAGCTCCTCTTCAGCTTTGGTTGGTCTTCAAGACTGAAAAAATAAAATCAAAACAACAGAGTCCAGGGTGCTTATTTCCAGTGGGAGCTGTATGCGTAACGGTGTTGTCCAAGATCAGTCTCCAAGTGGGAGATTGTTTGGTGTGGAGCCTGATCAGTCTCCAAGTGGGAGATTGTTGGTAGGTGGCGACTAATCAGGAAAGTACTATATACTAGCCATGTATCCTCACCGGGTTTGGGGGTGTAGTCCCTGAATTTTTTTTTGGACCAACATAAAAAAACCCTATTTTATTACCGACCTAAGGCTTGATAAAAGTGGCTAAGGGTTAGGGTTTTTTTGATATATTGTATTGTAGCATTTGCAATAGTATTGAGTTGTAGGGATTGCTAGTTGTAATCAGTTTGATTTACTGGATAATAATATTGGACTCTCTGTTGGTAGATGTAGCCCGAGTTTAGGTGAACCACGTTAAAACTTGTCTCTCACTATTATTATTTCTGTGTATTTTTCATTCCTCTGTTTAATCTTTATTTGCATTTAATTGATATCTTCTGCCGGCTAACCCTAACAACATCTAACACATTTCCCATATCCTTCATGCTTTGATGGATGTCCATATCCCATTCTAAAGATCCCATTTTGGCACATGCAGGGAGGATGCTGGGAAAGGTTGTGGAATTTGGCTTTAAACCCACCAATTGCATAAAAAATGGACACTTAGGAAGGCTGCACTTAGCTATAGGATCATGCAATAGTCTCTTGGTAGTTCCATTTTCCGTTATGACAATACTCATGACAATCTTGAAGGAATGAAACTATTTATATACATTAGTCCACCATGACTTTCATAGTATTAGAATATTTTGGAAACCTCCCTTCAAACTTTCTTCTTCATAATCCTTAATATGTTGACCTCATCATTGCCCCTTGGATGGTCTTCACACTTCTTAAGACAACACCTAGCTTCTCCTTTCCATGGTCATTCTTCATAATATAATGGCGATCATCTATTTTATGATTGTCCTAAGGCATGACAATGCTCCATAATCACCAACAAATTGTTTTTATTTGAAATCCTCCTTGAAAACTTATGTTTCCTTCTTCTAGATGGCGGTTCACTTCATTGCTCAGTCATTCTCTTGATGAACCTTGGAGGTGACATCATTGATAGAAATGGTTTTGGCACATGGACTACCTTCCACAACATGACCCTCATACCCTCATGACAATCATAGGGCAGAGTACGAACTTTCGGGACATGATGCTGAATGTGGGCTCCCAGAGATGATAGTTTTACTTTTTCTAAAACTATCATTATATTTATTTGCTTGGCCAAGCTATTGTACCATTGAAACAGATGGATTTGTTTAAAATCCTAGAACTATGTTTTTCTCTGACATATCCTGTTTGCAAGAGTTTATGTCATTCTAGGATTAGGATGCATATAGGCAAGAGGCATGCATCGAGTGATTCCCTCCTGCTTACACCATTCCAGGTTGCTAGGCTCCTTGTGTATGGTCAGTGCTTTCTTCGAGTTAGGAAGAAACCTGGGGAAGTCCAGTACTTCGTGGTTGGGTGGAAAAAGTGTCTCAACCACTCTCTTGGTCTTGGTTTGTAGATGATCGGAGGATGGAGGCAACTGAGTTTAGATATTATTATTGATATGGATATTTGCTTTATATATATCTCTTTGTATGGCTTCATTGCCAAGTTGCAATTGTAACATGGTTCATGGATATCTTGAGGATAATACTTCTTTGTGTAACATTGAAACAGATGTATTGTAACACCAAGTCGGGTGTATGTAAACTGGTTTGTAATTCATTGTAATATATGGATATTGATACTTATTCATGGATTCGTGTCATTCTATGTTTAATTATGGATAATTGGAAACTATTATTGGTTGATTATCTTACTTATGGAATATACTTTTCTTTTTAGGTACTATATTTAGTTGGTAAATTTTCTGCACCTTATAGTACTACAGAAAAAGAATGTTGCAGGAAAAAAGTGCTCAGTTGGTTTTTTCCAAATTAGGGAAAAATAGATATATAAGAAATGCATACTCATTTTGTTATAGAAATGCATGTGCATTAATTAATGTGCATGCGTTTCTCTTTTCAAATGGCCAAAGAGATTATAATGTGTACGCATTTTTAAAATTTTGAATTCCCAATCCACATGTTGCCTTAGTTTCAGGGTCGGAAAAGGCTTGGCAACCTGACCCTTAGCCTTTGATCTGCAACTAAAAAACTAAGGCAGGTTCAAGAGAAATGTTCAACTTTGGCAATATAGTTGATGAACTTTTTTTCTCAATTAATCTATTAAATTAAAACCCATTATAGAACACGATGTCTAGTTTCCAAATATATAATTTTTGTTAAGATTGGATTATGTTTTTTATTTTTTAATTATTTTATAAGCAAACTGGTCCATAAACTTGAAATATTAGGGTTTTTATTTTTTAATAACTTTTTTTGGTTAATTTTTTTGTAAAAAAATTATATGACATCAATATTCAAACAGTTCTCTACACAATGAACACAAAATTCAAAAAATGTTTAGTTTAGGTCCAATTATGCTATCCATATAGGTTGTTTTTTAAAAATAGCAATTAGGGTCGATAAAAATTCAAGAAAAAAATTTAGAAAAAAATTACAAAAAAATATCCTCTTCAATCTCCATATTGTTAGACATCTTTTCCCAAAAGGAATCAGAAAAATACTTTTATTTAGGTCAAAAAGTTGTGTCCGTACACATGCATGGTATGGTTAAAAAAATGACTATTAAAACGTGCTTTTTATACATACCAATCAAAATTTAATTTCTATCATCTGGGTTTTGAATAATTGCATATTTGGAAACTAGATTCAAAATACTAAATTTTATATTACTAACTTTTTTAAGGTTCATTGTGTAGGTGCTTCAAATTTTCAGTCCAAGTGTAACAAATTCAGAAAAAAAAAAAAAAAAAAAGGAACACTTCCACTTTTTGAGCTTTTTGTGGACCCAACTTCTTGTATCAGCCCAGTTGTAGGCCAGGATTGTGTAAGTTGTTCAAATAGTGAAATTCTTTAATGCATAGAGGACAAATCAGATAATTCAGAGGCTGTAGGTGGGAAGGAGAGGATTAGAAGCTTCCCTCATTACTCTTAGGGTACATTTGGTGTGCAAGAGATCTATGAGTAGATTGATTGCAAAAGCAACAAGACATGGGTCTCAATCCCAATGTGCAAATCAATTGACATATTGGAATCTAACTTCAATGCAACATGGGTGCAATCCTTTAATGGGTATGGCACTTGGGGGACTGCAGCCAACTTGAATTTAAATTCTATATATGTAGGGTTTATATTGGTGTTAAGGGTTGGTCATTTTGGCATTTTCTCAGCAAGGTTGTGAGCTCTAGGAGGCAGATTAAGAAAGGATATTGTGTAGGCTATGTTTATACATGAATCAATCATGAAGTGTATGTGATACAATTCAAATATTTGTACCAGATTATTATTTTTCTCCACTACTATAGGTGTTTTTCTTAGTAAACCATAATCACAGTTTCAGTTTGCTCTTATCACATTTCGTGGTATGATTGTAAGCTCTAATTTGATGAATGTGACAGTTCTGAATTCATTCCCAAGTTTTATGAATGATCATTTCAGTATTGCATAGGGAAAAACATGGTATGGTGTGTGATTCTTAAGTATTTTCAGTAATTTGGTAGTGATTTCTTTGCATTTGATATATCAAGTAGGCAATTATACACTTTTAGACAATTGTTTTCTTTTGTTTTACATTAGACTCTATAGCCCAATGGATAGGCACTAGTCTGAGTAGCCTTAGATCAGCCATCTTAAAAATAAAAACTTTACATCTTACTTTTGGAAGTAGAAGTAGTCTTCATGCATCCTCATTGTATAGGATTGCATTTATCAACTATATATGGGTCATACAAAAGCCAACTTTTCTTAGTTTAGTGACAGATTAGAGACTGAGAAAGCAATCTGGGTTTTGTTGTTACATTTTTAGTTGTGCATCTGGTTTTAATTTAATACCTACTAAGGTATAAAACCCCTTGGAATATCTCTCTAGAGTTTAAGCTGAGCTTGAAGAGAAGAGGAGTTTACCCATTCCAGTAGTTGGCCAAAATCACCCATAACTTGTTGACAAACCTCTTCCTTCCACCTCGACGACAATCTGTGGCTTGGGTGTTTTAGGAACATTTTAGATTTTTGGGTTGGAATTATTTTGGGAACCAAAATTTGGCGTCGTTGTTGGGGAGGACTTGAAAGGTTGAGGATTTTGAAGACCCCTGCTTGCAGCTATTGCTGGGTGTAGTTTGTTGTGTGTGTAAGTTGACAACCTGTCAACTTATGCCAACATTTTAACGCTATTGTCGGGAGTAGTTATTTGTGCAAATTCAAAATCCTTTTTAACAGTGAATTGTTTTAATTCTAGTTGCTGATATTGAAATACAATTTTGTTCAAATTTTCTTCCCAATAGGGGAGTGACGACTTTTTGTTAACCCAGAATTAATTTTAGTGTGAAAAAAGTTTCAAAATAGGTAGAGGAAGAAACCAACAACATTCTAGACATGAGGAATCATCCAGTAATGTTGGAAATAGAAGGAATAGATATAGAGAAAAGAGACCCCATGTGGTACCTGCAAGGAATTCCTAAGACAATATATTTGTCGACCTCAGAAGCTAGTACAACTATACTTTTGAAGATTTTGCTGATAACATGTTGAGAAGAAATAGAAGATAGAATAGAGATGATTATGATGTTAGAAGAAATGAGAATGTTATTAGTAGAAGAGGTAGAGATGCCTCTCAGGGTCCACATGAGAACATATGGGATTCTTAGTGATAATGAACAACTTTATCAAGACGCCAGGCATGCTAATTCTCCAATAAGGTCACTTGAAAGTTAGCACGATACCATTCCTAATGAGGAAAATTGGTAGTAGCCTAATAATGATGAAGAAAGAGAAAGAAGGATACAAGATGAGTTGGGTCTACTTGATCACCTTAAAAATAGATAGAGGGAGGTGTAAGCCTTGATCTAAATGAAGCTCAAATAGCCCAACAAGGTTTGAATCAAAATGCGTAGCAACAACATGCACAACAACAACAATATTAGTAGCCACACAATTAACGTAATAACTAGAGACAATGACAACAAAGTCATATGGGATAGCAAGGCATAAATCAGGTCCCTACTCACAACATCAACATGTAGCCACCATAAAATTGAATTAACCAACAACATGACAACATTCAACTTGTTGGCCATGCTTAGCAAAGACAAGCACAAAGGTTTATTGAATAGAGGAAGCCATTAGGAGTTGAAAGATACAAACATCTCAATTTTATTGGTATTCCTAATTTTCCTAATCCCATCCTAACTGAGATTAGAGAGAAAATTCCAAGATTTCAGGGAAACAACATTGTCACTGGTGAGGAACACCTAAGACATTTTATTAATGTCACTGATGAGTATGATATTAAAGATGAAGATGTGATGATGAACTTATTCATGCACTCATTAGAAGATAGTGCAAAAGAGTGGTACAAGGCACTCCCTGACAATAACATTGATTCTTGGGAGGAGTTCATGAGAGTTTTTAGGTTGTAGCGTTAGGATAGGATTGACCCCAAGTTTGCCATTCATGAGCTCACAGAAATCAAAAAGACCATCAATGAGATATTAGTTGAGTTTAATCACCACTTCGTCATGACTATGAGAAAGGTACCTCCTCACATGAAACCTAATGAATCAATGTGTTTAATCTAATATTGTGGTGCATTTGATTCAAATCTTTGTTATTGTTTGAGGGACAAGAACCTACAAACATTAAGAGAGGTTTATACTATAGCAATAAATATTGTAAATAACATGAGAGCCTCAGGCAAGCACATTAAAAAGGTTGATGTGACAAGGCTATTTTCAATAAACCCCTCACTATTGATGATAAGTTGGATAAACTTATGGGGGTTGTGAAAGATCTAAGTTATAAGGTTGCTAGAAATGACAAAGGGTTGCCACCTTAGGGTGCTTCAACACATTTTAATGAAGGAAAGAGACTTCATAATAGGCCTTATAATACTGATTGGTCTAAGAGATAATGATAGGCAGGCTACTCCCAAGCATGTGAGTTTCAAACAGCCTAAAAGGGACACCCCTAATACTCTGAGAAATTATCAAATTAATATCTAAGATGATTATTTGTGGTGTCAGGCTTGTTTTCTGGCCCATGATCCATCAAATTATGCAGTGACTCATTCATTGAGCAGAGAAGAAGAGTTCCCAAATGAAGAGGGTGTAGTTGAATACTACAAGGAAGAGATAAATCAATTTGATATTGAGGGCTACGAACAAATTAATGGGGATGATGTTGATTATTGTAATAATGAGGAAAATAATCATATTTTTCAATATGATTATGATGAAGGTCCAAAAATTATTAGTTGTCAGCACACAATTTTTGGCATCTAAAGGACCTTATGCAGAAAAAATATTAGCAATATAAGCCCTCGAAAGAGGATATGAAAGCATTGATTGATGCTGCCATCTTGCAAGTCCAAGGTGGCTATCAGCTGAGGAATAAAAATGTTCCTATTCAGAATGTCCCTGCCAAAGAATTGAAACAACAAAGATTTGATGAGCATAAGGACAAAGGTAAAGGGAATGCAGAGCAAAAGAAGAGTAGCACTCCCAAAAGAAATGTCCCTAAAAGAAAAAGGTTCCAACACCATCCTTGATAGAAAAACACAAATATGTACAAAAGAATCTAGTGTTAGTCTAGCCTCCAGTTGCTACACGTGTTTTTGGGGTCCATTTTTCTAAAGGTGGTTACAAGTGGGATCAATCCAAAACACCAAAAGAGCTAGAAAAGGAAAAGATAAAGGAAGAAGGTAAGAATATCTCATCCAATCTAGTAATTCCATACATTCCTTCTATAAATGGTGTAACCATTTCATGTGACACTCCCTTTCCCAACTATCTCCCTATTGACATGGCACAAGTTTTTAGCCAAATTAGGATTTATGTGCCAATAGTGGAACTGCTCAAAATCCCTAAACACAGAGATAGGGTAGAGCCTCTTATCATTGTAGTAGATGCACAAAAGCAACTTGAAGTTGTTCCTAGCAGTAATGATGAGGGTGTAGGAAATAAGGAAACAATAGAGGTCTACTTTAAATCCTCCATGGTTAATAGCAAGATGGGAGTAGATCTTTTTTACACCCTTGAATTATAAATGGATAGTTACATAATTGTATGCTTGATTCTGGGACATCTAGCAATGGCATGCCGCTAGAAATTATGAATGAGTTGGGATTGAAAGTGTCCAAATCTTTTGGCAAGTGTTTTTTCATGGATTCTAGGGAGCTCAATGTCATTGGTTTGGTCAAGGATGTTGAGGTCAAACTCACTACCTACCTAGACAAGTCTTTCCTCGGGGACATAATTATTGTGGATTGCCCAACCAAGTGGGGCATGTTGTTATCTAGGAAATGGGCTATTTCCATGGGTGGTAGTATCCAAATGGACCTATAATAAGCAACCATTCTTGTCTAGGGTATGGAAGTAAAATTACATAGGGAGAAGAAGGTAGAAGACCAACACATTAAAGATAGATATAAAGTAGAGGAGGATCATTTAAATTTTTTTGATACTAAAATTGATCATTTTACAGGCATATTGCATTGATGATGATCCTGATGTAAATGTTTCACCTTCTGACCCTATTATTGTTGTTCATGATTCATCTGATTTGTAGATGTTGCACTCTGATGGTACATGCTCAAAAGATGGTTTTGGTGCTGGGATTATTTTAACATCCCCAGATGGTAAGCAATCATGCATGTCATTTAGACTAGATTTTCACTGCACAAATAATGTGGCAGAATATGAAACACTACTATTGGGCCTGAATGTGGCACATAGACATGGAATTCAATGTCTGAAATTTTATGGAGATTCAGAGTTTATTGTACAGGAGATCAGAAATATGTTTACTACCAAAGACAAGATGTTGAAAGCATACAACAATGTTGTATGGAATACCATAGAGCTATTTGACACCATTGGTATTGAGTGGATAGACAAATCAAAAAATGAACAGATGCATGCCCTGGTTGTAGTTGCATCTAGGTATAATCCTCAATCTAATTTTATTCCCGACCATCAAGCCATTGAATTACTTGCAAGGCCAACCATTCCATATAACATATACAGTTGAAAAGTATTTAATGACAACAATCAAATTTTTAGTTTTTTAAACTGTATGGATGAATTTGAAAGTCAAGAAATTGATGGCAGCCAATGGTTGAAATGGTAAATGGAAAAGAAATGTTTTTTGGTAGTGAAGTGGTACAATTGAAAACTAATACCATTCCTAAGGGATTGGTAGCATTAGAAAGGATGTTTGATAGCTCTGACCACTGGAAAAGCAATTGTAAACCTGTTCAGGAAGATGACTTAGAGGGTGTTAACCTTGAAACTAAGGAAGCACCAAAGATGGTTTCCATAGGCAAGAAATTAAAGCCTCATGAAATTCAAATGATGGTTGCTTTGCTGAGGAAATTCAAAAGGTGTTTTCCATGGTCATATGATGATTTGAAAGCTTTTAGGGAGGATTTATTTCAGCATACTATCCCCCTCCAACCAGATGCAAAACCATTTTCTGAGGATTTGTTTTAGCATACTATCCCCAGCCCAAGACAATCAAAGGTATTCAATCTTTCCTTGGTCAATTTAGTTTTTTGAGGAGATTTGTTCCTAATTTTGCTAGAAAGACAAAATTCATTTCCAAGATGCTTAAATAGGGGCAATCTGTCTTGTGGGACGAGGAATATGTTGAATCCTTTCTTGATATAAAGGAGGATCTAAAAAATACACTAGTGCTGGTAAGTCCAAACTGTTCCAAGTCTATCCAGCTCTTTTCCTTCACTTCATTTTATACTATTGTTTTTGTGTTAATATAAAAGAATAAAGATGGATATGAGCAAACTGTAGGGATTTTTAGTAAATATTTATAGGCTACTGAGTTAAATTACTCCAATATGGAGAATCACACTTATGCATTGGTCAAGGTACAAAAAAATTTAGGCCCTATTTTACAGGGGCCAAGATTATTGCATATGTGCCAGACACAGCAGTACAAGATATATTCATGCAATAGGAGACTTTAGGTAAGAGGTGCAAATGGATTAATGGAATCTAAGAATATGATATGGATATACAAGTCACCAAATTGGTAAGAGGCCAAGGCTTAGCCAAGATGATGGCAAATTCAAATGTTGAAGCATCGAAGGTAACCGAAATTGAGGAAAATGATGTAGTTCCTTATTTTTCATTAACTGACAATCCATGGTATAAAGATATATTTTTTTTAATCTTGTGAACATGCATTGTCCTCCAAAAATGTATCACAAAGTAGAGGACCCTTGAACTTCAATCCTAGGGGTATTTCTTGGTTCAAGGAATGCTGATGTGGAGAAACCGTGAAGGGTTGTTATTAAAATATCCAAACCAACAACAAGCAAAGGATGTTGTTGATGAATACCATCAAGGAATATGTGGTGGGCACTTCCATGCCAAAACACAACACATAAAATCATGAGAGTAGGCTTTTGATGGCCAAGTATTTTCAAATATGTCTCCAAGCAAGTCAGAAAATGTGATGCTTGCCAATGCTTTTTTGGTAAGATGAAATTTGTTGGAGCATTGCCTTTTATGCTAGTTACAGTAAGCATTATTTTAGTAGTGGGGCATTGACTTCATATAAGAAATTCAAGAGAAATCTAGCATTGAATTCAAGTGGATCCTTATGGCCACTAATTATTTTACCAAGTGGGTTGAGGCTATCCCCATTTCTAATGCCACATCCAAGGTGGTAATTGATTTTCTTTTGAGCAATATAATAACGATATTTGGAGTACCATCAAATATTATTATAGACAATAGCATGTGTTTTAGATCTTAGGATATTGTTTATATGTGTTCCAAATATGGAATTAAGCTAATTCATTCTTCACAATATCATCCCCAGAGTAATGGACAAGCTGAGTCCAGCAATAAGAGTCTCATGAAGATTATGAAGAGGACACTGGATCAGAATAAGAAAAGGTGGGATGATAAACTGAAATATGCTTTATGGGCTAATAGAGTAACATTCAAGAAAGCAATTGGAAGGAGTCCATTTGAGTTGGTATATGGAGCAGAGGCAAAAATGCCAATGTCATTGGAATTGCGTGTGTATCAGTTGCTGCAACAAATTGGTGAGGATGGGGATGATGCTTTAACTCTAAGAATGCATGAGTTGACTGAGTCAGATGAGGCCAAGAGGATGGCACCTGATAAAAACCAACAATAGCAGCAAAAGGCCACATATTTGTTCAACAAGAAAATAGTAAAGAGAAGTTTTCAGATTGGTGATGTTAGAAATGAAAGCACAACTACTTCAAATGGAAATCTGATTTAAATTTGTTTAATGACCTTATATGAGTGCATTATTAATGTTTTTTGCATCAAAATAGAAAACCTACTACAAAGAAATAACAATCATTTAGAACAAAACACATAACACCATATGTAACATGGAGAAAACCCTTTCGAGTAAAAAACTCCATCAAGAAAAAAGGTCCCAAGTTGTATTATCTTCAAATTTGAGATTACAATGCCTACACTTCCTCTGTTTTTTCAGTCTTCAATCCAATGGTGGCTCTTACTCTCAAATATGATAAAAATGTAGTACAAATATCCTTATAAAAGGAGGTTGCCTTCTAGGGCAAGATAACTGACAAAATATCAACCGTCAGATCTATGACCTAATGATGAATGGTCCAAATTCATAATGATAAAACATAAATAAAATGAGGTATAATGAACCCCCTCTATGACCCCCCATTATAGATGAATGAGTGTCATGTACCGGATATAAACATATGGCTGAAACAAGATCGCTACTGGTGAAACCTTTCATTCCTTATGGGTGATTTACAAACAATATTAGGAGTAATTAATTACATAAGATTTACAAGGTTGATGGCACCTTAATCCTAATAGTTGAGTGGGTCTTCTTGTGGAATGCAAGAGTAGAAGACAAGGGTAAGCATGGTAAGTTTGATCCTTTGTGGCTGGGCCCTTACCAGATTGATGAAAAGGATGGACAAGATACATATTACATTAGGAAAAAGGAGGGAGAATTGCTGGAGCTGCCCATTCATGGACAACATCTGAAACTTTACTTTTCATGAGTGATTGCTTCTCCAAAATTTTTAATACAGTCAAATAGTGTTATGTGCTCTAACGTTTATGACTATATTTTGCCTTGTATATAAGCCTTGTTTGTAAATACATTTGTGTGGGTGTTTCTCTTGTGTGCATTTTATTATGTTTTGTACCTTCTTGGTCTACCCAAAGATCTAAATTCTTACTGTGACACTAATTTTCACACGTCACCAACTAGAGCTAGGATTGGGACTTAAAAAATCCATCCTTCAAAATGCCTCATTTAGCCCCAAAGTTCCATTTGAATCCCATTTTATGTCTCCATTGCTGAACCTATAGGTTATAACTGATTAGAGATATCTTCCATAAATTTTCATATACATTTGCCTTTCAAAAATACAAGATAGCAAACCTAGGAAATGACTAAGTCTAAAAAACTCTAACTGTTTCCTTATATTTTCCCTTCTGTCAGAGTTTCGAAGTTCGGGGTTCATGCCTTCTGACTTGTGTTATCTATCATCTCCAAGGTCCAAGGCTCAAACTTTTCCTAAGTGTTGAAATTTGTCTAAGAGAGGTGGAATGTTAGAGGTTAGAGTTTCAGCCTTCCTTCTTCAAAGTTTCTTGGTGCTAGATGGCACAATGTGGAAGGTTTCTACCATTTCGTAGAGAATATTTTATTAAGGCAAAGACTGCTCATGGAACCGTTGAAAGGTGACACATGGACGAAGGTGGAGGACCTAAAGGTGAGGTTGGAGCTCTATTTCTTCTAAGTGTTTCAGAGGTTAGACTTTGGGCCTTTCATCTTTCGGTCTTCTTCATGGCAAGTGTCAGGGAGAAGTCCTAAAGTCTAAATTCTGACGAGTGAAAAATATTTTAAGTATGAGGTATACAACAGAGCTTGGAGGTCGACTCTTCCCCCTTCTTTTGAAGAAGGTGAAATGGGGAAGGCCCGAGGGCCAAGATCTGCTTGAGGTAGTGAAGAATATTCGAAGTGAAGTGGAGTATCAGATGTCAGAGTTTTGGCCTTCTGTCTTCTTCATTAGAAGATGGAAGAAGGAAGACTTGATGGTTGACTCATGACAAATGTTCCTTCCATGCAAAGCAGAAGGAGGACATCAATGCTTCTTTGTTCTTCCTTCTGAAGGATTAAAGGTTAAAGGGTGAAGGCTCGAAGCCTGACCCCCAATGCCTTCATATCTATACATAGGCAAGGTTGAGGCTTCCCTCCTTCTTCAAGATAAGTATAAGATGAAAGCCCTGAAGGTTGAAGTCCGCCTAAGGGAAATAAATATTCTAAGTATGACAGACTTTGGGAGGTCAGATTTATGTGTTCTATCTTCTTCCTTTTGGAGGACAAAACACCGAAATCTTGAAGTCCAACAAAAGAAAAGAGACTAAGGCAAAAAAAGACAAAGGCTGAGGGATGAAGGCTGAAAACTGAAAGTCTAAAAGTTTGATTTTTTGGAGGTTGGGTTCCTGGCCTTCCACGTTCCTCCAATCACCTAGGAATGCATCGACAATGTCTATGTACACCTTTAATGTGAAATGGGTGGCCAAATTTAATGATTTTAATGCAATTGACGGGGTTGTTAAGGATTTTGGTGCCCAACATGTAGAGTGGTACAAACATAAGTCAAATGCCTCAAAATGGAGAAGGAGGATGATATACTAAGAATGTTGTCAATATTGGAAATGGTTAATTCCTTGAATGCATGCCATGATCATAGGGATACATAAATGCAGATTTTGTACTCAACATTAATGGGTTGCAGGCTAGGATTGTGTAGGTTGTTCAAATAGTGAAATTCTTTAATGCACAGAGGATGAATCATATAAGTTAGAGGTTGTAGGTGGGAAGGAGAGGATTAGAATCTTCCCTCATTTATTGACAATTTTTCTAGATACACCCGGGTATATTTTCTTAAACAAAACTATGAGATCTTTGAATCTTTTTAGGACTTCAAAGCTTTTGCATAGACACAGTATGTGAAGGGCCATCAAGATTCTATGTATAGACAATGGGTGGAGTATGTCAACCAGAGGGTTGAGAAGTTTTGTTCCTTAGATGGCATTGATCTTCAGCACACAATTCCCTATAGTCCACAACAGAATGGTGTCATAGAGAGAAAGAACAAGTCCTTGAAAGAGATGGCCAACTATATGATTCACTCCAAGTATATGGCACCTCATTATTGGGTAGAGGTCATCAATTGTGTGTCACATGTAGAATTGAGTTCCTCATTGATCTATGAAGGGGGTCACTCCTTTTCAAGCTTCAACTAGTCAGAAGCCCACAACAAAGCACTTTTGAGTGTTTAGTTCTCTTGCATGGGCCCACATTCTAGCAAAGAAACATAAGGCTATGGATCTGCAAAGCAAGCCTTACATATTTGTTGGGCACCCATATGGTGTCAAAGGCTACAAATTTCTTTATTCCACCACTCATGAGATATTCACCAAGAGGAGTATTTATTTTGACGAGGATGTTTCTAGTTCTTCTCCTACCAATTCTCCATCTACCACCACTTTGGAGACATTACAACATGATGATAGTTCTTTAGAGGATATTAACCCTCTGACACTTGATGAGGAGTCTTCTTCCTCTACTACAGTGTTCTCACAAGAAGTTTGGTCCACATATAGTGGAAGTTGTGGGCAAAGAAAAAATATCGACAGGAACAGGTGCCCATTTTTTTAAAAATGGGTACCCGTTTAGGAACAGGCACGCTAACCTAAATGGGTACTTGCTTAAGAATGGTTGCCAGTTCCATGAACAGGTGCCCGAGCCTAAAAGGCTACCCATTTAGGAATAGGTGCCCATTTCTAAACACATATTTGAATTAAAAAAAGCCTTGCGTGCTTATTTTTCCCATAGAAAAGGAACAGGTATATGGGTACTTGTTTTAAAATGGGTAACCATTTAGAATGGGTACCAAATGGGTACCCATTCGTAAAATCTTAGGCTTGAGAAAGGCATGGTAAGACAACCCCTATCCTTGGACCTACAAGTACAAGTCCATGTTCAGAGAAAGAGAAAAGACCGACTTTACCAATATGGTTGATGATGGTTTTTAAAAAAAAATTTATGAAATTAAAACCCATTATAGATGACAATGTTTAGTTTTCAAATATGTAATTTTTTTCGATTCAACTTGTTTTTATATTTATTAATTAATTCATGAGCAAACTGGTCCAAAAACTTGAAATGACAGGTGTTTGCATTTTTTAATAACTTTGAATTAAATTAAAAAAAACATTATATGTCATCAATATAAACATCATTCTTTACACAATTAAAAAATTCATTTTATGACTAGTTTTGCTCAAATTATGTTGGTTGTAAAGGAGATGTTTTCAAAAACAACAATTAGGGCCAACAAAATATTAATAAAAATAAAATATTTGTAAAGAAATTATAAAAAATATCCTCATCGAACTTCACTCTACTACACATCTTTCCCAAAAAGGATTTAGAAAAATACTTTTATTTAGGTTAAATTATGTTGGTTGTACACATGCATGGCATGGTCCAAAAAAAGTGACTTTTAAAAGTGGTTATTATGCAAGCCTATGAAAAACCAATTTGTACCATATGGGTATTAGAATAAATTACATATTTGAAAAATAAATTCAAAATACTACATTTCATATATTACTAGAATTTCTTAAGATTTTATGTGTAAGTGCTTCAAATTTTGACTCCAACTGGGAG
Source organism: Cunninghamia lanceolata (assembly GCA_027924645.1). Taxonomy (NCBI): domain Eukaryota; kingdom Viridiplantae; phylum Streptophyta; class Pinopsida; order Cupressales; family Cupressaceae; genus Cunninghamia; species Cunninghamia lanceolata. The sequence goes on from BSBN01000207.1 coordinate 4,690,847, forward strand.
AAATTTTAATTTTCAAGGAAAACACTTCCACTTTTTAGCCAAAAAGTGGATCCAACTTCTTGCACTAACCCTATAGATGATGATGATGATGAGGATTCATCTTCCTCCTCTCCTAATCAACATTCAAAGGGTGATGATTCTCCTCCAGACTTTCCTAGTGAGCTTCTTTGGTCTCATCAGAAATTGGAGTTAGTAGGTGATTGGGTTGGTGAGATCCTTTAGATTGTAGAAGAACAAGGTCATAGTTTTAGAAGGCTCCACATCTCTTCATTGCTTTGGCTTCTAATCCATAGTGTTTTTGGGAAGCTTCTGGTGTTCCCAAGTAGGATGTTGCTATGCAAGAAGAGTTCAATTCCTTGGAAAGGAACCACACTTGGGATCTTGTCCTTTCTAAGGGAAGGAAATTTGTTCAATGCAATTGGATCTATCAAATATAATTTACTATAGATGGGTGAGTTGATAAGCATAAGGCTCACCTAGTTGCCAAAGGATTCTCCCAAGTTCCTAGGATTAACTACTTTGATACTTTTGCGCTAGTTGCTAAAATAAATTCCATCCAACTTGTCCTTGTTATTATTGCAGCCCATCATTGGGAAGTTGATTAGATGGATGCAAATCGTGATTTTTCTCATGGTGACCTCTAAGAAGAGATATACATGGAGCAGCCATAGGGGTTAATTTAGGATCCTTCACTTGTTTGTCATCTTTGAAAGTCTCTGTATGGCCTCAAACATGCCCCTTAGGCTTGGTATGCCAACATGGATTCCTTCCTTATATTGGTTGGGTTCACTCGATGCCATTCTAATCCAAATGTTTATATTTTGTAGTAGGATGATACTCTCACCTTCCTTGTTCTATATGTTGATGACTTATTGCTCACAAGGAGTTCCTCATCCACCATCAAGGTAGTTAAAACTACCCTTCATGATCATTTTTTGATGTCAAACTTGGACCTTTTCCAATACTTCTTGGGTATTAAGATTACTTTGTCTTCATCTGGTATCTTCATTACACATCCCAAGTATGCACTTGATATGCTATCTAGATTTTGCCTGGCTAATTGTAAGCCTACACCGACTCCATTTTTATTAGGGGTCAAACTTGAGGCTCACTATACTTCACCATTGGTGGATGCAACCTTGTTTCACTAATTAGTTGGGTGTCTCACATACTTTCAACTCACATGAGGCCTGATCTGTCATATGCTATGGGTATGGTTGGTGTAGGAGCTCCACAGTTTAATCATTGTGTTGGCTATTTCCTAGTTGGTTTTCATGTTATTTTGTTTTTCTCTAAGGCTTTGAAAGCCATTTTGATGTTTTGAAATAAAGACTTAGTCATTTAGATCTACTAGTCCATGAGGATGTTAGTAAGGCCTATTTTATAGGAATGCTTCTTTTAGAAACTTGGTATTTTATAAAAAATAGCCACTTCCATCGTTTCACTACCTTTCATGGGTAGTTGTATGGAAAGTAGGGAAGTGGAAAGGTTAGGAAAACTTCCTATAAACATCAATTTGTATAAACATGCCAAAATGAAATGGAGAGGAGTTTTATAAGGTAAAAACTATGTTTTTTTGCTTTTTGTTGAAAACAGCCATTCTGTATGGCCTGGTACAGACTGCTAAGGGAATAAGGTTTAAAAAATGTTTTAGATCTTTGAAGTAGCTCCCATTTGCATGTAGTCTAAGCTCTTGAAACATTTTGTGGTGTTTATTTCATTCCATTTTGTAAAAGCCGGTTTAAACCCTCCTTATCTAGGGTTGTGAGATAGAATAGAGCATTTTTCCTCTGTCCTCTGAAGGTGATCAGTCATTTTCAGTGAGATGGAGGAAAATAGATTAGTTTTCATGTTTTTGATGTTTGTTTGGTTGCTCTCCTCCCTCCATAGTGTGTGGTATGCCTCTAACTAGTCAAAAACAGTGACTAGTTAGCTTTATAAAGGCAGAAGACAGCAAGAATACAAGGACAATTGAATATTTGATCAAATGGTGGTTGATCTCTGTGTTTTGGAAGGAAGGTAGACCTGCATAGGAGCCCAACTGATCCAGGCAAAGGGTCTTTGATACATACTTTTCTTCTAACCTCAACTAGATTGGTTTCTAGAAGAAAAAAGATAGTTTGCTGACAGAAATAACAGTCTATTGTCCTAATCCATGGTGACAGAGTATGGTTCTGTACTTTTGCAACAAGCAATGAATCCATCTTGGATGGTTGGATGAGTATAAGGTCTGTATGATCATTGGAAGGTCTAAGGATTTGGTTTTGTGTGGTTCATTCTTAAGACATACAAAGAAGTAGTCTCCTTTGACACTGTCATAGGACAGTCACATAGTAATTTGCTGTCCTTTGTCCTATATAATACAGTGTGGGTCTGCATGTGAGTAAATGGTTGCTTTTCACATTGGGTATTTAGTATGCATTAAGCACTGATGGTCATTTGAGGCATTTGAGAAGTTATTGTGGGTTGAATCAATTCTATAAGGTTTAAGCCTTCTTCAAACACTGTCCTAGAACAGTCTTACTGTTGTTGCTATCCATTGCTCTGAGGAATACTGAAATTAGTCTTTTTGGTCAGAAACCTCATGATAGTCATGTTTTCTTGACAAGTATGTGTTAATAGTCATGTGTGGACACTGTTGGTAGAGGTGTGGGTAGTAGGTTGTGAGTTCTTAAAAGGTGGATTGTTAGATAGGTTGGATTGAGCAGTGACTCTCCAAGGTGAGGGATGGATAGCCTGTGAGGAGGACACTAGATAGTGGTCCTAGGCTAGGTCAATCTTAGGAATAGCCTTGTGTAGGCTTTGTCTTCACAAACACTTTTATTAATATCTTAAAGAGTGCATTGAGATCTAAGTTCATTGAGAGAATCTTATCCACTATTACTCTACCCTCTGCATCATATTGGTATCAGAGCTAATATTCTGATTGGAAGCAAGTGTATGTCAGAAGAGGAAATTGAGACAGAGGCTAGTACAATGCCTCCCAAGACAATGAGTCAAGATGCCATCAAGAAGTTGGTGGAAGAGATGGTTGAAGCAAGATTGCGAGAAGCAAGATTGCAAGAAGCAAAATTGCAAGAAGAAAAATTGCAAGAAGAGAAGAAGTCTAAGGGCAAGACCAAAGAAGAGGGAAGTTCTTTTGACACAAATGAAGAAATAGAGGTAGAAGAGGATCCTCTAGAGCAGGATATGTCTGTAGATCAGAAAGCCTTCTTGAATGCACTTAAGGGTGCTCATGGAGACAGTGGTGATCCCAAGAAGGATGTGCCTACCTTTCATGGCAAGTTGGATGGAGATGTTCTCACCGACTGGATAGAAGCTATGTGCAACTTCTTTGATTACAATGAGTTCAATAACAGAAAAAAGGTCAAGTTTGCCAAGACAAGGCTAAGAGGTTCTGCACTTGTATGGTGGAACTATATGCAGAGTGAGAAGGAGAAGATTGGGAAGAGTCCCATCATTAAATGGGGTAGAATGGTGGCTATGCTTGGAAGCAAGTTCATGCCACCTAACTATGAGATTCAAATCATAAGGAGGTTTCAGAGTTTGAGACAAAAAGACATGGATGTGGTTGCCTACACAAAAGAATTTCATAGACTTAGTATGAGGGCCAATCATAATGAAGATGAAAAAGGGATGGTGGCTAGGTACCTGAATGGACTGAAATACAATCTGCAAGATAAGATAAGTTTAGTGTTACCAAAGATAGTGGATGAATGTTTCTTATTGGCCTCCAAAGCAGAAGAAAAGCTGAGAAGGAAGGGTGAACAAAGTGCCAGAGGTAGAGGTGGCAGAAACCTAAGAGGAAGAGGCAATTTTGGCCTTGGACAGTTCAACAAAACTGAAAATAATAGTCAGCAAGAAACACAATCAGAAATAGAGCATAGAGGAGGCTTCAGAGGACAAAGAAGTCATAATGTCAGGGGCAGAAATGGTGGAGGAGGTAGAGGACCAGGAGTCTTCACTGGAAGATGTTATGGCTGCAACCAAGTTGGCCATACAATGAACAAATGTCCAGGGAAAGCCAACAACTCTCATGACAGTGGGAAGAAAAATCAGTTAGTGAAAGATGATGATTGTGAAAGTGTGAATTCACCAATGGGAAGTGCCGCACCTATTCTAGATGGAGAGAGTATGATGATCAAAAGGGCTATGTTGAAGATGCCCTTGAAGCAAGAGCCCCCTCAGAGAAAGAATCTTTTTATAACCCAAGGCCTAGCCTATGGGAAACTCTGCAAAATCATAATGGATTCAGGGTCTACTGAGAATGTGGTATCCACTGAGATGGTTGAGAAGTGCAAGTTGAAAAGGCTACCTCGTATCAGTCCTCACAAGATCTCCTGGTTAAACAAGAACCAAAGTTTCATGGTGGAGGAATAAACTTGGGTTGAATTTGCAATTGGTGACTACCAGGACAAAGTGCTATGTGAAATCACCCCTATGGATGCATGTCACCTGCTTCTTGGCTGCCCATGGTAGTATGATGTTAAAGCTCAGCATGATGGTGAGAAGAACACTTATATCATCACCAAGAATGGAAGACCATTCAAGATGGATCCTATGTTGGAGCAGCCCAGGGGGAAGGAAAATAACAGTAGTGTCATGTTGGTGAATCGCAAAGAGTTCCTAAACATCTTGAAGGAGAATGACAATCAGGGGTATGCCTTGGTCATGAAGCCCAAGAGTGGATCAGAACAGCAAGATCAAAAATAGAAGGAGATTCCATTGGAAGTGCAGCAACTTCTAGATAAGTATCAAGACCTTGTGGTAGAGGAAGTTCCCAACTCCTTACCACCCATGAGGGATATTAGTCATCAAATTGACTTAATACTTGGTGCTACATTGCCTAACAAGGCTGCATACAAGCTGACTCCATAGCAAAATGAAGAGGTGGCAAGGCAAATTCAAGATCTCCTAGAGAAAGGGCTGATTAGGAAGAGTCTAAGTCCTTGTGCAGTTCCAAGTGTACTTGCTCCTAAGAAGGATGGAAAATTGAGGTTGTGCATAGATTCTAGGGCCATAAACAAGATCACCATAAGGTACAGATTCCCAATGCCAAGGATTGAAGATCTCTTGGATTATTTGGGAGGATCGTGCTATTACTCAAAGATTGATTTAAAATCTGGATATCATCAAATCCAGATCAGACAGGGAGATGAATGGAAGATTTTTTTCAAGACCAATGAAGGTCTTTATGAATGGCTTGTTATGCCATTTGGTCTTAGCAATGCACCAAGTACATTTATGTGCCTGATGAATGAGGTATTAGTTGAATTCATTGGTAAATTTGTTATTGTTTATCTTGATGACATACTAATCTTCAGCAGGACAAGAGAAGACCATGTGAAGCATGTTGGTCAGGTGTTGGAGAAGCTACATGAGCACAAGTTGATGATCAACTTAGACAAATGTGAGTTTATGAAAACTGAACTTGTATACCTAAGATTTGTCATTTCTAATGGTTGTTTGAAGATGGATCCCTCTAAGGTTGAGGCTATTCTCAGTTGGCCTACCACAAAAATAGTGGGAGATGTAAGAAGTTTCCATGGATTGGCAACTTTCTATAGGAAGTTTATCAGAGGTTTCAGTCACATTAGTGCTCCCATCCTCAACACCATCAAGGGTGGAGTCAAATGTAGATTCTAGTGGACAAAGGAAGCTGATGATAGTTTTGAGTTGTTGAAAACAAAGGTGGCTGAGTTACCTACCTTAGTACTCCCTAATTTTGATAAGGTGATTGTTGTTGAGTGTGATGCAAGTCAGCAAGCTATTGGTGTTGTTCTCATCCAAGAAGGACATCTAGTGGCATTCTTTTTAGAAAAGTTGAATGAAGCCAAGCAAAGGTATTCTACCTATGACTTAGAACTCTATGCAATGGTGCAAGCTCTTAAGAAATGGAGACATTATTTTCTGCCCAGAGAATTTATTGTGTTTATTGACAATCATGCTTTAAGCTTTCTAAACAATCAAGAAAAATTGAACCATAGACATGTTAAATGGATGGAACAACTACAAGTTTATACCTTCACAATTAAGCACAAAAGAGGTGTCTCTAATAAGGTGGCTGATTGAGTAGGAGGTTGCTTCTTGTTCATGAAATTCAGTTAGAAAGCATGGGTATTGACTATTTAAAGGAGCTATATAAAGAAGATTCTAATTTCAAAGAGGCTTATGATGTTTGTATGAACTTGGCTAACACATTCCATGGAGAGTATGCAGATTTTGTTTTGTAGGATGGCCTCTTGTTTAAGGGCAATTTGTTGTGTGTCCCTAAGTGCTCCATGCGGGACAACATCATCAAGGAGAAGCATAATGGTTCTTTAGGAGGACATTTTGGCTTAGACAAGACACTAGAACAAGTCACAAGGTTCTATTTTTGGCCAAAGGTGCAATCAGATGTGAGAAAATATGTAGCTAGTTGTGCAATCTGTCAAAGAGCCAAAGGTGTGTCTTCAAATGCAAGTCTATACCAGCCCCTTCCCATTCCCAACAGACCTTAGGAAAGTATCAGCATGGATTTTGTGCTTGGGTTACCCAGGACTGCCAGAGGGGTGGATAGTGTGTTTGTCATTGTTGATAGGTTCAGCAAGATGGCTTATTTTGTGCCATGTAAATGCACAAATGATGCATCTCATGTTGCATGTCTATTTTTTAGAGAGGTAGTAAGGATACATGGTTTACCATTGTCCATTGTAACTGACAGAGATTCTAAGTTTGTAGGTCACTTCTGGAGGACCTTGTGGAAGAAGCTGGGCACACAGTTGTCCTTTTCATTAGCCTACCATCCACAAACTGATGGTCAGACTGAGGTGGTTAATAGATCACTTGGAAACCTTCTAAGGTGCCTTACAAAGCAACATGGTTTGGCATGGGACTTCGTTATTAGTCAGGCTGAATATGCCTACAATGATTCAAGGAATAGGAGCACTGGCAAAAGTCCTTTTGAGATAGTTTATGGCTTTCATCCAAGAGGGCCACTTGAGCTGAAGGATCTCCAAGGTTCGGATAGAAGGAGTACACTTGGTGAAGAGCTTTCTGCCTCCATGAAAATAGTCCATGATCAAGTCAAGTTACAACTAGAAAAATCAGTCACAAAGTACAAGGAAAAGGAAGATTTGAAGAAAAGAGAAGTATAGTTCAAAGTTGGTGACTTAGTTATGGCATATCTGAGGAAAGAAAGGTTAACAAAGGGTCAGACAACTAAACTTCTGATGAAGAAGATTGGGCCATGCAAAATAGTGCACAAATTCAGTCCAAATGCATATGAGATTGAGCTACCAGCTGGCCTTGGTATCTCTCCAATTTTTAATGTTTGTGATCTTTTTCCTTTCAGACCTCCATTTCTTGGTGAAAGTGGATTAGACGTGGTGGCTGAAGATGCTGATTGGATCAAGGATTTGCCTCCAAGCAAACCTTTACAGTTGGAGTGCATTCTAGATTCTAAGGTTGTCAAGAAGACTCAGAGAGGTGTCTATAAAGACTACTTGGTGAAATGGAAGGATCTTCCTAATTCAAAGGCCACCTGGATGACTGAAGCAGATATCTTGAAGCATGGCATAACACTTCAACAGTTGGCAACTCAAGGGACTTGAGTTCTTCCTACAGGGGGAGTATGGTGCAGGAGCTCCACAGTTTAATCATTGTGTTGGCTATTTCCTAGTTGGTTTTCATGTTATTTTGTTTTTCTCTAAGGCTTTGAAAGCCATTTTGATGTTTTGAAATAAAGACTTAGTCATTTAGATTGACTAGTCCATGAGGATGTTAGTAAGGCCTATTTTATAGGAATTCTTCTTTTAGAAACTTGGTGTTTTATGAAAAATAGCCACTTCCATCATTTCACTACCTTTCATGGGCAGTTGTATAGACAATAGGGAAGTGGAAATGTTAGGAAAACTTCCTATAAACATCAATTTGTATAAACATGCCAAAATGAAATGGAGAGGAGGAGTTTTATAAGGTAAAAACTGTGTTTTTCTACTTTTTGTTGAAAACAACCATTCTGTACGGCCTGGTACAGATTGCTAAGGGAATAAGGTTTGAAAAATATTTTAGATATTTGAAGTAGCTCCCATTTGCATGTACTATAAGCTCTTGAAACATTTTGTGGTGTTTGTTTCATTCCATTTTGTAAAAACTAGTTTAAACCCTCCTTATCTAGGGTTGTGAGATAGAATAGAGCATTTTTCCTCTATCCTCTGAAGGTGATCAGTCATTTTCGGTGAGATGGAGGAAAATAGATTAGTTTTCATGTTTTTGATGTTTGTTTGGTTTCTCTCCTCCCTCCATGGTGTGTGGTATGCCTCTAACTAGTCAAAAACAATGACTAGTTAGCTTTACAAAGGTAGAAGACAACAAGAATACAAGGACAGTCAAATATTTGATCAAATGGTGGTTGATCTTTGTGTTTTGGAAGGAAGGTAGACCTGCACAGGAGCCCAATTGATCCAGGCAAAGGGTCTTTGATTCATACTTTTCTTCTAACCTCAACTAGATTGGTTTCTAGAAGAAAAAAGATAGTTTGCTGACAGAAATAATAGTCTACTGTCCTAATCTGTGGTGACAGAGTACGGTTCTATACTTTTGCAATAGGCAATGAATCCATCTTGGATGGTTGGATGAGTATAAGGTCTGTATGATCATTGGAAGGTCTGAGGATTTGGTTTTGTGTGGTTCATTCTTAAGACATACAAAGAAGTAGTCTCCTTTGACACTGTCATAGGACAGTCACATAGTAATTTGCTATCCTCTATCCTGTATAGTACAGTGTGGGTCTGCATGTGAGTAAATGGTTTTTTTTCACATTGGGTATTTAGTATGCATTAAGCACTGATGGTCATTTGAGGCCTTTGAGAATTTATTGTGGGTTGAATCAATTCTATAAGGTTTAAGCCTTCTTCAAACACTGTCCTAGAACAGTCTTACTGTTGTTGCTATCCATTGCCCTGAGGAATACTGAAATTAGTCTTTTTGGTCAGAAACCTCATGATAGTCATGTTTTCTTGACAAGTATGTGTTAATAGTCATGTGTGGACACTGTTGGTAGAGGTGTGGGTAGTAGGTTGTGAGTTCTTAAAAGGTGGATTGTGCAGATAGGTTGGATTGAGCAGTGACTCTCCAAGGTGAGGGATGGATAGCCTGTGAGGAGGACACTAGATAGTGGTCCTAGGCTAGGTCAATCTCAGGAATAGCCTTGTGTAGGCTTTGTCTTTACAAACACTTTTGTTAACCTCTTAAAGAATGCATTGAGATCTAAGTTAATTAAGAGAATCTTATCCACTATTACTCTACCCTCTGCATCAATGGTCTCCAGGTTCATGTAGGAGCCACATGAGTTGCATTGGAAAGTAACTAAGTGGATTCTTCCCTATGTACAGGGCACTCACAGTTATGGGATTCACTATGCAATGACCATGGATATTGACTTGGTGGAACATATAGAATCAAATTGGGTAGGTGATTCTCAAGATAGCAAGTCTACTTTAGGGTATTGCTTCTCACTTGTTTCTAATCCAATTTCTTGGTCAAGCAAGAAGCAATTTGCAATTTCTCTTTCATCTACATAGGTTGATTATTAAGGAGTAGTTAGTGCTACTACTAAGGCCATTTTGCTTCAAAACATTCTCACTAAGTTTGGTATTCCCCTCTAGAAGCCTACAATCATTTTTTGTGACAACTAAAGTGTGATCCAAATCTGTCACAATTTGGTCCATCACCAATGGACCAAACACATTGAGATCCACATGCACTACATTCAAGAATTGATTCATGAGCAAGTCATTGCTCTCAGGTACTATCCTACATCAAAGCAGATAACAAACATATTCACCAAACCCTTCATTGAGAGTAAGTTCCTTCATTTGAAAGCTTTGTTGGGGGTGCAGTAGGTGTCCACTTTAAGGGGGCTTCTTAGTACTCTTTTCTCTCTCTATTTTGGGGGGTGTTCTCTCTATTTGTGGGGGGACTTCTTCTCTTTGATGGGAAATTCTTTGTACATGGGTACCTCATCAAACTTCATTTGTCATAACCCATCTTTCCACCCAACTAAGCTACACTTACGAAGGGTGTTAGTATAGGATTTTATTTTCCTAGTGGGTTATTTATTTTCCCTATTTCCTAGGTTTTTCCTACACTTTTATTAAGCTTTCTTAGGTTAAATAAAGTGAGTTTACTTAGGTGAGTGGGTCATTTGATGTGTCACCATCCTATAAGGAAGTTACATTTACTATGTTTTGGTTAGTTTTTCCACCTCTACCCCTCTCCCTGGTCTATATAAACTCACTACCTAGCTTGTATTATGAATATTTTATGGTTATTCTATCAGTCTTTGGTGTAGCTTCTTTAAGCTATTAATGTAATTCTATCATCCTAACATTTGCATATCGTTTAGAGTCATTGGTTTGCATTGTTTATGATTTTTCCAGTTTATGTAGTGTAGAATTTCTCTTATAAAGTTCTTGGGTTATCAATCTATTTCAAATTTCTAACAATATAGATACTAGTTAGATGGAGTAGTATGAGATTTTCCTAAACTTTTTTATAATTTTATCTTGTAAATTATCTATTTTCATGACATTCTCTTCATTTTACTATTGTGATCTTCAAGCATATGTCAATCAAAGTGTATGTGATATATGACTGAAAACAAATCTTGGTTCACATTCTTGTTTCTCATAGAAACTAACATGGTATTAAACCTTGGTTGTTTGGTAAAGTTTATTTTATTGTCCTATTATTTGATAGATTTGGGGGTAATTAATGCTAATATTTTTCTTAAAAACTCAATATGCTCTTATCTTACATCCTTGGATGATCTGGAGAATTAGAATAGTTTGACATAAAAATAGGCATCTAGTAATCAATCATAGTTTTTAGTGATTTTGGGTGTATATGACATTTTTCATAACCTTGGAAGTATTTCCATCTATCTTATTATGTCTAGAAGGCTCAAGAAAGTTAGATCTAATTTTTGTTTCATTCAAATTAGAGACTGAGAAGTGGAGCTTCATCTAGGCTTTTTTATTGTTAACTTGGATTTTATAGGTGACATTTTTTTAGGCATGTTGGGAAAATTTTTAGTACACCATTGCATTCAGAAGGTCCAAAAACTCTTATTTCCATATAAAATTTGTTAGTTTTCAAGTTTATGGTTTAGAGGAGGTTGAATTTTTATACCTAGCACTATTCATTTATATGGTTGTACTATCATACTTTCTATACTTGTGTACAAAGATATTTGCTATTGTGTAGTACTAACATCATTATATAGATTGCTAACATCATCACTTCCAAAATTAATCCTCTCCATTGGCTATTTTGATTTTCCACCCCAACTTTGGAAGGGCATATCTCATTCATTTGGACTCAAAATTAGGTGTAATTTTTTTTTTGGGGGGGGATTTTTTCATAAGCTACATGTTAGTGTGATTGGTTTTTAGATTTGACTCATCTAATATCTAGAATTTGAGTTTTATTAGATATTTTATTGTCTAGTCATACTTTTTGGAACTTAAAACACAACTTTCACAAATGAGCTCCTTTTTTAGTCACATTTTATAAAGTTGGTATTTTTGAGTTCCACATAGTGGTGTAGTTTTTTGTTCCTATTTTATACACATATTACTTTCAATGTTTTGGCCACTTTTGGGTTTGTAAAAACTCTGTTACTTTGGTATTTTACATTATAACACACATTGAAATAAAGTGCCAAACATTGTAATTTCTTGGGGGGTCATTTCACATATAGTATTAGGGGTTCCTTGTGTGTGTTTCTTATCTTGTAGTGTATATCTCTTCCTTTTTACATTATGGATTCTTTAGCACTAGCTTCAACTCTAATACTAATAGCATACAACTCTTTTGAATGGAAGTGTAAAATGATGATTTTTCTAAAAATTAAAAGCTATTACAAATATGTAATGAAAACTCTACCTAAACATATTGATGAAGATAAAAAGATTATTTATGGGAGATTAAATGCGAAGAGGTTGTTGGATATTTGTGTCTTGTTCTATCTTTGAATTTGCTATTTCATGTCGAGACCTTAAACACACCTATTGAAATCTTGGATACTTTATCTGTTTTGCTTGGAAAACAAAATGAAGTGATAGGTCATCTCTTAGAGAATAAACACATAAGTCTTAATCCCTACAATTTTTATAGAACTCAAGATTTCTTTAACAATTTTAAAAGCCTTAAAAAGTAGTTGCAGTAGTGTGTGATTGAGAAAGAGGGCATATATATAATTCTTGCCATTCTATCTAATATCAAGTTTTGATTATTCTATATTTGTCTCTACTTTTCATGCTACAAAATGTGCTCTTGGTATAAATTTTAAATGCATACCTCTAATGATTTTTTTTATCTCTCTCATAATGGAGCAAGACAAACTTATTCAAATGGAATCCCTTAATCCTTTTAAGTCACATGCCTTGCTAACTCACTAAGACACAAAATAATAGAAGTGTTAGTGTAGGTTTTTATTTCCTAGTTGGGTTATTTATTTTCCCTTTATTCCTAGGTTTTTCCTACACCTTTTATTGATCTTGCTTAGGTTTATAAAGCTTGTTTAATTGAGTGGATTATGAGGTGTCACCTTCCTACAAATAAGCATCCATTAGCTATCTTTGGAAGTTACTTTTCAATCTTTAGTTCGATAGATGGTTGCTTCCTATTGGTTGGTGTTGCCACCTCCACCCTTTCTCTTTTCTATATAAACATGCTACCTAGCTTGTATTTTTCATTTGCAATACTCTTGTGGATACTAACTCTATGTTGTTATTTTGATCTTCTATCATTTGCTTTCATAGTTTAATATCTATTCATTTGTACTAGTTTTTTAGGTTATTCATCTTTTCAGATTCTAACATGGTATCAACTCTTTTCTAATGCAGAATAGATTTTAGTTTCCTTATTTGAGATATTTCAGGTTGGGGGGGGTGCTAATACAATTTGTTGCAGGTTTTCCCAAAAGCTTAGTATGCACTTCTCTTTCATCTTTAGATGATCTAGAGAAACATAAAAGTTTGACAAAAACTTTTTAACCTCTAGGTTTTGCATATGTGTTTTGTGAGATATGGGTGATTGTTGTTGACCCCTTTGACATTGGTTTGGCATTGATGTCACTATGGTCTTTTACCTTGATGCATATTTGAAAGGCATATAATGTTGGTTGATATTTAATGACATTTGGTTATCATTGTCATTCTACTAAGGAAATTTTTTTTATCAAATTCATACACAATGGTATTTGTGGTTTTAATATGCAATGTGATAAAAGTCATAAGTTAAGGTTGTTTTTATTTGATGACCTACCTAGAAAGTCACAGGTGTTTAAGGAAATATTGAAAGTAATTTATTACATTGTATCTACTGACCCCTTCTAGGGTTACTGATTCAGTAGGGTAAGGATGTATAATGTGGAAAACAAAAGAAATATAAAGTATAATGTAAAGTTAGACATTGGTGAATAGATCAGTGGACTTAATGTTTCAAAATTTGGGAACATTCATCATGATTCGTAGCTTGGAGAACTACAAGTTTTCGGTGACAGTCAAGGATTCACTTGTGTAGTTGGGATTTGTAAGTTACTTTTAGTTTCAAGTTATAACTACCAAGGTATGGTCATTTTGCACTTTACCAGATTAATGGTTTCTATTTATCTGAGATTATTGAGCTCAGGTTTTGGATAAGATGATGGTATGAAAATATTGAGACATCAAGAGTTATTTATGCTTTAAGTTGCTTTATTTATACTGCTCAAAAGTCTGTGCTTTAAAGATTTGTTAAAATAAGAACAGTTAGAAGTTAATATATTTTGTGTTTTCTAAACTTCAAAATTAATGAAGCTTATAGAACACAAAATATGTTAAGGCAGAAAATTGCCATGAGCCTTAAAGAAACAGAGTAATCCTCTATCTATTACTCTTTATCTTGATTCTTGTTTTGGAATGCCAGTGAGGTAGTTGTTAATGAAATTCCAGTGAGGCAGTTGATTTGAAATGCCAGTGAGGTAGTTATTAACTTGAAATGCCAATGAGATAGTTAGTTTGATTAAGCTAGTGAGGCACAAAAAGTAGCCAGTGAGGCTTTGTAATCAGTGGGTTTTGATTAAGCTAGTGAGGCATTTTCTTGAGTGGTTTTTTATCCCTATGAGGGTTTTCCACTCTTGAAAATATTGTGTTATGGTTCTTTTGTGTTTTATGTGGTTATCTTGATTCATGCAATTTAGTCTTGTAGCTTCATTTATGTACCTTGCAACATATAAGTTTTTAATGTGGTTTAAGAATTAGATATTGACTATCACATTTGGTTACACTTTTGAAATTGAACATTCAATGATTACAAAAAAATGAAGTGTTTTGGAAAACTATTGAGTTGTAGTTGATTATTCAAACACTGATTCACCCCCCTCTCAGTGTTTCTCGTACTCCAATAATTGCAACTTTCTATTATATACTAACAGCATTTTTGGCTATTCCAATGTGTCCAGGAGGCTTGAGAAAGTCAGATTTGGCTTTCATTTCACCAAAATCAGAGATCATTTGACACAGTTGTGGAACAAGGGTTTTAAGCTCAAATCTAGAGGACATCTTCTATTCAGAGCATTTTCAAGCCAAAAGGACCTTGCCATTGCATCCGAAAGGCCTTGTAGGTGAATTTTCATATATAATATGCCCAGGTTCGGCGGTGGGAGTCAGAAAGACAATTTTTTGCTGGAAGGCAATTTTGTCCCTCAGTATGCAGATATGTTTGCTTATTTTGTAAAAAATCTACAAAAATAAAAAAACATTGTAAATTTTTTTTAAAAACAATTATAAAAAATGTTGAAAACACTTTATATCTTGTGCTTTAAAGCACTTTTTTGAAGGGCCTCAAGGCCCATGTGAGGCTTCAACCCATGTTGGAGCTTCGACCCCACTTAGGAGCCTCGGCTCCTTTAAGAGGTCGTGGCCCCCTTAAGGGTCCGCCACCCCCTCTTGGTGTGGCTTGGGGTGTGGTGAAAGAGTAGATTAGGTTTAAATTAACTTAGGTGTATATGTTAATTTTCATTTGAGCATTTATCAAGTAATTAGTTCTTTTGGGGTTTATTTAGATTTTTTTTAGCAACTTCTTTCCAAGGAGACAACATTTAGATACATTTAGCCCTTTTTAAAATATTAGGGATTTAATGAATATTCCAAAGGATAATGATCATTATGACTTTATAATTTGGCAATAAAGTGAATAAGCGAATAAAATAATTAAAATAACCAAGTTCAATCTTGATAAAAAATGAATGGGTGTTGAAATATTTACTACATCTTTAAGTAAGAATTTATGTAATCATAGTTAAATTAGTATTGTTGGATTTCTATGTTACTACATAGTTCTATGTTTTGGTTGGTCATAATCTTGTCTTATTCAAAAAATACATTGTGGCTTAAAGCATTATTATAGTTGCAAATTTAATTGCATTTAATGTTGGTTGCTTGGATAATTTATTATAACTATGCATTTAATTATCTTTCATGTTAGAAATTCATTTCTAGTTGTGGGTGTAGGTCATGCCTTGGAGGTGTGACTATCCAACTCCACCTAGGATCCTAGAGGGAGGGTACACCTCATGAAGGTTCTCTCTAAAGGCATCTCATAAGGTGATGCCTTACCCTAAATTAAGTCACCTTCACCTACATAGGGGTGTGAAATGAGTTTTACAATGTTCCATCCATTTTGTTTTTCCTTCCCTTGTGTGAGTTGGTTTGCTCTCTATTACGTTGCACATGCAATGATGCGGAGTGCACATGTATATGCTATAACAACTCTCGTGTTCGTATTTTGATTTTGTTTATCTTGGATGGATTTCGATGATTGTATACCTTGTATTGGATTATGCGTCCTGTTACTATTTTAATATTGGCACCAGTGATGTGCAATCTTGATACTATTATGATGTGGCATGATTATTACCTATGATGGATTTCATGCTTACAAGATTTATGTTGCTTCGGCTATATAATATATGTATATGCACAAGTACCTTGACGTGTGCTTGGAGTGTTGCAGGTACTGAGTATTGACTCTGCCTAGATTCACAGACCTGAGCATACTCTTATTATCCCCGATGGTGGTTACTGGAGATAGTCATAGGCCCTATTCCCTACCCTATCTCACTACACCTAGTTAGTACAGTGTTCCTGTGGTTGTCTTACCATCTGGTTACCTTGCGGTAATGTTTGGATTGCCTGTCTAGTTGTATGAGGTTTACTAGTTTGTCTTGTTGGAGTTTTCTGTCATGGTTCTCGTGAATCTTCTTGTGGCTATATATATTTGTTGTTGGTATTTTGATGTGGTTTCATTGAGCCTTTTACGTGGTTTCAATATGGAATTTTATTATATTGGATTAAATGGTGATTTAAATGGTTTAACCATGTGGTTTTAATATGTTATTTTAAGTGATTTTATTCATTATTATGAATAAATGATATATTTCATTTATTCATTTCAAATGATTTTATTAATTCATTGTGTGAGCTCTTATAGCCGTAATTAAATCTTGTTTGGGGAGCTTGATATTTTAAATAGTAGTTGTGTTTTGAGGAAGGAGTGTAGTCTTCCTACCTTCCTGCGTAGCCCATCGAGATGCCACAACTTGGGAGATAGTGGCCAACTCACATAGAATCACCCACACTTACCCGCTCCTTAAAGGATTTGCCTCTTATTGTTAAGAGATCATTATGCAAATAAGAATAGTTTCATAGTGCGCTTGGGAGTTAGAAGGAATTAGGAGTCTTTATTTTTTTACCAGTGGCATCCTAAGCAAGTCAACTCAACCTCTTAAGACATACCAACTTTGTTAGGGGGGTTGCCCATTTTTGGTGGGATGTGGGGGCATAAAGAAAGGTAGATTTTAACTCTTACCAGGATTGCGATGGCTCTTGGGGGAGGAGTTGGTGAGTTCATTTAAGACATCAAGAAAATATCTATGGGAGGGTAATGGAATTAAGGAAAGTCAATCACTTGGAAAAGGGAGGAGACTCTCTATTTTTGCTAGGGAAAAAACCAAAAACGTGGGGAAAAAAATAGAGCAGCTCGTGAGAGAAAGAGGAGTGCAACCAGAAACAACCAGGCGAGCATATCTATTTGCTTGACTTGAGGTGAGGTGTAGGGGAGTGCGACTAGATTAGGTACACTACATCAGTTCTTTGATTTTTTTTCTAGCACAAAAACTAAAATCTACTTGTTGTGATTTCCTTAATCATGGCAAACTGAAACTCCATTATTGTCATTCTAAAAGCATATACAAAATTTATTTCAATGCAAGATATTTGCATTTCCTCAAGTTCCTTGTATCATTTTCTCCAATGAAAAATTATGTCCTTTATTTGTTTGGTATAAGGGTTTTCAAGAAAGATCATAAGTTTTCTGATTTTAGTTTTTAGGTAAAAAAAATAGAGAGGGTTTGTTTTGATAGAGAATATAATTGAGGGCAGCCATACTAGGGATGCAATGATAGAGATTGAAGAGATCTAAGTCCCATGAAACCCTTTTTGTTGTATGATGATTCATGTGCATAGATTTTCATTTCAACTTTTCTAAAAAAAAACTTAGCGGCCTCTTGTTTTGGTTATTATAGTTATTTTCTGCTAAACCTCTAGCCTAATGGAAACAATGGTTTGAGCTAAAGAATATTATGGCACTAAAATACCTTAGGAACATCAACCTATGTTTTGCATCAAAATTTGTTCACATAAATTCTAATTAAGAAAAGTTGTCCTGCAACACAAGGATCTAAGGGAATTACTGTAGAAAGAAATGATTAAAATTTCTATTTTGTAAGTCTTTTTAACAGTGTACTTTGCTATGTTAGATATGGTTGACAATACGTAATTTTAGGCTGTGAGTAGCCTTGCAATACCATTTTCTATCTTTTTCTTATGTCCATGCATTCCTTTGTGAATCATGACCAAATTGGGGTCACTAGAGTTATTAAACAACTGATCTAATTGATAAAGGATTGTTTTTAATAAAATTACACTGTCCATGAAAGCTTTCATCTTGTAAATCATTTGTCTTCATTTTAAAATTTACAATTCAGTATTTTAGTCATTCTTTTGGATTCCTCATTTTGTTAAATGAGATAAACTAGGTCTAGGCATTAGAATGGTCATTTGGAGTGGCTCTCTATGGGCCTGCAGCCCGCAAGTGGCTGCAAGGGGAATTAGTAGTAGAGTTATAGTAATAAGTGATAACTGAATAAAACACATTAAGGTAAAAACACTAATAAGATAATGAGACCTCATGCATGGACTTGACCACTTGTAAAGGCTAAGGATGCAATGAGAAGGCCTATCCGTCTGTAGGGCGTCAAGCTATCCATCTACGGGGTGTTGATTTGGGCATGATTGAGTCTCCTCATCTATATGAGAGGTGTACTTGGTTCTATGTGGTGCCATACCTTTGAGCATGCATGATGACATTCCATCCGATTTGTACTCTTGTATCTAGTACCTTAGTAGTTGTGACTAGTACCCAACCTATGATTTGATGAGCACCTTAGTCTTACGACACTGGCTTTATGCATTATTTTCCGTGTTTGCTCCATGATTGATGTGAGTGTTGGCCATCCTATATATCCTTACCTTGGTTACTTCTGTTTGGGCCTTGTGACTACCTTCAAGCATGGTGGGGTGGTCTCTTATGAGTCCACATGGTTGGGAGGCATTGCCACCGCCATTAGGGACCGGTGAACAGGGTATTGAAGCACCAGATTGGAGATGTTCTCTCTCCCTTACTTTATCAGTCATTGTACTCTTTCTATTACTGTCATATTCATGGCCATGCCATTGCACTGTATATTCTTTTTTGTAATTGTACTCTCTTAAGTGAGAAGATGTAATCATTGAATTTAATGAGAAGTAATGAGATGTTTCTTTTGGGCTTATAAATTCTGGTGTGGGTATCAGATCTGCTTCTATTATGATGATTATGGATTCATGTTTATATTTAGAATGGGTTATAGGAACATTTAAATTGGTGTTTAAAATGAATGTAGTTTTTTTATGTTTCCTCTGGAGAGTGATTTAGTCCTCTCCCGTAGGTTGTGCTTTTGGCCATACTTGGTCATGAATGTTGTTGAGTTATCGATTCGGCAACCATATCACGTGTTTGTGATCTATTTATATCAAAAACAATTATCTTGTCCTCTTTTGGCTCTTACCCTTCAGGAGTTACATAGTGGGATGTTACATCTGGTATCAAAGCCCATGTTCACGCACTGGTAGTTTTGGCGTGTGTGGCGTGAGCTTGTTATATTATTTTAAAGTTTTTTGTTATGCTTTCCTACCATAGTATGGTGTATAGGTCATCCTTATGATGATCTATTTTGATGTGTTCTTTATTTCCTTTAGGATGCCTCCTAGGGGTAGAGTCAGTGGCAGAGTTAGAGGTATAGCCACTATTCTTCGACGTAGCACCTGGCATAATACCGATCAGGGTAATCAGGGTGAGCATCAGGAGGAACAACGTGCTGAGAATCTAGTTGAAGGGCTTGGGGTGCTCAGGTTTTAACTCTGTTATAGCAGATTATGGACCAATTAGGACCTCGTTAGGAGGTATCTCATGAGGAGGAGTCACACCCTTCTCGTTAGGATGGTCAGGATGCTAGAACTGAGCGTGAGCGTTCCCGTAGTTTGGATCTTTAGAGAGCAGTTGTTGTGAGGGATAGGGTGGATGGAGACAGTGTTGCTGCAGGTCACATGAGGGATCTTCTTAGAGCTCATCCCCCTACTTTTGATGGTTTTGGTATAGGTACTAAGGTAGAGACTTGGTTAATCAATCTCGATCGATGCTTTGCTATGCATCCTTATAGTAGCAATACTAGACCTCAATGTGCCATTATGCATCTTAGAGGTTTTGCGTCTACATGGTGGGGAGTAGAGGAGTAGAGGCTACATCTAGACATTGTTTCTATTTCTTGGGGACTATTCTTAGAGAGGTTTCATGCATGATTTCTTTCAGATTACTACTGGTAGAGATGTGCTTATGAGTTCCATGAGATTCATCAATTGAATATCATGGTAGATCAATATGAGCACTGCTTCTCTGAGCTTAAGTAGTATGCTATCATTTTTTATGACGAGTTGATGTTAGTGCAACATTTCATCAGGGTCTTGAATGCTCATATTAGTAGTGGTGTCTGTGTGTTTGAGCCAAAGACCTTAGAGATCGCCATGGAGATGGCAAGGTTGATAATGGAGATGGCAAGGTTGATAGAGGAGAATTTGGCTAGAGGCTTTGGTGGTCAGGCAGGTGTTCAAATTGGTAGTGCCCCTCCTTGAGGATCAATTGCTTAGGGTACCTAGTCTTAGGAAGCTGGACTGTCTAGATCTCAGCTGCACCTTCTAGATCTAGTCAGCGATAGAGGCATAGGTCAGCTTAGTCTCAGCAGAGTGGACAGAGTCCTGGTACTCCATTTTCTAGAGATCGTCCATGTCATCATTCTTAGAGTAGGCATCAAAGTGGTCCAGCACAGAGTTATCAAAGTGCACAGTAGAGTTCTAGGGGTGTTGGATCCCAGCATTCATGTGCACCATTTTTGCCTAGAGGTTTTGGCAGAGGTGGTTGTTTTGCTTGTGGGAAGCATGGTCATATAGCTACTGATTATCCTTAGAGATCAGTGGCTAGAGGTAGTTAGAGATAGGCTACTTCAGAGCCTATAGTAGGTGATGTTGATAGATTGCATAGAGTTTTTACAGTGATTGATAACCGTCAAGCTGAGCATTAGGGCACTATGGTTGAGTATTCAGATGTGTTATCTGGGATTACCACATCTATCTTGTTTGTGTTGGTATGTGGCGACTGATCATGCAAGTAATGTACACTAGTTAGTATCCTTGCTAGGGTTCGAGGCTGATTCAAGCCCTAAGCGAGGGTTTATGGGGTGCAGCCCCCCAAAAAAATTTCCCTCCTTTTTGCACAATCAGAATTGGTTGTTAATTTTTTGTTAACCGACAAAAGAAAAATGACATTGCAAAACCCTAATTCTAGAAGCTTCCAAAAATCTTGTTATAAGCGGCTAGGATGTATGTTATGGTGATGTATTCATGAGATTGTAATCTATTTTGCACTGGATAATAAAATCATTGGATGGTTGAGTTTCTGTGGATGTAGCCCATATTGGGTGAACCACATTAAATTTCTATGTTGATCTTTTTTGTGTTATTCCTCATTGTTATATTTGGGTTATTTAATTTGCATATAATTGTTAGTGTTTATTGCTTTGATCTGCTTGAATCCTAACAATTTGATTCAAGAGCTTCAGATTCTTTCATTTCTCCTCTCATAGAACGTTGTGGACTCATGGTGGTAAGGCAAGACGTTGGTTACCAAGTTGAGTTAGCTACTAGAGCCAAGGTGGCTATAGACTCCCTTGTTCGTAGTTGTGTGAACATTAGATTTGGGCACCTTCACTACCACAGTGGATCTCTGCATGTTGCCTTTGACGTCCTATGGGATTGTTTTAGGCATGGATTGGTTGGAGACTCATCTGGCTAGTATAGACTATCGACACAAGTTAGTTCAATGTGTTGATGATGTTGGAGAGCATGTTGAGTTAGTTGGGGTTCAGAGACCCATTTCTCTCCATGTGATTTCAGCTGTGCAACTAAAGCATGCCATGTGAAAAGGTTGTCAGATGTTTGCTATTTCAGTTAGTGACCTTGCTAAGGGTGGGATTCAGGAGGTATCTCTTGATGATCATCCTATTCTTTAGGAGTTTGCAGATGTCTTTTCGAGTGATTCTAGAAATGTCACCTAAGTGCAACATAGACTTCTGTATTGATCTCATTCCTAGTGTGAAGCCTTTCTCAAGCATCGTATCGCATGACTACTCAGGAGTTGAGTGAGTTACGATTGCAGTTAGAGGAGTTATTGTAGAAGGGTTTCATTCATCCTAGTGTATCCCCTTGGGGAGTGCCTGTCATCTTCATGAAGAAGAAGGACGGATCTCTTTGCTTGTGCATTGATTATCGCTAGTTGAACAAAGTGATGGTGAAGAATCGTTACCCCTTGCCTTGGATAGATGATTTGTTTGATCAGATGAGGGGAGCCAAGGTGTTCTCCAAGATATATATGAAGTCAGGATAACATCATCTTTGTATTCATGAGGCAAACATTCATTAGACAACATTTTGTACATGCTATGGGCATTATGAGTTCACAGTCGTCCCTTTCAGATTGACCAATACTCCATCAGTTTTCATGAATTTGATGAATGGGGTGTTTCACACCTATCTTAACTAGTTTTTTCTCATGTTCCTTGATGATATTTTGATTTATTCAAGGACTATGGAGGAGCATGAAGGCCATTTGTGGCGAGTGTTGTAGTGCTTGTGGGATAATCAATTGTTTGGCAATTTGGCCAAGTGTGAGTTCTTCTAGACTAGGGTGAGATACTTGGGCCATATCATCTTAGGAGAGGGTATCTCAATGGATCCTTCTAAATTTTAGGCCATTGTGGATTGGCCAGCGCCAACAAATGTGGCTGAGGTTCGCAGTTTCATGGGATTGGCGGGTTACTATCATCAATTTGTGAGAAATTTCTCTCAGGTCACCCACCCCATCACTTCTTTTTAGTGGAAAGGGAAGAAGTTTGTGTGGTTAGATCAGTGTGAGTCAACTTTTCAGGCTCTTAAGGAGCAGCTAACCAGTGCACCTATCCTAGTAGTGCCAGATCCTACAGGTGATTTTGTAGTGTGCATTGATGCTTTGTTGGAGGGTGTGGGGGCAATTCTTATGCAAGAGAGATGAGTGATTGCATATGGGTCCCGTAAGATCAAGGATCATTAGTTGAACTACTCAACCCATGATTTGGAGTTAGCACCGGTTGTTGTCCATGCACTTATGCGTTGGACACATTTCCTTTTGGGACATCGGTTTGAGTTGCATACTGATCATCGCAGTTTGTAGTATATCTTCACTTAGCCAAATTTGAATGCTTGACAGTGTTGTTGGATGGAGTTCCTTTGTGAGTACAACTTTGAGGTTCATTATATCCAGGGTAAGGAGAAGTTGTTGTGGATGCCTTGAGTAGGAGGAGACATGAGATCTTAGTTTTGTCCCTTGGGGTGGATCTGAGGAGCCATATTTTGGAGTCACTTCCTAGTGATACTTGGTATCAGGAGGTGAGAGCAAAGATTGAGTTTGGGAGAGTCCTTGAGGGTAGATTTGTAGGTTTCTCTCTTGAGTCTGATGGACTTTTACAACATCTTGGTCATATTTATGTTCTAGATTCTAGTGATCTTTGGTCCTTCATTTTGTTAGAGGTCCATTGTGCACCCTATTCAACTCATCTGGGTGTCACAAAGATGCATTCCAATCTTTGACAATTGTATCATTATGTAGATTTATGGCGAGACATTACCAATTTTGTGGCTTGACCTGTCTTGAGTGCCAGTGGGTGAAGGTAGAGCATCAGCACCCAACAGGACTGTTTCAACCTCATTCCATCCGTAGATGGAAGTGGGATATGATATCTATTGATTTTAGAGTGGGGCTACCTATCTCTTCGCATCATCATGGTGCTATTATGGTTACAATGGACAAGTTGTCCAAGGTGGCACACTTCTCACCCATGAGATCCTCATACACTATAGCATCCATAGCTCGAGTGTTTATGGAGGATATTGTGCATTTGCATGGTATTCCTCATAGGATAATTTCTGATCATGATCCAGTATTCACTTAAGATTTATGGACTTCTCTTCAATATGCTTTGGGAGCTCAGCTTAATTTTAGCTCTGGATACCATCCCGAGATGAACGAACAGATGAAGTAGGTTAATTAGGTCTTAGAGGATATACTTCAGATGTACATTATGGATCAACAGTCTCATTGGGAGGACTACTTATTCTTGGTTGAGTTTTCTTATAATAATGGATACCACAGTTCTCTCAGTATGTCTCCCTTCCAGACCTTGTATGGTAGGCCTTGTCACACTCTATTGAGTTGGGATTGCTTAGAGGATTGAGTTATTTTGTGTCTAGAGATACTTTAGGATATGGAACAACAGGTAGTGCGGATCATAGAGAAGTTGGCTACAATTCAGGATCGGCAAAGGAAATATGCTTATGCTCATAGGTTGGATCACTACTTCTCGGTGGGTGACCGGGTGTTTCTGAAAGTTCGTCCATGGAAGAGCCCCATCCATTATGGAAAGGCTCAAAGTTGGCACCTTATTTTGATGGAGCTTTTTTACTCCTTGATAGGATTGGTCCTATTGCCTATTGCCTTGCATTGCCACTAAGTCTATCGTGCATTCATGATGTTTTCCACATATCAGTTCTTAGGTAATATATTCCTGATGTGACCCATGTTCTTGATTGGACTGCTTTGCAGGTTGAGGTGGATGGGCAGCCTTCTTTGGAGCCTATACGCATCCTTCAACATTAGAGGTTGACCCTTAGGGGTCGAGACATAGAGCAGGTAAGGGTCCAGTGGGATCCTAATGGTGAGTCCTCAGCATCTTGGGAAGATGCGGCGAGGATGAGAGACCTTTATCCATATCTTTTTGCAGGATTCTAGGAGTAAGCCTAGTCCTATGGGGGTAGGATGTAACAACCCCCATGTTTGTATTTTTATTTTGTTTATCTTGGATGGATTTCGATGACTGTATACCTTGTATTGGATTATGCATCTTGTTACTATCTTGTATTGGCACCAGTGATGTGTAATATCAACATTATTATGATGTGACACAATTATTACTTATGATGGATTTCATGCTTACATGATTTATGTTACTCCGGCTATATGATATATGTATATGTATAGGTCCCTTGACATGTGCTTGGAGTGTTGTAGGTTGTTGGATTTAAGGCATACAACTGAGAGGGGGGGGTGAATCAGTTGTATAAAACTTCTTGTTATTTCAAACACTTGATTCTTTGTTGTTAGTTAACAGCATATCAATTAATCATCCATGAAAGCATAATACATAAACACAAGAGCAGATAAACATCAACACATTGAACACCAAGATTTTGATGTGGAAAACCCGGTTAAGGGAAAAACCACGGGGTGATTAGCCCAAGGATTATTCTCTGTTAGAAGAATAAGAAAAAGAATGGCACTTGCCAATTAGGGCTCACTACCCGAGCACACTGCTCACAAAGAGGCCCACTGCCTACAAGGAGACACACTGTCTACAAAGTGATAAGAATCACAGTCTTGAACTGGAGAATGACATCTCTACCATGTCCAGATCAGTTCCATTTAAGCCCAAAAACCTCTGCTCTGCCTTTCGCACTTCTCTTCGCTATGCCACACTCATCCACACAATCCACACTTCGAAATGAACTCACAAACCGTTATTTATACAAGACATCGACTTAGGAACAAACATCTAAGTCAGCAAACAACCATAAGAGTATCCGCAAGATGAATAACACATCCGGTCGGCCACCACAAGAACATTCGCAGGATGAACAACTCATCCGGTCAGCTAAACAGAGCAAGAACTTCATCCGGAAGAATAACTTCAATTTCGGGCTCTACTATCAATGCGGACCAACAACACAACCTCAACATGATCCAAGAACCTTCACAAGCCTACCTGAATGACCAAGTACATCCGCACTTTCTTTACTTACTGGAATCTCTTCTCTTCCTTATCTGGAACTTCAAGAACACTGTCTGTCGCCACTGTCATAATGCAAGAGGTACTTCCGGACCTCCAAATCATACACAACTTGAGATGGCACATCACAAGGACATCCCAAAGACTCCTTCCAATCCATAGATTAGGATTATACAATTCCGGACCTCACCGGACCTTTTTGTGATCCTCTGTCACCTCTGAATACTTGCCGGAACCGGTTCTACACCGACAGCCACAACTCCTTCAGATCTTCATGCGGACCTCTGAAATCTTAACTGAAGCATCTCAAGACTCATATCTACAAACCCTTTAATATGCATCCTCCGGTTCGCATCCTATACAGTACATTTGCCTTCTTCTCATCACTGTTCTTTACTGTTCCTGACTGAGGCTAATTTTCTCAATATCCTCAGCACACTGCTCATTGAATCCTTCTTGTCAAAGCAATATGAGTATGTTGACATCAATGACAACACTGGTTTACCTCATACTTGCAACAATCTCCCCCTTTGTCATTGATGGCAACATATGATGTGAAAAACCATCAAGACAAGAACTTCTCCTTTCTGTCACAGCTCCCCCTATCAGCAACATGTCTTCTCCTCATTTACTGCTCCCCCTTTGATCATCAGCCACTTGTTTTTCACATGTCTTCTCTCCCCCTTTAACATCAATGGCAAAGGGCTCATACTTGCAATTCTCATACATCAGAATCATACCAGCTGCTCCCCCTTAGTTGCAGCTTCCCATCATCAATCCGGATCACAAGATATGACTGTGATATCCACCGGACTGATGCACATTAGTGCATCCTAGTTCATCACCGGAGGGGCCATGACCCCTAACTTCTCCCAGAGATATTCAAAAGAGTCCTTGGGAAGAGGTTTAGTAAAGATATCTGCAATCTGATCCTTGGAGGGAACATACTCCAATATGACTTCTTCCTTGTTCACTTGTTCTCTCAAAAAGTGAAACTTGATAGATATGTGCTTAGTCTTAGAATGCAATACCGGATTCTTCAAAATATTAATTGCACTTGAATTATCACAGAAAATTGTGATAGGCTCCTCATATTCAACTTTAATGTCTCTTAGCATCTGCTTCATTCATAAGATTTGAGTGCAACTACCTGCTGCTGCAATGTATTCTGCTTCAGTTGTAGACAGAGATATTGCATCTTGTTTCTTGCTTAGCCAAGAAACTAATCTCTTCCCCAAAAAGAATGCTCCACCACTAGTGCTCTTCCGGTCATCCACATCTCCTGCCCAATCTGCATCTATGTAAGCATGAAGAGAGAAATCCAGATCTCTAGGGTACCATAGACCATACTCAACTGTTCCTTTCAAGTACCTAAAAATTCTTTTGATTGCCATAACATGAGATTCTCTAGGATCAGCCTGGAATCTTGCCACAAGACCAACAGCCTGCATTATATCTGGTCTAGTTTGAGTGAGATACAACAATCCACCAATCATTGATCTATACTTTGTCTGATCTGCCTTTGGAGAATCATCATCTTTGCTTAACTTACATCCGGTTGCCATAGGAGTGTTCATCGGCTTTGAGTCTTCCATACCAAATTTCCTCAACAATTCTTTCACATATTTGGTCTGAGAAATGAAGATCCCTTCTTTTGTTTGAGTAATTTGCAGACCTAAGAAGAAATTCATTTCACCAAGCATAGACATTTCAAACTCACTTTTCATCTGATTTGCAAAAGTTTTGCACATACTATCTCTTCCTCCAAAAATGATATCATCCACAAACACTTCAACAATCAAAATGTTTTCATGATCAATTTTGAAATATAAGTTACTGTCAACAGTACCTTTGTTGAATCCAATCTACACAAGATGCTTATCCAACCTTTCATACCATGCTCTTGGGGCTTGCTTCAATCCATACAAAGCTTTCTTCAACTTGCAGACCATATCATCATTATCAGACAATTGAAATCCATCCGGTTGTTCAATGTAGACTTCTTCTTCCAGATCACCATTTAGGAAGGCAGACTTGACATCCATCTGATATACCTTGAAGTCTTTGAAGGCAGCAAATGCAAGAAGTAATCTGACTGCTTCAATTCTTGCCACCGGAGAAAAAGTCTCTTCAAAGTCAATTCCTTCTATTTGAGAGTAGCCTTTGCAGACCAATCTAGCTTTGTTTCTGATTACTTCACCAGCTTCATTTAGTTTGTTCCGGAAGACCCACTTGGTTCCAATTACATTCTTGTCTCTAGGTCTGGGAACAAGATCCCAAGTATGATTTTTCTCAATTTGCATCAATTCATCTTCCATTGCTTTGGTCCAGTTTTCATCATTGCAGGCTTCATTTATTGTTTTAGGTTCAATCTTTGAAATCAGACAACATTCATCCTGATTTTGAGCAACATTCCTTCTAGTTTGTACACCTTTGCTTCTATCACCTATGATCTGATCTTCAGAGTGGTTCAGTCTTACATACCTTGGAATTTTGGGAGTATCCTGCACTGCTGCTTCTTGATCAGGCTCATTCAAACCTATCTCTTCTTCCTGATTTACCGGATCAGGCTGACTCTGTCTTACCGGAGAGGATTGAGTTCCTTGAACACTGTCTTGGTCATCTTCATCAAACTCATAAAATCTTGAAGGCTTCTCAATTCCTTCATCAACTTTCACATTGGTGCTTTCTATCATCTTCCTCAATCTCTTATTGTAACACCGGTATGCTTTGCTTTGAGTGGAGTAACCCAAGAAAATTCCTTCATCACTTCTAGCATCAAACTTTCCTAGATCTTCATCTCTTTTAATATAACACTTGCTACCAAATACTCTGAAATATTTCATAGTAGGAGTGATGCCAAACCAGAGTTCATAGGGGTCTTACCGGTGTTGTTTCTGATTTGAACTCGATTGAGAGTGTAGACTGCAGTGCTGATAGCTTCTTTCCAAAACATTTGAGGAACATTTGCTTCCAACATCATTGTCCTGGCAGCTTCCTGGATGGTCCGGTTCTTTCTCTCAACTACTCCATTCTGCTGTGGAGTCCAAGGAGCAGACAACTGTCTCCTTATACCCTGCTTCTCACAAAAGTCAATGAACTCACCAGATGTAAATTCACCACCTCTATCAGACCTTAGACACTTTAGTTTCAATCCGGTTTGATTCTCTACCATAGCTTTGAAAATTTTGAACTTCTCAAATGCTTCTGATTTTTCTTTTAGAAAGGTAACCCACATCATCCGGGAATGATCATCAATTAACAACATGAAATATCTATCACCTTGCAGACTCTTGATTCTTGTCGGACCACAGAGATCAGTATGTACTAATTCCAACAATCCGGTAGAAGACTATTCTTGGCTTTTGAAAGAGACTCTGCTTTGTTTACCTAGCTGACATTCTTTGCACAAACTATTTGTAGGTTTCATCAATTTTGGAAGATCTCTTACAGCCTGAGTATTGCTTATCTTGATGATGTTATCAAAATTTACATGACACATTCTTCTATGCCATAACCAACTCTGATCAATTTGAACAAACAAACAACTTTTATTTGAACCAACCAGATGAAAGATATTACCTTTTGTCTGAGTACCGGATGCAATTTTAGTTCTGGAGCTTGTAAAGATTCTGCATTTTCCATTCTTGAACCAGAGATCATAGCCTTTGTCCACTAACTGACCAACACTGAGAAGATTGTGCTTCAATCCTTCAACATATAGTACGTTACCTATTTTGCTCTTTCCATCAAAGGAAATAGTTCCCCTGCCTCTGATTCTGCCAGCAGAATTGTCACCAAACTTTACCATTCCTCCTTCATACCTTTCCAAATTCAAGAACTTATTCTTGTCACCAGTCATATGGTGAGAACATCCACTGTCAATAACCCAATCATCCTTTTCTTCCACTTGAGCAGCCAAAGCTTTTTCAACAACTTTGTGATTGACAGATTCAGAGAGTATTGAATCTTCTTCCTTGATGGCAATAAACACCCACTCATTTCCGGATTTGCTTCCTAGTTCTGATTCATCATCTGTTACTCCTTCATTGTCATCTTCTTCATGAACATAACAGCAATTCTTTTGAAACCTTTGTCTGTTAGTATTAGACCTTGCAGATCTTTCCGGACATCTTGAAGCAAAATGACCAATCTTATTGCAGTTGAAACACTTAAAGGGTAGTTTTCCTTCATACTTACCAGATCCTCTTGGCAGTCTCTTTGCAATGAGGGCTTCAAGTTGAGCTATTTCTGCTTCTTCTTCTTCCATGTCTCTTCTTGCTTGATCATACCATGACATTTTCCTTGATGAGTTTTCTCCCAGATCAAATCTCTGTTTGCCTTTCACACAGGCACTGGCTTTGAAAGCAGATTCAGTCTTGGGAGGATCATCTCCAAACTTGGTCATTTCAAATGCAGCTAGTTTGCCAGCCAGTTGTTCTCTTGTGACAGTTGTGTGGGCTCTGAATTCATCAATGGTAGCAACCTTGATTTTGTAGGCAGCAGGAAGGGATCTTAAAATTTTGCAGACAATCTCATTTTCATCTAGAGTTCCACCAGCATTTCTAATTCCACATACCAGCTCATTCACTCTTGGCATAAAGGTAGTGATGTTTTCATCATCTCTCATCTTCAATCTTTCAAATTTCCCTTTCAGACTTTGCAACCTTGCACTTTTGACAAACTCATCTCCTTCATACAGAAGTTCCAGTTTAGTCAGGATCTCATATGCAGTTGGTAGATCAATAACATTTGAGAGATCTGAATCATTCAATGCGCTTAGTAGGGCTTCCTTGGTCTGCAGATTATTTTCAGCATCTGTAAACTCATTCAGAGTTGTCGGACCACCTTGTGGAGGTACATATGGTTTTGAGACCATAGCCAAGTATGCTTTTCCCATACATTAAAAGTGACACTTCATGCGACCTTTCCAAAGAGTGAAGTTGGTTCCATCGAACTTCGGACTATCCTTCTTGTATGACGACATCCTGGATCTCCTCAAGCGGTTAAGCTCCTTTCAGAGGAACGTGGCTCTGATACCAATTGTTGGATTTAAGGCATACAACTAAGAGGGGGGGTGAATCAGTTGTATAAAACTTCTTGTTCTTTCAAACACTTGATTCTTCGTTGTTAGTTAACAGCATATCAATTAATCATCCATGAAAGCATAATACATAAACACAAGAGCAGATAAACATCAACACATTGAACACCAAGATTTTGACATGGAAAACCCGGTTAAGGGAAAAACCACGAGGTGATTAGCCCAAGGATTATTCTCTGTTAGAAGAATAAGAAAAAGAATGGCACTTGCCAATTAGGGCTCACTGCCCGAGCACACTGCTCACAAAGAGGCCCACTGCCTACAAGGAGACACACTGTCTACAAAGTGATAAGAATCACAGTCTTGAACTGGAGAATGACATCTCTACCATGTCCGGATCAGTTCCATTTAAGCCCAAAAACCTCTGCTCTGCCTTTCACACTTCTCTTCGCTATGCCACACTCATCCACACAATCCACACTTCGAAATGAACTCACAAACCATTATTTATACAAGACATCGACTTAGGAACAAACATCTAAGTCGGGAAACAACCATAAGAGTATCCGCAAGATGAATAACACATCCGGTCAGCCACCACAAGAACATTCGCAGGATGAACAACTCATCTGGTTGGCTAAACAGAGCAAGAACTTCATCCGGAAGAATAACTTCAATTCCGGGCTCTACTATCAATGCGAACCAACAACACAACCTCAACATGATCCAAGAACCTTCACAAGCCTGCCTGAATGACCAGGTACATCCGCACTTTCTTTACTTACTGGAATCTCTTCTCTTCCTTATCCGGAACTTCAAGAACACTGTCTGTCGCCACTGTCATAATGCAAGAGGTACTTTCGGACCTCCAAATCATACACAACTTGAGATGGCACATCACAAGGACATCCCAAAGACTCCTTCCAATCCGCAGATTAGGATTATACAATTCTAGACCTCACCGGACCTTTTTGTGATCCTCTGTCACCTCTGAATACTTGCCGGAACCGGTTCTACACCGACAGCCACAACTCCTTCAGATCTTCATGCGGACCTCTGAAATCTTAACTGAAGCATCTCAAGACTCATATCTACAAACCCTTTAATCCACATCCTCCGGTTCGCATCCTATACAGTACATTTGCCTTCTTCTCATCACTGTTCTTTACTGTTCCTGACTAAGGCTAATTTTCTCAATATCCTCAGCACACTGCTCATTGAATCCTTCTTGTCAAAGCAATATGAGTATGTTGACATCAATGACAACACTGGTTTACCTCATACTTGCAACATAGGTATTGAGTATCAACTCCGTCTGGATTCACATGTCTGAGTGTACTCTTATTATCCCCAATGGTGGTTATTCGAGATAGTCACGGGCCCTATTCCCTACCCTAGCCCACTACACCTAGTTAGTGCAATGTTCTCGTGGTTGTCTTACCATCCAGTTACCTTGCAATAACGTTCAGATTGCTCATCTGGTCATATGTGGTTTACCAATTTGTTTTGTTGGGGTTTTCTATCATGGTTCCCATGAATCTTCTTATGGCTATATATATTTATTGTTGGCATTTTGATGTGGTTTCATTGACCCTTTTACATGGTTTCAATATGGCATTTTATTATATTAGATTAAATGGTGATTTAAATGGTTTAACCATGTGGTTTTAATATGTTATTTTAAGTGATTTTATTGATTATTATGAATAAATGATATATCTCATTTATTAATTTCAAATGATTTTATTAATTCATTGTGTGAGGTCTTATAGCTGTAAATAAATCTTGTTTGGGGAGCTTGTTATTTTTAGTAGTTGTGTTTTGAGGAAGGGGTGTAGCCTTCCTACCTTCCTATGTATCCTATCAAGATGCCATGACTTGGGAGATAGCAGCCAGCTCACATAGAATCACCCACACCTAGCCGCTCCTTAGAGGATTCGCCTCTTATTGTTAAGAGATCATTATGCAGATAGGAATAGTTTTACAGTGCACTTGGGAGTTAGAAGGAATTAGGAGTCTTTCTTCTTTTGCCAGTGGCATCCTAAGCAAGTCAACTCAACCTCTTAAGACATACCAACTTTCCTAAGGGGTGGTCGCCCATTTTTTGGTGGGACGTGGGGCCATAAAGAAAGGCATATTTTAACTCTTACCAAGGTTGCAAAACAAAATATGGAACCCCTTGATTGAAATTGGGCCCCTCAACTTCATCTTCACCAATCTGCCTAATCAATGCAAACATATAGTAGGTTGCACCCTTATACTCCAACTACAAATGTGGAGTGTCTTCAACCACCTCAAAAACTTTGTCTTCCCCTTCTAGAAACATTGTATGAGAATTGACATTTTTCCTTGAAACATCATCTATTACCACATCAACATATTCTTGCAACAAATCTTGAACCTTTAATGGTAATTGATCAATCCTACTTGTTATGACAGTCATGTTTTTACTCACCATTTTATTATCTGCCTCTTCCTCTTCTATTGGATTTCACTCTTCCTTCATCAACAAAAGTTCTTCAATGTTTGGTTCTATCATCCCCTCATGCCTTCTCCTCTTAATGATATTCTTGATGGGCCATTTCACCTTTTTCTTTATGGGTAAATGCAACTACCTTCTCATTGTTCTCTCTCTAGAAGTTGTATCTTCATTTGGAACTCCAAATCTATTCTTTCCATATCTTTTTTATTTTCTTCAAGGATTGTTTCAATTCTACTATCTCTTTCTCAACATCCATTTTCTTGACCTTCTTATTCTTCTTCTTTGTCTCACTTTCCTCTCTTGTTCTTTCTTGTGTCTTATTTGGTAAACCCTTACTCTACAAGTCTCCACAGACTATTTTCCACGACACATCTATTCTTCTTCCTCAAGCAAATCTCTTTCACCTTACTTCTTCTTGTCTTTGTGATACCGAGCACCTAGGTCTCCTTTCTTTTCCTCACTACCTAGTCTTTTGGCATCTAGGTTCTTCCTTCAACCTATAAAAAGACAACACATAAAATCCAAAAACTCACTTGCCCAGATCTGTTGGGCTCTGATACCAATTTGATGTAGAGAAAAGGGGTAGTATGTTGACACAAGCACAATGAACTAACTTTGCAAGTTTCAAACCATAACTTTGATGGTTTCTCACCCAAATCTTCACCATGCCTTATAGCCCTCAAAACTTGGTTTTTCATCATATCTTTTGGAGAAGGTCATAAACCAAGAAACTATTCACCATTTCAAATACTCATTTGTCTCCCTTTCAACATATCCAATTTTGGGCTATGGTTATTTTGGAACAAAGACCCCAATAATTTACTGTTATGTTGTAACTAGGCCAAATTAGGACAACAAAAGAGGTTTTTCAAGCATAAATTTTAGGTAAGACCTGAAACCTAGAAACAATTTGTAATTATGGATACCCTTTTCCCTCTAACACAACATAACTTGAGTGCAGGTGGGTTTGTTTTGCAACTCAAGCCCCTAAAATTGACTGTCCCATTTTGGCAATGGCTTAATTAGCCCTGTTTTACAAAGCAAGTGTGTAAAACTCAAAGCCCAAAACACAAAAATCTTCTTGAGGGAATTCCTCACATCTCCTAGGGTCTGAATATGCCATTTTTTTCAACTAGAACCTTCACCAAATCACCAAACTATAAAACCCTATGCTTAACTAGTCATTTTAAGCGAAAAACATAGAAAATCCAACTAGGGCTACCTCAAAATTGACTAAAACTCCATTTCCTGCAATACCCAATTTCAAAATCTTAAAGAACATACTAAACCCCTCCATTCCATTGAGTTTAAACATTTTTCACTTGTTGAAATTGGAGTTATTGCATTTTGTTTGCTCAAGGCCACCCTACCTAGGGTTTCTGGACTGTTTGGAAGAAAACGGCCATATCTTGCTTATTTCCCAATTAAATCACATTAGACCACCACCAAATGAAATTAGATTCAAAACTTTAACATCCACAATTGATTAGACATCAATATATGTCTGTACAGGACCGTACAATGCTCAGAAACAACAAACAAATGTTTAGAATTGTAGTAATAGAGGTATATTTATTGAATTTCTCATAAATACATGATGTCCAACTTCCACCACACCTTTGTTCAATCATACAATGCCTTTTTGAAGGTTTTCCAACCTCCCCAATGGTTCACAACCAAACTTTTCACCTTACAACTATTCATCTTCAATTATAAGACAAAAAATGCAAAATATGCATTGACAACTTTTACCAAAATTGCAAAATGCCTCAACAAATCACCTAACCACCTAATGGACTCAAACACACCTAAAATGGTCTCATAGACCTTATTACATGACCAAAACCCAAAACTCAAACCAAAATAACAAAATGGTCTCATGGAGGCATGAACTCAACTAGGTGCTCCTGCACCACTTATGCTATTTTATGTATGGTTTAATGGAAATTAATTTGAAGGTTAGTGTAGGTATTCATTGTGACATCATTTAAATGATTGAAAGACTTTTTTAGCAAGTGTATTCAATTCTTTATAATGTTTCTTTATATTTTAGGAAAATCTACTTTCAATCATTACTTAATCTACATATTCATATACATTTGTATTGGTTAGTATTGAGAATAGGTGTGACCCTTCCTTGTCTCACTTAAGACCTTGGAGGAGTGGTCAATATAGGGATGCCACTCTCTTATGACATTAAGGGTAGTAATGGTTAAATCAAATTATTTCTCTATTGTCTTAGTTGGGATGCTTGGAATGAAGAAAATCATCCTTGTTTATAAGTTGTTGTTAATTGCACATTCTTTCCTATTGAATCTTCTTGTAACATCCACGTTCTAAAAACAAGGTAAAACCAGAAAATTTACCATAGAGTAAATTAACAAGGTAAAAAAAATGAGATAGAGAAATTTTTTCTTTTATTCAACATGTAATCAAGTAATTACAATTACAAGATTTCTTTTTACAAAGTACAATAAACCATATTGTCTTTCATATTTACAATGTTTACAAAATATTGATCCAATACATATACAATTTTAAAATAAATATTGCTTCTAAATATCTAACATCTTTATCACACGTCCTAGCATGTTTCCTACTTGGAGAGAGAGCATCTTTCTAGTGATTTATCTCTAACCACAAACCGGCAGTCTCCCACACATCTTCTACATAGGAAGTGGCCCTACCCTTCATGAGGAATATAGACCTTAGGTGACCAGTGGTAATTTGCCTTTCCTGAGTACATAGTGTTGTATTCTACTCAACTCTATCAACCATACATCCCTAGATACCCTCTAGCTAAGTATGATTTCTGATAGGATGAGTAATCTGAATACAGTGAACTGACAATGCATGTAGAAAACTAATGCATTACTTTGGCCAAAGTTTTAATAATAGTGACGTTCATAATGAACGTAGTCATTGTGTTCACCCACCCCTACTTGACTTGGATACTGTCATATTCTCACAGTTTAAACTCTTACTTAACTTAATCATGAATTAGTTTAATCCATGAGTCATGATAATCATACCTTTTGACTAAAACAAGTCTATATGACATAACCATTCAATTGGTTGGTAATCAACTCTAGGGTACCCTAATACCCCTTGTTAATATGATATAATAATATAATCATATCTTATTTCAAGGAGTTGTAGATTCGCAAATAACCCTTGATTTAACCAAGGTTAAGAATACTATAGTTCTTAAATAGATAATGTCTCCTATGCAAAGGAACATAGAATAACTTTGATAATGTTTATAAACAAAACATACCCTGAGTATAAATATACTTACAAGGTCATTCTCTAGTATACTTAGCCTATTCCATTGTGTTGGATCTCTTCATGAATAACAATGACAAATAGTCTTAAATGGGATTTTCATAATAACCTTATTCCATTTTCCTTAGTAACTCTAACTTACTATCTTTAGATATGACACAAAAGTTTACTAACAATTCATATGATTCTAGTTCTCTTGGTAGATAACATTATTCATGATGCATATATATAATCTATACAATACAATATGTTAAATCGATATAACTTCAATACTATACGGTTCAAGTTGAGAATATGAAAACAAGGTTCATTCATTCGAGAGCCTAATGTTTGGATATCTCACAATCATTACAATGACTTGTTACAAACTTATTCGATTAGAGAACTATTTTCAAATCTAATAACAGTTATGATAGTCTCTTACTAAGATGGTCTCTTATCCTCTATTCAATACATTAATATGATTATTAAACTATAAATAAAATAGCAAATGGTCGATGTAGCATACTGTAACATACTACTCACTTGATTTACCAAGAATCAACCAAATGATTTGCATTCAATGTCCTCATCGATCATGGAGATAGATCAACATTGTTTACTTAGAAAGTTAACTACATTTTCCCATTGTTGATACATTACAATTCTTGACTGTTACACAAAAAATATAGAAGGTTTAACCTTACTAGCAAACTCTTGTAATCACCCACAATACAATAATGTTCAAACTAAAAGATCTATTCGATTATCTCATGATTTGTATGAACTGAGACATACCCAACAATGGACGAACATTAGTTGGCTGAGATATGCAAACTAGACACAGGGTC
This sequence comes from Cunninghamia lanceolata, assembly GCA_027924645.1. Lineage (NCBI taxonomy): Eukaryota > Viridiplantae > Streptophyta > Pinopsida > Cupressales > Cupressaceae > Cunninghamia > Cunninghamia lanceolata. The sequence goes on from BSBN01000207.1 coordinate 4,728,100, forward strand.
GACGTCTCTAGACCGTGTATTCCCTCTCTAAACTTCTCTGCATACGTTTGATCCTTCCTACCTCTATATTCTATTTTCTCAAGATTTTTAACTTAATATTCTAGACTCGCCCTCAGCTGAGTCGTTACTCATTATATCTCCCAGGCACAACCCTTGAGAGTTGCCTTAACTTGCCCCTTAACAGTAATTCAGTTGCAAACTTAATGACCTCTTAATAGTCCTTGGTGACTTAGTCTTAAACTGAAATTGATTTTTAAGAAAAAGTCCACATGTTGATTGTGGAAGGCTGCCATATGGTTCGTTTAGTTGGGCGGTTTGAAAACATAGTCATCCCCATTAGGATGAGGCCGACACTCAAAGAAATCTAAAACTGATCTTTTAATGATCAATACATGTGGTTTGATCCACTACTAACAATTATAAAGACTACTATATTTTAGCTTACGGCTCCCTCAATGTCATCCACTCATTAAGAGGTATTATCCTCTTACAATGCAAAGGCATCTATATATATTGATTACATCAATAATAATTATATTTATTAGATCAATTATAATCCTCATATCTTCGCCTATTACATTAGATAGATATAGTGTATTCAATAATAAGATATTATTAAAACATGGGATACGAATATCGTGATTGGGCTGAGCTTGTCTCCCCATCATAATCCGTCGACAATAATCACATATTAATAACTTCGATGAAAACGTATTAACATTTAAGAATCATTTATAACACGTCAAATATCTTAATAATAGTAATAAGACAATCATTTTACGGCAATAAGATCGTAATATTTACATTAAATGTAAATAGTTATAAATCAAACTCAAACGATGTCATTTACGTTATTAACGACTAAGATGACTTAATACGACTTAGAAAGATTTGAAAACAATATCGACTACCTGCCGATTAGGTTCAGAAGTAAACTGACAAGACAAATCTTACCTCTTACAACACCTTGGTTCACATTTTCGTTAAACACTTATAACTCGGTTTGGAAAATAAATCACTCGTAACTCAAGGTCTATATCCCTCTCCTAGAAAGATACTCTCTCTCTTTTCTCTGAGAGTCATCTGATAACCTGGAATCTTGTTTCTCTTGTCATCAAACAATATGTGATCAGTGTATCATTATTCAATTAATTCAACTAATAAATCAAATCTCATAATACAAATATTAAATCAATAATAACATAATCATTTCTATGATTTCAATAAATGACATTTAATATAATCCATGTTTTTTTCCTTGTCATTGATCTAAACATCATAATAAATTTACTTATGTCCAAGTAAAAAGTAAAAGTTTAGCAAGACAAAAATTGGGGATGTAACACTTCTAATGCTATTAATAATACATCTTAGGAAATATTTATTGTTTCATGCAAGCTCTAACCCCATCTCATGTTCAATCTAAATTGAAGCATATACTTATGCCATTTTATTTAAGGCATAGGGGAAATAAATTTGAAGGTTGGTGTAGGCATATGTTGTGCCATCATTTAAATGAATGAAATAATTGGTTAGTAGATGCATGTGATGGCTTATCATTTTTCTTTATCTATGTTAGAAAAGTGTAACTTCAATTATTACTTAATCTAAACAATCATATAAATTTGTATTAGTTAGTATTGGGGATATGTGTGGCCTTTCCGCATCTCACTTAGGACCTTGGAGGAGTTGTCATCATAGGCATGGTCCACTCTCTTATGGAATTAAAGGAATTAATGTTTACCATCTCCATCTTTCTTCCATCAACATGTAGGTTGTTTTGCATGGGGATGTGTACCACCCTATCATTTGTCATGTTGATTATACTCCCTCCATTCCCCTAAGCCTTACTAACAAATTTGTTAGGTGTTGTTGCATGTGGAAATGACACCTATGTTTGTGTGGAGCATTACCATTATGTAGTGATTTTGTTTCAAATTAATGGTTACACTTTTGTGAGGTTTTGTCCATGTGATTCGAATTATCTACATTACATTAGCTCTAAGAGATATGTAAAAGATAGATAATTGTTTTACTCGTGAGGTTTAGGAAACTAAAAATTTAAAGTTAATTTTACTTAGAAATCCAATTTGATGGAGGATTCCTATTGTAAAATGTAGGATATGAACAGATAGAAAACAAAATATAAGAAAATAATGAGAAAATCGTAATATCTATTATAAGTGTGCACATTCATCCAAAAGGTTATCACTTTGTAAAAAAGGATTCATAGAATGTGTGATCAACAATCTTTGAATACTCTAGCTATTTTTAAAATTTACCGATATATGCTCTTATTATTGAAACCTATTTTACATTAATACCCCAATTTTTACTAGCATATTGGTGTTTAAATTGTAAATAAAAATTATTACTTATATGACCGCACATGATATACCACTTTATTAAGGTGAGACCTCATGCATTCAACATGTACTCAATGAGATGTTCTTAAACTACATGATCAATCAATGATTATTGTGTATATAAAGTTAAAACCCAAAATTATTCACATATTTCATGGTATAACCCTCTTGTACTCTATCTTTGAATATATATACCCCTAAATATAATCACTAGTGATGAATATTATAAGAAATTATTACCAAGATTTATAGACATAAGGGAATATAACGAAATTGGATGCTATTTCATATATCTTTGTGAGTTATTCCTCCATTTTAATGTTTGGTAGAGGTAAGTGACATTTGGTAGAATTTTGTATGTATTTTGTTTTATAATTGTTCACATCTATTCTAATAATGAAGACTTGTATTGTGTGTGATTCCATTATTCAATTAAGTATTTTTATGGTTTTTTGTATGAATGTATGTATATGTATCTAGGATAAAATGTGCCACACTCTGATGAAGGGGGTAAATCATAAAACACACAATAATAGAAATTGAACACAGAGAATAGAAGTTTCTTTTATTGATCTGGGCAACTCATTACATTACAGAAACTTAATTACAATAAGAGGAATTAGTCCTCTACAGGATGCAACACACTACAGCTACCATCACCAGGCTCTGGAATCTTCCGCCTTCTGTAACCCTCAAATCAGCTAGGGTTTATGTTTTCCCCCTATTCTTGACTCTACACTTGCCCCCTTAACTCTCCTACTGCCCAGGGTTCCCAAAATTGGTTATTAATAGCCTTTTTGGCGGCCAACAACCTAATTTCAAATTTTGCATCTCCCTCCAAAAATAGGTCAACTTCCGGGAGCCATAACTTTTGATCCGGGACTCCGATTGACGAACCATTTTATGCGTCAGAAATCTCGCGGAGTGCTCTACGTGCTAAGAACTAGCTTTGTCAGTTCTGGCAATTTTTAGGCCCGTACGGGGCCGTTTAGTGCCTCAAACCTGAGTTTGAATAGTTTTTAGGCATTTTTCAGGAAACAGAAACTTTAATATCTTTCAGCTCGCAAATGATTTTCATGTGATTCCTTTGCCAAAGGTCTTATATTTTCGTTATGTAACTTTCTGTAAATTTTGACTTCATTCCATGCCCAAATGCAAACTTTTTAAAAATGGCAGTTTACTATTTTTAGCAGTTTGGAAAAACTGAAAGTTCTACATTAATATTCAAGCGATTATGGGACCAGAACCACAGATTTTGAGAAGAAATGGGTAGAACATCAACAATTTTGAAACACATTTTTTTTTAGGTGATGCAAGATTGCCCTTACACCACTAGATGCTCCTGCATCAGACACCCAGGGTAATTTGAGAAGTGACCCTGTCACGTCTCAGGTGTTTGTGTGAGGAAAACCCAAATGGTCAACCTCTGCCTTAGACAACCAAGAAGAATCTTGGATAGGCCTTCCTTTCCATTTCACTAGATATTCTTCATATTGCCTGTTTCGAGTACTCCTTCCCACACGGCTATCCAAGATCTCTTCTATCTCCTCTATTGAAGTAGATGCCAGAATACTCCACTGCACTTCTGTTGGTCCATCCTCTGTTCCACCTTCATGATATTCTATTAAATCAATGATGTTGAAAATAGGGGAAATGTTGATCCCACTCGGCAGCTCTACCTCATATGCATTTCCAGAATCATGCTTCTTCAGGATTCTGCATGGTCCAAATTTCTTCATTTTTAATTTATGGTATATTCCAACTAGGAACCTTTCTTTTCTCAAGTGAACCATGACTTCATCTCCCACCTGGAACTTTTTATACCTCCTCTTCTGATCTGCCTTAGCCTTGTACTGAGTAGTCATCTTATTAATGTGCTTTTGCACCTCTTCATGCAAATTCTTCATATGTTCTACAAAGTCTTCAGCCTCGACACTTGTCTTTTCTCCCTTATCCAGATTCCTTAACTCTGAAGCATTTTGGACTATTTCCATATACAATCTGGAATGGTGATTTACCAATACTCCTATTGACAGAATTGTTGTAAGCAAATTTTGCTTGTGGTAAAATCAAATCCCATCCCTTGGGCTTATCCCCTACTAAGCATCGTAGTAGGTTACCCAAACTCCTATTCACCACTTCTGTCTGTCCATCAGTCTGTGGATGGTGTGCAGAACTAAACTTCAAATTTGTCTTCAACTTTTTCCACAATGTCCTCCAGAAATAACCAACAAACTTGGTATCTCGATCTGAAACTATGCTCTTTGGTAGACCGTGTAATCTCACCACCTCTTTGAAAAATAATTCAGTAATATGAACAGCATCATTAGTCTTCCTGCAAGGAATAAAATGTGCCATCTTTGAGAATCTATCCACCACTACAAAAATGGAATCATGCCCTCTCTGTGTCATTGGTAAACCAAGAACAAAATCCATATTGATATCATCCTAGGGCTTCTCTGGTATAGGTAATGGTTGATACAACCCTATATTCTAACTTGTTCCTTTTGCCATCTGACATACTCTGCAACTCTGCACAAACTTCCTCACATCCTGCTGCAACTGTGGCCAATAATAATTTTCACCAACAATTGAAATGGTCTTATCTTGACCAAAGTGTCCAGCCAATCCTCCACTATGCTTCTCCTTAATTAGGTTCTCTCTCATGGAACTCCTCGAAATGCACAACTAGCTTCCTCTAAACAACATGCCATCTTGGATTATGAAATCCAACCATCTTGTCCTGTCTAAAGTAACAGATTCCAAACAAGCTTTCCAGGCCTCTGTAAAATCTAGATCTTTAGGATACAAACTTCTGAGCTCATCGAATCCAACAACCTCTATCTTCATTTCTGTCAACAAATTTTGCCTTCTGCTCAAGGCATCTGCAACTCTGTTGGACTTCCCACTCCTGTGCTTCAAAACAAAGGTATAACTCTGCAAAAACTCAACCCATTTTAAGTGCCTTTGGTTCAACTTTCCTTGACTATTAAGATACTACAAAGCTTGATGATCAGTATATAAAACATACTCTTTTGGCAACAAATAATGTCTCCATTTCTTCAAGGCCTGAACTATTGCATAAAATTCCTTGTCATAAATAGAATACTTTTTCTTGGCATCATTAAGCTTCTCACTAAAATAGGCAATGGGCTTACCTTCTTGGCTTAAAACAGCTCCTATACCAATACCACTGGCATCACAATCTACCTAAAATACCTTATTGAAATCTGGAAGTGCCAAAATAGGTTGTTCTACGACTTTCTGCTTCAATATATCAAAGCTCTTGTCTGCTCCTTTAGTCCATCTAAACTCTTTTCTATCCCCTCTCATTGTCTCAGTGAGGGGTGCACAAATGCTACTAAAATTCTTGATAAACTTCCTGTAAAAACTTGCCAAACCATGAAAAGATCTTACCTCCATTACACTCCTTGGTGTAGGCCATTCAATGATAGCCCTTACCTTTTCTGGGTCCATCTTAAGACCTTCCTCTGAGACAACAAATCCCAGGTATACCAACTCTTTTTTTGCAAAACCACATTTCTTGAGATTAATCAGCAACTTCTCCTCCCTCAGTTTCTCTAGAACTCTTCTGATATGCATCAGATGCTCATCCCAAGTCTTACTAAAAATCAAAATATCATCCAAATAAATAATAACAAAACTTCCCAAAAATTCTTTCAGTACCTCGTTCATGAGCCGCATGAATGTGCTCGGTGCATTGGTTAGCCCAAATGGCATGACTAACCATTCATACAAACCTTCCTTTGTCTTAAAGGCTGTCTTCCATTCATCTCCTTCTCTAATTCGGATCTGGTGATACCCACTCTTCAAATCAATCTTCGTGAAGTACTTGGCTCCACTTAAACAATCCATTATGTCATCCATTCTGGGTAATGGAAACCTATACAAGATTGTGATCTTGTTGATGGCTCAGGAATCTGTACATATCCTCCACTCTCCATCTTTCTTCGATGCTAGTATTGTAGGTACCGCACATGGACTTAGGCTTTCTCTTATCAATCCCTTCCTCAACAACTCCTGAACTTGTCTGTTCAACTCTTTACTCTCTGCAGGAGTCATTCTGTGGGCTGCCTTGTTTGGCAAACTAGCTCCTGGTATCAAATCCATTTGATGACTTATCTTCCTTACTGGTGGTAAACCTTCTGGTACATTATCAGAGATAATGTCCTGGAACTCTTCAAACATATCTGAAACTTCTGCTGGTACATCTTCACAGTTCTCTTGACTAATCTTAGGAATCGATGCAAAGCAATGACGCTCATGCTTCATACCCTCCAAAAATTTTCTACCATCTACCAAGCAAATTCTGGCAGTACTACATACCTTTTCTTCCACCTCCTTCAAGGGTTTCAACTTATGATGAACTCCATCCTTTGTCAGGGAATATGTGTTTGCACGACCATCATGGACAGCGCTCCTATCATACTGCCACGGCCTCCCCAATAGCATATGACATGCATCCATCGGTATCATATCACACAACACCTCACCATGGTAATCACCAATTTTGAACTTCACTAAACACTGCTCATTGACCAAAGCTCTATGGTCCTTCTGCAACCATGCAATCCGATATGGATGCAGATGCTTTCTTCTTGTCAACTTCAACTTGTCAACCATCTCCTCTGAAACAAGATTATCAGTACTTCCACTGTCAATAATAATATCACAACACTTACCTTCACATTTGTACCTTGTGCGGAATAAACTCTTCCTCTGATTCGGTTCTTTCTCTTCATTCAACAAGGTTCTTCTAACAACTAGGGTTTCTCCCCTTTCAGCATCTTTAGAATGCTTAGAAGGTGCATCTTCATCTACATGTGCAACTCGTGCATTGCCTTCAGGTCTTCTATTTGTCCTTCCTTGATGTTGCGGACACTCGTATGCTCGATGCCCTTCTTCCCCACATTGGAAACAGGTTCCTCTAAAACCTCCTCTTCCTCTTTGCTCACCATTTTTCTGGTCATGACGGTGGTAGGTGTTATCCCCTCTCTGATTTCGACTGGTGCCAGCTTCTTCACTTTTCTTTTGATCTTCATTACGGCCTCCATAGGGCCTTCCACCAATTCTTCTGCCTTGACCTCTTCCCCTTTGCTTGCTATCAAATCTTTTATTTAGCTTCTCTTCCACCTTCAAGGAAAACTAGTATGCATCTTCTATGGTGGTCATTTTGACTAGGCTCAACTCCTCTTGAATACTCAGCCTCAACCCATTAATGTAATAAGCTACCTTCTCCTTATTGGGCTCTGCATGACTGGTTCTGATAGTAATTTTATAAAATTCTTTGGTATACTCTTTAACAGACTTGTTACCTTGCTTTAGTCCTTGCAGCTTCTTCAGCAACTCCATCTCATAGTCCACAGGAATGAACTGCTTCTTTTGTTTCTCCACCATCCGATCCCATCTGGTGATCTTTCCTTTTCCTCTTCTATTCCTTTCTAATTGGACCTCCTTCCACCAAATATTGGCATGGCCCTTCAATTTTGTTTTTGCAAACTTGACCCGATCTGGGTCTTCTACTTCTTCATACTCGAAGTATTCCTCCATGTCATTGATCCAATCAATAAGCTATTCTAGATTCAAATCTCCAGAATATGTAGAAACTTCAATCTTGGGCCTCTTTCCAATCTTTGAAATGGCCCTCAACAACCTAACTTCTGCAGGATCTCCTACAGCTTCTTGTTCTTCCTCGGATAACTCTTCTTCAGCTTCATCTTTGCTTTCCTCTCTCCTTCTCGGCTCAAACCCTCTGCGCAGCTCTTCTTGCAATGCATCAATTTGTCTTTGCAGGGCTCTAAAACCCTCTTCTATCAAAGCATTCCTCCCACCACGGTTTCTTTATGGAGGCATCTTGATTTCTGTAGCAAACCCACAACCTCAGGTCCTGGTGCAAACTGCCTCACAGTCGGTGATCTGTCTACACACTTAGGAACCCTTGCTCTGATACCACTTGATGAAGGGGGTAAATCATAAAACACACAATAATAGAAATTGAACACAGAGAATAGAACTTTCTTTTATTGATCTGGGCAACTCATTATATTACAGAAGCTTAATTACAATCAGAGGAATTAGTCCTCTACAGGGTGTAACACACTACACTACCATCACCAGGCTCTGGAATCTTCTGCCTTCTGTAACCCTCAAATTAGCTAGGGTTTATGTTTTCCCCCTATTCTTGACTCTACACTTGCCCCCTTAAATCTCCTACTGTCCAGGGTTCCCAAAAATGGTTATTAATAGCCTTTTGGTGGCCAACAACCTAATTTCAAATTTTGCATCTCCCTCCAAAAATAGGTCAACTTTCGGGAGCCATAACTTTTGATCTGGGACTCTGATTAACGAACTGTTTTATGCGTCAGAAATCTTGTGGAGTGCTCTACGTGTTAAGAACTAGCTCTGCCAATTCTAACAAATTTTAGGCTCGTACGGGACCATTTAGTGCCTCAAACCTGAGTTTGAATTAGTTTTAGGCATTTTTTAGGAAATGGAAACTTTAATATCTTTCAGCTCGCAAATGATTTTCATGTGATTCCTTCGCCAAAGGTCTTATATTTTCATTATGTAACTTCCTGTAAATTTTGACTTCATTCCGTGCCCAAATGTAAACTTTCTAAAAATAGCAGTTTACTATTTTTAGCAGTTTGAGAAAACTGAAAGTTCTACATTATTATTCAGGCGATTATGGGACTAGAACCACAGATTTTGAGAAGAAATGGGTAGAACATCAAAAATTTTGAAACACATTTTTTTTTGGGTGATGCAAGATTGCCCTTACACCACTGGATGCTCCTGCATCACACTCAAACTTGCTTGATAAGATTTACACTATTTTTAAACCTATGATTTAAAATCAAGAAGTTTATATGTTTGTATACATACATATATATGTTTGTACATATATATGCAATTTTAAATTTTAATAATTTGTAAGTATGAGTATACATGTACATAAAATGGTCTTTATTTTGTGTAGTGAACATGGCTAAACTATTTGGACATACAGATAGTGAAATTGTTAGATTGTAGTTAATTTTAGAGAACCCACATACCACATGGATTTATAGATCAAACTATAATATTACATTACAAAGTTTGATTCATATTAGAAATACTTTAGTTAAATTTTTTTAAAGGTGAAGAACACCCATATTGAATTACAAAGAAACAAGTTCATGTATACAAAGTTTTTATTAGGCAGTAGATAACCTACTATAAACAGAAAAATTATGCAAATATCTAGCCACATAGAAAGCCCATGCTAGAAAATGCATAAGCATGTAGGAGATATATATAAAATAATAAGAAAATTACAATTATGTAACATCACTATCCATAATACTCAAGATTTAATATAAACATGCATCTTAATCAAGAGATTTCATTATCAATAAGATTATCCAAACTAAAGTTTAATCATAATGATTCATTATCATTTCATCAATTAAGCATGTTATTCTAAACAGGATATAACAAATCTTACAATACAATAATCATTTCCATATCCTTAGTGAGTAACCATCACTTTTCATGTACAAGTTATGCCCAAGGCATCATAAATCAATTCATACATTACAATAGACCAACTAGTGATAAAATGCAAAACACTGTATCTAGAACAAATGACATCTGTCTCCATAAGCCTCAGCTTGTCTCATGCTTGGGAAGGAGAGCATCATCCTAGTGCTTTTCCACCAACCACGAACCTGTGGTCCCCGCTCAACTTCCTAACTAGAAGTGGCCCTACCCTTCACGAAAAGGTTAGATATTAGGAACCATTAGGTTAGCAATCTGAGTATCTAGTGTTGTGTCCTTCCTAATGTCTCATGGTCACACAACTATAGATCCAATCTAACTATGTATGACACTACTGGAGACACTAGGCCATTTGGAACACTATGGACCAACAATGCATGCAGAGATAGATGCATTACATTGGCCAAAGATTTAGATATATATATGTTACACAATGAATGTCGTCGTATGTCCACCACCCTGACTCAATTTATAAGCTACCATGTCCTACACTAAGTTCAAATTGGCCTTTCTCTCTAGGTCTAGTAAAATGTAAATTCAATTCATTTCATAGTGTAGTACCAGGACAATCGACTCCTATCTTAGGAGTTCATCAAATATAATATGTTTCTTTTGCAACAAGGAACCTATGACTCCTCGTCACCCTATTCCATTAACCAATATGTCAATAGCCAAATCAAGAAAGTTGCTTGCGCAAAAGGGAACCTATGAATCCTCGTCACCCTGTTCCATTTTCTAATCATAACAAAAGTCAAACCATATTCACCTCCCTAGGTCTAGTATAAGTGGGATCAATTCGATTCATCGTCCATCCTTGGATACTCGACTCCCATCATAGGTTGGTTACAACTAACTAGGTTACTTTCGTAACGTAGAACTTGTGACTCCTCATCACTTTGTTCCGTGGTCAAGTCATATCAATAATTGACCATATTTACCACCATGGTCTTCTATGGTTTTCGATATTAAATTATCATATAGGTTGAAATACTCTAGGCATACCTTGCCTTATTAAAATAGAATGGTTTTCTTAATGATTAATAGATCTTATTACATTTTTTAGTTATAGATGACAACACCATCCCTATTTGTTTACTCATAAGCAATACAAAGGGAATTATATCTTGTAATAATCAATCAATCATATAAGTCTTAATTATCAAAAATAAAACAATTCCATATTAATCTTTTAGCAACCAAACAAGCTGTTGTTTGAAAAGATTATGATCTTGATGATCATACCACCTCCATAGTTGAGGATAACAAGTGCAATCATGACTATTTTACTAACCCTCTCATACTCTACAATTGGGTTTTCATGTAGGCTAAACCTATATTTTGCTTGAGTGTTGTAAACATAATGATGTCTTAGTTCCATTGCGGCCATCTCCACAGTCGTATTGGATGTATGATTCATTTATAGATTGAATCATTAGCTAGAATTATTACCAGTTGTTTAGCATTATATAAGCCATGAGCACCTTAGGCTCTAACTATGTCATTATACGACGAGTGCATGATGTATTTTGTATACATGCTCAGCCATAATGGCTTTGAGATCCGACTACCATGAGGTGTAACATCCATTATAGCTTGGTGTTAAGACCTTGAGCAGAGTCACAGTAACAAGTATAACATAAAACAATTCAGCCATATGGCCTCAAACTAATATCACAGTAATAAAAAATGATGCACTTGCAGCTCAGTCGTGGAGCCTCGAGCTTATTCTCAGAAAGTTTTACAATCTATCACAACTTGGTCATACAACCTTGAGCTTTGTTTCAATAATGGTTACAGTGTAAGATAGTTTAGCCATACAGCCTTGAGTCTAGTTTCATAAAACATTACCATATGATATGGTTCAACCTTGAGGTCTCGAAGCTCTAAAATTAACATTGTTTTAATACAAAATGAGCTCGATCATAACGGCCCTGAGCCACAACCAAATAGATAATAACAAAGGATTTGGGCAGGGCCTCACAAGCCTCATTCCACTATGATAAATGTAAAACAAGATTTATAATGCCATATGCATACAATGGAAGTTTAACATAGTTTATACTTAATAAATCCAAATGTAAATGGGACAGCGTCCCCATATTACCTAGACAAGTCTTTTTATTGCAATACAAAACCAGTCTGGATCTTGTTCTAGCTGCACTAGTTCTTTCCTTCTCAAGCTACCCAGAAAGCTTCACCACCTTCCATGACAAGACTCTTCCCAGCATTTCCTAAGCCCAATCGTGCCCTTCAAAAATGATAACTAAACTTGTTATCAAGCTTTCTTGGCATGCTAATTTAGCTGGGTAACTACCACCCCACTCAGCGAACTTTCTCATGATAAGGCTAATCCAAGGCAACATGCACCTATGAAGGGTAAGCTCAAGCTCCCATTTGCTCCACAAAACCAACTATCAATAAAATTAAAAATTCAATAATATAGTATAATAGGCTTTACAAAAGTCACAACATTATCTTTGTCAACCTCTAAAGAGGTTCCCTCTTATAGACATATGATAAGGGTTAAATAATAGTATATATAGTATTAAAGATTATCATTAAAGAATTGAAGTCAAAATACAATATACAACAAGATTGTTGGTTGTCAGGGTTGAGTAATACTCCCCCCTAAATTGATTATAACTCTTAGTCAAATGACTGGGATATAATATTCCCAAAAATAAATAGGATAATGAGAGATCTTTTTGTTTCTCAACATGACTATCTCTCAACTTGTGACGATGTTCCAGGAACGTCATCTAGTCATCATATCTTGTTGTGATAGCATCTTGATGACTTGAAAAGAACTTAGTTTCTAAGAAAAGAGACATAACTCATGACAACTTACAATGGATTCGAGAGGACATGGTCAACTGATACCCAGATGGCTAATCAATCTTGTTTTCACAATGTCTAACCCTTCCTCCAGGATGATACTCTCCTTCCTTCTTTGAAGGACATTACATTTTCCTATTCACACTCAGGACCACAAAACCATGATCAGTGCATCATTATCATATCCCATAATATAAAACAATTAATGTTCAAAACTAATTAACATCAGTCTTTAACCTCATAATCAAAGATCAAATCAAATATTTCAACAATATCAAATCAGTTAAATGTGATAAATCCTCCTGATTATCATGTAAGAGTAAGATTAAGCTAATCACAGGTTGGGGATGTAACATATCTCCCCCCATAAGAATCATCATCCCCGATGATTTAATGTCTCAAAAGTTAATCATCATAAAAGAAATATTTTTCAAGAGTATATTAAATAAGTTTTTTAGAAAACAAGAGAAAATTTACCTTTAAGAGAACTTTCTCTCCCACTGTGAAATGCCTTTCGATGTGCTTAGCATCTGCATAATGCTTTTCCTTATCATTAGCTTCTTCTATCCTTCTCTTGATTAGATGTACTTGCTCTTTCATTTTTGAGAACATTTTTGGACCAAGGCTAGCCCTATCTTCTAGTTTGTCCCATCTTATAGGGATTTGACACTTCCATCCATATAATGCCTCAAATGGAGCCATCTTAATAGTTGAATGATAGGAATTATTGTAGGCAAATTCCACCAGAGGAAGGTCATCCTCACACTTGTATTGTTGATCCATGCAATACATCCTCAATAAGTCCTCCAATACTTGGTTCACCCTCTCAGTTTGTCCATCCATTTCAAGATGATAAGAAGAGCTTATATTCAACTGGGTTCCAAGTGAAGAGAATAAGGTTTGCCAAAAACTTGATGTCATTTGTGCATCCCTATCTGAGATAATCTTCTCAAGAATGCCATGCAGTCTAAAAATATCTTGAACAAATTTTTGAGCAATGACGGGTGCCCCATCTGTCAAGTTTCCAGGTATAAAATGAGCAGCTTTGGTGAGTCTATCAACCACAACCAAGATAGCATTGTGTCTATTCCTTGACATAGGAATCCCTTGCACAAAGTCCATGCTTATAATTTGCCATTTCCACTCAGGAATTTCATGACAGTATAAGAGCCCTACCGAGTGATGGTGTTCTGCCTTCACCCTCTAGCATTCTATACATGTAGCTACAGAATTTATAGCATCCCTCTTTATTCCTTTCTAGAAATATAGGGGTTTCACATCAGTAAGTAACTTTGTTTCTTAGGATGCCCAGAATATGGTGCAGAATGAACCTCTTTCCATACCATATTCCTTAACTTTGTTGAGTTAGGCACATACATCCTTCCTTTAAACCTTAATAACCCATTTGGTTCAAGGTTGAATTGTTCATATCTCAAGTTCTAGGGGTTTTCTTCAAGGGCTTGTTTTACCTACTCATAAAACTCACCTCCCTTAGATTTTTGTAACACATGATTCCTAAAATCAGAATGTATGGACATCATGGAGGATATGTGCCTTCTCCTACTCAAAGCATCTACCACCCAATTTTATTTTCCTTGAATATACTTAATCTTGAAATCATAATCTGAGATGAATTCCAACCATCTTCTTTGTCAAGCATTAAGATGTGGCTGAGTGAACATATATTTGAGTCTTGGTGATCTATTTTCAGCTCAAAAGGTTTCCCAAGTAGATAGTGTCTCCACATTTGAAGTACATGAAAGACTGCTACAAGTTTCAAATCATGTGGGGCATAATTTTGTTCATAGTTTTTTAGTTTACGTGATTCATACGCGATGACCTGTCAATCTTGGACTAGTACACCACCTAAGCCTTCTCTTGAGGCATCGGCAATGACTATAAATTGACCCTCTGGGTTAGGTACTTTCAAAATTGGTGCTAAAGTCAATTTTTCCTTCAGTAGGTCAAAGGTTTCCTGGCACTTATTTGACCATTCAAATTTCTTGCCTTTTTTTTTGCAAGGAAGTTATAAGAAATGCAATTTTAGAAAAGTTTTTCACAAACTTCCTGTAATTGAGATTTTAGTTCCATTAGTTCTATAGTGGTCATTCTATAGGGGGCTTTAGAAATAGGTACTGGCCTAGGAAGTATATCAATGGCGAAATCAAAGGCTCTTTTAGGAGGTAACCCCAATAGCTCATCAAGAAATACATCCTCAAAATCTCTAAGAAAAGGGTACCTGTCTATATCTGATCTCTTCTGATTTATGGACTCCCTCTTCCTAACATAGAAAAGAAATGTTGGTTTACCTAACTGTACACCTTAGGTTCCATCATTTTTCCTAATTTGTAGCCAACTATGATGACCAACAAGCATCCCATACTACTTGTGGTCATCACTGGCAAGGGTTCAAGTGTGATAACACATAAAGCCCCTCGTTCACTGGTTCACTTAAGCTCCAATCATTTTTCCCAATTCCTAGCCAACTGTGATGACAAGCAAGTATCCCATACTACTTGTTGTCAACACTGGCTAAGGACTAGGGTAACAACATACACATTCACAACCATCTATGATGAAAAGAAAGCATCTCATACTACTTGTTGCCATCACTGGTTAAGGAATATGTATGCCCACATACATCACATGTGGTTATTAAGAAGATTTCCACATCATGCTAAACCATTAAGTTGGTGGATCCTAACATCTATCACCTCCATGCCACTGGTGAAAATTGATCCATCCTAGTATGGGGTAGCTTCTAGCATCTATCACCTGTATAGTATTGGTAAAAGATGGGGAACCCTAAGATACAATGGATAGCACTTCGTATCTATGACCTCCACAGTACGGTGACAACCGGCTAACCGCACATGTATCATAACCTGTTCCAAATTAGACTTGTAGATCTCAAGCCTAACTCCATTTTCTTATTCATCCACCATGTGGGCGCTTCACCTGCCAGCTAGTATGCTCCCCATACCACTTTGGTGGTCTCATTATAGTTTCTTCTTTCAAATATATTTTCATTTCTGTAAGCCATGCATTCGTGGCATCTCTGCTTATAGAAACATTAAACTTGGGGGCATAACCTTTTTCATGTTTCGGGATAATTCCAAAGCCATATATGGCTCCTTCTATCCATTTCTTGTCTATCCTTGGAGCTATTCTCTCTGTGTTCACTTCGGGTGGTGTTATTATGATGTACCTCGTCATCACCCCCATTATAGGCATCCCGCATGGGTCCTTGTCGACCCTTGACCTCTTGCTTGAGAGTTTCTACTCTCATTCTTGTCTCTTTTAACAAAGCAAGGATCTAGTCAAGTTTAGATTCAAAGTGCCTTGAAGGTTGCCCGTCATCCTAGCTATCTCCCATTCTAGTTCTAATTTGAACCTTTACTGCAATCTACTTCTTCCTAAAGTTTGGAAATATATCATGGATTAGTTTTTTTTTCCGAGTCATTGAATCCATTCATAATACAAATCTATTCTCATTCATGTAATCTTTAACAAGAAAGGAAATATTGTCAAAAAATTTCAAATGCATTATAATTTTCATTGGATTACATATAATCCATCAAAATTACAAAATTTTGTATACACCTTGCTACTGCAAGTCATTTTCAAGCTAGGATAGCTTCCCATGTTCATTTCTCAACTTTGAGATTTATCAATTCAACTTTAGGAGGTGGATGTACAAACAGGTACTCATCCGTAACCTCCTTGGTTACCTCATAACCCTTAGGATTATTTTCCATAGTCGGTGTTTTAGGTGCAGAGGGTTCTGGTGATGCATCATTAGATTTAGGAGCAACAATCCTAATTTTTTTTTCTCAACTCCCACTTGATGCATTTAACAGCATTAGAGAAGGTCTCCTCATCAATTAACCATGCTCCTATCAAGTAGCTAGTCTATTCAAGTCTTTTCATTCTTGAGACTTGCTCCCTCAAGACATTAAGGTAACGTCCATTTCCCGTTACCTTCTTTTTGTGTATTGTTCTTATTCTTACCATTCTAGCATAAGAACATCCAAGCATTAACAACTATTAATGTTAGATTAAAAAAATCATTGTGTAGTGAGCTCATAGGTCCATGTATTGAACCTGATAGCTCTGATACCATATGTAACATCACAATCCATAATACTCAAGATTTAATATAAACATGCATCTTAATCAAGAGATTTAATTATCAATAAGATTATCCAAACCAAAGTTTAACCATAATGATTCATTATCATTTCATCAATTAAGCATGTTATTCTAAACATGATATAAAAAAGCTTACAATACAATAATCATTTGCATATCCTTAGTGAGTAACCATCACTTTTCATGTACAAGTTATGCCCAAGGCATCATAAATCAATTCATACATTACAATAGACAAACTGGTCATAAAATGCAAAACATTGTATCTTAAACAAATGACATTTATTTCCATAAATCTCAGCTTGTCTCATGCATGGGAAGGAGAGCATCATCTTGGTGCTTTTCCACCAACCATGGACCTGTGATCCCCCACTCAACTTGCTAAATGGAAGTGGCCCTACCCTTCACGAAAAGGTTAGATATTAGGAACCATTAGGTTAGCCATCTGAGTATCTGGTGTTGTGTCCTTCCTAATGTCTCATGGTCACACAACTATAGATCCACTCTAACTATGTATGACACTACTAGAGACACTAGGCCATATGGAGCATTGTGGACCGACAATGCATGCAGAGATGGATGCATTACATTGGCTAAAGATTTACATACATAAACATTACACAATGAATGTCATCGTATGTCCACCACTCTGACTCGAGTTATAAGATGGCATGTCCTATAGTAAGTTCAAATTGACCTTTCTCTCTAGGTCTAGTAAAATGTGAATTCAATTTGTTTCATAGTCCAGTACTAGGACAATCAACTCCTGTCTTAGGAGTTCATCAAATATAATAGGTTGCTTTCGCAACAAGCAACCTGTGACTCCTTGTCACCCTGTTCCATTATCTAACATGTCAATAGCCAAATCAAGAAGGTTGCTTTCACAAAAGGGAACCTATGACTCCTCATCACCCTATTCCATTTTCTAATCATATCAAAAGACAAACCATATTCACCTCCCTAGGTCTAGTTTAAGTGGGACCAATTTGATTCATCATCCATTCTTGGACACTCGACTCCCATCATAGGTTGGTTACAACTAACTAGGTTACTTTCATAACATTGAACTTGTGACTCCTCGTCACCTTGTTCCGTGGTCAAATCATATCAATAATCAATGATATTTACCACCTTGAGTCTTCTATGGTTTTCAATATTAAATTATCATAGAGGTTGAAATACTCTAGGCATACCTTGCGTTGGTAAAATAGAATGGTTTTCGTAATGACTAATAGCTCTTATTATGTTTCTAAGTTCTAGATGATAACACTATCTCTGTTAGTTTACTCATAAGCAAGACAAAGGGAATTATATCTTGTAATAATCAATCAATCATATAGGTCTTAATTATCAAAAATAAAACAATTCCATATTAATCTTTTAGCAACCAAACAAGCTGCTATGTGAAAATATTATGATCTTGATGATCATACCACCTCCATTGTCGAGGATAACAAGTGTAATCATGACTATTTTACTAACCCTCTCATGCTCTACAATTGGGTTTTCATGCAGGCTAAACCTATATTTTTCTTGAGTTTTGTAAACATAATGATGTTATAGTGCCATTACAGCCATCTCCACAGTCATGGTGTATGTATGATTCATTTACAGATCAAATCATTAGCTAGAATTATTACCAGTCATTTGACATTTTATAAGTCATGAGCACCTTAGACTCTAACTACGTCATTATATGAAGAGTGCATGATGTATTTTGTATACATGCTCAACCATAATGGCTTCAAGCTCCAACTACCATGAGGTGTAACATGCATTATAGCTTGGTCTTAAGACCTTGAGCAGAGTCGCAGTAACAATTATAACATAAAATAGTTCAGCCATATGGCCTCGAACTAATATCACAGTAATAAAAAATGATGCACTTGTCACTCGGTCGTGGAGCCTCAAGCTTATTCTCAGAAAGTTTTACAATGTATCACAACTCAGTCATACAACCTTGAGATTTGTTTCTATAATGGTTAGAGTGTAAGTTAGTTCAGTCATATGGCCTTGAGCCCAGTTTCATAAAAGATTACCATATGATATTGTTCGACCATGAGGTCTCGAACCTCTGAAATGAACATTGTTTTAATGCAAAATGAGCTCGGCTGTAATGGCCTTGAGCCACAACCAAATAGATAATAAAAAAGGATTTGGGCATGACCTCACAAGCCTTGTGCCATTGTAATAAATGTAAAACAAGATTTATAATGCCATACGCATACAGTGGAAGATTAACATAGTTTATACTTAATAAATCTGAATGTAAATGGGATAGCGTCCCCATATTACCTGGACAAGTTTTTTTATTGCAATGCAAAACCAGTCTAGATCTCATTCCAGCTACACTAGTTCTTTCCTTCTCGAGCTACCTAGAAAGCTTCACCACCCTCAATGACAAGACTCTTCCCAACACTTCCTAAGCCCAATTGTGCCCTTCAAAAATGATAACTAAACTTGTTATCAAGGTTTCTTGGCATACCGATTTAGGTGGGTAACTACCACCCCACTCGGCCAACTTTCTCATGATAAGGCTAATCCAAGGCGACTTGCTCCTATGAAGGGTATGTAAATTCAAATCAAACTTATGATCTAACTTAGATAACTTTTGAATGTTGGATATTTGTATTGCAAACTTAATTTATTACTTTCTTTTATTTTGCAGATGTAATTTCCACTTCTCGTACACTTCCAATTTCTGTGTCTGTCCATGGTATTGCAGGGCAAAGACATTGATATTTATATGAGTGATGGTAGGAGTCACATCTGTGATAGACGTGACTCCTATCACAGATGTGACTTTGTCACCTTTCCATTGCTTTAGCGATTGCTAATCACCGTTTGAATTGTAGTCGGTATTTATACTTTGGTAATATATCATTCGATCATGCTATATTCATGTTTATTTAATCCTACCTTATATATTAAGTATGAATATATAAGTAATACTTAATATTACTTATATATTCATATTTATTATGATCATAATAAATACATTATTTGATCAAAGCTACAAACAACTCAACACTCCCTCTTAGCTCGGGAAGATAACAATATCACAATAATCTCTATGAATATCAATTATCTAATATGTAATGAATTACTCAAAGTAATTTAATATCACATAACTCATGATATATAGTATCACCTATCTCGTGATACGTAGCATCACCTACCTCATGATACTAAAGGATATACTATACTCGAGAACATTACATTCTCCTTATATATCCTAGTTATGGTATGTGCACTGACATTAAGTCACATAATGTCTACCATAACTTAATCATGATAACTCCATGATTCATACAAATATCAAGTCACATGATATTAGTCTAATGAACATTATAAGATCGTCACCTTATAATGTTAGGTACAAGTGTAGATTATCCAAAAGTCATCACTTTTAGAAATAAACACAGAATGGGTAGGCCCATAATGTCATAGAGTCACATCTATGACACAAGAAGTTTACACATTAAACATCTTTAATATATTAGTACAAATCAATTAGAGTCTTACATTTCAATCATACCAAGATTTTTCCTGAAGTATTCAACTTTCACCTTGAGGAGTGGTTTGGTAAGAATAGCTACAGTTTGATCTCCTGTACTGATATACTCCAACTGAATCACATTCCTTTCCACCATATCACGCACGATGAGGAATCTCAATATGTTTAGATCTATCATGGAATACTAGATTCACGGATAGCTTAATACAACTTTGATTGTCATAGTGGATGATAGTTGGTTTCAAAGGTTTACCAAATAATCCCACAAGTAATTTTCTAAGCCATACTGCCTCTCTAGCAGCCATAGAAGCTGCAATATATTCAGCTTCTGTAGAACTCTGAGAAACTGAAGACTATTTTCTGCTGATCCATGATATCATTGCTGACCCTAAACTAAAACAACATCCAGAGGTGCTCTTCTGGTCAGTTACAATTCCAGCCCAATATGAATCTGTGAATCCATGTAGATCTAAGTCAACCTTTTCATATTTTAAGCCATAATTTAGAGTACCTTGAAGGTATCTCATTATATGCTTCACAGCCACAAGATGTATCTCCTTGGGCTCACACATAAATTGACTTAAGGCATTTACAAAATAGCAGATATTAGGTCTGGTATTGACCAAATACATCAAGGATCCAATTATCTGTCTGTAAAGAGTGGGATCTGCCAACGGAGAATCTGCTGCTGCTTCCTTCAATTTATGAAGATTTGTTTCCATGGGGGAAGACATAGGTCTACATTCCATCATACCAAACCTTTTTAATATATCAATTGTGTACTTCCCTTGGTTTAGAATAATATACTCTAATTTCTGCCATACTTCCAGTCCAAGGAAGTAGTGTAATAGACCTAAGTCCTTCATGTCAAATTCTGAACCTAGATCTTTCTTACTCTGATCAATAAGGTGATCTTCTCCTGTAATCAATTGATCATCAACATATAATATCAATTTTAACATATCACCTTTGCTTTGTTTGAAGTAGAGATTTCGATCTACATCATTCTTTGAGAGGCCTAATCTCAAGAGGTAACTGTCAATTCTTTCATACCAGGCTCTGGGGGCCTGTTTAAGTCCATATAGAGCTTTCTTTAATTTACAAACATGGGATCCTACATTGTGAATCTCAAATCCTTTGGGTTTCTCTAAGTAAACCTCTTCTTCAATGATTCCATTTAAGAAAGTAGTTTTTATGTCTATTTGATGGACTTTCCACCCTTTGGCTACTGCAATAGCTAGAACTGCCCTGACTGATGTATATCAAGCAACTAGAGTGAAGGTTTCATCGTAATCAATTCCTTCCTTTTGTGAAAATCCTCTAGCTACAAATCTTTCTTTGTATTTCCCTATACTGCCATCTACAACATGTTTGATTTTAATTAGCCATTTTGAAGAAACAATAGATTTCCCTTTTGGTCTAGGTACTATATCCCACACATCATTCTTCAGGATGGATTGATACTCCTCTGTCATGGCATCCTTCCATACTTGGTGCTTAAGAGATTCTATAGCACTAGAAGGTTTTGATTTAATGAATTCACTCATTAAAGCTACATAACTAGAGAATCTCTTAGGTCTTATGCTTTCCCTAAAAGTCCTTGATGGAGCGGCATAATTTTTAGCTTCTTCCATTGTTTTGGTGGCCTAGAGTGGTCTTTTCTTGGGATTTTCTAGTGATGTGATTTGTTCATGGTTTACATCTTCCTCAGGATACTCCCTCTGAAACTCAGGTGTAAGATCCTCTTCTATGCCTGAGTTGGAAGTTTGAATTTCTAGCTCAATATAATTTTTGGCTCTTTTGAAAGCTGTCTTCCTCAAAAATCACATCTCTGCTTAGTTCAATCTGTCTTTGACCAAGTATATATATTCTATAAGCTTTTGATGTTTCACTATAGCCTACAAAGATGCCTTTTCTCCTAGAAGGTTCTAGCTTAGTTCTTTTCTCTTTGGGCACATGAATGTAAACAGGACAACCAAATATCCTTAAATGACTAATGTCTGGTTTTGTACCAGTGAAGGCTTCTTCAGGAGTTTTGTCATCAATATGAGAGTGAGGACATCTGTTCTGTATATAGACAATAGTACTAGATGCTTCTGCCCAAAGTGAAGTGTCTATATTCTGATCAAGTAACATAGCCCTAGCAGCTTCTACAATGGTTCTATTTTTTCTTTCTGCAACTCCATTTTGTTGAGGATTATAAGGTATAGTGAACTCCCTCTTAATCCCAGTGTTTTTACAAAAGTCTTTAAGAATGTCTGAAGTGTATTCACTCCCATTATCTGTTCTTAACATTTTGATTTTTCTCCCAGAAGAGTTTTTAGTAATGGATTTGAATTCCTTAAATCTTTTAAGGATTTCCTGTGATTCTTTACATTTAAGAAAATAGATCCATGTCTTTCTGGAGAAGTCATCAACGAAGATTACATAGTATAGAAACCCACCTAAGGAGGGTACATACATGGGTCCACATAAATATGAGTGGACTAGTTCTAATATGTTATTTGTTTTTCTAGAACTATTTTGAAAGGACCCCTTTGTATTTTTCCCTAAGGCACACCCCTTGCATACCCCTGAATTACATTGTTTGAGTTTGGGTAACCTTGTAACTAGTCTTTCCATGGAAGATAGGGCACAGAAATTTAGGTGTCCTAGTCTTCTATGCCATATTTCATTAGAGTCTATAGTTTCATGAATTAGGGCTAGATTTGGTTCCATACATAACTCGTACAAGTACCCTTGTCTATGACCTATGGTTTTGGCTTTCTTAATAGTAGAATTCTTTGGCCATGCCAATACTTTGCTATCCATAAAGGTCACCCTATATCCATTATCTTCAAGTGTAGATATGGAGACTGGATTTCTTTTGATGCCTAGGACAAACAATACTCTAGTAAGTTGGATGGAGATGCCAGTATTTAATTTGAGGGTGCATGTGCCAACACCCTTGACTAGATGTACAGAGTTATCTCCAATTGTTACTTCTTCATCAGTCTCTTCTACCATGGTGTCTAGTAGTTCCTTGAACCCTGTGATGTGTCTTGATGAACCACTATCTATAACCTAGTTGTTGGATTTATTTGTTACTTGGTTTGAAAGTTCGGAGTAGAATACATATTTCTCAGATTCATGCTCCTTTATTTTGGCATAAGATGCTTGTTGCTTGGTTCTGTTAGGACATCTAACTACATTGTGTCCATATTGGTCACATCTGAAACATTGGATGCGAGAAATGTCTTTCTTGAATGAACCTTTCCTGTGATGATTTTTCCTCTTCTTGAAGTGTTTCTTCTTCTCTTTCTTGTGAGAGTTTGTATTTAGAACATGAAGATCTTCATCTATATTTTTCTGTTTTGACCCTTTCTTTGTCTGTCTAGATTCTTCTTGAAGACAGTCTGATCTTAGGTGGTCAAATTTTGGAAATTTAGACCTTGCACTAATGCCTTGAACAAATGTCTCCCAGGAATTTGGGAGACCATCTAGGGAAATAAGTGTTAGTTCCTTACTTTCAATTTGGTACCCAAGTGTTGATAGTTGATCCCTTAGTGCAGATATTCTCATAAAGTATGCATTGACAGATCCTCCTTTGTTCATACTTATATGATTTATTTCTCTCTTTAGGGCTAAGGTTCTGCTGGAGTTATTAATTTCATAATTGCTTTCAAGTGACTTAAACATATGATATGCAGTCTCATGTTGTGTCAGAATCAGCATGATATGATCTCTAACTCTATCAACTATGATTTTCATGGATTTGTCATTTCCTTCAATCCATGTCATTTTATCAGGATCATTCTCTGGTTCCATTTTGTTTTCTCTCACAAATGAATCAACTTTATTTTCTTTTAGCATCATCATAATTCTGAATTTCCATGATGAGAATTTATTTCCTCCTTCCAATCTGTCTTCAAATCGGATTGCTGCTGCCATTTGAGAAATGAGATGTATTAAATCTAAATTTCTCAAGTTCAATTTTCTACCTAGATTCTACTTAACTTGGCTTTGATACCATGTAAATTCAAATCAAACTTATGATCTAACTTAGATAACTTCTAAATGTTGGATATTTGTATTGCAGACTTAATTTATTACTTTCTTTTATTTTGCAGATGCAATTTCCACTTCTTATACACTTCTGATTTCTGTTTCTGTCCATAGTATTGCAGGGAAAATATGTTGATATTTATATGAGTGACGGTAAGAGTCACATCTGTGATAGACGTGACTCCTCAAGGAGTCATGCCTATCACAGGTGTGACTTTGTCACCTTTCCATTGCTTTAGCAATTGCTAATCACTGTTTGAATTGTAGTCAATGTTTATACTTTGGTAATATATCATTCAATCATGCTATATTCATGTTTATTTAATCATACCTTATATATTAAGTATGAATATATAAGTAATATCTAATATTACTTATATATTCATATTTATTATGATCATAATAAATACGTTATCTGATCGAAGCTACAAATAACTCAACAGGGTAAGCTCAAGCTCCCATTCGCTCCACAAAACCAACTATCAACAAAATTAACAATTCGATAATATAGAATAATAGGCTTTACAAAAGTCACAACATTATTTTTGTCAACCTCTAAAGAGATTCCCTCTTATAGATATATGATACAAGTTAAATAATAGTATATATAGTATTAAATATTATCATTAAAGAAATGAAATCAAAAGACAATATACAACAATATTGTCAGTTGTTGGGGTCGAGTAATACTCCCCCCCTAAATCAACTATAACTCTTAGTCAAATGACTAGGATATAATATTCCCAAAAACAAATAGGATAATGAGAGATCTTTTCATTTCTCAACACGACTATCTCTCGACTTGTGACAATGTTCTAGGAACATCATTTAGTCATCATATCTTTTCGTGATAGCATCATCGACAAGATGACTCACAAAGAACTTAGTTGCTAAGAAAAGAGACATAACTCATGACAACTTACAAGGGATTCAGGAGGACATGGAAAAATGATACCTAGATGGCTAATCAATCTTGTTTGAATCACAATGTCTAACCCTTCCTCTAGGATGAGATTCTCCTTCCTTCTTCGAAGGAAGTTACATTTTCCTGTTCACACTCAGGACCACAAAACCATGATTAGTGCATCATTATCATATCCCATAATATAAATCAATTAATGTTCA
This sequence comes from Cunninghamia lanceolata, assembly GCA_027924645.1. NCBI lineage: Eukaryota > Viridiplantae > Streptophyta > Pinopsida > Cupressales > Cupressaceae > Cunninghamia > Cunninghamia lanceolata. The sequence goes on from BSBN01000207.1 coordinate 4,753,699, forward strand.
AAACTAATTAATATCAGTCATTAACCTCATAATCAAAGATAAAATAAGATATTTGCATAATATGAAATCAGTTAACTATGATAAATCCTCCTAATTATCATGTAAGATTAAGCTAATCATAGGTTGGGGATGTAACAAATTATATATGAACCTTCATTAAAGACAAGAATCGTATAGTTCAACTGGAAGTGGTAAAGCAATAGACAGAGTAAGAGTATCCATGGCTATCAATCACGGAGCTTGGTTAGGTGTATGCATTCTTAGAAACTGAATAGCCCCATACAAACTACTCCTCAAGCCTCTAATTTATAGACTTTTGAAAAAAAGGAAACCATTTATGGTTTACCAAAACCATGTGCTAAACCTCCCATGAGGTGTGGTGCCCAAGATAGGCAAAATTCTAGTCCAAAATTAGGCTCTCACGTCCAAATTAAATTCCCCTATCTTAACCCTTACAGTTGTCATATAATCCATCTTAACATGCTTAAAAATAGCCTTTCCATAATATACCAGTATGTGGGCATCTTTTGACATCTAATATACCAATTTTCAAGGCACCAACATGTTGTAAAAGTGCCAACTAAAAAACAAATTCCCATTTTGATGGAGCACAAATATTAAATGCTAAAGGAAAATATTAAATAGAAATAAACTTAGGAATTGACAAGGTTGAGACACCTTAATTCCCAACATTCTCCCACTTGTTGAATGCCTTGCAAGAGTCAAGGGAAACCATACCATCATGAATTTAGTTGCTAGGGGCTAAGAAGCCCATAGCCTCCAAACACCATCTGAATGTATCAGTGCTCAAAGGCTTTGTCATTGAATCTACAACATTCGTCACAGTGTCAACTTTTTCTAATTTCACCTTCCCATCCTCTATCATGTCACAAACAAAATGGTACTAAACATCAATGTGCTTTGTCCTTGTGTGGAAAGTAGGATTTATTGCTAAACATATATCACTCTAGTTGTCACAATAAATAGTAATCATCCTTGCATCAAGTCCAACATATGAACACAATCTTTTAAGCCGAATGGCTTCCTTACAAGCATGAGTTGCTACCATGTACTCTGCTTCTGTAGTGGACAAAGCAACAATAGCTAGCCTCTTACTCATCCAACTAATAGCACCATCGAACATAGTGAAAACATAACCACTGGTGGATCTTTTGCTATCAATATCATGAACCCAATCAAAATCTACATATCCACGGATACGAACTAAATGTTGAGGTCCTATAGGATAACCATGATAACATAGGGAATACTCAGAAGTACCTTGTAAATATCTAAATACTCTCTTCATTGCATCCCAATGTACCCATCTAGGATTAGCCATATAGCACCTAAGGACTCCCACAGCTTGGGCAATATCTAGTCAAGTGTGCAAACCATAACATACATCAAATTGCCAACAACGCTAGAATAAGGAACTCTAGTCATGTCCTCCATCTCAGTAGGAGACTTTGGACAATCCTCAATAGATAACTTTGTCCCCTGCATAATAGTAATACACAATGGTCTACAAGATGCCATGTTGAATCTCTCCAACACAGCATTCACATACTTGCTCTGGTTCACCCAAAGTTTTTTGTTTGCCTTGTCTCTTCTGATTTCCATTCCTAGAATGTAACTAGCTGCCCCTAAATCTTTCATCTCAAACTTTGGTGGCAAGTGAGACTTCAAATAAAAAATCAAACTTTTACTATTCCCAAAGAACAACATATCATCAACATACAATACAATAATGAGAACGTGATTATTATCCATCTTGTAATAAAGACAATGATCTAATTTCAATTTCAAAAATCCTAAACTCGACACAAAGGCATCAAACTTTTGGTACCACATCCTAGGAGACTGTTTCAAACCATACAAAGACTTTTTCAACTTGCAAACCAAATTTTATTTACCTCTTTCAATGTAGTGCTCAGGATATGACATAAATCTCCTCATTTAAGTCTCCATGAAGGAAAGTTATCGTCTCATCCATTTGCTCAACTTCAAGATCATATGCTATAGCAAGTGATAATAAGAATCTAATGGATGTCAGCTTTGCAACGAGAGAGAAAATCTCACCATAATCTATTCCCTCAACTTGGGAATACCCCTTTGTGACCAACCTTGCCTTATACTTTTCAACACTACCATCTGAACCAAATTTCTTTTTGAACAACCATTTACATCTAATGGGTTTCCATCAATCAGGCAAAGGTACCAGATCCCAAGTATTGTTCTTCTTAAATGTAGCCATTTTTTCCTCCATGGCCTCCTTCCAATAATCTACATCTTTCATACCCATAGCCTCTTTCATAACTCTAGGCTCATCAATTTTAGTAATCAAAGCATAAATGTAATTCCAATCATCAGGTGAATACCCATACCTTTTAGGTTGCCACCTTGTGCATGTGGACCTTCGTAGTAGTTGAGGTTGAGGTTCTTCTTCTTCTAAACTCTCTAAACTACTATAGGTCTCCTCATCATCAAGTCTAAAAGGTGTTTTCAGTACAACTTTCTCATGGGTAGAAGGAAGTTGAACCACGTCCTCTTTCTTCTCTTCTTTTTCTAGTTGTAGAACAATGGAAGAAGGTTTTATCTATTTGAAAATAACACTTATGTTGTACAAAACTCTTTCAGACAAAGCATCCCAAAGATTGTACCCTTTCACACTGATACCATGTAATCAATGAAGATACACTTAATGTAATGTCCCCCATCTAGGTCACTGCATTAGTAGACTAGGGTTAGCCTATAATTCAACTTCCGTAGGCTAATGGAGGTGTTTAGGAAGTCATTCCAAGGACTTACTATTTATAGTAAGTCATGAGCTGGGAAGTTTCTATTTTTGGCAAGGCAATTGTGGGGGTCCTTGGCACAATATTTATGGTCTCAATATGACTGGAGCCTAAAAGACATAATATAAGTCAAATTAAAAATTTAACTTATATTATTTATGAGGTTTCAATATAACTTTAAGTTATAAAGTAAAGTGTTTTTTAAAGAGCAAGTTGTAACTTAAAGTTACATGCCTAGGGGTGGGTGCCCCTCATGGAGAGATAAGGGATCAAGTAATGAATTTAAAATTAATAAAAACTTCCTCTCTTAGGCATTGGGTTTGAGAGGAATAAAAGAGGGAAAATGAAGGCTCATTGGCTTTATGCTATGTTGAATGAAAATTGCTCTCATATTGAGTTGCCCGTGCTTTGGGATTGAACTTGGATCTAGGGTTTCAATTAGTGATTTGTAGAGACAAAAAACCTTTGTAGATTCACCTTTCTTCATGCATGAAAGATTGCATCAGGAGAGGATTTGAGGAGGCTTCATACAGAGGCTTCATTTGTGCGTTCAGGACATCCATTTGGTTATTGTCTAAACTTAAAATGTAGGCATCTTCAAGAGAAATCAAAGAATATTAGGAGGACATTTTCATGAGCTTTTGGTGTGAAACAATTACTGTTGCAGTCCATTTAGGTAGGCCGTACCCTGACCCAGCAGGCCATACCAACTAAAGGGTCGTACCTCTACCCATCAGCATTTCTAGAGCTTTATGTGACTGCTTTTCCTTCCTATTGGGGTTGCCATAACCCAACAGAGATACTTGAATAGAAACAATGAAGAAAGAAAGAGATTGTGGTGATTTGTGACTAATTTATTGCTTTAGCCTAGGCCGTATAGTCCATAGAGGACATCAGCTTCATTCGGAGTCATTTCTTCCTTGTTCGTGGTTGGAGATTGAATCATTTGTGGTGCCTAGGGTCTACTATGATAAAGAAACTATTGTAATCTTCCTTTTTCTTGCCTTGTATGAGAACTAAAGTGATTTCTATGGCTATGTAATGTAGATATCAATTCCAGCAATCAAACAAGTTGAAGATTTCCAAGTGGGTATTTCATTATAATTAGTTTTAGCACTTTTTATGATCTGGGTCATCTTTTGTTTGTGCAAATTCATGTATATTTTTAGGGTTTGTTCATATGCTTTACATTTCATACATGCAATGCATAAACAAACATGCAAAAACAACCCATAAAACCCTAAACAACAGAAACATAAAAAAAATGAAAAATTAGTTAGAGCAAACACATATAGAGGGGTGTATCTTACAGTGGTATCAGAGCAGAAAATCTTGCTATCCTGTGAGGTTAAACATGACATGCAGAAGTTGAAAGTGAGATATGCGGCCTATAGATAGGTATAGTTTCAGACAAAGACCAGGAACACAAAACCCATAGAGGATACAGGGAAGATAGGTACCACAGATAGGAGAACCTGAGCATCTAGTACCCATAAAAGATCCATTTGAGTTAGAGATAGAGGTTGCCGCTACCGAGGAAGATTCCTAAGTTTCATGAACAGACCCATTTTTAGGTGAACTATCTCCAGTCACAGAACCTAGAGGAGAAATGGGTGATAGGGAAGGTGAGGAACCTAGCATGCATGAGATCCTGAATGTGCTCACTAGGAGCTCGTTGGCATTAGAGAGAGAGTTGAGGGAGTCTAGACAGGAGTTGAGAGAATCACATGTGGAGATAGCACATACCCTCGAGTAGTTGCGAGATGGAAGAAATTAGAGGGATAATCACCATGATAGAAATAGGTACAATGGAAGAGACATGAATAAAAACAATGACAGTGATAGGAATATAAACAATGACAGTGATAGGAATAGAAACAATGACAGAGATAGAAATAGGAATAATGTGGGTGATAGACACAATGGTGATAGGAACCAGGGGAATAAGAATAATGGGGATAGGAACTAGGAGGATAGACACATATTCAGAGATGATGAGGATGAGGCCTCGGTGACCAATAGGAGGGATTCATAGTTTACAATAGGTGACAGAACTGGTATACCCATTTTCACTCCCAGGAACCAAGTTCCTGAGCAGGATCCCAAACAGGCTGAGTTTTAGGAGGAGATTCTGAGGGATTGGAGAGATTCTAGTGCAGAGATCAAGGTTGAAATGACCTTTGCAGAATACTCTAACATTAGGATTAAGAATAGACCTCGCAGAGGAGGTAGACCTTAGAACCAGGAGTTGCAAAAGAAAGTGAGTAAGATGACACTTTCCTACTTTGATGGATCAGGTAAAACCACCACAAGAGGTTGGGTCCAAAAATTGGATAGCTACTTGCAGATTAGTCCCATACCTGAGGAGGATGCCATTACTTATGCAACTTTGCATTTGGAGGGGGTAGCACATAAGTGGTGGAGCAACAGGAAGGTCACACTGGGTCATAACCAGATTACTTCCTGCATGGAGTTTACAGCCAGACTAATCGAGAGATTCGAAAAGAAGGACCGAGAGTTACAGTTTAAGGAGTTAGCATAGTTGAGGTAGAGTGGATCGGTTGACTCCTAAATTTCTGAGTTCCAAGACCTATCTGTTATGGTCCCAAATATTTCTGAGCGTAGATTGGTGATTCTTTTTATTGATGGATTGTCAGACCCACTTCATCATTGGGTTAAGGGTTTTGACCCTACTTCACTCTAGGAGGCCATGAAGAAGGCTTGAGATATGGAGTCATCAGTGTGGAGGACAAAATTTCAGTCCAAGGGATTTCCACACAGGAGGGATAAGGAGAAGGAGAAGAGACCCTTCCATAGAGATGTTGAGTAGCATAAGGACAAGTCAAATAGGTTGACTGATGATCAGCTCAATGAGTATAGGAGGAAGAAACTTTGCTTCCATTGCAAAGAACCATGGGATCCCTCACATAAGTGTCCAGACAAGGCTAAGGCTAAATTGATCAAGTACTATTCAGTTGAGGAGACTCAATCAGAGGCATCTGATTCATATTTAGATCAACCTTCCGATCATGGAGATAGTGGAGATGAGACAGATTCACAACACAATGCTGGCAGTGGAGGTATTGTTGCAAGTATGAGCCTACCTGGTGTTTTCATTGATGTCAACATACTCATGTTGTAGTGATGACAAGGATTAGATGAGCTATGTGCTAAGGATATTGAGAAAATTAGTCCTAATCAGAAACAGAGAAGAACAGTGAAGATAGTGAACTAAAGATCCTAAATAAGATGAAGTTCAGATGATGTGCTTTAAAGGGTTTGAAGATATGTCTTAAGATGATCCAGTAAAGATTTCAGAGGTCCGCATGAAGATTTGAAGAAGTTATGGCCACTTAAGTAAAACCAGTTCTGGCAGATGTTCAGAGATGACAGTATGACACAGATAGGTCTGGTGAGATCCAGAAATGAAATATCTTGTTCTGTGGATTTGGTGGAGTGTTTAGGAAGTCAATGTGAACTGACAACTCAATTGGTTCTTGGTCTAGGAGGTTCATAAGCATCTATTCCATTATGACTATAATGACAGACTGTGTTCTTGAGGTTCCGGATGAAGGAGAGAAGGATTTCAGTAAGAAGATGTAGTGTGGATGTTCTTGGTGATTCAGGCAAGCTTGTGGAGGTCTTTGGATCATGTCTAGTTCTTGTTGGTGGTCCACATTGGATTTTGAGCTTGCAATTGAAGAATAACTTCTGGATGATGGTGTTCTTCCTAAGTCTAGCCGACTAGATGAGTTACGCATCCTGCAAATGATCTTAAAGATGTTATGTGAATATTGGCATGTTCCTAAGTGAAGATTGAAGACCCAGATCCATGTGGTTGACAATGTGTTGATCCGCGTGAAGTCTTTTTGTAACTAGTCATGTTGTATTTATGTACTTGCTTTGTAATGTATGCTGACTTGGATGATAATTCCTAAGTTGATGTCTTGTATAAATAAGGAGTTGTAAAGTCATTTCTAAGTGTGTCTTGTGGAGATGAGAGTGTGGTAGAGAGGAGCAGAGTGAAAGGCAGAGTAGAAGTATTGAGCTTAAATGGAACTGACTCAAGCATGGTGAAGATGATATTCTCCAGTTCAAAGTATGTAACACTTATTATTTTGTAGACAGTGTGTCTCCTGTAGGCAGTGAGCCTCTTGTGAGCAGTGTGCTTGGGCAATGAGCCCTAATTGGCATGTGTCATTTTGTTCTTTCTATTCTTCTAACAGAGAATACAATCTTGGGTTAATCACCCCGTGGTTTTTCCCTTAACTGAGTTTTTCACGTCAAAATCTTGGTGTCTTGTGTGTTAATGTGTTTCAGCTCTTGATTTAATGCATTATGTTTCCATGATTGATTTATTATTATGTTGCTGAATTATAAAGTGGATTTAAGTGTTTAATTGGAAGAAAGTTTTGGACAACTAATTCACCCCCCCTCTTAGTTGTCTGCCTGAAATCTAACAATTGGTATCAGAGCTAAGTTCCTCTAAAAGAGCTTAACCGCTTGAGGAGAACTAGGATGTCGTCCTACAAGAAGGATAGTCCGAAGTTTGATGGAACCAATTTTACTCTTTAGAATTTAAGTCGCATGCAATGTCACTTGTAATTTATGGGAATACAATATTGGACCATGGCCTCAAAGAAGTATACTCCTCCACAGAATGGTCCAAAATCCGTAGATAAAATCACAGATGCTAAAAACAATTTGCAAACTAAAGAAGCTCTTCTAAGTGCCTTGTTTGATTCAGAGCTGACAAATGTTGTTGACCTACAAACTACTTTTGAGATTTGGGAAAAATTGAAACTTCTACATGAAGGAGACAAGTATGTCAAATGTGCCAAGCTACAGAGTCTGAAAGGAAAATTCAAAAATTTGAAGATGAGAGAAGATGAAAATATCACTACATTTATGCCAAGAGTAAATGAGCTTGTTTGTGGCATTAGATGTGCTGGTGGAGTCTTGGATGAAGATGAGATTGTTGGCAAAGTTCTCAGATCCCTTACGGATTCTTACAAGTACAAGGTTGCTACTATTGAAGAATTCAGATCTATTTTAGGTATCACAAGAGATCAATTGGTTGGTAAATTGGCTGCATTTGAATTGACTAAGTTTGGAGATGCCCCCCCCAAGACTGAATCTGCATTCAAAGCTAGTGCCTCTATTAAAGGAAAACAAAAGTTTGATCTGGGAGAGAACTCCTCAAAGAAACTATCATGGTATGAGAAAGCAAGAAAAGACCTGAAAGAAGATGAAGCAAAAGCTGCTCAACTTGAAGCCCTTATTGCAAAAATGCTGCCAAGAGGATCCAGTAAGTATGAAGGGAAATTGCCTTTTAAATGTTTTAACTGCAATAAGATTGGTCATTTTGCCTCAAGGTGTCTGGAAAGATTTTCAAGGCCAAATCCTAATAGATCAAGGTTCCAGAAGAATTGTTACTATGTTCATGAAGATGATGATAATGAAGGAGTAACAGATGATGAATTAGAGATAGGAAACAAATCCGGAAGTGACTGGGTGTTTATTGCCATCAAGGAAGAAGATCTAATGCCCTCTAAATCTGTCAATCATAAAATTGTAGAAAGAGCTTTAGCTGCCCAAGTTGAGGAAAAGGATGATTGGGTCATTGACACTGGATGCTCTCACCATATGACAGGTGACAAAAATAAATTCATAGATTTGGAAAGGTATGAAGGAGGAATGGTAAAATTTGGTGATAATTCTCTGACAGAATCAAGGGTAGAGGAACTATTTCTTTTGATGGAAAGAACAAAACCAGTAATGTACTATATGTTCAAGGCTTGAAGCACAATCTTCTCAGTGTTGGATAGTTGGTGGATAAAGGCTATGATCTCTGACTCAAAAATGGAAAATACAAGATTTTTGAAAGTTCCAGAATAGAGATTGCATCTGGTACTCAAACTAAAGGTAACATCTTCCACTTGGTTGGTACTGGTAAAAGTTGATTATTTGTTCAAATTGATCAGAGTTGGTTGTGGCATAGGAGAATGTGTCATGTGAATTTTGATAATACCATCAAGATAAGCAACACTCAGGCTATAAGAGATCTTCCAAGATTGGTAAAACCTACCAATAGTTTGTGCAAGGAATGCCAGTTGGGTAAACAAAGCAGAGTCTTATTCAAAAGTAACGAACAATCTTCTACCGGATTATTGGACTTAGTTCATACTGATCTATGTGGTTCAGCAAGAATCAGGAGTGTGCAAGGTGATAGATACTTCATGTTATTAATTGATGACCATTCCCAGATGATGTGGGTGACTTTTCTAAAAGAGAAATCAGAAGCTCTTAAGAAATTCAAAATATTCAAAACTATGGTAGAGAATGAAACCAGATTAAAATTAAAATGTCTGAGGTTTGATAGAGGTGGAGAATTCACATCCGGTGAGTTCATAGAATTTTGTGAGAAACATGGAATAAAAAGATAGTTGTCTGCTCCTAGGACTCCATAGAAGAATGGAGTAGTAGAGAGAAAGAACCAGACCATCTAGGAAGCATCTAGAACCATGATGATGGAAGCAAATGTTCCTCAGATCTATTGGAGAGAAGTTGTAAGAATTGCAGTCTATATTCTCAATCAAGTAGAAATCAGAAGCAATACAAGTATGTGCCCTTTGCCATTGATGTCAAAGGGGGAGAGAAGACATGTGAAAAAAAAGTGGTTGCTGATCAAAGAGAGAGCAGTAAAGGAAGAGAAGACATGTGAGTGGTTGTTGTTGATAGGGGGAGTTGTGACAGTATGGAGAAGTTCTTGTCTTGATGGTTAAAATAGTTTTTCACATTATATGTTGCCATCAATGACAAAGGGGAGATTGTTGCAAGTATGAGCCTAACTGGTGTTGTCATTGATGTCAACATACTCATGTTGTAGTGATGACAAGGATTGGATGAGCTATGTGCTAAGGATATTGAGAAAATTAGTCCTAATCAGAAATAGAGAAGAACAGTGAAGACAGTGAGCTAAAGATCCTAAATAAGATGAAGATCAGAGGATGCGCTTCAAAGGGTTTGAAGATATGTGTCTTAATATAATCTAAGAAAAATTTCAGAGGTTTGCATGAAGATCTGAAGAGGTTATGGCCACTTAAGTAAAACCAGTTCTGGCATATGTTCAGAGATGACAGTATGACACAGATAGGTCCAGTGAGATCCAGAAATGAAATATCTTGTTTTGCGGATTTAGTGGAGTGTTTAAGAAGTCAATGTGAACTGACAACTCAATTGGTTCTTGGTCTAGGAGGTCCGCAAGCATCTATTCCATTATGATTGTAATGAAAGACTGTGTTCTTGAGGTTCTGGATGAAGGAGAGAAGGATTTTAGTAAGAAGATGTAGTGTGGATGTTCTTGGTGATTTAGACAAGCTTGTGGAGGTCTTCGGATCATGTCCAGTTCGTTTTGGTGGTCTGCATTAGAGTTTGAGCTCGCAATTGAAGAATAACTTCTGGATGATGGTGTTCTTTCTAAGTCTGGCTGACTAGATGAGTTATGCATCTTACGGATGATCTTAAAGATGTTATGTGAAGATTGGCATGTTCCTAAGTGAAGATTGAAGTCCCAGATCTGTGTGGCCGACAATGTGTTGATCCATGCGAAGTCTTTTGTAACTAGTCATGTTGTATTTATGTACTTGCTTTGTAATGTATGCCGACTTGGATGATAATTCCTAAGTCGATGTCTTGTATAAATAAGGAGTTGTAAAGTCATTTTTAAGTGTGTCTTGTGGAGATTAGAGTGTGGTAGAGAGGAGTAGAGTGAAAGGCAAAGCAGAAGTATTGATCTTAAATGGAACTAACTCAAGCATGGTGAAGATGTTATTCTCCAGTTCAAAGTATGTAACACTTATTATTTTGTAGACAGTGTGTCTCCTGTAGGCAGTGAGCCTCTTGTGAGTAGTGTACTCAGGCAGTGAACCCTAATTGGCATGTGCCATTTTGCTCTTTCTATTCTTCTAATAGAGAATACAATCTTGGGTTAATCACCCTGTGGTTTTTCCCTTAACCAGGTTTTCCACGCCAAAATCTTGGTGTCTTGTGTGTTAATGTGTTTTAGCTCTTGATTTAATGCTTTATGTTTCCATGATTGATTTATTATTATGCTACTGAATTATAAAGTGGATTTAAGTGTTTAATTGGAAGAAAGTTTTGGACAACTGATTCCCCCCCTCTTAGTTGTCTGCCTGAAATATAATAGGTATTATTGCCCAACTATCTAGTTTCCAGAAGGTTGGTTCTTTCAAGGTGCATGGTGTACTCAGTGGATAGCACATTATTACCCTCATTGATACAGGAGCCACTCATAATTTTATTGACGAGGGGTATGTAGTTCATAGGGGGTTGAAGACAAAGGAATTCGAAGGCTTTAAGGTGATGGTGGCTGATGGATTCAAAATGTAGTGCAGTAGGAAGATATCAGGATTGAAGATCATCATGGGTGATTATGAGTTGGTAGATGACTTCTATGTTGTTGGTATCAGGGATACAGATTTTGTTCTCGAGATGCATTGGATGAGCCAATTAGAGGAGTTCACCATGAATGTAAAGAAGATGGAAATGAAATTGGAATTCAATGGGAGGAAAATATGCCTTAGAGGTATATCAGATGGTGGATCTCGAGTGGTATCACTGAAGAGAATGGAGAGGCTATTGAGGCATGACTAGGTAGAGTGGGTAGCAGAGTGCCTTATTATGCCAGAGTCGCCACCACAGTAGAAGGGCAATTATCATCTTGATATTCAGAAGCTTCTATCCAAGCACAGTAAGGTGTTTGGAGGTATACCACCAGGACTGCCTCCTGATAGAAGCATAGAGCATGTGATTGAGCTAGATTATGGGACTAGGCCCATCATGATCACTCCTTACCGTCATCCAAAAAGGCTCAAGGATGAAATTGAAAAAGCAATTAAGGAGTTACTAGAGATGGGGCACATCCGACCCAGTAAGAGCCCATTCGCTTCAACAGTTGTTCTTGTCAAAAAAAGGATGGGAAAATAAGAATGTGTATAGACTACAGGGCCTTAAACAAGAAAACTATTAAGAATAGGTACCCCATTCTGAGGATAGATGAGCTGATAGATGAGCTACATGGTGCCTGTTACTTTTCCAAAATTGATTTGAGGTCTAGATATCACCAGATTCATATGAGGGTAGAGGATGTAGAGAAAACTGCTTTCAGGTGTCATTACGGCCACTTTGAGTTTTTTGTGATGTTGTTCAGTTTGAACAATGCACTTGCTACATTTTAGAGTTGCATGAACCAGATTTTCAAATAGTAGCTTTGGATGTTTGTTTTGATCTTCTTTGGTGACATATTAATTTTCAACAAGACTTGGGAGGATCACTTGAGACATCTGGAGGAGGTGTTGAGTATTTTGGAGAGTGAGTCCCTCTATGCCAAAGAGTCCAAATGTGACTTTGGCATGATAGAGTTGCTCTATCTGGGTCACATTATCAATGCAAAGGGTGTCAGGGTAGATCCAGATAAGATAAAGGTGATTGTTGATTGGCCCCCACCTACAAACCTCACACAACTTAAGGGCTTCTTTGGACTATGTGGCTTTTATAGGAGGTTTGTAAAAAGCTTCTCACAAATAGCAGCACTTTTCACAAATTTGACAAAGAAGGGAGCCTTTGTGTGGTCTGATTCAGCCCAACAGTGCTTTGATCATTTCAAGCACTTAATGTCTACTTGCCCCGTGCTTGTGATTGCCAATTTTACCAAACCATTCGAGTTGCAATGTGATGCTTCTAGAGAGGGAATAGGGCCAGTCCTTATCCAGGAGAAGCACCCTATAGATTTTGAAAGCAGGAAACTTTGGGGTGTTGAGAGGATTTACTCGGTGTATGACCAAGAGATGTTGGCCATAATGCATGCATTGGCCAAGTTTGGGCCTTATCTGGTTGGAGGCAAATTCATAATCAAAATAGATCATAATAGCATCAAATACTTTATGAACTAGAAAGATCTAAATGACAGAAAAAGTGGGTGAGCAAGTTACAAGCATATGATTTTGACATCGAGTATGTCAAAGGTAAGAGGAACATAGTTGCAGATTCCTTATCACGTCGACCTAAATTATTATTAGTTGGGGATGTCTTTGTTGATTGGAAAGAGTTAATTATAGCAGAGTATGTTAAGGACTCTTGGGCAGTGGGAGTCATTGAGGGCACAAATACTGATGAGAGGTATTATGTGGTGAATGACTTGATTATGTACAAAGATAGAATATTCTTAGTGCCTAATTCATAGTTTAAACAAAAGGTGATAAAAACTTTTCATGATACACCAATGGCTCACCATCTTGGATTCTTCAAGACATATAAACAAATTTGGGAGAATTTCACATGGAAAGGACTAAAGGATGAAGTGCAGAAGTATGTTCATGAATGTCCCATTTGCCAGCAGAATAAGCATGATCATACTTATCCAGTAAGGTTATTACAGTCATTGCCTATTCCCAATCAGAAAAGGGAATGTATCTCCATGGACTTCATCACAGGATTGCCTAAGGTGCAGGGAAAGGACTGTATATATGTGGTGGCCAATAGACTCACCAAATTTGCACATTTCTTTTCCATTTCCGCAACCTCTACAGTTGCTTAGGTGGATGATTTGTTCTTTAGGGAGATATTTAGGTTGCATGAGATACCCAAAAGCATAGTCAGTGATAGGGACAACAAGTTCCTAAGTATATTTTGGCAGGAGTTATTCAATCTTTGTGGCACTAAGTTGACTCGTAGTACCAGTTACCACCCACAGACAAATGGCCAAATAGAGGTGGTGAACAAATGGTTAGAGGGGTATCTACGCACAATTATGTGTTGGGGCAGTAGAAGGCTTGGATCAAATGGTTGTATCTAGGGGAGTACTATTACAATACTACTCATCACATGTCTATTCATGTGACTCCTTTCAGGGCACTATATGGTTATGATGCTTCATGCTTTACAGATCTCTTGCTTGGTGATAGTTGAGTGCCTAAGGCAAAGGATCTCTTACAAGAAATTCAGGACATCTTAAGGGAACTTAAGAAGAATATACAATAGGCACAGAATCAGCAGAAGTTGTATGCTGATCAGCACCGAGTTGAGAGGAGTTTTGAGGTTTGAGACATTGTATATTTGAGGCTCCAACCCTACAGACAGTCCACTCTCAAGAAGAGTGGAGCAGAGAAGTTGAAACCTAGGTTTTATGGTCCTTCCAGGATTATCAGAAGAGTGGGTGAGGTGGTATATGAGCTTAAGTTGCCTTCAGACAGCAGGGTGCACAATGTGTTCCATGTTTCCAGGTTGAAAAAAGCCCTTGGCCACAACATAATTCCTTCAGCAGAGATTCCACCATTAGATGAGGAAGGGAAATTGATCCTAGTACTAGAGGCTATAGTTGACCCCTGGGAGAGACATTTGAGGAAACAAGTTATCAGAGAATACTTGGTCAAATGGAAGAATTTACCAGTGGAGGATGCCACCTGGGAGAGTGAGCAGATATTACAACATCCAGAGTTGAGGTTGCTTGAGGACAAGCAATCTTGGGAAGGGAGGACTGTAATGTCCCCCGTCTAGCTCACTGCATCAATAGACTAGGGTTAGCCTATAATTCAACTTCCATAGACTAATGGAGGTGTTTAGGAAGTCATTCTAAGGACTTACTATTTATAGTAAGTCATGAGCTAGACAGTTTCTATTTTTGGTAGGGCAGTTGTGGGGGTCCTTGGCACAATATTTATGGTCTCGATATGACTAGAGCCTAAACGACATAACATAAGTCAAATTAAATGTTTAACTTATATTATTTATGAGGTTTCGATATAACTTTAAGTTATAAAGTAAAGTGTCTTTTTAAAGTGCAAGTTGTAACTTAAAGTTACATGCCTAGGGGTGGGCGCCCCTCATGGAGAGATAATGGGTCAAATAATGAATTTAAAATTAATAAAAACTCCCTCTCTTGGGCATTGGGTTTGAGAGGAATAAAAGAGGAAAAATGAAGGCTCATTGGCTTTATGCTATGTTGAATGAAAATTGCTATCATATTGAGTTGCCCGTGCTTTAGGATTGAACTTGGCTCTAGGGTTTCAATTATCGATTTGCAAAGACAAAAAACCTTTGTAGATTCACCTTTCTTCATGCATGAAAGATTGCATCAGGAGAGGATTTGAGGAGGCTTCACACAGAGGCTTCATTTGTGCATTCAAGACATCCATTTGATGATTATTTAAGATTGAATTGGAGGCATCTTGAGGAGTTTTGATATTGCAGCAATCAGAGAATATTGGGAGGCCATTTTCATGAGTTTTTGGTGTAAAAAAATTGTTGTTGCAGTCCATTTAGGCAGGTCGTACCCTGACCCAGATGGTTGTACCAACTAGAGGGTTGTACCTCTACCCATCAACATTTCTAGAGATTTTTGTGACTGTTTGTCCTTCCTAATGGGGTCGCCATAACCTAGCAGAGATACTTGATCAAAAATAGTGAAGAAAGAAGGAGAATGTGACAAGTTGTGACTGATTTATTGCTTCATCTTGGGCCGTATAGTCCATAGAGGACAACAACTTCATTCGGAGTCATTTCTTCCTTGTTTGAGGTTGGAGATTGAATCATTTGTGGTGCCTAGGGTCTGTGATGATAGAGTAGCTATTGTAATCTACCTTTTCCTTGCCTTGTATGAGAATTGAAGTGATTTCTATGGCTATGTAATGCTAATATCAATTCTGGCAATCAAACGGGTTGAAGATTTCCAAGTGGGTATTTCATTATAATTAGTTTTAGCACTTTTTATGATTTAGGTCATCTCTTGTTTGTGTAAATTCATTGTATATTTTTGGGGTTTGTTCATATCTTTACATTTCATACATGCAATGCAAAAAACAAACATGCAAAAACAACCCATAAAATCCTAAAAAGCAAAAACATCAAAAAACACAAAAAATTAGTCAGAGCAAAAATATACAGAGGGATGTATGTTACACTTAACTTCCTTGTTCTCCAAAGTTGACCTTTCCTCCCTAGGCACATGCACATATGCCTCACAACCAAATACTCGAAGATGTCTCAATGAGGGCTTTTTACCTGACCACACCTCCATAGGTGTCATATCAACAAGAGCTGATATAGGAGACTTGTTAACCAGGTAGAAAGCAATGGCAACAGCTTTAGCCCAAAATTTTTGTTCTAGGAAAGGTCCACTAAGCATACTCCTAGCCCTCTCCATCAATGTCTTGTTCATCCTCTCTGCAACTCCATTCTGCTGAGGGGTATACGGAGGTGTCTTATGCCTCTCAATCCCATGTTCTTTATAGAATGTGTTGAAATCTACTAAACAAAGCTCACCACCATTGTCAGTCCTCAAGTACTTAATCTTTTTACCGATATGATTCTCTACAAAAGCTTTAAACTCTTTGAACTGACTAAAGACATTAGATTTACTTCTGAGGAAACATAGCCATGTCCTTCTACTGTAATAAAAAATGAATTATACAAAGTAAATAGATTTTTAAATTGAAGGAACATTAACGGGAGAAAAACATTAGAATGTATCAAGTCCAACACCTTAGAAGATTTGTGAGAACTAGAATAAAAATAAACACAGTTCTTTTTTCCATATATGCAATGCTTACAAAAATTGAACTCAAGATTACAATCATTCATCCCCTCAACAAGATTTTTATTTTTCAGGGCTCTAAGATCTTTCTCACCAATATGACTAAGTCTTTGGTGCCATAACGTTGTCTTCTTTGTAGGAAGTTTCATTTCTAAATAATGAGCATCATTAGATACCCATAAAGCACATCCATCGGAAGTAGACACAAAACATTTCTTTGTTGCTAGTTCCAATGGTGATGATGAAGACTCTGAAGTTATCTTCTTTATAATAGAAGAACTATTGCATTGAACTATGCATGCATACAACTTAAACAAAGTGCCAACCCAAACACCCTTAGCAAGCACCATAGCTCCTCTTGTCATCTTACATCCTCCATTCAAAAACAATACCTACACACCCACATAATTCAACTTACTTACATATAAAAGGTCCCGTGCCAAAATAGGGATATGTAGAACACCATTGATCTCCTTCTCTCGTCCACCGGACAAAGTATCAGTATTCTTATTTCTCAGAGAAAAATTACAATCTTCATGCAATTGCAATTGCAATTTCATTGCCTTTCAAGGCTACAGAGATATATAATATCTTCAACATAACCACCACTATTAAATTTAGAAAAAAAGTAGACTTTTCTCTTAAAGAAAAAATAGATTTACAAAGATAAGATTTTTTCTTTCCTTTTAAGATAAGTATTTTTTTGCTTTCTTTGTAAGATAAGATTTTTTCTTTCTTTGTTGTCACAAATCCAACAATGTGGGCATGACACTGTTTGATTAGTTTTGTGTTAGTTAAGAATTAGTTTCTTGTAGAGTAATTTGGAGAAATGGTGCATGAATACAATACTTCACAAATATTTGCTTAATATATTATAAAGATGTTCCAATAGATAATAATATTATTTACATATATTTTTATCCTTGGATGCAATCTTGATTTAATTTTCAGCATTTAAATGCTTTTCCATTTTTCATCATGTACATTCCACTTCTACAATGCATGCCCCATTTGGGAAATACGCCTTAAACTCAATGATTTACACGTGGGTGTTGTGTGTAACTTCTCCCATACTGTTGTATTTTGTTAATTAATTAGTAAAAGCACCAAAGGTGCTATCAAATGGTCGATAGGCACAAATATTTATAGGCCTATTTGTAAATAGTATATATTTACTAGCAATCACACATGATATTTAGTTTAGCATTATAAGTAAGCATGATAAAAAATATATATGTTTGATTGAATGTAATTTTTAATAGAATAGTCATATAACAAGGAGCTAAAGTATATTGGTATCCTTTTCTAGATTTCGATGCCCTGTAATTATTTTGCAGAAATAGAGTTAGTGCCCTTATTGGAATCATTGTAAGGTGTCATCATGCAGATCTACTTTGTCTAGAATGAAAGACGAAGCATTTATGGTGTATCCAACTTGTGGTGGGCTAGTTTTGAAATATGCCTCTAGCATGCATGCAAAGAACAACCTTGAATGAAAGAAATTTTGTTACCTATTAGTGGACAATAAAACCATTGCAGGAGATAAGGGTGCATGAATTGTCAAAACTTAATGTGTTTCTCAAATAGTTTCTATGGATTGACAGGCAAAAGCCTTCACATTCTCTCTAATACATTTTAATATAGAAACTCAATCACAATGTTGATGACAATGAAGCTGAGAAAATGAAACATAGTTGCAGTAGCACCCTACTACCGAAAACACATGTACCAAGTATATAATAGTCAACAAGATCAGCACAACAAAAGTAATTACTCATGACTAATGAAACCCATGAAGAGACTACAGGGTCAACACACTAAAGCAATTCCTTGCAAACTGTCACCAAGAAAATTGCATTCAGGTTGTACTAACATCTCCTGGTAGCTGTATTTAAATTAAAGTTCATGGTGACACTATTCTTGCAAAGGATAAAGAAAAATTCAATTAAAAAAAATCCTAATGTTTAGGATTTGGTTCATGCTAAGTTTTACATCAAGGAGTTGCCTAATTAGGTACCGCAAATCGTATTGCTGGATAGCTAAGTTGCGACTTTCAAGTTTCACAAGGCATTTCAAGCTTGAATTATAGACCCATATTAACTGGCCCATATGCTTGATTTCAATTAGCAATAGCCCACTTCAAAGTTGAAACTTTCAGGTTGTACCACCAGACATCCAGTGGGCATCGCATCTGTAATTAGCTTGATTATTTTTGTGCATTAGCTATATCACACATTAGGCAGAGGCCAAAAAAAATATAGTTCTATGAAAACTTTGATTTAAGAAAATGCACACTGCTTCAAATGTTTATGCACCCCTGCTGATGGCCCAACTTAATCCCCTCTCACCCTGTTTCAAGGCACAAATTAACAATATCACTCCATGCCAAGGCATTAGTTGATTTCTTGTGACTTGGTGTAATCATAGTCAGTACACAAGAACCAATCTAGAAGAACCATAAAGAATACTCAAAATGAAGACTACCAAAAAAGCTTCAACTAATTATCAAAAATTTTCTTTGTTATTGAATAGTTTGTACATCTTATCATCATCATGTAATGAAAAATATATAAGAATGACCACCTACAACAATGACAATCTACAATAATGGTCGGTTCATTTTGCTTTAACTACACCAATAGAAGTTGTTTTCACTTCTATGATCTATCCTCTGGAAGGAATGTTGTGGTATGCTAACTTTAACTATAATAGAACAGAGTTTAAATGGACATATCCATTTGCAAGATTCTGATCAAAACGAATTATAACTGCCTTTGGCATTAATTCTCATAAAACACCAGCATCCCATCGACAATGACAATGACAAGTTCAATTTAGTCTTTGTCATTCCCATCCTGTGGTTGCATTACACTAGGTTTTGCAAAACAATGAGGTAGTCATTCCATTACAACCAACCCTCATTGGTGACTCACTTATAAAAGAATTTCCAGATCTCTCTGACATTTGAAGAACCATTTGCAACTTCTCCTACCAAATGGGCTGACAAGGTGCCTATAGAAGAAAGCAGTGGTCTATTAGCAGCAGAGGAGAATATAGGAAACAAAAAGAGTGGCATTGTAGGGCTCCACAATGTGTCCAACACCTTCGGAGATGGAACCACAGAGAAGGTCAACATCATGTGATTAGGATACTCCTCCTTGATCTTCAATATTAGTAACATCCCCATTCCAGATCCTGTACCTTCTCCCAGAGAATGGCAGACCTGAAACCCTAGAAGTAGGAAAAAAAATGGCACACTTGAAACCCTAGAAGTAGGAAAAGAAAGAAGCATAGAAGAGAAAAAAAAATCACTGTTACAAATCTAGGATTCCTAGGGTTTTAACAAAATGAAATCAAGACAATTGAGGGGTTTAAAGATTACCTTATAGGCAATCACAGTTCTCAGCCTCCTTGCGCATGATTTCTAAGAAACATCAATGAGCTCAGTGCCCTCAGTGTAATGGCTCTTGGCCCAGTTGTTTCCGATGCCGAACCAGCCAAAGAAAAAATTATACTAATGGAAGCCCTGGCCATAGGGCCCTATCCTAATGCTGTCCATGGTGAGGCTCGGGATCCATAACATGGCCCTGCAACAAGTCTTGGGGAGCTAGCCTTACAATACACATTCACTCTCTCCACCTGAAGACCAAATTACCCGTTGTAGCGGCTTGTGGGGTCGATCTAGTGCTCCTCGCACACCACTTTCCAGAAATTGCAGCAAACATATTCCTCGGAAGGTGATTCTTTTATTTTTTTTCCAAATCCTCTTCACCTCACCTCAAATCTTGCAATTTAATATGCTCGCATGAGTTATTTGCTTTCAACCGTTTTCCCTTTCCTCCTCCAAAAAAAACTAAAATAGAAATCCAAGAGTATCTGGTGGGTACATTTAAACGATTTTTTTCTCGGAAAGAATGACGTGTGAGAAGAATGGGCATCGGAAGAACCTAAGAAAATTTGAAAGAGAGAAAAAAAATATTTTTTAATGGGACTACCAAAGTTTTTAGCAGTTACAAGATGTGTGCACATACAGGATGGCCTATCAGCGAAATTAAAAAAATAAAAATTGTAATTATAAAAGTTCAGAAGAAATTAGTAAGGGTCTTGCTAGTGTAAGCTTCTAAAAAGAATAGATAAGGTTTAGTAAGTTTCTAAAGGAGTTAGGATAAGGATTAAAAGATTCCATAAAGACAAAAATATTAAATGTTGGATACTAGTAATGATTTGAGAAGGCCTCTATAAATAGAGGCATCATGTAATGTTTTATCTCATCAAGCAATAGCAATTGCTTTGATCAAGTATTATTAGCACTCCATCTGGCATTTGTGTGATTTTTGTGTGTCTTTATATGTGTGTTTGATATTTATATTTTGTGTGAGATAATTATCAACACCACCACCAATGGGTTCTTCACCTTTATAGAGTGTACTACCTCTGACCAATGAACGAGCAACAAGTTGACATTAAATGCTGATGAGTGTATCACGCCAGTTGAGCCAATGGAATTTTAACGATTGGACATGGAACGTCGATGACAATGCCAGGTGTTTATAGTTAATTATGCACATACTTAGTACTTCCCCACCACAGACAATGACATTTCTCTGTGGAATATATTTGATGTTTGATATTCTTTGACAATGACGGTCCAATATATTATCACATGCATTGCTACAAAGAGTGTAATATCTATGGCACTGGAGACTTCATCTTTGGCAACGCAGCTGTGGTTTTCCACAATTACAAATCTACCAGAGTATTTCCAACTATAATATCTGAAAAAAATCCTCCTTCCATTATGCTTTGATAAATGTCTATATGTCTATAGCTTGTTCCAAAGCTTCCATTTTGGCACAAGCAGGGAGGATGCTGGCAAAGGTTGTGGAATTTGGATTTACACCTGCCATTTGCATTTGCTTGAAAGTTTCTAAAGCCTTTTCAACAAATACATTTTGTGTGTATCCTGCAATCATTGCAGTCCTGGAGAGCAGATTTCTTCGATGGATATCCATACCCTGTGAGGAATTTGGCTTTACACTGCCAATTCCATTTGCTTGAAAGTTTCTTAATCCTTTTCAAGAAATCCATTCTGTGGATATGTTGCAATCATGGCATTTCATGATACCACATTTCTTTAAGGCATCTTGTAAAAACTGTTCACATGTTTTTTTTTTTAAATTTTTATATTAAGAAAAGGGGTGTAACCCCAGACTGAGATATATATTAATATTATAATATTAAATACAAAAGGAGGGGATCAGTATTTCCACACCCCTCTAAGCGGTCATATGGTGAAAAACCGCTCCAAACTGACGCGAGAGACAGTACACAAAAAAACTACCACCTTATAACTGTTCACATGTCTTGTTTATGTTTTTACATTTGACATACATGTTTGTCAAGGTACTTGCATTCAATAGAAAGTCAATTAGTAATTGGGAGTTAGTAAGTTTTACTTAGATATCATCTTATTCAAGGATCAAACAATCAATAAAAATTTTACACTTCATTTACATTAAAAAATAGTAAATATTAAAAAATAGTAAATATTATCTTATTTATATTAACCAAATTTTACCTTTAAAATAATGTTTAAGTATAAACATATTAAAATGGCTAATGGCAATGCACAACAACTATCTCAACGGGCGGTGGGGACGGTGCATAAACAAATCAACCTGCATGTAGACCAAGCACTAGTAAGTAAAGGGGAAAAAAAGCGCCTTTTTTAAGTGCTATGCAGACATGCCTTATTAAAGTTGCTTCACTTCGAAAGAAAATACTTTTTAAACCAAAAGCTTCACTTTAGGATCATCTTTAATACATGGTTTATGATGGTTTATGAAGTGGGGAATCGGGGATCTTTCTAAAGTACCACCCAAAATTTTTTTAAGAGATTTCTTTTTTAAAGAATATTTTTTGATGTGTCTATATTGTCTTTTATAAAGCATTAATATTGAAATATGCAGTTGTAATTTAACGATATCTATATTTAAAAAAATATATCTAAAATACTTTGATTATATCTTTTTTCATAGTTTCTTTCATTTTCTGTTGTAATTTCTTTTTTGGTTTTTATTTTTTATTTTTTCCATTTTTTTTTTTTTTCATAATTTTTGTGATTTTGGTTTTTTATTTTTTATTTTTTCCAATTTCTTTTTTAGTTTTAGTTTTTTTTTTTTTTTTTCAATTTTTTTTTTTTTTTTTCCATAATTTTTGTGATTTATTTTTTTCTTATTCAACCTTTTTAATTTCTTTTTAGTTTTTTTCTTTTTATTTTTAAATTTTTTTTTTCATTTGCTTTTTGGTATTTCAATTTTTTTTCTTATAAATTTAGGCAGAAAAAATGCTTGCTCTCATGCCCACCGATATGATTGTACTAGTATATTTATATTTAAAAATATATATCTAAAATACCAGTGTTATATCTTTTTTCTATAGTTTCTTTCATTTTCTCTTGCAATTTTTTTGGGTTTTTATTTTTAATTTTTCCAATTTCTTTTTTGGTTCCATTTATTTTCTCCACCTTTTTCTCTTTCCAATAGTTTCGAATTTCTTTTTTGGTTTTTATTTTTTATTTTTTCCAATTTCTTTTTTTTTAGTTTTTATTTTTTTTGTTTTTTCCAATTTCTTTTTTTGGTTCCATTTAGTTTTTTTCTCCTTCAACCGCTTTTAATTTCTTTTTTAGTTTTTTTCTTTGATTTTTTGAAGTTTTATTTTTTATTTCTTTTTTGATATTTTAATTTTTTTTCTTATAAATTTAGGCACAAAAAATGAGTGCTCTCATCCCACCCCGCTGTGCCTCTCGGGATAATTATTTTTACGATAAAATATAATATTAGAGAGAATATATGATATGAATGGAGGTGATTTTTGATATTTTGTTAAGAGACTTACTTTTGCATATTTAATTTAAGTATTCATTAAATTTAGATTCACATACATGAATTTAAGATCATAGTTTATATTTGTATTTTATGATTCTAAGTGCATCACATACTTTGTTTATTTTTTAATGGTAATTTTGATAACATAAGTAAACAACACACCATTTAACAAGTACTTAAATCCCTTTGTCTTCATTTCAATTTGAGAGATTAATGTGTTCAGAAATCTAAAGAAACAAAATATTTATACCTAGAGTTATTCTACAACAATAAGACACAAAATAAAAGTAAATAAAAATTGAAAGACAACTGACATATATTTTAAAAAACTAAAACTCTAAAATAACTTGAATAAATAGAAATAAAATAATTTTAAAATATTTTAAAATGAAATAAATTATGTTTTAATTAAATAAAATAAGTCAATACAATATCTCAAGTATTTAAGATATATATTAATTAATAACATTAACTTTTAAGTGTACACTAATACTGCCTAAGGAAGAAAGAGCAGAATTTATGCGCAAACATTTGCCAAAGTCTATATAGTAGATCTGTGACTTATTGGATAGTGAATAAATACAATAAGAAGCTAGTGATTCAATGCAACCATGAAGGCATATGCAATCATATTTGCTAAAATTTCAATAAGTTTGTTGATTCTGCTTCTTTTTTGTGTGGCAGATGTGGGCACAACAACCTTTTATGGTCCTCCTTATGTCTGTAAGTATTATTATCTTAATAAAGCATTGTACCAATAAGTTGGTTTAATGGTGAAAATTTTGTCTTTTTAAATGAGGTTATAATGAGGTTACAAGTTTGAATTTTATGGAGTAGAGTATGTGTGCCTTGTATTGAAACATAGTTAAGTATCTCTTGGATATGTTTGTTTCATATTGAAGCACACTTAGATGCCTCCTTCACATTAGTGGGAGTTTGAAGTAGTCCTATATACTATAAACTGTCTATAAACTAGATCATAGGACATTGTGAACTATAAAAGGAAGAGGATCCTGTTTCTACTATTGTTGAAATTAAATGTAGAGACTGATTAATATTTACAATACTGATATGAAGTGTGAAAACCTAAAGCTCATAGGTTCTTTTTATTTGGATTTTGCAGCATCCTCATTCTATTAGAAACATACACAAGCAAGAATTCAGAATGCACGGAAGAAACTCAAATCAAGCATGGAACAAAAACACAATCACAACATAGTGGTTTACCCTAGAAAACCCCAAACTGGGAAAAACCAGTAATGAAGATCTTCATATTAAACGTTAGCCCCAACCGAGCTGAGCCTAGAGGCTTCAACCAACCACACATACAAGGGAGTCACCAAGCCATTATATAGACTTCCATACATGCAAAACCATGGGCTCAAAACCATGGACCAATACAACTAGCACAAAACCATGTGCTAAAGACCACTAATGGTTAATCCACTAACTCTAACCCAAGAACTAGTTTAACCCAACAATCACCCCTTTAAACTTGGTCTTGGGGTTAGCACCAAACCCCCCTTCCACAAGCACCAAGTACAATGGCCTCTTTGTCACTGAGATCGACATCAAACTAGGAATCTACATGACTCTAAGCACTCCTTACCACTTGGGAGAACTCCTCTCTTTCTAGGCCTTTCCTTTAAGGGATTAAGCAAGTCATACCAGGTCTTACAGCCATCAGCCCAAATACATATATTAAATTTTATATACAACTCCATTACAATCTTGTTCTTGCTACAGCTAGCCTTGGTTGCGGGCACCTACAACACCTTTACTGCAAGTACATGCAGCAATTGCATACAATGAATTTGACCAGGCAACATGCCTATAGCAGCAACCATGACCAATCTTGCATAGACCTGCTCAACCTTCTTCTGGGAGTAAAAGCGGTAAGGCGCACGCTCAAACCTTCTGTTTCAGCAAGAATACTTGATCAAGAAATAAATGTTGCCTTATCTCCACATGCTATGAGCTGCATTACTCCTCTGCAGACACGAATACTAGAGCTTACAACTCAAGCTATGATACCAATTGTTAGAAACATACACAGCCAAGAATTTAGAATGCATAGCAGAAACTCAAATCAAGCATGGAACAAGAACACAATCACAACACAGTAGTTTACCCTGGAAAACCCCAAACTAGGAAAAACAAGTAATCAAGATCTTCATATTAACCCTTAGCCCCAATCAGGCTAAGCTCAGAGGCTTTAACCAGCAACATATACAATGGAGTCACCAAACCATTATATAGACTTCCATACATGCAAAACCATGGGCTCAAAACCATGGACCAATACAACTAGCACAAAACTATGTGCTAAAGACCACTAATGGTTAATCCACTAACTCTAACCCAAGAACTAGTTTAACCCAACACGTGATATGGATACAATTAGGGCCAATTTGCAGCAGGCAATCTTTTTAGAACGATGAATGACGCAATTTGGGACAACCAGGCAACCTATGTAAGGAAGTACAAAATAAGATGTTTGAGCGGAACAAGTAATGAGAGAATAAATCCATGCAAAGAAAGATCATTTGTCATAAAGATTGTTGATTACTGCTCTTCCGCTGGATGTGATAATGGTGATGCAACTTTCCATTTATCTACCGATGCCTTTTCTCACATTGCTCATTCCTCTGCTAACAAAATTAATGTTGTCAAATATGAATAGTAAGACTCCATTTATCTATCATTTACAATTATGACAAACAAAATTTTACATGAACATGTATAGTGCTAGAATGGGCATTTTACAGGCAAAAGGGATTTTGAAAGTCAAATTTGTTATTGTATGACTAATCTTTTAATGTTTTTTCTTGTTTTGTTTTCGTATGTACATGGTTTGATGCATCAAACTTGGTCACGAAATTCTAGTTGTGGGCACCAAAAGTTACCCCCAACTACGTTGTAGTGACATTATGATTCCTACATTTGTATAATGGAGATCTACACTCTAATTAAATACTTGAAGGGAAAATAAATAAAATATTGATTTCATACATTAGTGGATTTGTTACTCTCTTCGTTTTGCCATTTTTAATGAATAAGTAGTTTATTATTTTGTGGTATCACTTTTATGTGTTAATTTGGAATTAGATTAGCAATAATAAATAATAAATAGAAAAATCATATAACCTATGGTGGAAGTATTTTTAGTTGTTACTTCCACCATTAAAGTTGCATATTTTTTGAAGGATTACTACAAATGCTTATTATAGGAATTTTCAGCAAAATTGGAATGCAGTTGCTAACTATTTTCTTCTTTCTAAGATTTAATGCCACATTTTTCTGTAAGGTTGTAATTTTTTGCATGTGCCTCTAGCTTTACCCAATCCATGGTAGTTGAATTGCGTTGAAGGAACTGAGGTATTGACTATTTCTATGGGATGTATATGCTTCTATAGCCACATAATTTCTGGAACATCTGAAAATAGTCTCTGAACTCAACCATGTCTTACTTACGCTCATCAGGTGCAAGGTTCCCATAGCCATAAGGTTGGAAATCATTATTTGAAGAAAAGGACCATTCATTGCCCTTTAGAGCTAAGCATTGAATACCCATCAAGTCAAAGAGCAAAGATATATCAGTGTTCTTGTCAAGCCTTTCCTTGCCTATAAAACCAACTAAATTATGTTTCCAACAGAGAGGTTTTACGTGAGGAGAAGAGGAGGAATGCTGCAGAGGTTTCAGGTAAGGAGAAGACTCTGGACCTAAGTTATGCCCCTAAGGAAAGTCATCAGTCTCACTCTTCAAGTGAGCCTC
Organism: Cunninghamia lanceolata; assembly: GCA_027924645.1. Classification (NCBI taxonomy): domain Eukaryota; kingdom Viridiplantae; phylum Streptophyta; class Pinopsida; order Cupressales; family Cupressaceae; genus Cunninghamia; species Cunninghamia lanceolata. The sequence continues at coordinate 4,780,771 of BSBN01000207.1, forward strand.
ACTTCTCCGATGGGTTTTATTTGGAGGGGTACTTCTCTGATTTAGGAAAAGAAACCGATAGATCAGTGGACCTACATGTGCTGATCCCATCCTCTTTTGGGGATGAAATGGGCACAAACTGCTTTAGCAACAAAGATTCGACAGAGGATGGGATTTTTGTGAATGAGGATTATCAGCCAAGGCATTGGCTTTTGCCAAAGGATGGAGTTAATGATGCTTTGGAGGAGGATAGAGAAATTTGGTTAGGAGAGGCAAATGCTTCAGAACAAGCCTTGAGAGCCATGATTGACGATGTATGCCTTGGTCTAGGGTCTGATTTCTACGATGATATGGATGATGAGTTTCTTCGAGACGAGTTTAATCTAACAAGCATGACAAAGCTCAGTTTTTTTCGGTCTAATCAGGTCAAGAAATCTAAGTTTACCCCTTTCAGACACAACAAGAAAAATCATAGAGTTAAGAGCAAAGGGGTTGGGGAAGAAAAAAGGATAGACCATCATTCAGTGTTGGAGAAGATATTGAGGGCGAAGAGGGAAGATATTGACTGTTAGGGGCAATATGCCCTTATTTGCCCCAAAATGAGACATCAACGTGGGTATGAAGTTTGGGGGCGGTGGTTCGAGCATTGTATCTTTAACGGGCTTCATGTCTATTTTTTGGGGTGTTTGATTATGGAGGATTGACTTGTCGGTGCTTAGTTGGATTTGCTTTTTGATGTGGGATTTGCTCTCGGCTGGCATTGGATGAGGAATTTGATGTTACTTTGTTGTTGTTTACTTGTTTGCTGGTTGTGCTGGTTGATGTTTGCTACGTCTTTATCTGGGAAGACACCGTGTTTTTTCCCACAAGGATGTTTTGGGTGCATATTTCAGGCGTAATCTGTTCTCGTGATCTTTCCAATATTCCCTCCCCAAACAGAGGTAGAAGAGAAGCACAATATTAGTGCAATACTGGCAGTGGAGTGGATGGTGGCAGCTCTGGGCTATGCACTTCCCTTGGTCAATGGCATATACAGGCGCTCTCTTTGATAGCCTTGCCGAAAGATAATCACAAGTTGAGTTTACAAAGTTTAAAATTATTCTAGAAAATTGCAAATGAGTTTAAATAGAGGGTGTTTTATGCCCCTCTGGCACCTGAGTTATGGTTTTGGCTGGGCCAGCGACATGGGAGGTTGCATAGGTGTTGTATGGCCATTGGTTGGTCCTACTGGCGGTGATATTTTGGCTTAGGTGGTTTTTTCTTCCTTTGTTTTCATGGCGCACTCAGTGGATAACGCGAGCGGTCTCTTAGTTCAGTCTGGTGTTGGAGGGACCACTTGCTTCGTTTGATCTTTAGAAAGCTTTTTCAGGTAGTTTTTTAGTGTTGAGAGCCCTCCTTAAGGCTCGTTTGATCTTCTGGTAGGGCCTATTTTTTTTCCTGTGTTTTGGCTCTCGTTACCCATGGAGGATGTTTTCAGCTGTTTTTGGGTTTGTTGACTTCATGGGTGCTCTTGCTGGAGGTAGCTCTAGCCAACGCCTTCTTGCCGTACGAGGAAACGGTCATTTTGTTTTTTGGCCCAACTTTTATGAAGCCCCTCAGCATAGGATTTTTCTTGGGATGGATTCGGATGCAAATGGGATACAACTCAAATTCAAATCCCTATGTAGCGTGAGCTCATTAGTGTCCTTGTCTGGCAGACTCCTGAGCATTTTGGTGAAGCATTATTGTTTCTTTTGGGACACTTCATTTTAATCCCCTCTTTGCTGACCAGGCCTATAAGTGTCCGTTGGGAGACTTTTTTTTGGGGATGTGATAGATGCCAGTAGTTATGTAGTTGGCTTAATTGTATGACATCTAGGTCGAGGCTTTTGCCTCTCCATTTCTTGCATTTGGTTTTATTTAATATATTTCTTGGTCTGAGTGGTTTACCACTCTTTTCATTCAAAAATTAAAATTAAAATTATATTTCCATGTTGAAATTGTTGTTGTACCATTCCAATCATGAACTTCCCTATCCCCCAACAACAAAGAAAAAAAATTGTATGATAAAAAAATAAATCCAAAAATGTACCTTTGATCATCTATTGCAGAATATGAACTGAAAATTAGTCCAATGGATTAAACAAATACAAACAAAACAGTTTCATTCCAAATACAAATTCATTGAGAAAAGGAAAACAACAGCTCCAGTGAGGAAATCTTAATAGTTAATTTTTAATGTGGTTAGATTGCCCATTTGTTCTTCATTGATACATTTTGACAAAATTCAACATTGAAATGACAAGGAAGACATTTCAAAGTTTTCACGTACCCCAGCTGCATATAAGGTGGGTCTCCCTAGAGTTAGGTAAATGGTGTTCCTTCTAAATCTATTGTTTGCTTTGCGATTTTTTTTTATGTTTATTTATGAATTTGCTTGTTCTTACTCTGTAATTATAAATTTTCTTACTTTTATTCTATTTTTATGAATTTAGTTGCCTTGTGAGTATGTAGTAATGGTTTATATTGTTTTAGATGGGTGGTAAAGTGCATAAAGATCCAAACATATCTTCAACTTATGATGGAAGGTTGATGTGAACAACACAATTCCATGCAAATAGTTTAAGCTCAGATCATATCATTTTCAATTTTGCAATGCTTAAAATGTATGTCATTTAATTCCATGGAATAAGCTACCTTGCAACTCTTGTATTGATGAAAGCTTCTCATAACATTCTAAATGGATACACCATTCTCAAAAAAGAAACATTTATGCGGTTGTTTAGTTTTAGTTGTTGTCACAATAGGGATGTTGTAGTCCTCAATAACTTTTTTAAAAACTAGTAGTGGCACGAAATTTATGCGCAACGGAATAGCCAACAAGGTTTATAAGATCTCATTTGTAATTGTAAAGCTTAAATGCAAAAATATTCAGAAAGAACATATTTGAAATTGTATATGATTAGGGTGCATCAATTTGTTATCATAAATTTGAAATGTAGACTTGCATGAAAGACATTGGGAAATAAATTGTAGAAATATTGAGAAATAAATCAACCAAAAAATTGTTGGCATGGCTTCAAGTGCCCTTTTTAATGTGTTTATAAGTTGGATACCAACTTTAAAAAAATGAAATTATAGGTGTAAGCAATGACGGTTGATTTGCAAGGACAAACCTACATTGTTTTTACTCAGATTACAATAATAAAAAATAAAAAAAATTGTGATTATATTTGACTAATATAAATCTTTAAAATTTTTAAATATAAAATAAGTCCATAAAATTATAAAAATAAATAAACATTAGTAAATATATTAAACTTTATATATTAAATATATTGATAATTAAAGATATACATTAAATATTTTAACATATTAAATTTTTACGCATTAAATTTTATAAAATACTAATAAACTATTTTAGTATATTATGAGAAAAGAACTTAAACAAAGCATTTAAAAGCATTTCTGGCAACAAAATAATATCAAGAGATTAAGTTAAATCTTTGTTAAATAATCTAAAATAATTAAGTTCTCCTCAAAATAATGATTCTTCAAAATAACCATTTAATATCACCCCTAACTTAAAATTGAAAATAATAGATAACTAAAAAATATTAATTAAAATAAATATTTAAAATCAATTCCTTTAAATAATCTAAAACTAAACAAATTAGATTATTTAATTTTAAAAAATAGATACAATCATGGGAATTAATTGTTAACTTATTAAAAGAAATATTATTACTCACAATTATAAAAGCAATAATGAATGAGAAACTATATTTAAAAAGTAGTCATAACTAGGAAAGAGGGACGCTAATATTAGAAACAAATTTGCCTAAGTTTATCTCTCTCAATTCAAAATAGTCATTTTTCCTCTGATTTAATTTCTAACAGGGAAAGTTTTGTGCTGAAATGTAGAATGAAAAGCATAGAGTTATAGGAAGCCAATTTTGAGAGTAAAGTGAAAATGAGATAAGATCGAAAACAAAAAGAAAGATTCTCAACCTAAGAAAGCCAAGAGAATGTCTAGGTTGATGGTGGATCCTACAACTAACCATCAATTTGTGGAAATCGCTAAGCCAATGATGGATAAAAATGAAGCAAAAATCTCCACGAATGATTTTAATATTAGTAAAATAGATCTCGGCCCTCCCACCATAGAGGGTGATATCCATAACACTAAATTATTTGTGGACATCCTGACCAAAATATTGGAAGAGAATGAGAAAGAGAAAGAAATACTAGAAGAACAGGTGGAAATGTTCACCTCTTACATTAAATCCATTGTGAATACTATTGCATAGCCCTTGGATGCTTCTCTTGACACTCCTGTGAAGGCTCCTCCTAAAGGGGTTAGCCCAGATGTAATAGATCAAATAAGTAAGTACCAAGCCCTAGGTAAAGCAACTAAAGCATGGACCAAAAATTTGATAGTGGAGGGAGTGTTATATCTCAATGAAGTAATTTCCTTATATGAGAAAATATCAACCAAACAAGAAGAAGCACTTTCCACTATAAAAGTTGTCAAGAAAGTGGAAAGTCTGCTAACGGTAACCATGAATGATTTGCAAAAGAGAGAAGATAGACACGAGTATCCTAATATATAAGAAAATATGATTGGCAAACTTGAAGAGAATGAATCTTTGAAATAGGTAAGTGCCATTGAATGAAATTACTAATGGTTAAATAATGTTTGGCAGATTTGGAGAAAATTTTGAAAAATTATAAATCACACTTGATACACTTGATGGATCTTAGAAGTAGTTGAATAACCATGGGGGTTGATGTTATAGATGAAAATGAAATGGATTTGGTCGATATCACTACTATCAAGCATAACTTCAAGGACCTTGTCACAGAAGAACTGAGTGATACGAGTAATATGGATGGAAATTCTATTGAGAAGCTCTGCAATGTGTCTTCCTATCTATTGTCTTTCAAGAAGGAAGTAAACGAGTTTCACAAGAAGTATGAAGAGGCGAATAATATCCTTGCTATGTTGAAGGTACGCCTGAATATGACTAGCATTGTGAATGTGAAATCTATCACTCCTATGGTGACCAAGTTCAGAGTTTTCAGAGAAAAATGAATACTACCTAGGCATTAAAAGATTAGTTGACTAAAATTGGTAAAGGAGATAAGGGTGACAAAGGTGAACATGTTAACCAAGGTGACAAAAATGAAGATGACAAAGATGTCTCCTCCTAGATTCTTGTTTCTTATTTCTAAAATATTTAATGTGTTTTTATGGACTTAATTAAATTTTACCTTCATTTAATTTTTATAAGAATGAAGATAAGTTTATTTTATACATTATTTCAAGAAATGGTTATAAGTTTGGGTAGTTTTGATATTATTCGTATTTAAGAAATGAACAACAAAATGAAAGGTTCTTTTGACAAAATTGATTCATGATTAGATTATTGGAGTAAATGTTTGTTTTCAAAATTTTGAGTTTCAAAACATTGTGAAAGTTTATTACATTTCACAGTGCAAACTGTGTAATATTTTCTAAAGAATGGAGTATTGTGTTCCATTTTTGCTCATTAATACAGGAGAACAGTAGATATTGGGTCAATTTTTCTCTCTGTTGTGTTATGGATTCTTCTTGTGTTGGATTTATGGTAGTGTGAGTGTGGAAAGTGTTGTACTATTTTTGGTGTGAAGTTTTGATAAACGACCTAGGTTTATATATGTCATCTGAGTGTTTACATTCTTGAGTTAGATAAATACTTCAGTGGTTTTGCATATTCTGTTGTGATATCATCATGTTTCCCTTCATTCTTGTGCCTGGTAGAAATTTCAGTGATTTTACACATCTAGAGTCTTTATATTCTCCTGTGAATGTATTGGGCCTTCGTAGGTGTTTAATTTATTTTTATATTATCAGAAAACCTCCTTTTCTCACTTTTAGGATAAAAGCATATTCAAAAATTAAATTCTATCTTACAAAGGTAGCTGCCCATTTTCCAAATGCAAAGGGCGATTGTGAAACCTATTCGCAATTAGTCTAACTATTAGTAAGGTTGTCACTGTTTGTGGGAAAAATTATATAAAGAGTTTAGTGACAAATCTATTTACTAACAGACATAAATCAGCAAGTTTGAAATATTCTGATATTGAATCATGCAATATTTCTCTCTGACTTAAGGTTGTCCAAATATTTGTTATCGATCCATCTTGGAAGGGACTCTCCATGAGTTTAAACTATTCCATCATTGATGTTGCAAAACAGGTTGATTGTTCTGTAAGAATAGATTTATTTATAATTCCTTCTATTTGTTGTCCATTGAATTCTAAACTTTTAGAAAAATGATTGACCAATGTCTTTATCTTGTTATTAAAATCAGTTGGTTGACAATTGACCCAATATTAAGGATACACAATAGACATGGCTTCAAGCAATTCATTGTGAGGGAATTGATCTCTAATCTCTGAGGAAAGAGATCTTGTAATATCCTTTAAAGTAGTACTTATAGAATTAACAATGTTGTCAAAAGCTTCCCTTGTAACATGTACTTCTTTGATAGTGCACCTGACCCTACTAAAATAGTGCATTAATATCTCATATCCCCATACAGAGACACACAACTCCCCACTTGCATTAAACTGTAAAAAATTAGCAGGATTGTTCACATTTATAATCAAGTGCTAGCTACTAAATCTTGGACTTATAAATAACTACTCTGATATATAGAGATTATCAAGGGTTATGGATATCCTTTTATGTACTATTTGATATATTCTAAAATATGCATAGTTCTTTCTTGGGATTTTTTCACAAGAATGTTCATTTCCTCTAGCATGGGAAGAATACCAGATAAAGTTAAGATTGTCTTTATGTCACTTAACCTATGTAATAGGTTAGGAGCTTTGTCTACTATGACACGACGTTCATACATTACTCCAATCAAGGATTGATATTTTGAATAGACTTATTGCACTGATCCATACAAGGAGATCCATCTAGTATCAACATCCTTAAGAAGCTTGTTTCCTATAGTTATTCCATTAACAAATTGTTAAAATTCCATAAATTGTTTGGGACTTTGGTAGAAGTATGAGTAGAGGTCACGAATGAGATCTTCAACTTTTGATACTGTAGAAAACTTGCTCACAATTTTAAATGCTAAATTCATTTTGTGGGCCATGTAGTGAATAGAAATCATGTATGGTGAAAAATAAGTTTGTATCTTTATTCAAAGACTGTTCCTATGACCTTGCATTATTGAATCTCCATCAACCTCTACACACACCAACTTTTTGGCAATTGTGTATTCATACATACCTCCAATTTCACTCAAAGATTTCTTAACTAGTTCAAATAGATTTTGCAATGTCGCATTCTCCTTAATTTTATAAACAGAGTAGATGAGGTTGGCAGACATGTTTTTCTATAGTATACACATGCATGCATACCCAAGAAGTATTATCTACTACTATAGCTTCATCTAAAGATAATGTAATAAAGGTTGACTATTTTATTTTTTCCTATAAATCTTGTTTTTCCACCTCAACAAGACAACTTGTCCATTCCCATCCACTATTTGTTGACCAATGTGCATTAGGAAAGTTAGGAATGCCCATAAAAAGATAATAAACTATTATATTCTAGGTAGTCTATCATAGGACACCCTCTGGTCAAAATATGAAAAACAACACTCAATTGAACAATTTTTGCCATTTGTGCTTCTCCCATCATCTTTCCAAATTGAGCTTCAATCAAACCTCCACATGTAGCAAGTTTCACCTTTGTTTGCATATGCACATCATACTCGAGGGAATTCTTAACATAAAGACATTCTTCCTTTGTTTTCCATCTTATCATTGATTTTTTTCTTTTTGTCTATGATTTGTTTTCATAAACTTTACCAATATGTTTTTTCTATAGTGTCAAGTTTTAGCTACAACTTCTTGTCCCTACGTGATATTTCCAACTGTAAATCTTACACTTGCACTCTATTGGAGGTTCATATTTGTTTACATTTTGCACTAGTTTAATGAATGGGTACTTTGACACCCAATCAATCTAAAAATTTCTTGTCATATCCAACTCATGCCTCATTTTTTATTTCTTTTCTTTTACCCTTCTGTATAGGATCTACATCTTCCTTATCACTTGTTGAGGTACCACCTAGAACATTATCTGTGGATTTATCATCTAAGTCAATGAACTCATTTCAGCTACTCTAGGTATCCCTTGAAACATCTTCTATGACATTGTCATCCTAATCTGAGTCAATTAACTCATTCAAATCTTCCTTTGAGGTATTTCCTTATTCGTTAATATATGGTACAAGTGTTGATGGACCACAAACATTGCCAAATTACGAAATTAAGTTTCTATGTTTTGATGACCTCCCTTCACCACTTTTAGCAAACATGTCCCTACTTGACATCTCTCATGAAATAAAATCTACAAAAAAATGTCTTTTTATTTAAGAAGGAATCATAAAATATAGATCCTTGGGCCCTATATATCTCCTTACTCAATATCATCTAGGTATGAATAAAGTAGAATAGGCAAAGAGATAAATAATCTTATAACACTGCAAACAAATGATCACTTACCTTTAGGCTTTCACTAACTCACTAATCCCTATAGTTGTAACTTACCTATGACCCGAATTGAGAGCTCAGAGTAGAATAAAATGTGTTGAAGATTAATTAGATTTTTTAATGTATTTGTATTAATCTATATTGGGCAAATTTTGTGGGATTTTTAAACAATGGAGTAATAATTTGGTGAATCTCGTGTGATTATAAAATGGTGCATATAAATGTTGGGTGAATTGGACCTTGATCAAACACATACATTCTAAATTTCAAGTTGATTATGGCCTTAGATTAGTATGGGGTTATAATGGTGTTGGTGAAATGGTCCTCATACATGGTAAACTTTGTAATGCTATTGGTGAATATGTGGGAAAATTAAAACATGCCTTCGAAATCCCAAGTGAATCACCATTAGAAATGCATAGGTTACCATGGTGAAAATTTTAGTTACAAATGCCTCATAAAATAAATCGGTGGTGAATTGAAATGTATTTGACCGATAATTCATAAAATTTGGGCAATTTGGCCCCTCGATGGTTGCAATATATACACTAGATTCAACTTTGAGAATACAAACTATTCGCTAATTAGTAAAGATTCTCCACTAAAAAATTTGTTGATCATGACATCTTATGATTTTACCTCAAATAAGACTAGGGATTGTGGATGAGGCCAAGGAGGTCTTTAATGCTATCAAATTTCTACTCCATCATGCCCTTCATATGGCTCTAAGCCCCCAGCGGGCTCCATGCACCTGAGCCTTTGCCCTTCCCTTCTCTATGCCCCTTTGGAGGAGCATGATGACTCAAATTCAGACTAGCTCGAGCCTGGTCATGTGTTATTTGGTCTTGTTTTTTATGTTTTATTCTCTCTGCTCTTCCTGCACCCTGTAGGGGGCTTTTTGTTTATCATGATTCATACTAGATGATACATTCCTGGTCATATTTTGTTGGACTTCTGTAATTACATTTTTTCTAATACAGTATAGGTGCTTCATCACCTTTCTATTTAAAAAAATATAATTGGAACCTTGAGAGCTATACCTTAGGTAGAAACAACACAAAAAGCACACACAATCATTTTGATACCCTAATTCAAATATTAAACTCCTAATAAGGATAGATACTAACATCCATTACCTACATACCACTAGTGAAATCTGGGCTAGTCCTAGTATTTGTCACCTTCATGCCACTAGTGAAAACCTATCTAAACCCTATGAAATCAAGTAGCTCCTTCAGCATCTATCACCTACATGCTACTGGTGAAAGCCTACTACCATATGAAATTGGGTAGCTCCTAGCATCTATCACCTACATACTACTAGTGAAAGCCTGCTAACCATATGATATGGCCAAATACATTTTTTGGCAGAGCATGCTTCCTAACTTGTGTCAAGATGGAGCAACATTAAGATTATCTCTAAGTAGGTCATATATTTTATAATATTGGTGCTCATCTCGAGATGAGTGCGACAAGTTATGTTAAGAGAAATAATTATTCTCTACCTATGCCTTTGTAGAGTCCCTTACTCAACCCTACTTGTGATGCCAAGAAGTCAACTCCTGTATCAATCTCAATAAAATAGATTTTGGTGTTTAAAAGGTATAAGAACATTGATCTAAAACATACCGTCCTAAGGGTTTACACCTTAGAAGTTAGTTAATCTAGAACTACAATTACCACATAAAGGTATCCATTAACTTATAAACATGGTCTTATATCTCTTGGGGTAAAAATTATCAACACGAAAGTAACACATTGTACCAGTAGGGGTTGGGTCACATATACATAACAAAACAACTCATAGAGTAATATCAAAGGTCACTCACATAATTTCATTATTACTTGAAAATATGATATTTATTAGATAGAAATTCAAACCCATAGTAATAATATTATACAACATTATACTTATCAGCACATAACATTTGCATATTACCAATCATTAAGCTTAACATTACAAGAAAATATAAAGCTATTTACACCATACCATATTTGGTAACACTTACTATCACTTGCCCACATTTGACAAAGGCAATCATAAGGAATTCCATCCTAACTCAACTTAAATCCAAGCACATATTTAGAGTAGGTAGGTCATCCACACATATTAAGAGTTGTTCCCACCATCATATCATAATAGATTAATTCAACATCATCATTAAATGCAAGGTTAGTAAGTTTCCATAAACCTGTCATGGCTAAGTTTATCATTCCCTTATTTCTTAGAAGAATAGGCCTTTCTGAGATCTTGAGGCCAATATATACCTTCCTATACTTATTAGTGAGCCCAAACACAATGCCATAGTTTTCAACACATGAAACTTTAATAATTATAGTTATACAAGTCTAGAGGCTCTCTTATACATTCATTTTCAGAGACAAACCATGATGCCAATGACTCTAAAGTTCATACAAGAATGGAGAAGATTGCAAAAATCCAAGCACCACAAAACCTCAAAGTAGAGAAGCTTAGTGTTGATATAGTGCTTTTTATTAACTCAACCCTATATAGTGGGAAAATATTAATTAGAAAGGTGAGTTCATTGCTATCTGATGCAAATTTTAGCCTCAAGTTGAAACATACAAAAGAGGAAATGTTGAACAAGTTTAGGAACACTCCAAACCTTGAAGAAATTCTCTAAACCCCTCCCCTACAAACTTGGGTATAGGGGCATCCTTCGTCCAAGAACTACCTACATACCTTCTTCTAAAAGGGATTGATGTCGGGCATTTAGTTCTCCTCACCTTAACCTATCAAGGAACATAAACATCAGAAAGGTATAGCCCTCTAGATGATTCCTAGACTTGTTAGGTAGTTTCCTAAAGAACCCAAGGACTAGCTTAATCAAGGAGATCATGTAGATGAAACAAATCACCACTATATAATTTTTACCAAATGAATTAGTTCAACATGTTAAGATGACACATTACTATGAACATGGTTTCTAAACTACCTCTACATATGAGGGTCCTAGTTATCAACCATATTCATACTTAGCTGAGCATTAAAATATCCCCTATCTTAATGATCCACCTTAGACAATAGTGTCTTATAAGGATATACATTCAGATTAGAATTCATACATAGAAATTATACATTACAATATCATCTATATAAAATAATTCATATAACATCTGATCATAGGACAACAATTGCCAAAACATCTCCATAATGCATGCCCCAATATGATTTTGTGCGATGTCTTACTATTATGTGATTCAATGATATCAAGCATTGTAATCATATTATATTATGACATCCCACTTAATTAGAACATGTCATGCATTAATGAGGTCATATAAAAGCTATCCAAACTTTCAAAGACTTAAAATCTTAATTATAAACTTGCTTTAAGCATGAGCAATACCTAAGTCATATCTAAGACAACTAGCAACATTGAATCCTCTGGATCACCACATGGAGATTTACACTGAATAATAGTAAGAATAATCTTAACTTTCTAATTTTATTTACCCTATGTGTAATCCAAAACTCTTAAAATAGTCTAGTTTACTAAATATGTAATTTATTCACACTTGCCACTCATAACTAAATATGATCCTATCGATCAACAATAAGGTATTAGGAGATGTTATACAATATGATTATGGATGTTTTATCTATTGACTCAATCTCAACCACACCATTAAATTGAATGATATTCGCCCTCCATCTAGTACATGATCATACAACAAACGAGTAGAACTACAATTCGCTTACCTCACTTCACATGGTAGTTCCAATGTGAGGTTCTTATTCTTAAGAGGTCAATAGACATCATGCAAACATATGATGCCTTTACCCCAAATCCAAAATGGATTACCACAAGTATTAACTTGCAACATATAAATATGTTCAATGTTGTATAGCTCAAGTTCCTCTAAATGAAGTCATTATCATTTCCAATATTATGCAACCATAAGCCAAGGCTTGTAATAAGTAAATCCTCAACAAGCAAGATAATGCTAATAAGATTTAAAAAAATAAAAATTCTAAGTAGCATTTTTAGACTCCCGTTAGATGTAATAGAGGACTCTATAACGATACCATCACATACCTAGACCCACCAAGTAAGACAAGATGATGGCACGTCATTTACACAAGGATAACACACATAAATCAATCCCTTCAGTTTATATCTTTGTCATAAACTAGAGCTAGTAATTTAATATCAAGTATTCTAGTATAGGTGTTTCACATCTCTCTATATATAGTATTCTCTTTTACCATTAATGCATAATGGTATAATATTCCACTATTCCCTATTAAAAATAATTTAAATCCATACATTAAGATATAATACATTCACAATTCAAAACAAAGTGAATATGTACCATTAATGCTTAAAGAAGTATACTAACCCCAAAAGGTTGTGATTTAATAATTTATGTAGACAATATTTTTAGCTATGGACAATCCCAAATTTAAGCCGATTACTCCTCATTCCTAAGATTTTTGCTCCTCCTTGTGAGTCTATCCATTATGAGAAAAGGCAGATTAGTAATTTCCTAAGTTCATGAAATTTGCATGCAAGCTAGAACAGAGTCACCATAGCTAGAACAATTATTCACCATATCAATTTCCACTCTTACGGTTCGGTACCGGGAGTTAATTTATACTGAAATATGTCTTAAAATTTTAAAAACAACCTTCAAATAGATAACCCTTTTTTTGGACAGGCAGGGTCGACTGTCAAATTTAGGCCTTGCCTTACACTGTTCCGAAGCACGATTTAATTTCTGTACTAACTACCCATTCCGCCGCCAGTTCTATAGAGAGGGGATCCTTCTAAAGCTAAAAGCTTCCTTCTAAAAATTATACTTTTTCAGCCAAAAGCTTCACTTTAGGATGACCTTTTAATACTTGCCTTATGAAGTGGGATCTTTTTAAAGCACTATCAAATACTTTTTTAGGAGGTTTCTTTTTCAAAGAATAATATTATCTTTATAAAGCACTAGTATGGAAATATGCAGCTCTAAATTTAATGGTGTATGACTGTATGTAACGATTTTTATTATACTAGTAAAAGCACTAAAGGTGCTATCAAATGATCGATAGGCACAAATATTTATAGGCCTATCCTTAAATAGTATATATTTATATTTTTTCTAAAAAATCATTAAGAGTAATAGTTGGTGGAGAAGGCTATACATACCATAAGAAAATCATTTTTGCAAATAAAAATAATGAAATGGTATTAAATGAAAAAAACTATATATTTAGTAATTGCAAGATCTTTTCATCTTGTTGAAATTAATTGTCCCCCTTTATGATTGCCTCATTATGCTATATCTACAACTTATATAATATATTTAATATCACAAGAATTTTAAAGAGAAATGAAGACAATAAAAATGTATAATAACAACATAAACATAAATCAATGTTTTGAATGTAACTTTTAATAAATCACATTGAATATGATATTAAATGGTAAGCTATGTGAAATAAGATCACATGAAATATTTTATTTTATACAATTATTATTACATGGGCATAATTGAAAGAAAACTTATGATTGCAAGTATAAAGACAATAACATTATTGTTAACAACACAATATTCATTTATGTAAATGAACAACAAATATTTATAAGCTTATCACTAAATAGTTTATATTTATATTTTTATTGGAAATTTATTAAATGTAGTAGTTTGTGGACAAAGCTATAAATATTATAAGAAATTCAATTTTTTTTGGCTTAAATGAATAACAACATGAACTAAATTGTGAATGAACCATGAAAAGAAATAAATAATAAAGAAACCATTAGAGAACTATGACTTGTTAATGAACCATTAAAAGAAATAAATCATAAAAAAACTATTAGAGAACTATGACCTCCCATTCAACCACAATGAAATATATTATCATTGTCATAATTAGTGTCATACTATTAGGAAGTTATATTTTAAACACATTTATTTAGGTGTTTCACTTTGGAATATATTTATTGTTTGTGTGGAGTGCAATTTTGGCATTCACTTTAGTTTGATATACTTATTGTTTGTGGAATTACGGGTTTGAACTTTAGAATTGAATTATATTTCTTTCACTTTGTATTTTTAAAATTGAATTCACTTTGTCGCTCTAATTTGATATATTTATTGTTTGTGTGAAGCATGGGTTTGAACTTTAGCATTGACTTATATGTGTTTCATGTCCTATGTTTAAAATTGAATTCACTTTATTTGCATTTATTGTTTGTGTGAAGTGTGTGTTTGTGCTTTGACATTTATTTTGTGTGTGTGTGTTTAAATTTTGATAACCATTGATTGTTTATTTCAAGTGTCTTTGAACTTTAGACATTACTCATTTGTGGAAATTGTATTATTGTTTATATTGTCATTCATGTGGCTTTTATCTAGAAAATTTAATAAAAATCAATCCAATTTTTATAGCAGTAGCTGGAAGAAAATGAGTTATAGACAGATGCAACTAAACTTGTTATTATATTCATTTGTTAGTGGTATATGAAGTGTGAATGGAGTAGGTCTCAAACTTATTTGCAATTATGCATGTTGTAATGATGAAATATATAGTTATATGTAGGCTTCTATAAAGTAGTGGTATGTAACCTTGTATTGTTTGAAATTATTTAATGATGAAATATATAGTTATATGTAGGCTTCTATAATTATGTTCATCAAGATTCATGCAATTAGTTTTATTTCCTTATGCTTACAATATCAATCTAAGCACAAGATGAATTGTCATTATGTTCAAGTTGAAGATAGTGCATATCTCATGAGCAAGTATAACATTAGATAGTTTTCTTTAATCACCCACTTAATTTAAAAGCAACTATTAACCTCAAACTTCAAGACATGAACTTATTTTGAAATAGCAATGTAGCTCATCATAGGTAAAATTGAGTTCAAACTTTTGAGATCAAAAAGAGATCAAAATTGACTCTTATTTATCTACACCTAAGGTTTGGAGGTGTGACTCATCACACAACTCACCACAAAAAATTATCATTTGTTGTTTGAACAACATCATATTATCAATTAAAATATAACTTATATGCAACCTAAATGATCTCAATATTTTTTTGGTAACCATTAATTTTATTTTTAAAAATAACACATTTTTATTTAAAATACAACTTATATTCAACTTTAAATGATCATATTTTTTTAACAACCTTTTACATTTCATGAAAAATCCTTGCCTTTTAAAGGACTTTCTCATATTAGTTTTTATGAGCATTTATCAAAAAATCTTAATCTAGCCCTTTACACAAACTAATATACATTAGTATTTAAAAATAAAACAATCATGTGTTAAGCCTACATATAATTTAATTTAGAAATAGAAATATATAAGATTATAGTTTTATTTTGAAAAAGTAAGACATAATTTGAAAGATTAATATGAAATTTTAATATCAAGATTGAATAATCTAAAACCAAAAATTCTTTCATAAATTATTTATGTAAAGTACACCGAATACAAAAGTTAAGGATAATAACCCTTCACACAAACTAAAACCTAATTCAAAATAGAGACAAAAACATCAAGCCTTCATGAACTCAGCAACAATCTTGGAACAATGAGCAACTGCACACTTTGCAAGCTCTTGAGGAAGACAAACCCTCACAGTTGTCTAAATCTCTCATATGTTGATGATATTATTTTTGTTGTAGCGAGCAAATTTGGCTGCCTTGGTTGCAATTTTCTCAAACATCTCATTGATAAACTTGTCCATAATTACCATAGCTTTGCTCGAAATATTGATATCTGAGTGCACTTGCTTGAGAGTTTTAAACAAGTAGATCTTAAAGATCTGCTTATTCTTATTCTTTATTTTTTCTACAGATTTTTGAGTCTTGACCTCCTTTTCCTCCACAACGGGCCTCTTCTCTATCCTTTTTACCATCGATAAGCACTACAAAAATCATATAGTAAAATTAGAGATTAAATCTAAGTGAAGATAAACATAAAATTATAAACTCTAACTCTAATTATAAAAAAGAAAACAATTAAATCAAATCTAAAAACTAAACAGATTATCAACACACCATATTAAATATTTGCAATTGTGTTTAATTAATAATTCATTTTCCATGCATGCAAAGAAGATAAATTTGTAGTATAAAGAATGTGGAATCCATTAAAGTATGTTTGCATTCAAATCTTCAGAATATACCCCAAGTTTACTCCAAAATGCCTACTAACAACCAAGACTGATACTCCCTAGGGTACGAGCTCATCATAAGGAAGAATCCAAAAACAAATTTAGCATATTATAAATACAAATGTTGTGAGATTGATTTGACTTAATCCTAACACTAATGCTAACATAACTGTAATATCCCTTGCCCAAACTGATTGATTTTTTTGCTCAAGGAATATTGTCAAACACTTAGTATGCAACCTTTCTCTTTTCTGATTTTGTGTTTCAGATTGTTTGGTATAGTTTGAATGATGCCAAGATAATTTAGAATGATTGCCAATGATATTTACACTGCCCCTAATATGCAAATGTACTTGTTTTTGGTATTTTCAATGCATATACATGAAAATTAGACATGAAATGCACACCTACAGCCAATTGGCATGCAACTACTATGCTGATCATGTATGCTATTAGATGGAAATTTCATCAGACAAATGGTATGCAACATACATCTCCTTTATTGAATTCGTTCCCAAGTACAATGTTGCTATGAATTTGCCAAGACTAATTGGTGTACAATGATGACTACAGCAATGTCAAATCTGATTCTGAGTTATCACTTACAACAGCAAAATTAAATGCCTAAGATAACAATGCAAACTACTAATAGTTGTAAGAAGAACCTGATAATAGTGACACCCAATGATGCTGAAGGAGAATAAATCAATATCCAAGGAAAGGAGTTCCGTCCAAACCCAATGTGAAACCTTCTCCCAGCTACCCTGTTCACGCTAAGACTATAGTGTTACTGTTCATGTTACTGTAGTGCTACTGTAGCAAATCACTGTAGCACGCACTGTAGCATCACTGTAGTGCTACTATAGCAAATCACTATAGCGCGACACTGTAGCATACTATAGCAAATCACTACAGCACACTATTCATGTCACTGTAGCGGCACTATTCACAACACTATAGCAGCCAATAGAAAAAACTTCTGATATGCAAATTAATTCCTCCAAACCCTTGGTTAATACTGCAGATTTAAGCACAAATGAAAGGACTGAAGTATCCCTTCCAATTTGCAACCCTTCGGAGGATATTTCACCACCTCAGTTATGCTAATCTATGGGAGTTTCTGTTCCCAAAGACCAAATATGCAGAAACCCTTGGCTCCACAAAACTCATCAAATGCAAATGTCAATAATCGGATTGGAAGCTTGCCTTGCCCCTTCCTTTATACTTTTTCAATCCCACTTCAAGAAGCTTCTAGAAAAATAATATTATTTTATTTTAGTGACTTTATGTAATAATATTTATTTAAGTCACTTTATTAAATTAATTAAATATAAGGTCACTTCATAATATTTATTTATTTAATAACCTTACAAATAATTAATTTAATTATTATCTCCCTTATTTTTCCCATCCAACTGAATCCAATAAACCAACCATCGACTAGGTGACTGCCTCAAGAAGACCCCCTAACCATGTACATTAGCCTATGAGGGTCAGGAATAGGCTAAACCATCCGCAAACAACATCAGCTAAAAAGGGGACATTACAGTCTGCCCTCCTTGAAATTGCTTGTCCCCAAGCAATCTTGGCTACAAAGACAATTCTCCCCACCTGGATCCCAAGAGAGGATCTGTGTAATAGCCCTACTGTCACCAAAGAGCTCCTGTAACACCAGCACTAGCACAACTAACTGAACTTGCTGAATCAAATCAACCCCAACGCCAGATGTCATAAGAGCATAAGCATTAAGTGGAAGCAACTCTGAATACTGATAATGTTTGCTTCCCATAACTGCGCAAGCTAAGCTATCATACACACTATCTAGCATATACACAACTGAGCTATGCGTCTGAAATAGATCATGTACATAAAGATCAAAAGTACAACTGCAAGTAATCACCTTCATATACATACTGCAAAACTCAATAGTGAACCCTGATTGGAACCCTGATGCACACAAAGGATTCCTCAACATACTGGAGAGTATCCCACAACTAATGCCCGGATCCCAAATGAATCTGTAAGGAACTGCATCAGAATCTTGCTGAAAATAGTTGCAGCCATAGAACCTGCCAAAACTCAACAAATTGTGCAATTCTGTAGCTGAAATAAACATATCACTTCTGATGTCAATCCTTGGGTCCCAGTGCCAAACTGGAAGTCCATCACAAAGTGCACCTGTTGACTTCCACTGTACCATTCTACATAAACCACTGACATCGCACCAAGAGTGGTGGAACACCTCATTAGGACCAAGATAGAGTGACGAATCAAACACGTCACCACCAGGATCCCAAAATAGAATCAGCAATCCACTAGCAATGACAACTGGTGGCACCTGTTGCACCATACTATCTGCAACTGGATCACTAATATGCCAAGAGGCTACTCCCTGATACTGAGACCTGTGGGTTATGGACCCAAACAACTGCCAGAAAAGATGAGTATCTCCTAACTCATCTACAAATGTTGGTGTCCCCACAATACTCCAACTACCAAAGCTAGAAGAAGAGTGCTCCTGACACCAACTCATAAAGCCAGTTGCACTAATCAATGCAACTGTGGAGGGTTGATCCCTCTTAGCATCAACGGAAGTGGATATCTGTGCCTCTTCCCTCACAAGTGCACCATACAACTGCTTAGCAAGCATGAAAGAACAACCTCTATCCTCTGCCCAATTCCTATGGACGTGCTGACTAACCAAGCCATCATACCACCTGCCCCCATAATCATCCTGTAACCATGTATCTGTGCGAAATCTCTATGACATAGAAGTAGCAAATCTTGTTGGATACATAATAGCATGATGGATAACTAACTGCTGTCCCTGCAAGTAATTCCTCATACACAACTAAGTCGGGTATTTGTAGGCTCTAGTTCCATCTTCTATAGATGGCAACTCTTCATCCCACAATGGATGGTATAAGCCCCCCATCAATCCACATTGATGCATCAACCAATCATCTGCATGTGAACTAAAATAAAGGTGATGAACTCTCCTCACTGTGTAGTCATGGTAAAAATTACCAACCTCTGTCAATAGTTGACCATCATAGTCCTGCTTTGTATCCCTTGACATGGAACTAACCTTAGGGGAATCAAGTTTATTTTTCAGATTCATCCCTCATTTGAATAAAGAGTCTTCTAATGTTATCTATCATTTCTTGTCTTGCTATGTTGATGAGTTTGATCTTTTCTTTCACTTTTTGAAGATGTTGTCTTGCATTGGCAGCCACTAATCTAGCCTCTTTGGCTTTTTGCAACCATTCTTCATTAATTTTTTTGGACTTCTTTACCTCTTCGATGCCAAAATATACAAAATCAGTCCTCTTATCCTTGATATCTTCATGTCTACCAAATGGTGTAGGGCTGCCATCAATGGGTGATATCATATCATTGGCTTTCTTATGATCACAAGCTCCTATCTCACAAGAATGATGGGACATAATGCTGTTGTCCTCAAACAAATCAGTGATGACATCATGCCATTGTAAAATGTCTTCTTCATCATGTGTATTCAAAACACTAGTGGCTACTCCACTAAGCAAAGGATCAACTTTCACATCCACCTTAATATCTTGGACCTTCAATGGACTTTCATATTGATGCAGGAGCATCCAGTGGTGTAAGGGCAATCTTGCATCACCCAAAAAGAAGTTAATTCAAAATCATTGTAGTTGTTTTCATTTCTTTCCATAATTAGTGTTTTTGGTTCCATAATCGCCTGAATAATAATGTAGAACTTTCAGTTTTCCCAAACTGCTAAAAATAGTAAACTGCTATTTTTAGAAAGTTTGCATTTGGGCACGGAATGAAGTCAAAATTTACAGGAGGGTAAGTGCAAAAAGATGGGGGGCCAAAAAGTGGCCAAAATAATTTGAAAAAAAATTAAGGCATAACGCGAGCGCGTTATAACGCGAGCGCGTTATAACGCGAGCGCGTTATAACACGCTCGCGTTATGGTTTGGTAATGACAAGCCACAGGCTCGTCATTACCGAGCCATAACGCGAGTGCGTTATAACGCGCTCACGTTATGGGCAGCTATAAATGAAAAAAAAAGCAACTCAATTTCATTTCTCCTGTTTTCTCCTCTACCCGCGGCCTCCAAACCCTCAAAAACGCGCTCGCGTTCTGCAAAACGCCAATCAACGCAAAAATCTTGTCAATTCATCGCCAAAATACCGCCGCGACGTCGAGCACGCCAAAGAGGTGAGTTATCTTTATTTTTTTGTTTGAATTTCTTTCTATATAGGTAGGTTTTTGTTGATTTTTAATGTATATTTCGTTAATTGTCAGGAAATGTTAATGCACCTCCTCCTCCTCCTCCTCCTCAAAATCCACAAAATCCTGAGGAGGAAATACCTGCAGAACAACAACCTCCTCCATTCATTCCTCGATATGCCCCTAGAACACAAGATAATATAATAGGGCAAATTGAAAACAACAAAAAACAAATTGAAGATATAATTGCAAGGTTGAAAGATCCTTCCACTTCAACCTTGCATAGGTCCACGCTTGCCGAATCTCTTGAGTCTATGTTAACAAATGTAAATTCAATTAGCAAGCAAATAACTAGTTGGACCGATAAAAAGAGAGAGTTTAGATATTACTATGCAGATAAATTATCATACCAAGATGTCAAAAAATTACAAATTACAAAAGTAGACTTGTGTTCAATTTTCACAAACTCACAAACAAATCAACCTCCACCCATTACATGCAAGAGGTTCCCTATCCATTGGTGCAACAACCAAGCGATAAGGGACAATTTCGGGCAGAGGTGGTGGATGGTTTTTGACCATCCTCCATGCAATAACAATGAGGTCCCGCAATACTTTTTGAGGAAACACTACTCTGAGTTTGTCCTCAATAAAGTGCCAAACTATTTTGATATGCGGGACTTCCAGGGAGGTGGGGGCTCAGCACAGGATAGACCAGGAGCACGTCTTGACCCACAGTGGGTAGTGAGACGAGTAATCAGCAGACCAGCCCACGAGCATGTTTCTATCCCTTCCATTGTGAAGGAGAGTGTTGAGGTCGATACACTGAGGTCGATTAGTGCCTTGACCCAGAGCATCATAGAGCATGCCGATCCTGCAACACAGAGTGGGTTGGGAGATAGTGCGAGGAGTAGGGTCCCACCGCATACTTGCCAGGCTTGCGGGTTAGCCTGTGGTTATGACCCCATGGACAGTCAGGACGCAGGTGCACAGGCTACATCTGCAGCTGAGCAGATGGTGATGACAGATACCCTCCTGAGTGAGACTTTCGGCCTTGATACTCAGGTAAATATTAGCAAGTTTATTGAATTTAATTTATTAAATTTTATTTTTGAAATACAAGATTAACTAATTTAAATTGATGATTTTAATGAAATTTCAGGGTCATAGCGTCGATGCAGTTTTTAGTGGTTCTCCACCTACATTTTTCACTAGATCATCTACTGTCGAGGTATGTAACTAGTAAACAATTATAAATATTACATGTGAATAGCATCGTTATATGAATGGTATTCTAATTTCTGATTTTGGATGTTGAATAGGTTAACACTGTAGATTTCATGGCAACACCTGCCAGCGGTGGTGGACTTCAAAGCTTTACGGAGGTAATAAAATAAATAGTTTAATGAATGAATTGTACTTACTAAATTTTTGTATGTGATTTGTGTGTTTTATTGTGTGTACTTCCATGTTTAGATGAGCGTGTGTGTATGTTAGGAGCCATGATTTGCATCACTATTATAGTTTTCGTAATTGAATAATGTTGTTTTATTTCCAGATGATGCAGGCTGCAGATACACCTCCCCATGTTCATAGGGCAATGGAGCAGGGTGTTGCCTCTGTGATTCATAGCTCTATGGCATTGACAGGGGTATGAGGCAGATTAGTAAATTTCAATTTACATTCATTGTTATAGTTGTCTATTTTTGAAAAATCAAAAGATTATTGATTTGAAGTTTAATTTCTATCTGGATGGTTTCTATAGGACATGACATCACCAGGGCCTTTTCCTGCTACTGAGGCAAGCGAGCAGACAGATTATATGTTAGCGGTAAGTGATTATTTTGTTAAATGTTTCATTTTTTTATAACATGTAATTTCTATATATTAATATCTATACTTTTTTTTGTAACAGGTAAAGGTGCAGGAAGAACTAAATAGGAGGAGTAGCCCTCGGGTTCGTAGTAGACCACCCACATGCATGTCTCCATCCCCTAGAAGATCAAAGGCTGCTCGTGATTTATTCTCTTCACCAGCTAGAGGGGAATGACTTTTTATTGTGTTCCTCTGTTGTATGCCTATATGGCATTTGTGGACATATATTTTGTATTGTACATAGTTGACATTGTATGCCTATATGGCATTCTTGTAAGCCTATATGGCTATTTTGTATATATGTTATACTTATATCGACAGATATTGATGTATGCGTATATGGATATTTGGTTAATACAAATCTTTTTTATTGATGGCGTCCATACTTGCATTATAAATCCACTTTTGAATGGATATTTGTAGATGGCTACTTCAAATATTTAAAGTCTGATTGTATTACATAGGATGTTTGCATTTTCTTTGATAGGCTTGATAGGCCATGGATTACATGATGGTGTTTGATGGAAAAGTATGGTACTAGAAGACTCTAGTTCATTCTTAATAGGCTTGTGATTGATAATATCTTTGCATGATTGCACTTGATCTTGGATCATGGGCATGTTGTTAGGATTTTGATTGCATTGTGATGTTTGATGGATAGGCATGGTGTAAGTGTAAGATACCCAACTAGTTCTACAAAAAATTTTCCTTACTTAAACACTTTTACTTGCTAACAATTCATCAACTACTTCAATAACATAAAGATATACATCAAGATAACTATTTGAATGGAACAACATTAGAGTTGGGTACTTGTCTTGTTACTTGATTCAATCAACTTGCAATGTCTTATTACATGGAAAATGCTTTCAATAGCATGAAGTACAACTCATTCAATGGAAATACAAGGATAGGCCTTGAAGCCTTGATGTTACAATGTCTTCCTTACTTGAGCAACATTTGAAGATTTGAAATGTTCAACTCATCACCTCACAAGGTAGGCGCATATTTGAAGGATTTACAGGTTTTTCTGACTTGGGCGCCAAGTTGAGGTGACCTCCTCCTGAAGTTGCGCCTTGTCAACATTAGGCGCCAATTAGAGTTATGGATGCTTTGGATTGTTTCCAAGAGTAGGCGCCAAAACATCATCATTATGAAAGTGTTTTAAATGCTAGGCGCCCAAATGAGCCCTCTAGAGTCTAGGCACTCCTTTCATGCATTCTGTGTTCTAGGCGCCAATTGAAAGGAGTGGAGAACAGGGCAAGCGCCTTCCAAACTAGGTGTTTCCTTGAGGTGACAAGGACTTAGAAAGTGCGCCTAAGGTGAGCGCCTTGAGTGAAAAGGTCTAACAAACATCTTTGAACCCCCTTTCAAGGTTAGGCTCATTCTGGAGGTGGAAACGAGTAGAAGGTGCGCCTTAGCTTCCTTTGTCAATTCTTGCAAGTCTTTGTTGATTAGGAAGGTGGAATGCTTCATTGTAGAATGAGCGCCTATCTTCTAATGTCCAAACTACTTCTTCTGGCTCACTATGTGGCTAGGCGCCAGAGCTAAACTGTTCACACAAGGGAGTGCGCCTAGATTCACTTGATGTTTTCTTACTACTTCAACCCCTGGAAGATGTTCCAAGGTGTTCCCTTTTACAAGCACCTGACCTCCCAAGTTCCTTCATGTGCTATTCCTTGAAGGTGCCAAAACTGAGCTCCAGTGCCATGGGATTGTGCCTAACATCTTTGAAGAGTTTCTAAGCCTTTTGCAAGTTGATATCCCAAACTCATCTTCTAGGCGCAACAGGAGCTTTCCAAAGGAGTTTCCAAGTTTTAGACGCCAAGCGAGGTCATGGGTGAATGGAACTGCGCCTTAGGAGATGACTGGATCCTAAGCGTCAGTCTGGAGTTATAGTGGAATTGATATGCACCTCAACTAGCTTAGGCACCCATTTGAAGTGATTCCTTTAACACTTCTCTGTCAATCTCAACTGCAAGGATGATCTCCTAATCCAATTTTGATCCTCTGGAGATGCAAATAGCTTTACATTTCACTAGGCGCCATCAATGATGATCATTAACCAAAGCGCATTTCAAAGGTGAGATAGGCAAGTGAGGCGCCAAACTAGTCCTTAAGACTTATCTCCTTCTATCAAGTCAATTTCAACTATGTGAGAGAGTTCTATTCTATTTGCACCTGGGCTAGGAGTTCACCTAAGAGACATCACTTAGCTTTAAAACTTTCAATCTATAGCCATCTGGGCTAGGCGCTCCAATGGAGGATCCTTAAACTCATGCATTGGCGCCTTCTAGTTCTAGGCACCCATTTTGGATGATTCATCTTGATACTAGCGCCCAAAATGACTAGACTCTCTTCATCATCCAATTCACTTAGAAGACTCAAGTTGGAGACTTAGTTGTCTATCCATGTTCTCCGGAAGATTCATTGTACCTCTATGCACTATCTCCTTCAAGGCACTCCTTAAAAACATTGGAAGTGCTCAGGACTTACCTTAGTCCAAAGCGCCACAATCCATTCCTTAAAGCACAAAGAATTCTCAAAGGTGCCCCTATTTACCTCTAAGCAC
Organism: Cunninghamia lanceolata; assembly: GCA_027924645.1. Classification (NCBI taxonomy): domain Eukaryota; kingdom Viridiplantae; phylum Streptophyta; class Pinopsida; order Cupressales; family Cupressaceae; genus Cunninghamia; species Cunninghamia lanceolata. Next base: position 4,806,106 of record BSBN01000207.1, read on the forward strand.
TCAAATATCATTTAGATTCAAGGCGCACATTTAGCTCCAAAACACAAATTTCCATCATCAACCCATCAAGGTGCATCATCTTCCCTTTGTATCCCCTTCAAGGCGCAGACATTCACTTCTTCACACTCAAACTCACTCTCTGGCGCCAGAATAGGTGTATAACTTCAAATAAGGCACTAATCTTAGGTTTCTAAGTACTTAGTTTGATCTTAAGGCTATCCTTCCTCTAAGCACTCTCTTCAACTCCCTCACTGAAGGCCCTCTGTAAGTTTGGGTGCATTTCATCCCAAGGCACTTCAACATCATCCAAGGCGCAAATTCACTCTCCAAGACAAGGTGCAAAAAACCCTATCCTCAGGCGCTCAAATCTTGCTTCTAGACCTAGGCGCACAAACATGAGATTAAGGATCATTCTGGCCACCATCACTTCCCTAAAGGCACAAAATTGGTGTAGATACATTCCATTTATTAAGGATCATTCTAGCGCCCAAATCTTGTCAAAGTAAAGGATCAATAGGTTCTCTCTAAGGCGCACTCCAGGGTTTGATCTTGCAAGACTTCTCACGTCAAAATTTTGACCAAGACACTCAAGGCACTAGTCTTTATCATCTAACCCTACAGTGCACTTACTCATTATGATATACTCCTCAACTTTGTATTCAACCTTGCCCAAGGCGCATATTCACTATAAGGCATTCTCACTTTGTCAAGGCTCAGAGGGCTTCAACTTGCTAAAGGGTAGAGGTCTAGGCACATATCTGACTTGAAGCTCAAGGTGCTCCAACCCTCTTGCTCTAGAATTCCTTCTAGGCACTAAGTGACTTCTCCAATTCCTTGAAAACATTTGAAGTGTTTTACCTTCTCAAGGTGCTCCTTCGAACTTGACTCCAAGGTGTTATAATCTCAAAGGTGCTGACATCATCTCAACCAAAGGTGCTCAATGATTCATCCCATATCTAGGCGCTAAAACACTTAATCAACCAAGTCATTCAAGGCGCCATTCAGTAAACTCATCTTCCATGATATTCCTATCAAGGCGCATATCACTTCTCTCATGGGCTTTAGGCGCTTAGTTGAGTGTTTCAATACTACTTAGGTGCCAAATTCATTTTAATGCACCAAACACAAAGAGCTTTCAAACACTGGGCGCTCACAAAGAGTCTTCCAACCTTGGGTTCTAAATTAGGTCTTTGTAACTATCCAAGGCGCATATCTTCGTTTGAACAACTTATGGTGCCAAGACAACTTCTCATTAGGGTGCTCAAAACACTTGTGTTTACATTTGAAGTGCTTTACCTTCTTAAGGTGCTCCAGACTAACCTGACTCCAAGGCGCTCCATCATCATCCTTAAGGCGCTAAAAACATCATCTCCACTCTAGGCAAAAACATCATCCAACTCCTTAAGGCACTTCACTGTCAAAGTCTGAAGGCGCTCTACCTAGACCTTTCCCCTAGGCGCCAGAACTCCTAAGCGCTCACCAGATAACTCTCTTCTTCAAGGCGCAAATCTTCCTATACTATGATTGCCTCTGAAACGCCGATTAACGTGATGTGAGGGTGCAAAGGCTACTCCAATCCTCAATGAGCGCCTAGTTTAAACAAGGAGAAATAAAGCATTCAAAACTATCCAAACGATCATCCCCTTCCTAATGTCTTCACTGCTCCGGAAAACCTTGGCCAAAATGACACATAACAACTCCTATGAGCGCCCTTATGCCTTAGGATCATCTAGTTTGTGCGTCTTGTAATGAGGAGTTCATGTAAGTTTGGAATGAGCGCCTTGAATAAGTGTAAACTAGCCTAGAGAAGGGTATGTGCGCCTTGAGCGCCTTGAGCATTCCAGAGATAACTGTGCGCCTAGAACAATATAAGCGCTCATGATGATGAATAATGCCCTGATGAGACTATGAGCGCCTTGTTCAGGAGATACCTTGTTTGATCATAAAATGCGCCTTGAGTCTTGAAGGTTTTGAGCGCCTAGGTGATTTGGATGTTGGGATGTTGGTATGCACCCAAGATTGAGGTGAGTGAGCGCTTGTAATGGAGGAGAGCAATGAGATGGAATGTCTTGTAGAGATTGGCGCCCAGAGACCCATTTTTGCGCCTTTGATGATGACCATTTTTGCATAAGAGTTTAGCACCTTAGAGTTGTAAACTTTCTCTTTGGGCGCCCCTGAGTGAATGTTGGCGCCTTGGACAACTAAATACGCCTTTGATGGAGTGGAGCCCAGAAGGGGAGTAGGAGGAAACCCAATCTTCAAGATTCATCAAGCTTCAAAGTTTAGGTCAGAGGTTATCCACTTTATCCAAGGAAGGTGTTATCATCTACACTCCGAGAAGGTAATGTCAAAGGCCATCATGAAGGATCACTTCATCAACTTCAAGTCCTTCAAGTTCAAGTCCTTTCACCTAGCAAGTCCAAGAGAGATTTCTACTCCGATTCATGAAGTAAGCTTATATCATCCTTATCTACTTTGCAAGAAGAAGAAACATTACAAAGTCAATCAAATGAGTTACAAGTACCATACATCCAATTGCAAGGAGTGAACCACCTTAAGGAAAAATAGTTCTCTTGAAGTTACTTGAAATGTCAAAAGGTTTAGCGCCTCCAAGTAAGGTCAGAGGTGAGGTTAGAGGTGAAATGCGCCTTTGGACCATTCTGGCGCCTTGGATGAAGAACCTATATCTTGAGCCCAAGAGGTAAAATTTGCGCCTTAGTGGATTTGGAGAGTTACAGAGATTAGAGAAAAGCGCCTTGAAGACAGAGTTGTTCAAGGCCCATGTGTGATTTGGTCAAAAACAGGCACCTAGAGTGAATAGGCTTTCATCCTGACTTAATACATTGCCTCCTTCTGACGATTTTTGGGGCAGCAGAAAACCTTTCACCACGGGCAAATGTCTCAGAGCTATAAAAAATCGAGAGAGGTTATTGTAGAGGAACTCTACGTGATCCCGTTGCCTCAGACGGAATGTTTCTAAGTGACACAGTTTTCGAGTAACATCTCGTCAAAGATTGCTGCCTTTTTGCACTTTGGACTCTTCAAGGATATCGTCGGTACAATGTAGCTCCGACTGTTTCGACATGTTTGGGTGAAAAATAGGACCATGCCTAGCATAAATGTACCTATTCAGATGCGTTGGAATAGTCAGTTTGGTCGCATCAGGAGCAGGACGAAAGTTACACCCCTTTGCAACTTTACACTGCCTCCTTCTGACAATTTTTGGGGAAACACAAAACCTTTCACCACGGGCAAATGCCTCAGAGCTATAAAAAACTGAGAGAGGTTATTGTAGAGGCACTCTACGTGATCCGATTGCCTTAGACAGAATGTTTCTAAGTGACACGGTTTTCGAGTAACATCTCGTCAAAGATTGCTGCCTTTTTGCACTTTGGACTCTTCAGGGATATCGTCGGTACAATGTAGCTCCGACTATTTCGACATGTTTGGGTGAAAAATAGGACCATGCCTAGCATAAATGTACCCATTTGGACGCGTTAGAACAGTCAGTTTGGTCGCATCAGGAGCAGGACGAAAGTTACACCCCTTTGCAACTTTACACTGCCTCCTTCTGACGATTTTTGGGGAAACAGAAAACCTTTCACCATGGGCAAATGCCTCAGAGCTATAAAAAACCGAGAGAGGTTATTGTAGAGGCACTCTATGTGATCCTGTTGCCTTAGACGGAATGTTTCTAAGTGACACGATTTTTGAGTAACATCTCGTCAAAGATTGCTGCCTTTTTGCACTTTGGACTCTTTAGGGATATCGTCGGTACAGTGTAGCTCCGACTGTTTCGATATGTTTGGATGAGAAATAGGACCATGCCTAGCATAAATGTACCCATTCGGACGCGTTGGAATAGTCAGTTTGGTCGCATCAGGAGCAGGACGAAAGTTACACCCCTTTGCAACTTTACACTGCCTCCTTCTGACAATTTTTGGGGAAACACAAAACCTTTCACCACGGGCAAATGCCTCAGAGCTATAAAAAACTGAGAGAGGTTATTGTAGAGGCACTCTACATGATCCCGTTGCCTCAGACAGAATGTTTCTAAGTGACACGATTTTTGAGTAACATCTCGTCAAAGATTGCTACTTTTTTGCACTTTGGACTCTTCAGGGATATCGTCGGTACAATGTAGCTCCGACTGTTTCGACATGTTTGGGTGAAAAATAGGACCATGCCTAGCATAAATGTACCCATTCGGACGCGTTGGAATAGTCAGTTTGGTCACATCAGGAGCAGGACGAAAGTTACACCCCTTTGCAACTTTACACTGCCTCCTTCTGACGATTTTTGGGGAAATAGAAAACCTTTCACCACGGGCAAATGCCTCAGAGCTATAAAAAATCGAGAGAGGTTATTGTATGTTAGGGTAAAATTATAAATCAGGGCAAATGAATAAACAGCAATGATAAAAACCCTAGCAATGCACAATGAAGCACAAGACAACATGAAAATCAAAATAACAAATATAAATGCAAACCGATCTCCATGCTATGCTCGATTTATCTCCATTGCTCTTCTCCACCTCGCATGAGCATGCAAGATTTTGAAGGATTGTTGTTGGAAGAATGTTGGGTGCTTATTTCTGCAGCATAACATTAAGATGAAGATGACATGAGGATGATAGTTGAAGGATGCAAAGGCTCTAATGATATTTCAACAGCATAATGTTACTTGAAGCTCCATGCCTTCTAATGATAATTTGGCAGAATATTGTTACTTGAAGCTCAATGCATTCTAATGGCTTGTGAGGGGTTTGATTTATAGGAAAGGCTTAGTTCAAATGGACGGCTGAGATTAAAAAGCTAAATGATTGATGTGGACGGCTAGGATTGATTAGGTTATCCCACTCTTCAAGGGAGTTGTAGTCATTTGACAAGTGTCAAGGAAAATAGGGCTCATGTGTGCTTGTGTACATAAAAAGTACTACATATAAAAGATATTAAATAAAAGGCTATAGTACCACTTATCTTTTTAAATGAAAGAGGCACACATGTCGGCTAAATGATAAGATAAATTAATTAAATAAATAAAATTTATTTAATTAATTGGAAAGTCGGCTTATGATGAGAACTTAATTCAAATAAAATATTTGAATTAGTTGGGATATGAGTTGGATATTAATTAAATAAATAAAATTTATTTAATTAATTGGATAGTAAGATTAAGATATGGTTGGGATATTAATTAAATAAATAAAATTTATTTAATTAATTGGCTAATGGATAAAGGGAATTAAGAGTGGGATTAAGACAAAATGCTACATGATGTCTAAGTGATGTTTTTATCAAGGTGTTGCAAGACATGAACAAAGTTGGGACAAATTTGGGTGTCTACATTTTGCCCCTCTTTGAGATGATGTTCGAGATGATGAGCTTTATGTCGAGTAACATCATTTCAAAGAAGTTAAGGTATGGATAATTGATAGGGATGATGATGATGATGATGATGATGATAGAAAGAATAGGTTGGTGATGCCCCCTCGAGAGGATAGGTGGGTTGGACAAACACGGGTATGCTCTCGAAAAGAAATGGCTTGGCTAAGAAAGAAACATAAATGATAAGGTATGGATAAAAGAAAGGAATGATGTGTTATGCTGCAATGAAAGTGAGCAACCATGATGTTTGATATAGCACTAGACGTTATGCACCAAGGTAGAAGGAACCAGGGTGAAGATGTGTCTCATGCCCCAGCATAATACAACCTTGTCTGAATACAAGATATGAATATTAGCTAGATTGATACCGATATGATGCAAAAGATAAAATGATGACACACACAAGCAAGCAAGCAAGCATGCACAAATGATTCAAAAACAAACAAGGTATTGCCTTTGTCAAGCTGTAAACCAGTGATTAATTGTTGATTGATGATAGTTTAGAGTGTTGTCATTGCGGGGAAAGCTATATCCCTAGATCAACACAGGGTTGTTTGCTGAGTTGGTTCGCTGATTGGCTGATTGATTTGGCTTACAACAAGGCTAGGATCAAGACCATTGATTGCGTTTGGATAACTTGGCTTGATTGATTAACTTTCTTGGTATGGATTACGGATGGGCTTGCACTTGGATCATTGCTTGGAAGGATTGGAAGATGATTGAAATGATGGATGAAGATTGATTTGATGAAGGATGGATGATTTTGTAGAGGATTGAGCTACTTTTGATTTGTTGAAGTGATTGGATTTGTTTTGATTGTTGGCTTGATGTGCTTTGGTGTTGATTGGATTTGCTTTGGTGTTGATGGTGATGATTGATAGGATTTATTTTGATGGTTGGATTGATGTGCTTTGATTGTGATGTTTGTTGTTGCTGGGTTGATTGTTTTCATGATTGGATTGTTTTGAATGATGATAGTGATGCTGTGATGATTAGAGTGTCCACTCAATCTAAGCATAAGCAAGTGTTCTCAGTGTGCTCAAAGGATGCAAAATAAACAAGGTATTGCCCTTGTCAAGTCATAAACCAATAATTGATTGTTTGATGATGATAGTGTTGTCATTGTGGGGAAAGCTATATCCCTAGATCAACACAAGGATGTGGGAAAGCTATATCCCATTGATGATGATTGATTGGGCTTATGACAAGTTGAGGATCAAAACTTGTTGATTTGATTGGATAATGTTCCTTGATGGATTAGCTTGCTTAATATGGATTAGTGTGACTTGGATTTAAGATCATTGCTTAGATTGATTTGATTGATATGATTAGAAGAATTGATGATGATGATGATTTGATTAAATGTTGATGGAGTGGATTGTTTTGGATTGATGATGATTGGTTTTATTGCTTGGATTTTTTTGTTGGATATTGATTTTTTTTTGTGTTTTTTGAATATTTTGATTTTTTTTTGTGTTTTTAGGAATATTTTGATTTTTTTGTGTTTTTGGGGATATTTTGATTTTTTTTGGAGTTTTTGGGGATATTTTGATTTTTTTGGAGTTTTTGAATGTTTTGGGATGTCAATGGATTTACAATTGGAGTAGCCTTTGTGCTAGATACCAATGACAAGGGAAAACCATGTCTAGGTGCAAGGAGGGATGAATGGGATTGGATGGATAGAAGGATGGGCTCATAGTAAATGTGATGAAAGGCTCATGATAAATGGGTGGATAAAGGGATATGCGATATAAGAGATGGATAAATGCCTCATGATAAATGGATAGGTAGGCTATAGTGGAAAGCTCATGATAGATGTAAAGCTCGTGATAAGGATACGCCATAGTGGATGGATCATAAGGGAGCTAGGATGTGATCTCCAAAGGCTATGTTGCATAAGAGGAAATTGCCCCATTCTAGGTGGTAATGCTTAGGATTTTACATGACAAAGTTCATGACCATGGGATGATAAGATTGGATTTTACACTACAAGGTCTTATGATAATAGGATGACATGATGGATTGGTTTGAATGAGATGGATAAATGGTCAATGGATAGGCCTTGGTTTGAAAAGAAGGTATGTCAAGAAATATCCAAACATGTTTCAACAGTTTACCCCTATGTCTTCATCAAAATCAAAAGGCACGAGGATGGATAAATAGGATAGGCATGTTTATGTAATGGCTAAGGATGGTAGGATGGCAAGATAAGATGAAAATGATAGGTTGGTATGATAGGATGGATAGTTTGGATGAGACAAGGTGCCCCCAAGTGTAAGTGACATAGAAGATCCACCTACACATGATGCCTGTTTGCCAGGTTTTCATCATGGTACTTATCCAAGGCGCCTGTTTACTAGGTTTTCACCGTTGGACGAAGGGCTTTCTCTTTACTATTTTGACTTTTTTTTTTTTCTCTCTCTTTTTTTTTTTTGCTTTTTAGATGTGTTGATAATTACACATGGTAATGGATAGGAGGGACTCAAGTGGCTAGTGCTATGAAGGTTGATAGTGTCCCTTTAGAGATTGATGATGTCTTCGCATGGACCATGTCAAGTGTGCTCATAGATGTTGATAAGGGATTGCATGGATGGGAGATGGATTAGGTGGATAGTAGATTATGAAATGGAATTATGAAAGGTTCATGCAAGGATGGATGGATAAAAGGCTTATGCAAAAGCATGGACCATTGGAAGGTGATGGGGAAGATTTGTAGGATAATGGATGAAGGATGGGGAGATATAGTTATGTGGAGGTGTTTTGGAATGGAAGGGAATCATGACCAACGGCTGCACACACCGTGATAAACATTGAAGCTTTTGATGGGATGGTGGTGTAGGAAGCAATGGAGATGTTTGCTTAAGAAATGGTTGATGAAGTGATTTAGGAACCCACATAGATTTAGTATGTTTAGTGCTTTTGTTTTTCTTGTGGGATTTTTGAAGGGAATGGAAGTTTTGGATGAAAGTAGGCTTTTGAATGGAGATAGGTGATTGGGATTCTTGAGATGTAGAGGAGGATGCCTCATTTGACTTGCTATCTTTTTGCTTAGGAACCCAAACCATTTTGCTTTTGGGATTTGCTTGTGGAGGTAAGGGTTTGGATGGTTGCTTAGATGTGGATGAGGATGCCTCATTCGCTTTGCTAGTTGTTTGCTTAGGAACCCAAACCATTTTGCTTTTGGGCTTTGCTTTTGGAGGTATGGGCTTGGATAGCTTTTTAGATGAACTATGCATTGAGTTTGATTCTTTATGTCCTAAGGTATGAAGACCTTTAGGATATTTGTTGATAGGATTTTTAGCTTTATAGGTAGAGGCATCAATTTTTTTGCTTTTGAATCCCATGGCATGGGTGGAGTGGATGAAATGATTGGAAGCTTTATGCTTAGGCGATGTGTGCTTTTGTTGGCCATGATTAGGGATGTAAGGATACTTATGAATGATATGTATGTTAGGTGTTGGAAGCAATGGTGGCAAGGTGGATGGAGGGATATTTGGAGTTGGTAAAAGTGGAGGCAAAGTGGATGGCAGAAGGTGTACGGTCACATGCTTTTGTGGTTTGTAAGTTGATGGAGGTGGAATGGCTACATATGTTTTGGGTAGATGATGGGAGGTGTGATGGAAAGTGGTAGGTTTAGGATGCATGAAGGGATTACCAACATCTTGACCTTGTTTACCTTGGGGTGTGTATCCAAGGTCATATGAGCTTGGAGGGACCTTGACATGGTTTGACTCCAAAATACCTTGTTCATAAAGGCCTAGACCTTTGCCTTTGTAGTTCATGTTTTGGAGTATGCGATGGACAATGGGACTAGCTGTGGTTTGAACACTAGACTTGAGCTCTTTATTGGATGGAGAAGGTGAAGTGGAGGACAAAGGTTGTTGTTGTCTGAAGGAAGAAAACTCATGTATAAGGGTGGTAAGACCAATAGGACATGATGGTGGACTTGAAGTGGAATCAATGGTAGATGGGGATGAAGGATCATTAGGATCTTGATTAGCATTGTGTTCACTATGATCCAAGTTATTTGTTTGATCTTTTATGCTTACTTGGGGGTCAAGTGTCTCATCATGACAAGTGGATGTTTGCTCATTATGGATAGGGCTAGATGGAGAATGACTAGGAGCAATGTGGATATCTTGCTCATGGATAGATATAGGATTATGGATAGGATCAAGGTGCTCATTGATAGCTTCTTCATCATAGATATCATTTTGATCATAAAGAAGGTAAATGTTATGGATGGGTTGAATGAAAGTGTTTTGATCTTGAGTTGGACTAGGGCTTAATGTTTCCACATGCTTAGGATAAAACCTTTGACACACCTCTTGGGTTGCTTGAATGGAAGTGGAAGGCTCTTCGATAGGCTCTTGGTCAACAACATAAGAACATGATGACACTTGACTTCGATTAATGATAGAAGGTTCACAAATAGGCTTGATGGCTTGTAGGTCACATGATGGGCTTGAAGGGCTAGACATGTTAATGGAGGGATCTTTGATAGGCTCAACGAGAGGTGGACCACATGATGGGATTATAGGATTGGACATGACCTTTGGAAGTTCTTTGGTAGGTTCATAAATGGGTGTTTGACATGGAGGTAGTTTATTCCTAGCTAGTAGCCAATGGATCACATCCTTTGCAAGTGTATGAGTGGATGGGCAATATAATGGATGGATGATAAGGGTGGATGGTGTTGGATTAGGATTAGGACGAGGATTAGGTTGAGAGCTAATTGGATTGGATGGATTAGGATTTGGACTAGATGGGGGTGACACATAGGATGGGGATGATGTGGCATGATTTCCCATTATAGGTGGGTACACCTTGTAAACAATTGAGAGAAATATTGGGCATTGGTTTGTATTATGGCCTTTGGTCCTATGGTATGCACAATAATCATGTTCATCATATGGACTTTCTTCACATGGTTTGACTTTAGGAAGTTCAATGAGTTTTGCTTCAAGCATCCTTTGTAAAACTCTCTCAGCCGCATCCTTTGGTGAAGGATTAGAATGACATGGTGATGAAGGTAATGAAGGGCTTGGTGATTTGGAAGGTTGATGGACCAATGGACTAGGAGTAGGATCACATGGTGGTGTTGGGATAGGACTAGTTGGCTCATGTGTTGGCATGTGATTGGATGGTGGTGGCCACTCTAGATTGGTATCTCCCTTGTCAAAGGTTATTAGATCTTGCATAGGATAACTTGGACTCATTTGATTTATGTACAAGGGACCATTGGGATTTGGATATAATTCTTGTTGGAAAGGTGGATTTAGATCTATCAATGGTTCTTGATGGTCTTGTTGAAAAGGTGTACTTGGACCTAATTGATTTATGTACCAAGGGCTATTGGGACTTGGATGTTGTTCTTGTAAAATCACTTGATTGCCTTGTAGATGGGCTTGGTAGTGCATCAGAATGTCAGCATGAGGGATTGGATAAGCTTGAGGTGGATGTTCATATGTTGATGTGATATTGACTTGGTGGATAGGTGGATTAAGTTGATAGGAGGTGGATGGATATGACATGTGGCTATGAAGTGGATTAGGTTGATAGTGAATGGCTAAGGATTGATGTACTTGTTTGGCTTGACTAGTGGCTAAAAGGTGTTGAACTTGGGCTACGAAGTGTTGCAGTTGAGGTGATTGGCTTACGTGGGGTTGAGCTTTTTGGATGAAGAATTGTAATATTTCAATGGCGTCTTGGTTTAGGGGTTGTGATCCTTGATAAAGATTTTGGAGGAATCTTTGGAATTTAATTTCTAGGTCCTCTAGTGTAGACATGTTGTCACCAAGTGTTTGTCTTAAGTCCTTTTAGCAAGTGCTTGTTTAGGGATTTGGATGATGTGTTTAGATTGATTTGTTTATGTGTTTGGTGTTTATAGCTTGATTTGGCAATATTCAAACAAAAGATTATGCATATACACACATGAATCACTCACGCAAGACACATAAGCAAGTTGTTAGTTTGAAAGAATGTGATGATGGTTAAGCAAGCACGTGAAGACACTTCAACAAGTCCTAGTTAAGGCAAGGCCACTATCACAAGGAGGTTCTAGTGAAAATCCGGGGGACCGGCACCCCACGAGCATCCAGCAAGCCACTTAAGACTTTAACTAATCCTACTAGGAGTTTTAATATACACAAAGGTACACCTCCTTTCGAGTTAGCACTGTATGGTGAGCGCTAATACCGGTTAGACTTGGCTTTCGCCTTATCTTCTGATTTTTATAGCGGACCGGATGAAAGTACCGCTTGAGGTCGTTCCCTTGGGGTGGATACCAAGGCAGGCCTCTCTAAGGCTAAACAAAAGCAACACAAGTAAATGTTTTTGATCTCCAAGTTCGTGTTGGGACGCGAGGAGAGAGCATACACATTTACTTGGTCACACTCGCATGGGGTTCATTAACCTTAGAAATTCCATGTGTGGAAGACAATGCAAGCACTTGTTTGTTTTAAAACCCAAATCCAAATGTGATAAAAGACAATGGTTCGTTTTAGCCCAATGTTTTGATGTGAATTTGCAAACAATTGTTTATTTTATGCCCAAAGTCTAAATGTGTTTGCAAACAATGATTAGGATGAAAGAGATGAAAGATTAGAATGAGTGCACCTGATACAATCGCTTTCCAATTTGCTGTAGTTGTTGATGCTAATGCTGCTCCAGCTCCTTAGATGCTCCTACAAGTCACCAAATTCCAAAAAGAAACAAGTAAACTTGCAAAGAAGATGATTACATGAAAAAGATGAAATCTGAAAATTCTGATGAAAATGATCTGATACAGAAAAATAGATTGCATAAATAGAAAGTTCAGGAGATTCTAAGCAATTTGAAAAAAGGTTTCGCTGAAAAACGATCAAAATTGCTCAAGTTATGCTCAAATGAAGTTTGCAATGAACCTAAACTTTGACTGATAAAAAAGCCTAAAAAACAGTACAGTCACCTGATAAAAGTGGTACAGTTGTGAAGTTTGTCCTCCCAACTTTCCAATGAGTCCTTGTTTGTGCGATTTGGCCTCCGTATGTGAGAGTTATGCAAGTTTGAAAAAAATAGCTTCCTTTGGCATGCAGGAGGTACAAGGTGAACCTTGGCGGTTAAGACAAGCGCAGAGGCGATTTACTGTTAATCATAAGCGATCTCCTTTAGCAACATGCGAACCCCTGAAGATTAAATGCGATCTGGAAAAGCACTAGATGCGAGCAGTGTAGGCTTGTAAGCGATGCGAAAGATGCAGAGGCGATCACTGCGCGTCCAGAAGCGATCTCATATTTTAACACAGACGAACCCTTGAAGATCAAATGCGATCGAAAGAACACCAGATGCGAACTCTGTACACTTATAAGTGATGCAAAAAATTTGAAAGCGACCAATTTTGGCCTACAAGCGACCTGTATCTGCAAAATGAAAGATGCAACAGAAACCCTAGTTCTGCAGAAGGCGATTACTGTCAGACCAAAAGCGATGAGGTTAAAGACAAAAGCGATTACTATTTAGATAAAAGCGATCAAAATATGAGTAAAAGCGATTAGTATCTGACTAAAAGCGATCAAAATATGTGAAAAAGCGATTACTGTTAGCCCAAAAGCGATCTGGAAAGTTTCAGGAGACGGAATGCAAATATTAACCATATGCGACCAAGTTTACCAGATGCTATCAATTTTTGTTCAAAAGCGAGCACTGTTTGTTCAAAAGCGGACCAAATTTGACCATAAGCGACTGCTGTTTGCCCAAAGGCGAGCTGATTTAGCCCAGGCGACTGCTGTTTGATCATAAGCGACCTGAATTACCAGAAGCACATTGTTGCAGTCCGGTTGTTGTTTTCTTCACCAAACGCTCCATTTTTCATCAAATTTAGGCAAATTTGTACTCAAAGTTTATGGAAACAGCCTCCCGGACGCAATGGTGAGGTTAGATTTGGGCTAAGAGATCATCTACATACATTTTTAGCCAAATCTTTGCAAACTAGGGTTAGAAAAATGCAAATTTTTGCTACAAAAGCTTACAAAAATGAAAGATTCGCGCTCCAAGAGATCTAAAGTTCATAAAGACAACTCAAACAAGAGAGGTTAATCAAGGACGTGAGTCCCACTGGGCGTGCCAAATGTATGTTAGGGTAAAATTACAAATCAGGGCAAATGAATAAACAGCAATGATAAAAACCCTAGCAATGCACAATGAAGCACAAGACAACATGAAAATCAAAATAACAAATATAAATGCAAACCGATCTCCATGCTATGCTCGATTTATCTCCATTGCTCTTCTCCACCTCGCATGAGCATGCAAGATTTTGAAGGATTGTTGTTGGAAGAATGTTGGGTGCTTATTTCTGCAGCATAACATTAAGATGAAGATGACATGAGGATGATAGTTGAAGGATGCAAAGGCTCTAATGATATTTCAACAGCATAATGTTACTTGAAGCTCCATGCCTTCTAATGATAATTTGGCAGAATATTGTTACTTGAAGCTCAATGCATTCTAATGGCTTGTGAGGGGTTTGATTTATAGGAAAGGCTTAGTTCAAATGGACGGCTGAGATTAAAAAGCTAAATGATTGATGTGGACGGCTAGGATTGATTAGGTTATCCCACTCTTCAAGGGAGTTGTAGTCATTTGACAAGTGTCAAGAAAAATAGGGCTCATGTGTGCTTGTGTACATAAAAAGTACTACATATAAAAGATATTAAATAAAAGGCTATAGTACCACTTATCTTTTTAAATGAAAGAGGCACACATGTCGGCTAAATGATAAGATAAATTAATTAAATAAATAAAATTTATTTAATTAATTGGAAAGTCGGCTTATGATGAGAACTTAATTCAAATAAAATATTTGAATTAGTTGGGATATGAGTTGGATATTAATTAAATAAATAAAATTTATTTAATTAATTGGATAGTAAGATTAAGATATGGTTGGGATATTAATTAAATAAATAAAATTTATTTAATTAATTGGCTAATGGATAAAGGGAATTAAGAGTGGGATTAAGACAAAATGCTACATGATGTCTAAGTGATGTTTTTATCAAGGTGTTGCAAGACATGAACAAAGTTGGGACAAATTTGGGTGTCTACAGTTATTGTAGAGGCACTCTACATGATCCCGTTGCCTCAGACGGAATGTTTCTAAGTGACACGGTTTTCAAGTAACATCTCGTCAAAGATTGCTGCCTTTTTGCACTTTGGACTCTTCAAGGATATCGTCGGTACAATGTAGCTCCGACTGTTTCGACATGTTTGGGTGAAAAATAGGACCATGCCTAGTATAAATGTACCCATTCGGATGCGTTGGAATAGTCAGTTTGGTCGCATCAGGAGCAGGACGAAAGTTACACCCCTTTGCAACTTTACACTGCCTCCTTCTGACGATTTTTGGGGAAACACAAAACCTTTCACCACGGGCAAATGCCTCAGAGCTATAAAAAACCAAGAGAGGTTATTGTAGAGGCACTCTACGTGATCCCGTTGCCTTAGACAGAATGTTTCTAAGTGACATGGTTTTCGAGTAACATCTCGTCAAAGATTGCTGCCTTTTTGCACTTTGGACTCTTCAGGGATATCGTCGGTACAATGTAGCTCCGACTGTTTTGACATGTTTGGGTGAAAAATAGGACCATGCCTAGCATAAATGTACCCATTCAGATGTGTTGGAATAGTCAGTTTGGTCGCATCACGAGCAGGACACCAAAAATGCAAAAGTTGCTTTGTGCAACTTGACAACATTGACACTTTTTTGCAACATGACTCAAAGACTCAAACTGACCCCAAATGACTCAAAGCAACTTAAAATCACCTTGATTATAGAGGTCGAGGCGCTCCTTATCATTCATTCATTATGAGCGCCTTGGGAGAATGGTATATAGGTCATCATCATGATTGGGCGCCCTGGATCCAGAGTGTTGGAGAGATCATCAAATGGTGTCTAGTAGGGTGAGTTATGAGTTTGGTCGCATCAGGAGCAGGACACCAAAAATGCATAACATGATGATGTAAAAATGTGTACATATGTGTAAAAATGCAGGAGGAAATAAAAAAGACAAACCTTACAAATTAATGTGCATACTTACAACTCAATGTAACATAACTTTACAAAATCAATGTGAATACTTACAAATTAATCCAATGAACCATCTGGATCTGCTCTACTCTTTATTGTGTCAAGTATTGCTTCATGGTCAGACTCACGCACCTTCCACAATATTTTGTTCAAAGGTCTACCCCGATACTTTATCAAATGAACATTGGATGCCACGACAAGGTTCGAGTAATGAAGAATCTTTCGATGCATGTCAAAGTCCTGAAATAGCCAAATATTAACACTCTTATGTGGGTACCTTCTAAGCCATGTTCCAATAATAACCACTGATCCTGTAGGGTATTCGATGTTTTCTCCATCTGTAACAGGGGCCTCTAATTTCTTTTTGGCCTCAACACAACGACATAAGTAATAATCTGTTCCCTCTTCATTATCTTCATATGCAATAACTGTATATACGTGTCCTACATTGATATGTGTAGGAAATTAGATGAAATTAGTCAACATTACAAAAACACTACAAAGTAAGATGACATTACCTGGTTGAACTAGATGAAATTAGATGCATATATGTGCCCTATATTACCTGGTTGAACTAAATCTGATATGTGGTCAAAGTCAACTGACGATTCCATCTGTGTTAGTTCCAGTGCCGTTGGGGGTCGATACGTGTCAAGTGGGCTAAGATAACTTAACTGCCATTCATCAACCCACTCCTTTGACTCGCACTCATCCCAGACTTGAATTGTATAGGAAGAACAAAAGCATGACATCTTTCGTGTATGGATACTCCATGAACCTGCAATTGAGCTTCTGAAAGAGTGCATCTCATTTGATCCTGTCAATGTACAACAATCCTCATATGGTGCAATGTTAGTATCATCTATCAACCAAAAAAATCTACAAACTAAAGACTTACCTTCATTACCTGGACCCATGGAAGCATTACACCACTCGACAATCGATTTTGCATCTGTCAACTTTGCATTGTCTTTATACTTTAACTCTTCTCGTGCTATGGCTCTTTTGATACATGCTCCTGCACCATCATGCTCCCCCTTTCCATGCCCGGCCTCACAAAAGTTCCACATATGTTGAATACCTGTAAAATTATACCTCCTACTCAGCCAATAGAAATTCCGTGAGTTCTTGAATTGTGATGCACAATTATCCGACCATATGATATGCTGACTGAATGATATGCCCCTTCTAGCCAAATCATTGTAGAACACCTGAAAGCAACCTTGCACAAACTCTGTAGAATACGTGCGATCATCACTAATATAGAAATGATACTCCCTTATGATCTTTCTGTCATCCTCTATACTATCATTCGCATGAATGAATGTGATGTGCACAAATATAGAAACCTGTGTGGAGTTGTAATATTGTGATTGCACCTCACGCTGTGGCTGTAGACTGTAGTTCTCTGCAAAGTCAACGACTGAAACAATGCTACCAACCGGAAATGTGTCCTTGCA
The DNA here is from genome assembly GCA_027924645.1 of Cunninghamia lanceolata. Lineage (NCBI taxonomy): Eukaryota > Viridiplantae > Streptophyta > Pinopsida > Cupressales > Cupressaceae > Cunninghamia > Cunninghamia lanceolata. The sequence goes on from BSBN01000207.1 coordinate 4,823,022, forward strand.
TAATTTGAATTGCAAGTCCAACCATCGAGCTCTATGGGCATGTCTTGCATACTCATACACTATGCTGTCACGAAATATAGGCATAAACTGATACACTGGAATCTTTTCAATAACTAATTCACACCTCTTTGCTTCTTTACCATCTTTTGTATTGTATGCCACTGTTTTATACTTGCCAAACTCTACTAGTTCATTTCCAACCGCATGTGTTATTTCCATATGTTCACATATTGGCAAATGTTGCAAGACACCGCAACGATGACATGTGCCATCCAAGCATAATTTCTTGTAGAATATTTGACCTTCCTCTCTTTCACATAAAATTCTTGATATGAAGTCTCTTGAAGATGTTGGTGGGGCACATATGGCACAACCCTGCAAATCATTGTTAGTATGCATATCTAAACATATAGACCTATAAGCATCAAAATGGTTAGAAAATTCAATATGTAATCTACAACAACAAGTAGTGCGTGTGTGATTTATCTTAACATAGAAAGGTTTTAGCATTTCAAAATATCTTTGACAAATTTTATTTTGAGGATACTTCTCTAGAAATTTACCATAAAACTGTGTTTGAGTCTCATCAAAAAAATGCTTTGGATGTGGCTCGCGGTTCTGACTACCAATTCTCCTTCTTACCACATCCCTTTGATTCGGAGATACCCTTGTGTAATTCTTCCAAAAGTCTTCAATTAGTGATCTCAATGCTTCAACAATTGATTTATCTTTTCGTGGTAGTCTCCTCGAGAACACCCATAATTCATTGGCATTAGTGTCCTTAATTCTTTGGCGTCTTCCAACGGCTCTTGATAAAGTTTTCCTATTAATTCTCAATTCTTGACTTGTCTTTCTAATGAGACGAGCTTTCCTTGTTTGACTACTTACTATAGTCGATGTAATCACACGCCGTGTTGCATTACTATCTTTTGTACGTGAGGTGTTACCCACACTCTCATACGCACTCATTAGATTCTTGACAATAGATTTTTCACTTGAAGCCTCTGATGTTCTCAACCCAAGAATCTTCATGATAGACCTATACTTTATACTTCGCATCATTTCAACGAATAGTTGACATCTTGCAGTCTCATTTAACTTTTCAAAGAACAATCTCCAAATCTTATTAGCATATCTTCTACAAGTGCGTTTTGGAATCTTACCTTGCATTGGCTGCAAAATATTCTCATCAATATCAATCAAATACTTTGGCTTTCTATGCAAAATTCTAGGTGGTGTCAAGTTAGGTAAATTCATCTCAACATTAGGAATCTCATCAATATTTAAATGAGATGGGTTAGATGGCATACCTTCGATCGAAGATGGAATAGATGACATACCTTGAGGTTGAGGTGGGAATGATGGCGTACCTCCTTCATCACATGTGAGTGATGATGTACCCTCAACTTGAGATGTGGTAGATGGTGTCCCTACATGTTGTCTTGCGGTAAAGGATGTGTCTCCAACTATGGTATTCAAATCTCTCGTACCACGAAGTTTTTGCATTCGTTCTCTTTGTGCCGCCAATACCATATCTCTTTGTGATGGTTGTGGTTCCTCTTCAATTGGTATGTCTTCATTTATCGTGTCTAATTTCCTCTTCTCATGAAGTTCTCTCATAGCCATTGCTTTCTTTGCATTCTTAGCTTCTATCTCTTCCTGTGTTGGTTTAATTCTTGATTGTTTCCTCGGCATGACGGAGAATTTGTCTGTAGCATGATAAAGAGACCAATATTAGTTCCTAAGAAATGAATACATGATAATAGTGGGATTGTATTTTTTTTATGTTGTAAGGATTTATTCTTGTATAGTTTGACATCATGGTATGAACTAAGGTTTGTTTATTACACATAATTATTAAAGAGCCCAAGTGTAGAAAATATACATGGCATCATGTGAGATTGTAGGTTGCTTTCTCGATTGGGAATGTGTCTATTTTAAACATGTATGATAAAGCACGATAAAGTAATTCAATCCGAAATAAGGAAAATGTAAAGAACATGCATGTAAAGACTTGACATACCTAAAAAATGAAGATTTGAATGGAGAGAGTACCCAATTATGTAGTGTTTTTATCTTCTTGCATCAAACTCCTCAACAATTTGAGTTTTTCACCACTTGCTTCCTTTTCAATGTTAAATTCTTAAAATTGAATCACAATTAACATTGCAATACTACAAAAATTGAAACTTGAATAGATATATATCAAACTTGGTTTGAAAACTATGTTATTTCCTCCTTCTCAAGTTGGCAAAGCAGAAAAGGTGGTGGAAAGATCATGCAAAGGTGGTACAATGTGTCAAATGTGCATGTGAACTTCCCAATAGCATGAAAGCACTTCTTTTTTGTCGGAGCACGCGCAGAATCAGTAAGAAAACAGAGCATGTGGGCCAAGATCACAGGGGTAACCACTTTTTTACCGTTTCAGTAGAAAGACAAAACGCGAGCGCGTTATAACGCGCTCACGTTTTGTCCTACTATAGATCCCTAAACCCTCAACTCTGATCCCTTGACCCTCAACCCTCAATGTCAAATCCTAATCCCTCAACCCTCAGCGTCAAATCCTAATCCCTCAACGTCAAATCCTAATCCCTCAACATCAAATCCTAATCTGTCAACCCTCCAACCCTATCCCTAATCCTCACAACCCTCAACCCTTAAATCTGATCCATCAACCCTCAACATCAAACCCTAATCCCTCAACCCTTAAATCTGATCCATCAACCCTCAACATCAAACCCTAATCCCTCAACCCTTAAATCTGATCCATCAACCCTCAACATCAAACCCTAATCCCTCAACCCTCAACCCTAATCTGTCATCCGTCATCCCTCAACTCTAATCCCTCATTCCTAAACCCTAAATGCTATCCCTATTCCTAGACCCTCAACAGGCTCGATACTATACCTTAAACCCTAATCCCTCTACCATCGACACTTATTTAACCCTAATCCCTTGACCATTAACCCTATCCCTCAACCTCAACCCTCAACCCTCAACTCTCAACATTAAACCCTAATTCATCAACCCTAAACCCTAATCCCTCAAACCTAAACCCTATCCCTAAACCATCAACCCTCAACACTATACCTTAAACCCTAATCCCTCAACCCTAACCCTAAACCTTGTCCCTAAACCCTAATCCCTCAACCCTCAACCCTAATCTGTCATCCATCATCCCTCAACTCTTATCCCTCATTCCTAAACCCTAAACGCTATCCCTATTCCTAGAACCTCAACAGGCTCGATACTATACTTTAAACCCTAATCCCTCTACCATCGACACTCTTATTTAACCCTAATCCCTTGACCATTAACCCTATCCCTCAACCTCAACCCTTAATCCTCAACCCTCAACCCTCAACTCTCAACATTAAACCCTAATTCATCAACCCTAAACCCTAATCCCTCAAACCTAAACCCTATCCCTAAACCATCAACCCTCAACACTATACCTTAAACCCTAATCCCTCAACCCTTAACCCTAAACCTTATCCCTAAACCCTAATCCCTCAACCCTCAACCCTAATCCCTCATCCCTCAACTCTAATCCCTCATCCCTAAACCCTAAATGCTATCCCTATTCCTAAACCCTCAACAGACTCGATACTATACCTTAAACTCTAATCCCTTATCCCTAAACCCTCCAACCCTATCCCTAATCCTTATACCCTCCACACTCTACTTTAACCCTAATTCCTTGACCCTCAACCCTATCCCTAAACCCTTGACCCTCGAACCTCAACCCTCAACCCTCAACATCAAACCCTAATCCCTCAACCCTTAACTCTGATCCCTTGACCTTCAACCCTGATCCTAAACCCTAAACCCTCAACGCCAAATTCTAATCCCTCAACCCTTCACTCTAATCCCTCAACCCTCAACCCTATCCCTAAACCCTCAACACTATACCTTAAACCCTAATCCCTCAACCCTAACCCTAAACCTTGTCCCTAAACCCTAATCCCTCAACCCTCAACCCTAATCTGTCATCCATCATCCCTCAACTCTAATCCCTCATTCCTAAACCCTAAATGCTATCCCTATTCCTAGAACCCCAACAGGCTCAATACTATACTTTAAACCCTAATCCCTCTACCATCGACACTCTTATTTAACCCTAATCCCTTGACCATTAACCCTATCCCTCAACCTCAACCCTCAACCCTCAACCCTCAACCCTCAACCCTCAACTCTCAACATTAAACCCTAATTCATCAACCCTAAACCCTAATCCCTCAAACCTAAACCCTATCTCTAAACCATCAACCCTCAACACTATACCTTAAACCCTAATCCCTCAACCCTCAACCTTATCCCTAAACCCTAATCCCTTAACCCTCAACCCTAATCCCTCATCCCTCAACTCTAATCCCTCATCCCTAAACCCTAAATGCTATCCCTATTCCTAAACCCTCAACAGACTCGATACTATACCTTAAACTCTAATCCCTTATCCCTAAACCCTCCAACCCTATCCCTAATCCTTAACCCCTCCACACTCTACTGTAACCCTAATTCCTCGACCCTCAACCCTATCCCTAAACCCTTGACCCTCGAACCTCAACCCTCAACCCTCAACATCAAACCCTAATCCCTCAACCCTTAACTCTGATCCCTCAACCTTCAACCCTGATCCTAAACCCTAAACCCTCAACGCCAAATTCTAATCCCTCAACCCTTCACTCTAATCCCTCAACCTTAAACCCTATCCCTAAACCCTAACCCTAAACCTTGTCCCTAAACTGTAATCCCTCAACCCTCAACCCTAATCTGTCATCCGTCATCCCTCAACTCTAATCCCTCATTCCTAAACCCTAAACGCTATCCCTATTCCTAGACCCTCAACAGGCTCGATACTATACCTTAAACCCTAATCCCTCGACCATCGACACTCTTATTTAACCCTAATCCCTTGACCATTAACCCTATCCGTCAACCTCAACCCTCAACCCTCAACCCTCAACTCTCAACATTAAACACTAATTCATCAACCCTAAACCCTAATCCCTCAAACCTAAACCCTATTCCTAAACCATCAACCCTCAACACTATACCTTAAACCCTAATCCCTCAACCCTCAACCCTAAACCTTATCCCTAAACCCTAATCCCTCAACCCTCAACCTTAATCCCTCATCCCTCAACTCTAATCCCTCATCCCTAAACCCTAAATGCTATCCCTATTCCTAAACCCTCAACGGACTCGATACTATACCTTAAACTCTAATCCCTTATCCCTAAACCCTCCAACCCTATCCCTAATCCTTACACCCTCCACACTCTACTTTAACCCTAATCCCTTCAACCTCAACCCTATCCCTAAACCCTTGACCCTCGAACCTCAACCCTCAACCCTCGACGTCAAACCCTATTCCCTCAACCCTTAACTCTGATCCCTCATCTCTCAACCCTAACCCTAAACCCTAAACCCTCAACCCTCAACGTCAAATCCTAATCCCTCAACCCTAAACCCTATCCCTAAACCCTCAACACTATACCTTAAACCCTAATCCCTCAGCCCTCAACCCTAAACCTTATCCCTAAACCCTAATCCCTCAACCCTCAACCCTAATCTGTCATCCCCCAACTCTAATCCTTCATCCCTAAACCCTAAATGCTATCCCTATTCCTACACCCTCAACAGAATCGATACTATACCTTAAACCCTAATCCCTTATCCCTAAACCCTCCAACCCTATCCCTAATCCTTATACCCTCCACACTCTACTTTAACCCTAATTCCTCGACCCTCAACCCTATCCCTAAACCCTTGACCCTCGAACCTCAACCCTCAACCCTCAACGTCAAACCCTAATCCCTCAACCCTTAACTCTGATCCCTCGACCCTCAACACTATACCTTAAACCCTAATCCATATCCCTCAACCCTTAACCCTTAAAACTTAAACCCTATCCCTACACCCTCAACACTTGACACTATATCTTAAGCCTTAAACCCTCATCCCTAAAGCCTCAACCCTCAATCCTTAAACCTTCAACCCTAAACCCTATCCCTAATCCCTCTACCCTCGACACTCTAACCCTAACCTCGACATTAAATGCTAATCCGTCAACCCTAAACCCTAATCCTCAACCCTCAACCCTCAACCCTCAACACTATACCTTAAACCCTAATCCCTCAACCCTCAACCCTAAACCTTATCCCTAAACCCTAATCCCTCAACCCTTAACCCTAATCCATCATCCCTCAACTATAATCCCTCATCCCTAATCCGTAAATGCTATCCCTATTCCTAAACTCTCAACAGACTTGATACTATACCTTAAACCCTAATCCCTTATCCCTAAACCCTCCAACCCTATCCCTAATCCTTACGCCCTCCACACTCTACTTTAACCCTAATCCCTCGACCCTAAACCCTTGACCCTTGAACCTCAACCCTCGACCCTTAATGTCAAACACTAATCCCTCAACCCTTAACTTTGATCCCTCGACCCTCAACCGTAATTTGTCAACCCTCATCCCTAAACCTTAAACGCTATCCCTATTCCTAGACCCTCAACGGGCTCGATACTATACCTTAAATGCTAATACCTTATCCGTAAACCTTCCAACTCTATCCCTTATGCCTTAACCCTCATGATTAATAGCCTTGAATGTAAAAAAAAATTGAGTGGGACATAACACGAGTGCGTTATAACGCGCTCGCGTTATGTCAAACATGGCAAAAGACAGACTTGCGGGAAAGAAAAATGCAAGGCAAAACATAACGCGAGCGCGTTATAACGTGCTCGCGTTATTTCTTGCTTTGGGAATCCCAAGCCTTGGGCTTGGGATTTGCTTTGGATTTCCAACCCAAAGGCTTGGAGTGCCTTATGAACAGTCACAGACGTGTTTTTCTGTATTCTTCAAAATTTCACATAATTTCATTCGTGCTAACCCTCAGATTTGCATGTGTTTCAAGGTTGAACAAATAGAACACATGGGTAATGTTAGGCTTTCTCTTAGCTATTTGACGATGTGATTTTTTTCACATTTTAACAATGTTAAGCCTTTCATCTTTAATTTCTTTTGTTTGTGTGTCCGTTTTTTATGCAAAAACCACTGTTTGGTCTTTTTTTCATTGTAAAATAACTATTCATTCAAATTTCAAAAAAATTACATATTTAGAAACTAGACTCCATTCTACAAATATTAAAAAAATAAAAAAATGATTTTCAATTAGTTTTCAAAATTTATAGAGGTAGCACGGCCAAAATTCTATTTTTTAGGATGTGTCCACTTTAAAAATTAGTAAAAAATCAAATATTCATCAAAAAATTATCAGAAAAATCGGGCATAAACTACATGCTATTAGTTAATTTCTCACTGAAGTGATTTTAAAAATACCAAAAAAAAGTTGACCTTTTGAGGGAGCCACAAAACATGCTATGTTATGTTTTTTTGACAGAAACAACACCAATTTCTGTGGCTCCCTCTTTTGAACCCCTTAATCTATGCCATTTTCAAAACAAAATAGTAGTTTAGAAAGTAGACTCGGAGCACTACGAACATTGTTTTGGTTGCATCTCTAAATTTTGAGTGTAACTATGCTCAATTTCTCATCCAAGGCTAGTATTTCCTGATTTCAGAAAAAAAGTGGCCACTTAAGACCCCTTTTTGGCCCCCATCTTCTTGCACTTACCCAGGAAGTTACATAATGGAAATATAAGACCTTTGGTGAAGGAATCACATGAAGATCATTTACGAGCTGAAAGATATTAAAGTTTCTGTTTCCTGAAAAATGCCTGAAAATTATTCAAACTCAAGTTTGAGGCACTAAATGGCCCCGTACGGGCCCGAAAATGGCCAGAACCGATAAAGCTAGTTTTTAGCACGTAGAGCACTCCACGAGCTTTCCGATGCATAAAATGGTTTGTCAATTAGAGTCCCGAATCAAAAGTTATGGCTCCCGGAAGTTGACCTATTTTTGGAGGGAGATGCAAAATTCAAAATTAGGTTGTTGGCCGCCAAAAAAGGCTATTAATAACCATTTTTGAGAACCCTAGGCGGTAGCAGAGTAAAGGGGGCAAGTGTAGAGTCAAGAATAGGCAGGAAAACAGAAACCCTAGTTGATTTGGGGGTTACAGAAGGTGGAAGATTCCAGAGCCTAGTGATGGTATCTGTAGTGTGTTGCAGCCTATAGAGGACTGATTCCTCTTATTGTAATTAAGCTTCTGTAATGTAATAAGTTGCCCAGATCAATAAAATAAAGTTCTATTCTCTGTGTTTAATTTCTATTATTGTGTGTTTTATGATTTACCCCCCCTTCATCAAGTGGTATCAGAGCCAAGTTCTTGAGTGTGTAGACAGATTGCCAACCGTGAGGTAGTTTGCACCAGGACCTAAGGTTGTCGGTTTGCTGCGGAGACCAAGATGCCTCCACGAAGAAATCGTGTTGGGAGGAATGCTTTGACAGAAGAGGGTTTTAGAGCCCTACAAAGACAAATCGATGCATTGCAAGAGGAGCTACGAAGAGGGTTTGAGCCGAGGGTAAGAGAAGAAAGTGAAGATGAAGCTGAAGAAGAGCTATTTGAGGAAGAACAAGAAGCCACCGGAGATGTTGCAGAAGTTAGGTTGTTGAGGGCCATTTCAAAGATCAGAAAGAGGCCCAGGATCGAAGTTTCTACATATTCTGGAGATTTGAATCTAGAACAGCTTATTGATTGGATCAATGACATGGAAGAGTATTTTGAGTATGAAGATGTGGAGGACCCAGATCGGGTTAAGTTTGCAAAAACAAAGTTGAAGGGCCACGCCAATATTTGGTGGAAGGAGGTCCAATTAGAGAGGAATAGAAGAGGAAAAGGAAAGATCACCAGATGGGATCGGATGGTGGAGAAACTGAAGAAGCAGTTCATTCCTGTGGACTATGAGATGGAGTTGCTGAAGAAGCTGCAAGGACTAAAGCAAGGTAACAAGTCTGTTAAGGAGTCTACAGAAGAGTTTTATAAAATTACTATCAGGACAGGCCATGCAGAGCCCAACAAGGAGAAGGTAGCCCGTTACATTAATGGGTTGAAGCCGAGTATTCAAGAGGAGTTGAGCCTAGTAAGAATGACCACCATAGAAGATGCGTACCAGTTTTCCCTGAAGGTGGAAGAGAAGTTGAATAAAAGATTTGACAGCAAGCAAAGGCGAAGAGGTCAAGGCAGAAGGACTGGTGGAAAACCCTATGGGGGCCGAAATGAAGATGCAAAGAAAAGTGAAGAAGCTGGTACCAGTCAAAATCAGAGAGGTGATAATACCTACCGCCCTCGTGATCAAAACAATGATGAGCAAAGAGGAAGAGGAAGAGGTAGACCTGGGCAAGGACCTGGAAGAGGAGGTTCCAGAGGAACCTGTTTCCAATGTGGAGAAGAAGGGCATCGAGCATACGAGTGTCCGCAACATCAAGGAAGGATGAATAGAAGACCTGAAGGTAATGCACGAGTTGCACATGTGGATGAAGATGCACAGTCTGAGCACTCTGAAGATGCAGAAAGGGGAGAAACCCTAGTTGTCAGAAGAACTTTGTTGAATGAGGAGAAAGAACCCAATCAGAGGAAGTGTTTATTCCGCACAAGGTGCAAATGTGAAAGTAAGTGTTGTGATATTATTATTGATAGTGGAAGCACTGATAATCTTGTTTCAGAGGAGATGGTTGACAAGTTGAAGTTGACAAGAAGAAAGCATCCACATCTATACAGGATTGCATGGTTGCAGAAGGACCATAGAGCTTTGGTCAATGAACAGTGTTTAGTGAAGTTCAAGATTGGTGACTATCATGATGAGGTGCTGTGTGACATCATACCGATGGATGCATGTCATATGTTATTGGGGAGGCCGTGGCAGTATGATAGGAGCACTATCCATGATGGCCGTGCAAACACATATTCCCTAACAAAGGATGGAGTTCGTCATAAGTTGAAGCCCTTAAAGGAGGTGGAAGAAAAGGTATGTAGTACTGCCAGAATTTGTTTGGTAGATGGTAGGAAATTTTTGGAGGGTATGAAGCATGAGCATCATTGCTTTGCATTGATTCCTAAGATTAGTCAAGAGAACTGTGAAGATGTACCAACAAAAGTTTCAGATATGTTGGAAGAGTTCCAGGACATTATCTCTAATAATGTACCAGAAGGTTTACCACCAGTAAGGAAGATAAGTCATCAAATGGATTTGATACCAGGAGCTAGTTTGCCAAACAAGGCAGCCCACAGAATGACCCCTGCAAAGAATGAAGAGATGAACAGACAAATTCAGGAGTTGTTGAGGAAGGGACTGATAAGGGAGAGCCTAAGTCCATGTGCAGTACCTGCAGTACTAGCACCAAAGAAAAATGGAGAATGGAGGATGTGTACAGACTCTCGAGCTATCAGTAAGATAACGATCAAGTATAGATTTCCATTGCCAAGAATGGATGACATAATGGATTGTTTGAGTGGAGCCAAGTTCTTCACGAAATTTGACCTAAACAGTGGATATCACCAGATCCGTATCAGAGAAGGAGATGAATGGAAGACAGCCTTCAAGATAAAGGAAGGTTTATATGAGTGGTTAGTCATGCCATTTGGGCTAACCAATGCACCGAGCACATTCATGCGGCTCATGAACAAGGTACTAAAAGAATTTTTGGGAAGTTTTGTTATTGTTTATTTAGATAATATTTTGATTTTCAGTAAGACTTGGGATGAGCATTTGATGCATATCAGAAGAGTTCTACAGAAGCTGAGGGAGGAGAAGTTGCTGATTAATTTGAAGAAATGTAGTTTTGCAAAGAAAGAGTTGGTATACCTGGGATTTGTTGTCTCAAAGGAAGGTCTTAAGATGGACCAAGAAAAGGTAAGGGCTATCATTGAATGGCCTACACCAAGGAGTGCCACGGAGGTAAGATCTTTTCATGGTTTGTCAAGTTTTTATAGGAAGTTTATCAGGAATTTTAGTAGCATTTGTGCACCCCTCACTAAGACAATGAGAGGGGATAGAAAAGGGTTTAGATGGACTAAAGGAGTAGACAAGAGCTTTGATACATTGAAGCAGAAAGTTGTAGAATAGCCTGTTTTGGCACTTCCAGATTTCAATAAGGTATTTCAAGTAGATTGTGATGCTAGTGGTAGTGGTATAGGAGCTGTTTTGAGCCAAGAAGGTAAGCCCATTGCCTATTTTAGTGAGAAGCTTAATGATGCCAAGAAAAAGTATTCTGTTTATGATCAGGAATTTTATGCAATAGTTCAGGCTTTGAAGAAATGGAGACATTATTTGTTGCCAAAAGAGTTTGTTTTATATACTAATCATCAGGCTTTGCAGTATCTTAATAGTCAAGGGATGTTGAACCAAAGGCACTTAAAATGGGTTGAGTTTTTGCAGAGTTATACCTTTGTTTTGAAGCACAGGAGTGGGAAGTCCAATAGAGTTGCAGATGCCTTGAGCAGAAGGCAAAATTTGTTGACAGAAATGAAGATAGAGGTTGTTGGGTTCGATGAGCTCAAAAGTTTGTATCCTGAAGATCTAGATTTTGCAGAGGCTTGGAAAGCTTGTCTGGAGCCTGTTACTTTGGATAGGACAAAATGGTTGGATTTCATAATCCAAGACGGCATGTTGTTTAGAGGAAGCCAGTTGTGCATTTCAAGGAGTTCCATGAGAGAGAGAACCTGATTAAAGAGAAGCATAGTGGAGGATTGGCTGGACACTTTGGTCGAGATAAGACCATTTCTATTGTTGGTGAAAATTATTATTGGCCACAGTTGCAGCAAGATGTGAGGAAGTTTGTGCAGAGTTGCAGAGTATGTCAGATGGCAAAAGGAACAAGTCAAAATACAGGATTTTATCAACCATTACCTGTACCAGAGAAGCCATGAGATGATATTAGTATGGATTTTGTTCTTGGTTTACCAAGGACATAGAGAGGGCATGATTCTATTTTTGTGGTGGTGGACAGATTCTCAAAGATGGCACATTTTATGCCTTGTAAGAAGACTAATGATGCTGTTCATATTGCAGAGTTATTTTTCAGGGAAGTGGTGAGACTACATGGTCTAGCAAAGAGCATAGTTTCAGATCGAGATACCAAGTTTGTTGGTTATTTCTGGAGGACATTGTGGAAGAAGTTGAAGACAGATTTGAAGTTTAGTTCTACACACCATCCACAGACTGATGGACAAACTGAAGTGGTGAATAGGAGTTTGGGTAACCTGCTACGATGCTTAGTAGGAGATAAGCCCAAGGGATGGGATTTGATTTTACCACAGGCAGAATTTGCTTATAACAATTCTGTCAATAGGAGTACTGGTAAATCACCATTCCAAATTGTATATGGCAATAGCCCAAGAAATGCTTCTGAGTTAAGGAAGCTGGACAACGGAGAAAAGACAAGTGCTGAAGCTGAAGACTTTGCAGAACATCTGAAGAATTTGATGAAGAGGTGATAAAGCACATTAATAAAATGAATATTCAGTACAAGGCTAAGGTAGATCAGAAGAGGAGATATAAGGAATTCCAGGTAGGAGATGAAGTCATGGTTCACTTGAGAAAAGAAAGGTTCCCAATTGGAACATACAATAAGTTGAAAATGAAGAAATTTGGACCATGCAAAATTTTGAAGAAACATGATTCAGGAAATGCATATGAGGTAGAGCTGCCAAGTGGGATCAATATTTCCCCTATTTTCAACATTGCTGATTTATCAGAATATCATGAAGGTGGAACAAAGGATGGACCAACAGAAGAACAGTGGAGTATTCCGGCATCTACTGCAACAGAGGAGATAGAAGAGATCTTGGATAGCTGTGTGGGAAGAAGTACTCGAAATAAACAATATGAAGAATATCTGGTAAAATGGAAAGGAAGGCTTGTTGAAGATTCTTCTTGGTTGTCTAAGGCAGAGGTTGACCATTTGGGTTTTCCTCACACAAACACATGAGACGTGACAGGGTCACTTCTCAAATTACCCTAGGTGTCTGATGCAGGAGCATCCAGTGGTGTAAGGGCAATCTTGCATCACCCAAAAAGAAGTTAATTCAAAATCATTGTAGTTGTTTTCATTTCTTTCCATAATTAGTGTTTTTGGTTCCATAATCGCCTGAATAATAATGTAGAACTTTTAGTTTTCCCAAACTGCTAAAAATAGTAAACTGCTATTTTTAGAAAGTTTGCATTTGGGCACGGAATGAAGTCAAAATTTATAGGAAGTTACATAATGGAAATATAAGACCTTTGGCGAAGGAAACACATGAAGATCATTTACGAGCTGAAAGATATTAAAGTTTCTGTTTCCTGAAAAATGCCTAAAAATTATTCAAACTCAGGTTTGAGGCACTAAACGGCCCCGTACGGGCCCAAAAATGGCCAGAACCAACCGAGTTAGTTCTTAGCACATAGAGCACTCCGTGAGATTTCTAACGCATAAAATGGTTCATCAATCGGAGTCCCGGATCAAAAGTTACGGCTCCCAGAAGTTGACCTATTTTTTGAGGGAGATGCAAAATTCAAAATTAGGTTGTTGGCCGCCAAAAAAGGCTATTAATAACCATTTTTGAGAACCCTGGGTGGTAGCAGAGTTAAGGGGGCAAGTGTAGAGTCAAGAATAGGTAGGAAAATAGAAACCCTAGCTGAGTTGGGGGTTACAGAAGGTGGAAGATTCCAGAGCCTGGTGATGGTATCTGTAGTGTGTTGCAGCTTGTAGAGGACTGATTCCGCTGATTGTAATTAAGCTTCTGTAATGTAATGAGTTGCCCAGATCAATAAAAGAAAGTTCTATTCTCTGTGTTCAATTTCTATTATTGTGTGTTTTATGATTTACCCCCCCTTCATCACATATGTACAAATAACATTCATGGAAGCACCATCTAATTCTTTATCATGATAGGATGAAGCAATGCTAGACTCACCTAATGAAGCATCACAAGAAACCATATCTTCATGTAGCTGCTCTAATGTAACTGGTTTGTCTTCACCCATCACTTGCTCTTCTTTTCCCTCATTTCCTTGTCCCTCAATCATATGCACAACACAAGATTCTTGCCCATCCAAAGAGGCTACAATAGAAGACTGATTTTCTGATTTCTTTGGTGAAGCATGAGTCAAACTCAACTCCACATTCAACTCCTCAATCTAATTTTCTGCCATAAGGAGAGCCATTTGAGAGTCTTCCAAAGATTTTCTAGTCTTCACTAGCTCCATGGTGAGTTGATCAACCTCTTCCTCTTTCCTCTTCAATGCATCTGAATATATCACACCCAATTCAAGTAGGTGATCTCTATCGGAAAGAAGAGTTAAATAGTTATTTTTCGTAATCTCCATGGCTATCTTAAATGCTTGCAAATCAGAAATTGATGAAGCCTCTTCAACACTTCTATGTCTCCCCTCAAGCTGGACCTTCCATAGATGAATTTCCACCATCTTGTGGGAATGATCAAAATGGGACAGCATTGTAACAATCTTATCTTCACCAACCTTTAGTTGGTTCTCCAAATCAGACTTAGGGACCAAGGAAAATTCATTAGTTGAAGTTGTGGGCTGCCAATGGAGAGCTTGACTTTCATCAAAATATTCTTCTGAAGTGTCCTCATGCTAGTTTGGAACTAGAGCAGCAGTAGTTCCCAACCCAAACTCCTCATCATCCCTCCAAATAATAGACTCAATGGATGATGAATCGCTAACCTCATGCAGAGAGGTAAGATCACTCTTAGGACTATCAAAAGTGTCCCCAATCATAACCTCCATGTCACCAACTAGGAGACTCATGCAACCTTGTCCTGTTTCTTCCTCAACTGGGTGAAGATCAACTGAAATAGACCCGATCTCAATACTACTGGTCCACACTTCACTTGTTACTTTTCCCTCTAGATTTTTGTGAGTGCATTTGACATCAGCCCCAAAGGAATCATTTAAAGAATCCATACCATTGCTATCCTCTTGAAGAGAAGACGAAACCTGTAACCCAAAAGAAGGCATCTCTTGCTCGTCACCTTTGTCCATTCTATTCTCCATAGGATCAGCTGTATGCTGGTCACTAACTGCTGAAAATTCATTGTAGAGGTTTCTAGATACTTCACTTGTAGAGATCTCTTGTTCCTCCTTTTTGTTTTGTGATGTAGACCCCTTAAAAATGGATGTCATAAACCAAGCTACTTTGTCTATGTTTGCAGGGTGTGAAAATAATTCATTCATCCTCTTATGTTTTTCATCCAACTTATTCAAACTTTGTTTGAGCTTCTCCATATTCTTGTCCCACTGCTTCTGGCTACTTGAAGTAACCATGATTAACTAGTTGATTAAATTGAATTTTTTTTTCAAAAAAACCACACATGCAACCATTAAAATTGACATGCAAATGCTGATCACTAACATGCAACCTCAAATTTCTGATTTCCCAACAGGATGGTAGGAAACCGCTCTGATACCACTGTAATATCCCTTGCCCAAACTGATTGATTTTTTTGCTCAAGGAATATTGTCAAACACTTAGTATGCAACCTTTCTCTTTTCTAATTTTGTGTTTCAGATTGTTTGGTATAGTTTGAATGATGCCAAGATAATTTAGAATGATTGCAAATGATATTTACACTTCCCCTAATATGCAAATTCACTTGTTTTTGGTATTTTCAATGCATATACATGAAAATTAGACATGAAATGCACACCTACAGCTAATTGGCATTTTGTCAAACAATTGGCATGCAACTACTATGCTGATCATGTATGCTATTAGATGGACATTTTGTCAGACAAATGGTATGCAACATACATCTCCTTTATTGAATTCATTCCCAAGTACAATGTTGTTATGAATTTGCCAAGACTAATTGGCTTACAATGATGACTCAAGCAATGTCAAATCTGATTCTGAGTTATCACTTATAGCAGCAAAATTAAATGCCTAAGATGACAATGCAAACTACTAATAGTTGTAAGAAGAACCTAATAATAGTGACGCCCAATGATGCTGAAGGAGAATAAACCAATATCCAAGGAAAGGAGTTCCGTCCAAACCCAATGTGAAACCTTCTCCCAGTTGCTTTGTTCACGCTGAGACTATAGTGTTACTGTTCATGTTATTGTAGCGCGCACTGTAGCATCACTGTAGCGCTACTGTAGGAAATCACTGTAGTGTGACACTATAACGTACTGTAGTAAATCATTGTAGTGCACTATTCATGTCACTGTAGTGGCACTATTCACAGCACTATAGTAGCCAATAGAAAAAGCTTCTTATATGCAAATTAATTCCTCCAAACCCTTGGTTAATACTGCAGATTTAAGCACAAATGAAAGAACTGAAGTATCCCTTCCAATTTGCAACCCTTCAGAGGATATTTCACCACCTCAGTTATGCTAATCTATGGGAGTTTCCGTTCCCAAAGACCAAATATGAAGAAACCCTTGGCTCCACAAAACTCATCAAATGCAAATGTCAATAATCGGATTGGAAGCTTGCCTTGCCCTTTCCTTTATACTTTTTCAATCCCACTTCAAGAAGCTTCTAAAAAAATAATATTATTTTATTTTAGTGACTTTATGTAATAATATTTATTTAAGTCACTTTATTAAATTAATTAAATATAAGGTCACTTTATAATATTTATTTATTTAATAACCTTACAAATAATTAATTTAATTATTATCTCCCTTATTTTTCCCATCCAACCATCGACTAGGTGACTGCCTCAAGAAGACCCCCTAACCATGTACATTAGCCTACGAGGGTCAGGGATAGGCTAAACCATCCGCAAACAACATCAGCTAAAAAGGGGACATTACAATAACTCTAATTGTAACCCTAATGATAACCCTAATTCTATCCTAAATTTGAATTGTAACTCTAACCCTAATTGTATCCTAAATTTGACATGTAATCCTAACCCTAATTGTATCGCGAACCTTAATTCTATCCTTAACTTTAACCCTAATTTAACTTTAACCCTAGTTCTAGTTCTATTGTTTTTTGCTTATATATTTGCCCTAATTATAACCAAACCCATAACCCTAATTCTATACCTAAACCTAACCCAAACCCTAATTCTATCCCTACACCTAATTGTAAACCCAACCCTATTTTGTACAGATTCCCCCTTGACACACTTTCCAAAGTGGACCTAGATCCAAGGCCTATGAGGAAAGAACCCATTACATTGTTATTGATATAGTCTATTCACTAATTCTAAATTTAATTTTTTTATGTTTTTTTGACAATAATATTAAAGATTGAGATGCTTTAGATTCAAGGAGCCATTCTATTACTATTTTATTTGTAAAGAGTTTGCATAATATTTTGAATCCTTACTCTCAAGATTTGAATATATAGACCCTTGCACAACATTTGTAATACTTGCATTGAATGGATAAATGAATAGCTATGTATCACTCCCTTCACATCATTCTTATAATGGATAAGTCAGCTACTTTTAAGGAAACTACTTGGACTAAATAAGAAAGAGCAAAAAACCAATTATTTTAAGTTACCAATTAAATTAAAAAACAAAAACAAAAACAAAAACTTAATATTATAGAGATATCTAGACAGTAGATTAATATTAGTAGAAATATCTAGAGAGTAGATTAATAAGTTTGAATATTTGAAACTTATCACTCAATATAATTTAACTCATTACATAAATTCATTTAATAATTTCTCGATTTTAATAAATTAACACTATTGATATTAATAGCAATATTCTAGTGATCATAATTTAAAAATAATTAAATTTCTAAATATGTATTATACATTTCTAAATAAATTTTTAAAATTAATTATTAATTTAAAATATATGTAAATAATTAAAACGAATAAATTCTAAAAACTAAAACTTAATTTTAAGATCATGTAAATAATTAAAAAGTAAATAAATTCAAAAAATTATATTTAAATTTAAAATGCATGTTTGTTTTTTCTAAAATTAAAAGAATTGTTATAATGAATAAGTCAACTACTTTATAGGAAACTACTTGCACTAAATAAGATGCACTAAATAAGAAAGAGCAAAAAAAACCAATTATTTTAAGTTATCAATTAAATTAAAAAACAAAAACCGAAACAAAAACTTAATATTATAGAGATATCTTTACAGTAGATTAATATTAGTAGAGATATCAAGAGAGTAAATTAATAAGTTTGAATATTTGAAACTTATCATTTAAAATAATTTAACTCAATACATAAATTCATTTAATAATTTCATGATTTTAATAAATTAACACTATTAATATTAATAGCAATATTGTAGTGATTATAATTTAAAAAATAATTAAATTTCTAAATATTTATTAAACATTCCTAAATAAATTCTTAAAATTAATTATTAATTTAAAAGGCATGAAAATAACATGTAAATAATTAAAAACTAAACAAATTCATAAAATTATATTTAAATTTAAAATGGATGTTTGTTTTTTCTAAAATTAAAACAATTATTATAGTAAGTAAGTCAGCTTAAATTTAAAATGGATGTTTGTTTTTTCTAAAATTAAAACAATTATTATAGTGAATAAGTCAGCTACTTTTTGGAAACTACTGTTAAGTTACCGATTAAACCAAAATAATTATCCATCCAATATAATACAACTCTAGTAGTAGTTTGCCAAAATAGTAAACTAAAAGGTGCGGATTATTGTTCTACACAATATGAGCTTTTCAAAGAATGGTTGCACAATGTTAGAGATGATGCCTGGGCTGTAGAGGACATTGTGGAAGAGTGTGTTGTCTTGTGCTTGCAACCAGCATGAATTGTTTTTCCGCTATAGAATGGGAAAAACAATTGGAAAGGTGAAAGAAATAATCAAATTCATGCAGGAGAATCTTAAAGTGATAGCTTTTCAAGTTGGAAAACAATGAGTGAGGTTACCATTGGCTCTCGAGAGAGTAGGAGCTTGTCTATCCGGTTGCAAAGAAATAAGGTAGTAGAAGTCCAAATTGGGTGAGCTGATTGAGGGGATACAAATGATGTATCCCTTTCCAATACCATTTGGTAATGCAATATAGAGACTGACTATAGTGTGACGAATCTCCTATTTTACAATTAGATTTGAAGGTACAATCCTGATCCATAAGGGATCATGAAATTGTAATAGAGACATTTAGAATGCAATATAGAGACTGACCATAGTGTGATGAATCTCCTATTTTACAATTAGATTTGAAGGTACAATCCTGATCCATAAGGGATCATGAAATTGTAATAGAGACATTTATAGACATGAAATTTTGTGATAGTAAAAGGGATCCAAAATCTAGACAAAAGACATAACAAAGTTGTCAGAAAACAAATTAAGAAAACATAAAAGGATGGCACTATGATCACAATAGTGTCTAGGTCAAAACCATTGCCCTGTACATTAGCCCCAATTGCCCTATACATTAGTAACATACTTGCATGTCCTAGATGCAGGCAACCATCGAAGGTAGGCAACAACGTGGAAGGTCTGCACAAGAATTTTGCAATGATTTCATTACT
Source organism: Cunninghamia lanceolata (assembly GCA_027924645.1). Classification (NCBI taxonomy): domain Eukaryota; kingdom Viridiplantae; phylum Streptophyta; class Pinopsida; order Cupressales; family Cupressaceae; genus Cunninghamia; species Cunninghamia lanceolata. The sequence goes on from BSBN01000207.1 coordinate 4,842,451, forward strand.
TCACCATGCTAATAAAAATTGCACACCGGAAGATGAATTGGATGAAGAGGATGACCTTAATGCAGAATGTGGATCCAATTGCAATAATTTGAGCAATTTCTAAAATGAATTGAATGTATTTACAGTCAATTCTTTATATTCACCCTATTTTATGCTAAAAATATGATAAAGGAAATGCATAAAATCACCCCACCAACTATCGAATGAAAAGCATCAAATGTTTTTTCTAAATTTCCTCTATAAAAATTGGCATCTCTATCTTTGACAATCTTAATAAACATAGAAAATTCCAGCATCTTTCAGGAGGTCTATGCATTCCCTTATTTTTAGAAATTTTTTAAACTCTGATAGATTTCTGTACCTGACTAATGATATTTTGCTCTCCTTATGAATCTATTTGTTGATATTTTTCTCCTAATTTTTCCAGGGAGCAATGCTTTACTGTTGTTTCCCTTCTGGCATTATATATTTTGGAGGTTCTAGCAGTTTTATTTTTAGCAATCTATCCCAAAAATGCATTCCCCCTTCTCTTTCTTTATCCGTCTTGAAAACTTGGTGGAATATAGTTTGACATTCTTAAGAAATAATTGATAGAGATTGATTTTTAACCTGCACTTTCCAAGCTAAGCTGGAAGATCATATCGAAAGGTGTTACGTCTAACTACTTGGAGAATGGTGTAAGGTTTGTATTTGATGGGCTTAAATTTGTGTTGTTTGCTGTGAACCTCTGTTTATCCAAACTAATCAAAACACGATAATCAATTTGAAAAAAATGGGGAATTCGATGCAATTCATGAAGTCCTTGAATTTGGCTTAAGTTGCTGAGGAATGTGCTAAATTTTTGCATTAAGGTTGGGCAAATATCCCTCGAAATAAGTACAATACTAGTCGATTAAACTCATAAAAATACAGAGACCCACAAATTTTAAGGATAACAAGCAAGGAAAATAAACTTTCATGTTTAATTACGAATGAAAACAGATGAAATGCATTTAATTTATGATAAATTGGAGCTTAAAACATCCATACTTTGACTCCTAGATTCTGTGTAGCTTATAAAACTTCCTTGAAGCTTATCCTGTACAAATAAAAATGCAATCAAATCCTGTACTAATAAAAATGCATTTTTATACAAGAAAAAACACAATCTCAGATTAAAAAGCTTTAGACCTAGATTTATAGACCCAGCCTCAGATTTACAAACTCAGCCTGATGACAATACCTAATAGTAATACCTCTTCACCTGATGGATTAAAGAAGATATGTTCTATTTGTTATAGCAGGATAATGCAAGAAATGAAACGCCTATGTATGTTTTTTTTTTAAACAAGAAAAGTTTAAGAGACCGCCACCATGAAAATATAAATATTTTTTTGGACTACCAAATTTTTGGATGACCAATTTTATGGACGACCAAAAAATTATTTTTTTTGGACTACCAAAATTTTTGACAATTTGGGTCTGTTTCTGATGCATTTTATTTACCTGGAAGTTATATGCATACTTACCCTAAAGGCGAGAATTTGACTGTCAAGGTTAATTCTCTAATCTCAATAGAAACTGTGTTGCCTTTAGTTATTATTGCTTGCCATACTGTAAACGCCCCAGAAGAATTAAAAAAAGTGCAGAGAATCTGGGTGAGCTTCTCACGGGTGACCAGATCGAAACCTCACCCTATATTTTTCACATGAATATAAATGAATCCTTTTATCTTTGGACCACCACCCCATTGAATGAGCATGAGGTTGAGATCTTAACCTCAATTTTTCCATCTTGTTATGAAGAGATCTTAACCTCAATTTTGAAAGAATGGGTATTATAGGTTACATCTATTAAGGAGGAGGCAATATGTATAGGAAACACCCTTCATCACGTTATAGCAGATGGAAATTTGTTTTGGCATTTCATGAAATCATGGGTAGAGTGTAGCAAAGGCCTGCCTATCTGAATAAAATGCCTCATATAAAATGTGGAAAGCACATATAAAAACGTGAATGGCTGAATAAAATGCCTCATGCAATGATTACATGATATGTACAAAATAGATTTGTTGATAAGGTGCTAGAAACTTTTAAACAAATGTGATTGGTAGGTGCACAAGATATGGAAGCATAGTTAAAGTCGCAAGCCAACATGGAGTCCTGAAATAATGCCAACTCACTTAGCTTTTGCCAGTATTCTCTCTCTGGCTGTGCCAAAATAGAATAAATTAGAGTAGTAGTTATAATCTGCTCCCTAGGAAAGTTGCTACCTTGGTTTCATCCCTGAGTGAATTGCTAAATATTGCAAGAAAGTAATGGGTATATATTGTTTATGTTAATCTTGTAGGCCAATATGGCCAGAGCAGTCATGGTGAATGCAAGTGGGAAGCTTTGGACCAAAGTGTGGGCAAAAGCCAAGAAAGCATGCATTCAAACAAGAGTGTTAACAATGAAACATATCTTGGATCTTCTTAGTCTCTTTAGTATTTTGTTTATGCACATCAGAATAGAAATGATTTTATTTTATATGATGCCATGTTTTAATTCTTGCAGGGAAGACTTTGTGGCTTATGCAGACATAGGCTTCAAAGAATTTGGGGATAGAGTTAAGTACTAGTCAACTTTTAATGAACCCATTATATTTTCATTTGCAGGATATGACGATGGCCACTTCGCTCCTCAACATTGTTCATACCCTTTTGGAAATTGTACTTCTAGAAAGTCCATTGTTGAGCCCTATATTGTTGCCCATAATGTATTGTTGGCACATGCAACTGCTGTGGAGTTATACAAGGAAAAATATCAGGTGGTGTTCTCTTACTTTTGGCTTTAAAAGTTACTCCCTTTACACCATGTTCTTGCATACTGATTCGTCTTTCTTTGGATGAACTTTGATCTTTGACCTTGTTTTCTCTTTTGTGGATATTCGTATAAGATCAATTTCAGTTTCTTTTTTCAATGAAATTTTTCCATGAAGACCGTTGTGTACTTCTAGAAAGAATTCCTCAAGTACATCCTATTGTTCTTTTGTAAATATAGGCAAAGAAAAAAGGTTGGATTGGTTTGGTTGTTCTTATGAATTGGACCATACCCCTTACCAATAAATCCATAGATATAGCTAGAACTCAAAGATCCATTGATTTTCAAGTGGGCTGGTAAATTTGATTCTCTTTATAAATTGAAATTTGCCTATAATTTGAGTAGTAGTTATAAGGGGATTATATAACTAAATTGATAAGAATAAATATTTGATATATAAATGTTTGTTTCCATTTATATTTATTATTTGCATACTCTTTCACATACCTCAAATTGTGTGGTTTAAAAAAAAAATTTGCTTGCCACGAGGCTAACGAACTCGATCTCCCTGTAAATGTAGAGGACAAGTACAATACAACCAGTTAAGTATGGAGTTTGAGCATACAAAAATCCATTGTAAAGCAAATATTTTTAGCACAATGAAGAATTCGAGCATACAAAATCCATTGCCTGGCCTCTACTTGTTGTCTCTCTAGCCCCTTTGCAGTATTGTGGAAGGAAAATTCCTAAATCTTGCAATTTGATATGCTCGCTTGAGTTTTAATAGCTTCAAATTGGGTTGTACCGTTTCTTAATTGTCCAATGCATGGAGGATAAAATTTAATGAGTTTGTTCTTTAGTTAGTGGTGGGTTGTACCATTTCTTAATTGTCCAATGCATGGAGGATAAGATTTAATGAGTTTTCTTTATTTGGCACTGGTAGCCTCAAACCTTTATTTGCCTGTGTGGCATGGCAGCTCCACCATCATAGACTTTTTTATTTAATTCTATTAGGACTACCAAATTTTTTTGCCAGTTACAAATTTGAATTTGGCGTCGGCAGCCTTAAACCTTTATTTGCTTGTGTGGCATGGCAGCTCCACTATCATAGGCTTTTTTATTTAATTCTATTAGGACTACCAATTTTTTTTGTCAGTTACAACATTTAAATTTATGGAGTGGGACTACCCATTTTTTTTTTTAAATTTGTCCATGATGAAAGTAGTGGGACTATCAATTTTTTTTTTAATTTTTAAATTTGTGGACGACGAAAGTAGTGGAACTACCAATTTTTTGGCAGTTACAAGATGTGTGCACATATAGAATGGCCTATCGGCCAAAAAATATAATTAAAATTATAGGGAGAATATTTCAAGGTGATTTTTTTTTTTTAAAAAAGGTGGAAACCACGTGTATATCATATTAAAACAATTTTTTTTTTTGCAACAAACAGATCCTGAGAGAGCAGATAGGGTAGGAAATCCACATTGATTTACAAAACAAAACTTTTGACATAACTCCAAAAACTTAAAAACATGATTTACATTGGCCAAAGGCCTCAAGGAAGAGCATGAAACACTATAACCCCACACCCAAAAAGTACACAAGGAAAAACCATTAACCTTGAGACTTGACCATGTGAAGAGGTGGAGCTGGTCGAGCCACAGGTGGAGGACGTGAAGCCTAGTCCAGGGCGTGCAATTGCAGGAAATAAATTACTTTAAACATTTCCTTGACTTGAATATCAAACCCCAGTGGTAACTAAAACCTATGAATCTCTAGTACAGCATTGAGACCATTTCCACATCTAGCAGTGATTTTTGATGCACTGTCAAATTATTTATAGAAATATTTATTTATTTATTTAATTTTAGATTCAACATATATGGATATAGATTATTATGATTAACTACATGACATACTCTCTTTTATTTTTTAAAGGTAATTTTGATATCATAAACAAATAACGCACCACTTGATAAGTACTTAAATCTCTTTGCCTCCATTTTAATTTCAGAGATTAATGTGTTTAAAAATCTAGACCAACAAAATAATTATTTAATGATAACAAGAATGAGTGTAAATAAAAACTAAATTAAATCCCTTTGCCTTCATTTCAATTTGAGATATTAATGTGCTAAAAAAATCTAGACCAACAAAACAATTATCTAGTGATAACAAGAATGAGTGTAAATAAAAATTAAAAGACAACTAACATATATTTAAAAAAATTAAAACTATAAAATAACTCTTAAGTAAATAAAAATAAAATAAATTTTAAATAGTTAATAAGATTAACTTTAAGTATACACGATTTGAATAAAAATAAAAGAGAGATGACCAATAGTAAATTCTAGAAAGGAGGAATATCTATAAACTTATAACAATCAAGGAAATCAAAGAAACATGGAACGAAATCAACAACGAAATCCACCAACAAATAAATTAGAGAAGATAAATCTGGATTACCAATGACTTCACCACAATTGAATGCCTTATTACTTTTCCTACATTTCATTAGGGGATAAGACCTAGTAGTTGAGTATATACCAATAGTTGTGAGGGTACTTGTCATAGTTTGGCTCGCTAATAAAACATTTTCTGATTATTATTTATACATAAAAATATTAATAAATATTTCACATTGTATTAATAACTACCATGTCAATAATTCTTTTAAAATTACTTGACATATACCATTGATACACCAAAATCATTCCAACCACCCATTAAAAAGTACCAACTAAGCAATTATTACTAGTAAAATTTAACTCTATATGGAACATAACATAATGTCATTCCTAGCAACTAAAGTTCATCTTTGAAAATATAACAAAAATATAATATAATACTATGTTTAATTTCTTTTAATATTGTATCTAATTTGTCCAAACGCATATAGGGGAGAGCAGCCAATAGTTGAACAAGCTAACTTTGCAACCATCTTTACATGGAATATTGTAGGACCTCTATTATTTTTAGATTTGTGATATGGACTCTTATCTATCTACAACTAAGGTTTGGATGTATGACTCATCCCACAAAGCACATCTAGTGAGAAGTGTCCTTAAAATGAGTTTTGAAATTTGACCAAAAATTTATCATGGAACCCCTAGTAGTTGAACAAAAAAATAGATCATTTGTTGTTAGAAAAAGATCATGTTCTTATTTAAAATATAACTTATATGCAAACTATATGATCTTAATACCTTGTAAAAAGCCAAGATCATGGAGTAGACAAACAAGCACGAGATTGCAAATGAAATCGATCAATTGTATTCACAAATGAGGTAGACATAAAAATGCAAGTGTGGGTACCCAATTCTCCACCAAATGAGGATAGGACTCCTCTACATGAAGTGGTGGCAAGTAACCACCCACAAAGATAGAGTGAGGTGTCGATGCAAGTCGACACCTCTCCAAAATGACTAACTGCTTTGACAAGTTCAAAGTACATGTGGACAATATGCCTAACTATGGTTAAAGCTAGTGTATACGCCTAGGATTGAAGGTTATACACAAACACCCCTCCCTTAAGCATAGATTAGGTGAGTTTATGAAAAAATAGGTTTCGGTTATGACACTGGTGAGGTACCCATGCAAAATGCAAATCTCTTAAAAATGGAGAAAGATAGAAAACCCAGTGGGAAAAACTATCCTCCAAAAGAGAGAAAAAGAAGGAAAGGCTTAGATAGCCCCCCTAAAAGATGATGTTGCTGATGTAGAGATGAAAAAACTCCTAAAGCATGAAACAATTGTAAATTTTGTTCTTTCCTTAATTCCAAGAGAATTTAGCAAACTAATTGAAGTTGGTAGTGTGCAAGGAATGAAGACCACGATGTAGGTCCAAGAAATATACTAAAAACTAAAAATAGGGATGTGCATTGAGCGCACATATGAACGAGATGAGAATATGTGCGATAGTTGTGATTGTTACAACCCTCCATTCTACTTTATAGGTTAGTGTGAGTACAATTTTCTAATTTCCCTTTATATGTAACACACATTCAATTACATGACACTCTATGAGTGTATTTACAAACAAAGATGCTATTGGAGTTCAATCAACCTGCTATATAGAACTAGCTGAGCTGAGCCGTGAATTAACACTAGGCTTTGAAGTCACATCCTCTTCACCTGATGTAAAGTGTGAAAAAATGAAGTTGCAGTTGAAGTGACAAACCTTCACTATTGCTACAAGTTTTTGACTTTGTGATTCTCTGATTAGGGCTATTGTGGCCGTGAACTCAACTTTTTTTTCAGAATAGGTGAGTTGATATATAGAGAGATGATCCTTAAAGTTCAGGAATGAAAAATACATTGTGTACAAATCCATTTCCTAACTTTACAATTCCCTTACAACAAACATTATAGTAGATATCGTCCATCAGTATTTTGAAGGTATTGCATGGTTTGATTCTCACAAACACCTCTTGATAAGGTGACATGTGATCCATTGCAATTGAACTGAGAATCCATTTGTTAATTTGTGATGTAGAAGGAGCCATGAAATTCTCTTTTTACCCTCAAGTTGTGAAGTTGTTATGAACTCCTATTTGAACTCAATTTTTAAGGTGGCACTTTATAAAGTTAGTGCATTGACATAATTTTACACCTTTTGATGATTTGATTCCCCCCCTTAATTATGTTTTTTCCCCTAAATTAGGTACTTTTATAGGAGTGCATTAAGTCACCCTAAAATAGCATAAACATGCACTTTATAATTTTAGTGCAATTTTAAGCTAGTTAGATCGGCGACAAAAAAAACATCCACTTTTGCAAAAGGAATCATTTGATTTCGAGTTGATTTGCAAAAGTTATAAAACATACAATATTTTTTGCATTCACAAAAAATTCCTTCCACAACCAAAAAAAAATTCCAATTTTTAGGAAAATAAGCCCCCTTGGGTTGTGCAAAACCATGGGCTAAAACCCCATGTAACCAAAGGCTTAACTTTTAAATTGGTTCCCCCCTTCCCCTTCTTACATAACCCCCTGTAGTCTCTTACATCAGAATTTTTGACACTTTTTGAGATGATTAGTGCCCACCTCTTTAAGATGAACATGAAAGAGAGGGTGAATTCATGGACGAATTCGAGGTCGTGCCTCTATGAGCAAAGTCGATGCTGCCAAGAAGGGCCGAAATTGGGGCGAATTTCATTGCAAGCCCGTTGAGGGCGAGTTTGTTGCAGGCCCATTGAGGGCAAGTTGAGGCCGAGCGTGGAGGGTGTGAGGTGCCTATAGGAAGGCGCTTCCAAGGCGCCTGTGAAGATGCCTTTGAAGGTGTTGGGAGGCATGATGGAGGCCGCCTATGGGCGGTACCCTACTCTAGCCGTTGAAGGATGGCTACGCCGCCGATACTTAGCAAAACAAAGCCCTTTTTTGGGTGTTTTAATCTCTGCAACGTAGGCCTTTGTAATGCCTTTCAAACTCGTCAACACAACAACAAACAAGCAAGGTTTAATAACCACAAAACCAAACAATGAAATCAAAGAAAACACCTCACAGATATGAAGCAAGATTCTAGTCAGATGGAGAATGACATGCATAGCAGAGAACAAACGGCTCAAACCTATCCATAATGCTCTGATACCATGTAAAAAACCAAGGTCATGGAGTAGACAAACAAGTATGAGATTGCAAATGAAATCGACCAATTGTATTCACAAATGAGGTAGATATAAATAGGTGAGTGTGGGTACCTGATTCTCCACAAAACGAGAATATCCTCTACATGAAGTGGTGGCGAGTAACCACCCACAAAGATAGCGCAAGGTGTCAATGCAAGTCGACACCTCTCCAAAATGACTAACTACTTTGACAAGTTCAAATTAAATGTGGAAAATATGCCTAACTATGGTTAAAGCTAGTGTATACACCCAGGATTAAAGGTTATACACCAACATACTTTTTAGTAGCCATGAAGTTTGTTATCTCTAATATTTATATCCAACACAAATGACCTAATAGTTGAACATAAAATACTATTTATTGTTATACAAATAACATATTGTTATTTAAAATAGATATTATATTCAACTTTAAATCATCATAAAACTTTTTGACAACCTTTTACATTTCATGACAAAATACAAGGTATTTATTGTACTCACCCTTTACATTTGTCAAAGGACAAGCATATAATATGAAGTATTCCAATACATGTACATTGGCACCCCAGAAGTTGTACACATAGGAATAATTATATGTCTACATAAAAAAAATACTTATTTAGATGAGTACCTTATTTTTTAAATGATACACTTATAGTGGATAGTTATGATATTTTATATAAAGCAAAAAAGTATTTATTACACTTGTTAATGAATGTATTTATGATTTTTTATATGACATTCATAAGTGTTCATGTGATCATGTATAGGTTCAATATTGACAGACATTTGGTCATTTTTTTATTTACATATGCAATAATTATTGACAATAAATAGACTAAATCCTATATCCAAGAGTACTATATCAACAATTGAAACCTACTCACTACTCTTTTCTCTCCCCTACATAGTTGTCAACATCATTGCATACTTCCTCATTTACATCAAATATAGAATTGTGCAACTTCTAGTCCTATAGAAAATAAACTAGTTTTATAATTAAGATTGACATGTTCCCAATTGCTCATAATTACAAGTTCATATTTATAATAAATTATTTCATCTCTGGGCCAAGTATGCAACAATAAATTTCTTGTTTGTAGCCCTCAACCACCAAATAAATAAGTAAGGCTCACGATTTGAAAAACACGTCACAATTAATACACCAATTTTCACAAATGACTCCTTGTCAATCCACACCATCCCCTCTCAACCAATAAAATTTCATGAATTAAAATCCATGGATCACAGAGTTTAAAAATTAGGAAGAAAAACATTTATAAAATGAAACAAGGATTCAATTCATCAATTTGTGTTCATTTGCATTCACACTACAAAAATATCAATTTCCTCTACCACACAACTTGCCATATTTTGTGGCATTCAAATTTAATAAGGTATTTTTTTTTTTTTTTTTACATTATATCCTATTAAAATTTTCCTTACATTTTACATTCTTTTACATTCCTTTAGATGCACGTGTATATAATGTTCTGTGTTAGTTGTTTAGTTGGGTCTTCTTCCCAAAATAAACTCTTTTTTTTTCCTGAAACTACATATTTCCACAAGTATTTGTATAGGAAAACATGTTTTAGATGACAGGGAAAAGGCTGTTCTTGAAAAGTATACTAGATATTAGTGTTCATTTACTCTAATTGTCCCATTCCCTTGATAGCATTACCAAAATTTCATTCCTAAATCTGTCTATATGAAGGTAGTTATCTTGGGGAGTGAGATAGGTGTGACGGTAGGCATTATCAATGGTTATTCCTTGACAAACTAAAGTCTATGTAGTTTAGAGTAAGTAGGGCCACGGGTTTAATTGGATTGAAGCTAAAAATAAACCAATACAAAATACAACTAGTGGGAACTCTTGGATAAGTACTTTCATATAATGTGATTGGAACACCAGACTCTACTCGTTAGATGATCCATCTGATAAAGAAAGTGCTTGAAGCTTTGATTGGTAGGCCCCAAGCCAACAGCTAAAGGAGATGCATCAGAGAGTTGTTTGAGCACCTAGAATCAGCTCCAAAAAAACGTAATAGCATAAAACATTCTCTAGCAAGGGAACTAAAAATAGTCTTCCAAATGTAATAGTTGTGACTCTGAAAGTGCAACAGTTTCTTTCACTGGAGTGTTGACAATTTTAGGAGTGAGTAGGGTATTCCAATGTGGATACATTTAGATGCTCTCAAAGATTTTACTCTAGCTCTGTGTTTGACCATTCAAGTCTGAGCATAACTACAAGTAAAAAGAATTGCGACTTGTGTTCATCTCGGCAAAGCCATCACGTCATGTCCCATGTATCAAGTAATAGCCTCAACAAATGTTTACTGAAGACACCGATTTCTTTACAAAACCTACTACACAAGACTATACAGTTGGCAAAAATCATGCATTAAATTTTCTTTCCCCATTACATAGAGCAAGTAATAATGACTGAGTAAATGAATTAAAAGGTAATCATTATGGAAATGCTCTGGTTAGAGGCTTATGGTGAATCAATTCTTCCACTCAATTTAAACAGAAGTGGGCCTTGCAAATAATCTCCCCCATGAGTTCCTTACAACGCATATCTCTTGCACCCATTCCACTCTTGGACCATTATTGGTAGACATTTCATTGCTCTATATATTTAAAAACATCAAACTAAGTAAACGGCATAAGAAGGGGGATTTAATAAGTGTCTAGAATCAAACTGAATACAAGACATAAGTAGGAGGATCTAATAAGTGACGGGAACAGGAGATTTCTTCTATAATGAAGCTAAGTAAACTTCTAATGGCCAATGTAGATCTTAATGACTGGGCAATGTTTCAAAATAATTTTTAAGTTTAATCTTCAACTAGAAGCTTGGCTGATCTACTAATCTTTATGGAAATTGTGTCATAGTTTACTATGACATCTGCTTTCTATATTAATGGTTATCTTCTACTAGAATGCCACCATCAAGAAATTGTTTTTCATTTATGGTGTGCAATGCCATTGGTCTAAGGAAAAATTGATATGTTCTTATGTACATCATTGTTTATTACAAAACAAGAAAGTAATGATTTTTTACCATCAATGTTATCAATCATATTCCATGATCCACAATCCAAATGACATGGTAAAAAATAATTTGTCATTGTGATGATGATGTATGAAGCATGACGTATATGATTGATAGTAAACACTTATTACATGTTCATGCTAATAATTACTAATTGATATCATTATGTTTAGGCACAATGGTAGCAAAAAAGAGGAAATTGAAAAGAACAAGTCAAAATTTTGTCTTTGTAAAAGAGGGAACTTACATGTTTGAATTCTAAGAGGTAAGGTATGTGTGTTTTACATTGAAGCATAGTTAGGTGTTTTTTGCGTATGTATGTCTTGTATTGAAGCATAGTTAGGTGTTTTTTGCGTATGTATGTCTTGTATTGAAGCATAGTTAGAAGTCTTCTTCGTTGTAGTGAGAGTTCGAGGTAGTCCTATATGCTATAAACTACCAATAAACTAGGTAGAACTATTAAAAGATTCTATTTCTACTATCGTTGAAATTAAGCATAGAAACTGATTAAGATTGACAATACTGATATGAATGGTCCTAGGTTTTTTAATTTGGATTTTGCAGCTTTGTCATGCTATGGATACAATTGAAAGATCTTAACCAACTAACACATTATAAAACAACTAGTTGGTTGAAATTGAATCGGCAGGATGATTTTTGACAGTTCGATTGACAAAGAACAGAGTCGAAGATGTGGAGACAAATTGATTGAATTGGTCGGTGACAAAAGTTGTAGAGGAGAGACATGGAGTGTGAGGGAGTGCAAAATGTGCATTAATTAAAGCATAAAGGAAGGTCGAAAGAGATTCCCATTTTTTGAAGGTGTTGTTGCAGAAATCTTTTAAGAGTTCCAACCTGCCAAGGCGTAAGTATTTTTGCAATGTGTGGCGACTTTTTGAAAGTATTTGTTGTCTGTTAAAAGACATTTAGAGGTGATTGCATAAGGTGACTGTAGAAAGGCGTTTGCATTGCGTTGAGTTTATCCACATGTATGTCAAGCGTAGAAGTTTGAAGAAATTGGTATTTGAAAGAATGAGAGCGATTTATGGAGCATTATTGCAGCATTTAAAAGTTTGAAGGTAGGGTGTGCAATGTTTAGAAGTTTGAAGGTGGGCGAATGGGGTTTGAGTTGTGTACCAGACAACATTAAAGAAGGTTCTATGGGTTATTCAGAATGTGTTGACGCCTGAAAGTATTTCCAATCGAAAACCCACAAGGTATGTGCTAGGATTAATGGTCTCTCTGTTGCCCTATAACAGGAAAATTAATATCAGTTTTTGTTAAATAAAAATGGAGTGATAAGTGATTAGATTGACTTTATTAAATGGAGAAGTTATATATATTATTTTGAAGTTTGAGGGTCATGAATTTCATACATGGAAAATCAAAGTGCAACTAGTTTTAATACAAAAAGATCTCTGGGATATTGTTAATGGAACTATTAAAAAACCACAAGATGTAGATGAAGCATTAAAATGGGTAGCAAAAGATCGTAAAGCTACAATAGTGATTGGTCTCGGGCTATCCAATGCATATTTACATCATATTGATTTGACAAAAATCTCAAACCAATTATGGACAGGCCTTAATTCTTTATTTGGTTCACAGGCTTCCAGTGCTAAAATGGGAATGAGGCAAAAACTTTTTGGTTTGAAAATGAAAGATGGTGATAATATTGTTCAACATATTAGTACATTTCATTCCTTTCTTAATCAACTTTCTCGTATAAAATGTATAGTTGATGATAATGATGCCAAAGCTATGTTATTAAATAGTACGCATTCAAGTTTTGACAATATTGTGTTTACTTTAATTAAATTGAATTTGAGCCCAAGCTTCTAGAAAATGTGATATCTTACTTAATTGATGAAGATAAAAGAGTCACTAAAGCTCACTCAAGTACTGAGGAAACTACTTTGTTTGTCAAACTGAAGACTAATGTTTCAATAGGAAAGAATAGTTTCAAATGCTTCTATTGTAATAAAGGACACATTCTAGTGAATTGCATTCAATGTGTCAAAGATCTTATTGATGGCAAGTCAAAGATAGGGAATGCTTTAATTGCTAATGAAATCGAGGGAGAAAGATGTAATCTTGCAATATATGATCAAGAATCTCTTCACAATGACAGTGAAGATGAATATCTTCTCTAAGAATTAAGTAGCTATTATCGGAGGTTGGAGGCATGGAGGCAGGAGGATCTTCATCATCTCAAGCTAGCTTCTTGCTCAAAGATGATGCCTTGCATGAGAAACATCTGTCTCATCACAAGTCCCTTCAAGAGCAAAATGGGGCATGCAGTGGTTTGTTGGTTTGTGGATAGTTGAATCCACAAACTGGGGAAGTTGGTGGTTTGTGGATAGTTGAATCCACAAACTGGCTATAGATAGTTGAGTGTTGGTTGGTGATTTTCCTATGGATAATGGAGTGAATTCATAGGTAAACATTGGATAATTAGAACATTTTCATAGACATGGAGTGTTTGGGTTGATGATGATACAAAATTGGTTAATCATACATTTACCTAGACGAGAGGAGTTTATGTTGATGATGATACAATATTTCTTTTGTTTTTTCTTTTTTGTAATGTAAACTTAAAGGGGGTTGTTAGAAAATAAGGTTTACATATAATAAACTAATTATTAGGTAGTTAGTTGAGTGGGAAGTTATTCCTATAGGAAAATAAGGTTTTATAAGTCAATGGATCGAATGTAAAATCACACGAAAAATTATAATGAAATTCCTCTTTATCTTTGTTATTATTTGCAATTTAAATTTTTTAATATTACTCTTCAATTTTTGCTACTCTACATACCCTCCTCATTTGAGAAACACACCTTAAACTCAATGACTTACATGCCCTCCTCATTTGAGAAACACACCTTAAACTCAATGATTTACATGTGGGTTCTCCACCTTTACAGAGTGTACTACCTTTGACCAATGAACCGGCAACAAGTTGACATTAAATGTTATCAGCTTGTTGAGCCAATGGAATTATAACGTTTGGAACGTCGATAACAATGCAGGTGTTTAGAGTTAATTATGCACATACTTAGTACTTTCCCGCCGGCTCACCATAGACAATGACATTTCTCTCCGCAATAAATTTGATGTTTGATATTCTTTGACAATGACGGTCCAATATATATCACAGGCATTGCTTTGGCAATATTATCTGTCTCGCCTTTCCTCTGTACCTTGCTCTCAAACACCAAACAAAATTTCATGCCATACGTGCTGCCATTTCATCTAGGCACGTATGTGCATATTATAAACATGTTTTCAAGGATTTTTTTGCTCAATTCAAGTATATTAATTCTGTGCATAAGTTCTCCTGAAGGCTCTGTTGATCGGAAGTGGCAATCACAACTACAATCTCTGAGAAAATATCTCTATCCTTTATGCTTTGATACATGTCCTTACGCTGTTCCAAAGCACGATTTCATTTCTTTACTAACAGCCCATTCCGCCGCCAGTTCTACAGAGAGGGTAATATCTATGACACTGGGGACTTCATCTTCAGCAACGCAGCTGTGGTTTTCCACAATTACAAATCTACCAGACTATTTCCAACTATAATATCTGACAAAAATCCCCCTTCCGTTATGCTTTGATAGATGTCTATAGCTTGTTCCAAAGCTTCCATTTTGGCACAGGCAGGGAGGATGCTGGCAAAGGTTGTGGAATTTGGCTTTGCACCTGCCATTTGCATTTGCTTGAAAGTTTCCAAAGCCTTTTCAACAAATACATTTTGTGTGTATCCTGCAATCATTGCAGTCCTAGAGAGCACATTTCTTTTATGGATGTCCATACCCTGTGAGGAATTTGGCTTTACACTTGCCAATTCCATTTGCTTGAAAGTTTCTTACATTTTGTGTGTATCCTGCGATCATTGCAGTCTTAGAGAGCACATTTCTTTTATGGATGTCCATACCCTGTGAGGAATTTGGCTTTACACTTGCCAATTCCATTTGCTTGAAAGTTTCTTAATACTTTTCAAGAAATCCATTGTGGATATGTAGCAATCATGGCATTTCATGAGACCACATTTTTTAAGACATTTTAAAGCATCTTGTAAAACTGTTCACCTGCCTTGTTTATGCTTTTACATTTGACATACATGTTTGCCAGGATAATATTGAATAAAAAGTCAGGGATCAAACAATCCATAGAAAGATTACATTTCATCTACATTAACAAGAATTAAATATTTATCTTATTTAATTAACCAAAATTTACTTTTAACTATTAAATTAAATAATTTTTAAAAATACATATAAAAATGGCTAACCACAATGCACAACTACTA
Source organism: Cunninghamia lanceolata (assembly GCA_027924645.1). NCBI lineage: Eukaryota > Viridiplantae > Streptophyta > Pinopsida > Cupressales > Cupressaceae > Cunninghamia > Cunninghamia lanceolata. The sequence continues at coordinate 4,858,210 of BSBN01000207.1, forward strand.
ATCCAAACTGGTGGTGCCGACGGTGCATAAATTGTACTTTTCCTATGTTTGACATGATAATTTTTTAAGGAAAAATCATTGAAAAATTATAAATGTGGAGAGAATTTTAGTTTGAGGGGAGGAACACAAATTTTGTCTCCCACTCTTGCTAAATGGATGACGATAATTATGAGAGGGAAGAATCACCAGCTTTTATGAATTTAATTTTTTGTTTCATTAGCTAAACGTAAAAATTATAATATAATAATACTATTAAAAATATAAGGCTATTTTATTTTATAAAATTAGATTGTTTTTGCAATTTCAATGTTTTTGCAATTTCAATTTTATTTACTCAAGAGTTAAAAATCTAGTATTTCAATTTTATTTACTCAAAGGTTAAAAATCTACAGTATCATGAAAAATATGTTGCCATGTTATTACATTTTTTATTTTATTCTTCAAACATACAATATTTTAATGCATTTTAAATTATCATATTATTAATATTATTACATTTTAATATCTTAAATAGACATTTCAAATCTCTATACATTCAACTATGGCCAGGGCTCTCCACATAAATACAAAAATGCAGGCTTTGTAAAGTTTAGTTTTATAGTTAAGGAAATATATTAGTGCTATTTTATTTTTACCAAATTAGATTATTTTTGAGATTTTAATTTTATTTACCCAAAACATTTCAAAATGAGTTCACATAAATTTTTCCTTATAAATTTAGTTCTAAAAATATAATAGTTACAAAATTTGAAATGATAAACAATTCTTTATCTTTAGAAAAAAAATTATTACTAAACCACAATATTAGATTAATTCTCTAAAAGTACTTACTATTATTACTTAAACAAAAAATTAAGTGACTAACATAAAATACTGTAGTGATAGAGATTTTAACATGGTGGAAAACGTGGAGGACAAAGTAGGGGGATTGAAACTAGAATGGAAGGGCAATGAGAAATATTTTTGGCTAAGACTTAAGAAGTCTCTTAGACTGATTGACCCCCTAGAAGGAGCTAAAAGTAGAAGTAAAGGTATTTGGTTCTACTGGTGCAATGCTCAAACTGGAGGCAAGAGAATATATTGTATATTAGACAAGTTTTATGTAAACAAAGAATTTTTTCAATTTAAATGGCCTCCTGAGGAGTATGCAGTTAAGGTCATGCCTAGTTCTCTTTTAGACCATTGCCCAATTAGTGCAAAAATTGTTCCTATCTCTCATGACATGTTAGCTAAAGTAAAACAACTTAAGTCTTTCAAGCTTAATGTTATGTTGTTAGATGTGGAGGACTGTAGCCATGGGATTATATCTATAAGGAACATCTTGAAGGGTTGGCAAATGTACGAATCTTCAATTCAATATTGGTCTGAACTTGTCAAAGCATGTCAAGGAATATTTTGAATGTGTGGTAAAAAATTGGCCTTGGACAGAAGAAGAGAGGAAAGATTGTTGTAAACACAGTTTTTGGAAGAAGAAAAGGAGACTCAAGAAAATCCATTTGATGAAGAGTTGGTGGCATCGATGGGAGCTATTAAAAATGGCCTCAGATACTTTAAAAACTTGAGGGCTCTTAGTGCAAAAAATAGGGCCAAACTGAATTGGATCAAAGGGGGTGATAGGGGATCCAAATATTTCCTTAACATCCTAAGGAGTAAATTTAGACAAGAACATGTGGAAATGGTTTCAGAGAATGGGGTAGAAGTGACTAATCAGGAAGGTATCATGGAAGTTTTTATGAACTTCTATGAGTCCTTGTTTAAGGCAGATGATGGAAGTTCCAGTTGTGTTGAGGCTCATAAACTATGTACTGATATTTGCCCCAGTAAAATAGATAATGATATGGCTAGTAAGCTAAAGAAAAGTTTATCCAAAGAGGAGGTTAGAGATGCCATTTTTTCTATGAGTTTTGGCAAGTCTCCAGGACTAGATGGGCTTCCTGCAGAATTCTACAAAGCTAATACTGATTGGGTGGTAGATGATTAGCTAGAGGTGTATGAAGAGGCCATAGAGAGAGGCTCACTGGGCAAAGAAATTAATAGAGGAGTTATTAAATTGTTGCCTAAAGGTGGGGATAAATCTAGCCTAAAAAATTGGAGACCTATTACCTTGCTTAATGTGTCTTACAAAATTGTGGCCAAAGTGTTGGCAAGGAGGCTTGTAGAAATACTACCAACTATTAGTAATGTTACACAGACAGGATTCATTAAGGGTAGGTACATTTTGGAGAATTTGATGACTAGCTGGGAAGCTGTACATTGGGCCAAAGTGTCTGCACAGAATGCTGGAATACTTTTACTTGACTTTCAGAAGGCCTATGACATAATAGAATGGTCAGCTATAATCTATGTATTACAAGCATTTGGTTTTCCCTGTGAATTTATCAAAATGGTGAAGATGCTTTTTGTGGATGCTTCTGCTCAAATTGAAGTGAATGGAGAGCTTACTGATTCCTTCCAAATAGGGAGACCCATAAGACAGGGGTGCCCTTTGGTACCAGCACTATTTGTCATTGCCTCTCAAGCCCTTTTCTATTTCTTGAGAACGGATAAAATTCCTGGAACCTTTAAAGGTATTGAACTCCCTTATGGATCTTCCTTGTTGAACATGCAATTTGCAAATGATACTGCTATCTATCCAGTGCTGGAAGAAGAAAACCTAATTAATTACAATGTAGGTTAAACAAATTTTGTGCAGCCTCAGGGGCTAAAGTATCTTACTGTAAGTCTACTCTCCTTGGTTGGGATGGATCCCCACTAGGGTGGCTGGACTTGGAGGTATGACAATGGGGTGGTCCTAAGAAGCTAGTGAGGTTCCTAGGTATTCCATTTGCTTTGGACTCCTCTTTAAAACAAATGTGGGATTGGTTGTATGCCACAATTGAGATTAAACTTAAAGGATGGTTTGCAAGTCTGTCAGAAAATTCTTTCTGCTTACACAGTGTATCATGCTTCAATGGGGCTCTTTTCTAACTTACAAACAGAATGCATTCAAAAGGTCATAAGAAACTTTCTCTAGTCTAATAAGAAAGGCAATAGGAAAAAACACTGTGTTAAGTGGAGTTGGTGTTGTACTGGGAAGGAGTTAGGAGGGTTTGGATTGAAAAATCTTAAGTTGCAAGGTATGGCTTTGGTTGCAAAATGGATCATTAAGTCACTTGATGGTAATTAGCCCTGGAAGGTGTTGGTAAGGAATAATATAGCTCTGGTTAAACCAAGGAAAAGTCCTGGTTGGAGCAATCTGCACCCTCATGATTACCTTTTTGGGGATTTCAAAGTCAAACCAGCTGGATTTGTGGTGTTTGCTTCTATATGGAGAGCATGGGAAACCATTAAGAGTTGCATTTCTTGGCCAGGTTATGGTGAGGTCTCATTTAGATGGGGAGCTCACAGCTCCATCTGGTGGAATCTTAAGCATAATGATAGACCACTAGCACTCATCCAAGGCTGTTCAGGTTTGAAGTGGCATAAATTAGGCTTTTCCAATTTTTTTAATCTTCTTGAACACAACAATTGTAAGAGCTGGGGAAAATTGAAAGAAGAGTTTGGTCTGAAAGAATCCCAAAAAAGAACTTATTCAGTTCTGGTGGCTGCTTATTCAAGGAATCCTTGTCAGTTAGGATTATTGAATGAGGGGGATTGGTTGAATAAGCTTTATTGGAAGGATGGTTGCAATGTATTAGTGTGCAAAGCTAGAAGGTTAAACAGGATCCTTAGCAACTCTAACCAAATCTTGGAGCATTGTGCCAAGTCTTGGGATTGTGTCTTTAGTTATAAAAGGTTAAGCCATGTTTTTAAATCATTCTGGGGTAGGTCTTTCGAACCTAAAAAGGGATGTTTCAGATGGCTCTTATTGTTAAATAAGCTTCATATTGGGGTAAATAGTCTTGTATGTAAAATGTGTAATATCTTTGAGACTTGTGATCACATCTTTTTTAAATGTCCTTTTGCTGTCCAAATCTAAAAAATATTTTTGGGAGATAATGTGGATAGGGCTGTCTATAATCCATTGGTTAAAATTAGAATCTTGATTGGTTTTATTTCTGACTTTGACTCTAAATCTAATCTGTTCTGGTTAGTTATGACAACTAAAGTTCTATGGGCATTGTGGAAAAAGAGAAACGAAGAGCATTTCCAAGACAAGCCAAGAGTGCTTACTAAGTCTAACATGAGACTCACCCAAATTGATATATATTTTTAGGTTGTAGCTGCTCTAGAAGGGTAGATGAAGGCTATTGCCAAGGAATCCAAGCAAGAAGGGGCCCCACAGACCACAGAGGTCCTAGCTACTGATCAATTTATTGAGCAGGGTTTCCAAGAATTTAATAAAATACGCCAGTCCTTCACTGAAAAACTAGAGTTGATGCTGTCGAACTTCAACAAAATTGGCTTATATCAGAAGGAGAGGAAGGTTGTCTCATGTCTGGATGAAAGCTCTTTAGACAACCAGCCTGTTCTTGACAACTAGAAGATATTTGTGGATGATCATGGTAGTTTGCATATTGGTACAACTCCTGAGGCAGAGACTGATCCCATGGACCTTTTTGAGGCTGCACCTCTATCACAGGTTGATCCCTTTGAAGAAGTGGATGATCTTGATGATGCTAACTAGAAACTTTCAAGTCTGTCAAATTTTGAAATGCATTTTGTATTAAGTGGTTCATAGAGGAAAGCTTTAATTTGAGACTTGATCGTTTGTAATATGTATAATTTGGACTTATAGTTAAAGTATTTTTTGGTGGCTCCCTTGGCCAGGGAATGTACTACTACTTTTCATTTCGGTAATACTAAAGATCTATCTTCAATCCAAAAAAATACTGTAGTGATCTAAATATGAAAAATATGAATATGTTATTGTTATTATATTGTGTAATTATTCATCAAACTTACAATATTTTGATGCATTTTAAATTGTAATAGTATTCAATATTAATACATTTTAATATCTTATGCAGACGTTTCAAATCTCCCAACTAGGGTTAGGGTTCTACATATTTTATTTTATGAAATTAGATTATTTTTGGGATTTCAATTTTATTTACTCAAGAGTTAAAAATCTATGATTTCAATTTTATTTAGTCAAAAGTAAAAAATCTACAGTATTGAATGCAAAATATTTCACCATGTTATTATATTTTTTATTTTATTCTTCAAACTTACAAAATTTTAATGCATTTTAAATTATAAAAGTAATAGTATTATTACATTTTAATATATTAAGGAGACATTTCAAATCTCTATACACTCAACTAGGGTCAGGGCTCTCCACATAAATACAAATATGTAAAGTTTAGTTTTATAGTTAAGGAAATATTTGTGTTATTTAATAGGCTTTGTAAAGTTTAGTTTTATAGTTAAGGAAATATTTTAGTGCTATTTTACTTTTACCAAATTAGATTATTTTTGAGATTTCAATTTTATTTACCCAAGACATTTCAAAACGAGTTCACATAAATTTTTCTTATAAATTTAGTTCTAGAAAAATAATAGTTACAAATTTGAAATGATAAACAATTATTTATCTTTAGAAAAATTATTACTAAACCACAATATTAGATTAATTAAAATAATTAATATCATGTTCTCTTGTTATTACTTAAACAAAAAACTCTCCAATATTTAATGTATTTCTCAGTTTTCTATAGTTTTATATGAATAATTTGTTTTTAATCTATATTTAGTAAAGCCTTTGAAGTTGTTCATTAAAAGTTTGTTATCTTTGTGGAATAAGGGGATTGATGTTGATAAAAGTTAGTTATCTTTGTGGAATAAGGGGATTATTTAAAATAAATGGTTATTAACAGAGAGCTAAGCTATTGTGAGCTCTGTTTATGGTTGTTTAGTGGTAGTTCTCTACTTCTCTATTTAGTGGTTCTAATAAACTATTTGTTTAATATGTTTTGCTAAATTCAAGCATTGTTTAATTTGTTTATTTGGTGGCAAAAGCAAATAAATTTATTTCACTGTTTAATTTGTTTATTCTGTGACAAAAACAAATAAATCTCTTTCAAAATTCAACAAACAGTACTATTTTGAGGTGAGTAATGTGAGTAGTGTTTTATAGGAGGAAATAATTTAGAATACTAATAGTTTAATAATAAGTATGACATTATTTGAAGATGTAAAGATTTGATGGCATAGATTTTAAATATTGTTCAAGATTTTGTAGCCATAGTAGTTTTAATTTAAAATGCTAAATAGTTTCAAAGAAGAAAGTTCTAGATATGTTCTTAACAAGAAATCACAAGTATATTTTATAGGATTGTATTTTATTGAAGGCTTGGAGATGATGAATACTAGATCATAGAAAGAATTTTTCTCTATTTTTTTATAGGGTTTTAAAATTTTAATAATTATTTTTTGGGTTTTCTAATTTTCAGATCTTTGCAAATAAGTGTCTATGTTATTGCAGCTCTTACAATGCCCATTTCCAGAAATTACGAGGCAGCTTAAAAATAGATGGATAATAAAGGCTACTCCATAGAGCCATGAAATAACTGCATTTTTAAGCAGTGATTGCAGATATCTCTGAAGTGGAAAAGAAAAAGTGGAAGAGAAAAAGCAAATCCGATGTGCTGAGGAATGAACCAGATATCTCTACTTCCAAATCGAAATAACCAAATATTATCATCGCATACCACTTTCACCACATCTAAACTTGTCATTCTGTGCATTCTACAATTTCTTGCCCATTTTACATTTTAGGCCGAAGTTGGATATGTAAGTAAACTATTACACAAATTTATAGACTACCCTTAGAGGTGAGAGCTTTTACTTTGTCTTTTGTTGGTCTCATTGACCATATTATTGGTTTCTGCCCATATTATTGGTTTCTTTTCAAACATGATCCTGCTCTCTATTTTACATGGCAAGTGTATAATTTTTAACTCTTTTCTTTTGTATAAGAATAAGCCAGACATGTAAAACCTAGATCTATAGGTCATCATGAACAAAGACGTGTATGAAAAAACTACTGGAAGCGAATTAAATTTAGATGAAAATAAACTGCCTGTGAAATTTAACTCCCTTTGAGGAGACTTGCCCTCTTAAAGAGGTCAAGATGAAACACATTTAATTAAATCTAGACAGAAATAAGCTGCCTGTGAAATTTAACTCCCTTTGAGGAGACTTGCCCTCTTGGAGATGTCAAGATCAAACACATTTATCATCCATAACATATCCATATTCCCTTTGCATTGTGCACACTGGCTAGAGACATATGGTTGGCCTTTTTAATAATTAGTATATAATTAACACAAGTCAGCTAAGAAACTGATTCGCTGCTCCCCACAAATGTATTGCAGTTTTATTGATATTTTTATAAAATAACTTGATTTAATATTTAAATCATTAAATTAAAATAATTTAGGGTTTGATATGGTCATGGGATAGTAGCAAAATTGTTAGCCAATAATAGAGATGAGCACATACTTGGGTGGGCCCCATGTGATGTAGGGATGGAACAATGATAGTCATTGAAAAGGAAATAAGTATTGTGTGTTTTTTATTGGAAGGGGCTAATGTTTAAATAAAATTAATAATCATTAATAAGTTATATTAAAAAGCTATGTGATGATATAAAGGTTTATAAAAAGATTGACTTAATGTAAGGTATAAGGTATCTATTCATTTAATTAATTTAATTTAGAATTGTGGTTGGTGGATTGTAAAACTTAGAAATTAAGAAGAGTGAAAGGACTTGGTTTCTAAAGTTGATGGGTAGTTTCCCCTATTTTTATCATAATTTTTGTCAGCATTATCCATGAGCGCTAGAGATACACTCCCAACATATGGTACTTTCTAGCCCCAAAAGCTTGTCCACATAATGTTTCCAAGGCACTACCCATACCTAGCGACAGGACAATTCAATGGATTTGTAATTAAAACTTGACTAAGTATCTCAAGTTTTCTAATGCAGTTTGTAAGATGGGTCTAGACATAGGAATCATAAAGTCAAGATTTAAATATTCTCCCATGGTGATCTCAGAACCAAATAATAAAAAAATACACCACACTAATAACATTTAATTAAATTAATAACTTGGTAGAGAAAATTTCCATGGTTCCTAGCTTAATGTCAATACCATAAAACTAATTGATCTCTTTTATATGATGTCAAGATAGAAATCTTATTAATTCTGTGACACATAATAAACACTAAATACCCCACTGCCAAGTGTGACTACAACTATTAATCTATGTCTAGTCTGGCTAGTTAGGGTAATTATTCTTTTTAATATCAAACTTTATTTTTTCAATTCTATGGGATAAAATAAGAGTCCAAATCCCATCCATGAACCCCATCCTTAGCTAGGACCAGTATTCAATAGAGACCACCTACAAGTGAAAATCAAGAGCTGGAACTCCTTCCATAGACCCCATCCTTAACACAAGCAAGAATAAAGAACAAATAACACACTATATAGTTGTAGCAAGCGTGTATATATATATATATATATATATATATATATATATATATATATATATATATATATATATATATATATATATATATATATATATATATATTAATAAAAATCAATATTCCATATTAGTAAATGGTTATGGTAAAACAAATATTTAAACATATTGAAAACAGATATTTGAAGATATTCAAAATCTACTTACTGTTTCTAAATATATTTTACTTTATTAACAATCAAAATTAAATAAATGGTTTTAGTATTTAATTTTTTAATTCATTAGGTAAATTTCAAATTTACTTTTTATCAAACCAACAAAATCTTTATTATCTATAGTTATAATTTTAATAATAATATTAACTATATTATTAATATTTATTATAACACTTGTTGATATATTATATTAATTCATATTATAGTATTATAATAATATTATATAATAATAAACATAATCATAAATATAATATAATATAATAATAAACATAAATGTAATATAATAATATATAATATTATTATAATAATTTTTTTTGGTAAATTAATAGCTACTTTGGAGCAGCACCCATTCATAAAAATGTCGAGGTATGAGTATGGCCAAGAGAGCCCTATCAAACAAACAAAACTTGACACTAGCATTCTCCGAACCAAACTATTCCAACAGACAGTAGCGGTGGGTGCCCATATATCCAAAATGGTGCACCACAAGACCGACAGATAAACTGTTGCATTTTCTTGCATTTCATCTTGGTCTGTATCATAATGCAAATTTCTCCAAAGCCAGCTTGGAGAGCTCATCTGCTAAGTTGTTTCCCTCTCGGTAAACATGGGAAATTTTGAAATTTGAAAAAGACATGATTAGTCCCTGGTGTTGGAATGTAATCTCAACTACCCATAATGAATGCAGCAGATAGAACACTGTTTCCTTTTGAATGTTCAAGACTTTTGTAAACAAAAATGATGACCTCTCCCATCTACAATCTGCCCTCTTTATTTTATGTCTTGTTTTTATTTATTCTTCTGCAGGATGCTGACTCGGGAGTATGGATGCCATCTCCATTGTATGGAAGAAAATGGAAGCTTTCTTTTCTGATTAAAAATTAAAGTTTCTGTTGTAGCCCATACCTCTGCTGCTGTTGTAATTGACTGGGGATTTTCAGCTATACGTAGGATATTTAGTTTTTACCTTATGTATGTTTTGCTCAGTTTTCTTTGGGTGTAAGAGAGTAGCAGCTTTGTTTTTAAAAGACAATATATACTCTGTTTTAGGATATATATATATGCTCTGTTTCCATGTATGTAATGAGCTTGTTTTGAGTTAGAATGAAAATTACATGTATTTTTTTTTTTTTAATATGTTTCATCAATTATAATATATGACAGCAAGTTAGAGTGCAAACCATGGTGAGTGAGTAGGCTCAGAAATTAGAAATGCTCTATTTTATTTCTTCATCTTTATACAAATATAAACAGCAGTAGCCCTCTGTTTTTCTCTCTATCCTCTATCTCTTCACCTGGTATCAAAGCCATAGTCATGTGCTAAAGGTTTCAAGCAAGGGCATTTCAAGCAAAGTTTTTCAAGAAGACAGAGGCCTTTCATAGTCAACAATGGCAGCAAGCACAAGCTTAACAAACCCACAATTTCCACAGTTTAATGGAAAGAATTATAACTACTAGGCAATCACCATGAAAGCTTTGTTTTGTTATCAAGATATTTGGGAGCTTGTTGAGAATGGATTTCTAGAGCCAGCTGATGCAGTAGCATACAATGCATTGACACAAGCAGAGAAAGATTTATTGAGGGATAATAGGAAAAAGGACTCCAAAGCTCTCTTTTACATCTTCCAAGCTGTGCATGAGAGTATTTTTCCAAGGATTGCAGCAATAACTATGTCCAAACACGCATGGGATACACTTCAAACAGCCTATCAAGGAATGGCAAAGGTGAAAATAGCTAAGTTGCAAATGCTAAGAAGGGATTTTGAAACAATCTTCATGAAGGATTTAGATTCAATAGACACTTTCTTCACACAAGTGATGGGTTTAGTTAATCAAATTAGATCTCATGGTGAGACACCTGAAGATACAAGGATTGTTGAAAAGATTTTAAGGAGTTTACCCACAAGGTTTGAATCGATAGTTGTGACCATAGAGGAAACAAAGAACCTCTTACAGTTTTTAGTTGATGAGCTCCATGCATCTCTCATCTCACATGAGCATAGACTAAGCAGGTCAACAAATTCATCATTAGAGCATGCATTCAAGACACAAGCTTCAATCAGCCATGGTAGAGGCAGAGGAAGATCGAATTTCAGAGGTAGAGGAAGGAATTCTTATAGAGGTGGAAGAAGCAGCCCATCAAACTCAAGTGGAAGAGGCAGCAACCAAAACTCAAGCCCAAACCCATCTCAAAATCAACCACATGGTCAAAGGTATGACAAATCTCAAATCCAATGCCATTATTGTAAGAAATATGGGCATTATTCAAATGAATGTAGGAAAAAACAATATGATTTCAACAAACAAAATGCAAACTTTACAAGAGAAAACCAAAATCAGAGCAATATGTTCATAGCATGCAATGTAGCACAAGAAAATTAGAAGGATGTATGGTTTTTAGACTCAAGTTATAGCAATCATATGACAGGGAACTTAGAAATGTTCTCAAGTTTAGATGAAAGTGTAAAATCAAATGTCACATTGGGTAATGACAACAAAGTTTCAGTTATGGGCAAAGGAAATATCAACATTCTAACTAAACAGGGGGAGAAGAAGTATATTTCAGATGTGTATTTTGTGCCTTGTCTAAAACATAATCTAATGAGCATTGGGCAGCTTGTTCAAAAGGGGTATAGAGTCTTCTTCAAAAACAAAGAATGCACTATTCTAGATAAATTTTCAAGTAATCAACTTATTGCTAAAGTGTAAATGACAAACAATAGAATGTTTCCCCTAAAGATTAAGCTAGATTTGAATGTGGAATATGCCCAAGCACAACCCATAATGAACCCACAAGAGGATGAAGAAAAAGTTGTAACAGTTACACAAACCATCTTTCAAGCAGAAATAAAAGATGAAAATTGGTTATGGCATCTAAGATTTGGGCATTTCAACTTTGGAGGTCTACATTTGCTTTATAGGAAGAGTATGGTAAAGGGTTTGCCATTAATAGAGAAACTAGAAAGAGTATGTGAAGGATGTATCTTGGGAAAGCAACATAGAGAGACATTTCCAACTGGCAAGTCAATTAGAGCAAAGGCACCTTTAGAAATTGTTCATTCAAATTTATGTGGGCCAATGCAAACACCATCAATTGGTGGAAGATTCTACTTTTTGACTTTCATTGATGACTATTCAAGGAAAACATGGGTCTACTTTCTAAGGTAAAAGAATGAAGTGTTTGATTTCTTCTGTCAATTCAAGGCACTTGTTGAGAAGCAAAGTGGGTACTACATCAAAGCATTGAGAACAGATAGAGGTGGTGAATACATCTCAAATGAATTTCAAAATTTTTGTAAAGACCATGGAATTCACAAGCAATTCACAACCAGGTACACACCTCAACAAAATGGGGTAGCTGAAAGGAAAAATAGAACAATCATGGAAATGGCAAGAAGCATGTTGAAAGCAAAGCATTTGTCAAATGAATATTGGGCTGAAGCTATAGTTTGTGCAACATACATTATGAATAGATGTCCAACCAAGAGTGTGAAGAATATGATTCCCGAAGAAGCATGGACAGGAAGAAAACATAGTGTTTCTCACATGAGAGTATTTGAATGTGTGGCATATGCACATGTGCCAAATGAGTTGAGAAGAAAATTGGACATCAAGGGAGAAAAGTGTATATTTGTTGGTTATAGTGATGAATCAAAGGCTACAAACTATACAATCCAATAACCAAGAAAGTTATAATCAGCAGAGATGTGCAATTCATAGAAGATGAAGTATGGGATGGAAGTTTGGAGAAAGCAATCAATATTGTAGCCAACTTACCACAAGAAGATAGAGAAGATTTTATACCAGCAGATACTCCATCAAATGTGACTCCTTCCACACCCATTCAAGCTCAACAAAGTGGTCATCAAATGACACCATCATCATGTGTAAGGACAGCCCCACGCATTCAAGCATCCACTCCTTCAAATGTACAACAAACACCATCTACAAGTGGCAATCAGGGTGTAGGACCATCAAGTCCACATTCCACAAGTCCAAGTTCAAGTGATATGTCAAATCCAATATTGGCAAGCTTAAGATGACAAAAAATCAGAAGTTTGAGAGACATTTATGATCAAAATAAAGGTCAGAACAATGCTGGTCTAATTTCTCTCTTTGCATTTTATTCACAAGTAGAAGATCCAATTCATTATGAAGATGCAATTAAGGATGACAAATGGGTAAATGCAATGGATGATGAAATTGATGCAATAGAAAAGAATCAAACATGGGAGTTAGTGAGTCTTCCAAAAGACAAGGATGTCATAGGAGTGAAGTGTGTTTACAAAACCAAATTAGATGCAAATGGTGATGTACAAAAACATAAAGCAAGACTAGTGGCAAAAGGATATTCACAATAGCTCAGGGTTGATTACAATAAGACATTTGCTCCAGTAGTACATTTAGACACTGTGAGAACTATACTTGCAATAGTAGCTCAAAATAAATGGCCAATTTACCAAATGGATGTGAAATCATCCTTTTTGAATGGTTATCTTGAAGAAGTTTATGTGGAGCAGCCACCTGGGTATGAGATTTTGGGTCAAGAAGACAAAGTCTACAAATTGAAAAAAGCACTCTATGGACTCAAGCAAGCCCCAAGAGCTTAGTATAGTAGAATTGACTCTTATCTTTTGCAAAATGGCTTCAATAGGTGCATCAGTGAGCCTACATTGTACAACAAGATGAATGAGCAAGGTGAGATCATAATTGTTTGCTTGTATGTTAATGATTTGATATTCATGGGTGATTTGGCAATTGATTTGTTCAAAGGAGCTATGAAAAAAGAGTTTGAAATGACTGATTTAGGCCTCATGAAGTATTTTCTTGGAATTGAGGTAAATCAAAATGGTAATGGTATATTCATCTCCCAATATAAGTATGCAAATGACATTTTGAGAAGGTTTAACATGACAAATTGCAAATCAGCTCCAACACCAATTGTCACAGGACTGAAATTAAGCAAGGATGATAAAGGAGGCAACATTAATCCAACTTTGTATAAATGGCTTGTTGGTAGCCTCATGTATTTAACAGCCACAAGGCCTGACATAATGTATGCAATTAGTCTCATTTCAAGGTTCATGGAGTCTCCAAAGGACTCTCATTGGCAAGAAGGAAAGAGAATTCTCAGATATGTGAGTAGAACAAGGAACTATGGCATTCAGTATGCAAAGTCAAATGAGTTCAAGCTGATTGGATATACAGATAGTGATTGTGTAGGACACATTGATGATAGGAAGAGCACTTCCAGTTATGTTTTTCATTTTGGAACAGGTGTAGTTTCATGGGCTTCAAAAAAACAACCAATAGTTACGCTTTCATCAGCAGAAGTAGAGTATGTAGCAACCACAAGTGCATCATGTCAAGTAGTTTGGATGAGAAGAGTTTTGAAAGATCTCAGGCAAGAACAAGAAGAGGCAACAAAGATCTATTGTGACAACAACTTAGCTATAGCACTATCAAAGAATCCAGTTTTTCACAAGAGAAGCAAGCATATTGACACTAGATACCACTTCATCAAAGAATTGATTAACAATGGGGAGATTTGTTTGGAACACTATAGGTCCGAAGATCAGTATGCAGATATCTTCACCAAGCCATTAGGAAAAGAAAGCTTTGAGTATCTAAGAGATCAATTGGGAGTTCTAGATGGTGGTAGTTGTGATTAAGGGGGAGTGTTGGAATGTAATCTCAACTACCCATAATGAATGAAGCAGACATAACATTGTTTCCTTTTGAATGTTCAAGACTTTTGCAAACAAAAATGATGACCTCTCCCATCTACAATCTGCCCTCTTTATTTTCTGTCCTATTTTTATTTATTCTTCTGCAGGATGTTGACTTGGGAGTATGGCTACCATCTCCATCGTATGGAAGAAAATGGTAGATTTCTTTTCTGATTAAAAATTAAAGTTTTTGTTGTAGCCCATACCTCTGCTGCTATTGTAATTGACTGGGGATTTTCAGCTATACGCAGGATATTTAGTTTTTACCTTATGTATGTTTTGCTCAGTTTTCTTTGGGTGTAAGAGAGCAGCAGCTATGTTTTTAAAAGACAATATATACTCTGTTTTAGGATATATATATATATATATATATATATACATATATATATATATATATATATATATATATATATATATATATATATATATATATATATATATATATATATATATATGCTTTGTTTCCATGTATGTAATGAGCTTGTTTTGAGTTAGAATGAAAATTACATGTTTTTTTTTTAATATGTTTCATCAATTCTGATATATGACAGCAAGTTAGAGTGCAAACCATGGTGAGTGAGTAGGCTCAAAAATTAGAAATGCTCTGTTTTATTTCATCTTTATACAAATATAAACAGCAGTAGCCCTCTATTTTTCTCTCTATCCTCTGTCTCTTCTCTTCACCTGGATCGGCTTCAACCAACGGTCTAACTTCCAATTGGGCGTAGAGTTTTTCATTATGGCGTTGATGGTGATCAAAGAATCCCCTTTGAGATGAAGATGGCTCACTCCCAATTCCTTTCCAAGCTCCAAACCCAACAGAGTAGCTCTGAACTTGGCTATATTATTGGTCACCTCTCCCAAATATGCAGATCTCTCTGCAAGTGTGATGCCATTATGATCTCGAGCAATGCAACCTGCCCTGCTAGGCCTAGGGTTGCCTTTTGAGACCCCATCAAAATTTATCTTGACCCAGCCAACTTCTAGTACTCTCCAGCTCACTCCATCCTGAGGGTTTAAGAGGAGATCGATCTTCCTGGTCCCAATTACCTGGGGCACCTCGAGTCCATTGAATACCTTGATCATGTCATCATCCCATTTCATGAAAATATTTCTTTTAAGGGGCAGTCTTCAGGCGGCAACATTGGCAAGTTCAATAATCTGATTCTCCATTTTCTTGATAAGCTCTGTCCTATCCAAATATTTTCCTTGAAAGATTCGACGGTTCCTTTCTTTCCACAATTCCCATATAATTGTTGAGGGGAGGATTTGCCAAAGACTGCCAAAGGTTCCTTTCCTATCAAACCTATGCCATATAACAAACCATGCTTCAAGATCTTGCGGGAGCGGGCACTAGATGTTCATTTTGGCCATGAAGTGTTTCCAACATGCCTCTACATAGGGGCAAGATAGAAATAGGTGATCTGTAGTCTCCTCACTCAATTTGAATAGTATGCATTTTTGGGCCCAATCATTCCAAACTTGTTAAGCCTGTCCTGAGTAAGTATCCTATTTTGTATTGCCAACCATGCAAAAACCCTGCCTTGGGCAAACAATGTTTGCCCCAAAGTAGTTTAGTCAGCCAATTTTGTTTGGCTAGGGGAGCCTCCTTTACCTTGTATCCTATTTTCACCCTATACTCCCCAGAGGAAGAACTACACCAACGTATGACATCTGGATCATTGAATGGTATGAAGCTTCTATTGTCCAATAAGCTTTGTAAGGCCTCTTTTTGCTCTCCCAGAGCGATCAGATTTTTGAGTGACCTCCATTTCCAACGCACTAACCTATTCTCTATTGACAGTTCTGCATAATTGCAGACTTTGCTTCCCCACGATTACAGGGCAGCCCTCTTGATGTCTTCTAATAATACTATTAGAATATTATAATAATGGAATAATATAAATATAATTTTATTGTATTAATATTGTAATATATAATTAAAATTAAATTATACTATTATAATAATATAATAATTATAATAAATTTATAGTAATTATAATAAATTTATAATAATATTATAATTATAATTAACTTATTTTATTTATTGTATTTATTATTATAAACATTCTTTATTATCAATATATAATTAATTATACAATTTCGATATCAAATTTATAAATTATATATATTAAATCAAAATTAAATAATCACATTACTATAAATATTACAACTTTGTTATAGTATTTATATAGACTTTTAAAAAAATTATTTCTTTAACATTATTGGAATGCAATTTATCCATACAACAAATATTTAATCTAAGAAAAAAATTACAACTAAAACACATACTATAATTACAACACTACAAGGCAGGTACTCCACTACGTGGCACTTGTTAAAGTTCCTTCACTTTTAAAGATAATACTTTTTAAACCAAAAGCTTCACTTTAGGATGGCCTTTTAATACATAGTTTATGAAGTGGGGATCTTTCTAAGTACCACCAAATACTTTTTAAAGAAATTTTCTTTTTCAAAGAATATTTTTTGACGTGTCTATATTGTCTTTTATAAAACACTAATATATGCAGCCCTAAATTTAATGGTTTTATGATTGTATGTAGTTATTTTTACCATAAAATATAATATTATAGAGAGAATATATGATATGAATGGAGGTGATTTTTGATATTTTGTCAGTTTTTTTTATAGAATTGTTTTTACATATTTAATTTAAGTATTATTAAATTTAGATTCACATGCACGAGTTAAGATTATAATTTATATTTATATTTTATAACTTTAAGTGCAGTACATAAACAAACAAACAACACAACATTTAATAATTACTAAAATTTCTTTGCCTCCATTCTAATTTGAGAGATTAATGTGTTTAGAAATCTAAACAAACAAAATAATTATAGGTAGAGTTGATCTATAGTAGGGCTTAAATTTGACAGTCGACTTTGCCTGTCAAGCTTTTTTTATGACAGTTACCTATTCAATGGTGCCCTTCAAATACTATGACATGCTTTAGTATAAATAAATCATATAAAAATCAAATATATAAATCATCATAATCCTATATAAATTTTGATAGTTTGTCCAAAATCTCTCCTTTCATATGATACAGTCTGTTTAAAATTTTGATTGTATTTTACAGCAAAAATGCCTAAATATAGCTATACAACTATCAAATTTAAGCCCTAATCTATAGCAACAAGATATGGAATAAGTATAAATAAAAACTAAAACTTAAAAATAACTTAAACAAGTGCCAGGTTACCTGCCTTGTAGTGTTGTAATTATAGTATGCATTATAATTTTATTTTTTTAATTTATTAGGTATACTTCAAATTTATTTTTTGTCAAACCAACAAAATTTTTATTATTTATAGTTATAATATTTTTATATTAAAAATCAAGAGAATCCAGTACAAGGAGGCCAGGCCTCAGCAAAACATAGCTATCACTGCCACAGGACAACAAAAACCAAAGTTACAACAAGATGCGTAATCTGCACAAATGAGTAGTAACAAACTAACTGCATCATGAGAAGAAAGTATATACAAAACATCAACAAAAGCATCAAAAGAGGATGTCGTCATGGGCTTCAACCCATGCCACCCATCCCTGAGGTCCTTCCATCCAAACAATGGTCTTCTGGCTCTGAATCTGTGTCAGCATCTCAACTTGGGCATAGGAGGGCTCCCTGTTGTCTTTAATTTCATTGTTCAGCTTCTTGAGAGCCTCCTCAAAGGAGGATATGTTGTCCACATTGTGCCTGCACTCATAATCATCCTTCATCTCATAGATGAACATGGTGGCGTGTCCATCGTTGAGGAACCTCAGGAGCTTGTTCCTCTCAATGTTCATAGTAGAGGCAACCTACACAGCAATTTTGAAGAATGTGAGTCTTCAAAAAGACTCAGTAAGGGCCCTAGCTTGGCCTTCAAACCTATCAACATTCCTAATTTTCCATATATACCAAAGAATATTAGCAGATACAGTAAACCAGAAGATATTAGCATCCTTTTTCAATCCTTGAATGTGCCCAAAAATAATTTCCATAATATTCACAAGATCAGGGATAGAAAAGCCAAACATTAACCAGATCTCCTTAGCAATGGAGCAATCAAAGAAAATATGCCTGCCAGTCTCAAGAAGTTTACAAATAGAGCACAATCATTATTATCATAATTCCTCCTGAGAGGAAGTCTATTAAGTATCATAATCCATTTAAAGTACTTGATTTTTGGCTCTATCGAACTTTTCCAGAGCCTACTGAAGGTCTTCTGCCACTACATAATAGACAGATCAGAATACCATAATATGTTAACATGATTAATAATGGAATCCTCATAAGTCAAGATAGAGTAAATGTTACGAGCCTTAATTTTAGCCAAAAGAGTACCATCAACCCATTTAAAAGATAGAAATCTATGAGAATCAACATCACAGTCTTTAGGAAGACTGACATCAATACAAGCCTACTTAATCATGTTGTAGGTTCTTTTTTGAGTGGGGGGAGGTTAAATTTTGAGCTGAGATCTTCCCACATGATAAGAGTATCATGTTCCAAAATGTCAATAAGATATTTGATCCCTTTGCTGGCCTAGGCTCTAGCCGAGCATCCTTGAGTAAGGGCCAAGGGTTTGCCAGTGTGGAAGAGGTTCCACCATAAGGATCTCTCGCCATGAATCAGGTCACCATTGTTGACACTAGTGTTGACCAAAAACCCCCTAACATGTTCCCAGGCTTTCCAAATAGACTTGAACACACAAGTACCCTGGATAGAAATAGGAAAACCACCGGCCACAAGGTCAGTGAGTGGTAAACCCTTCCAAGACTTAGCATTCTTAGGGACAACCCTCTCAATATTGTGTCTGATTAAAACCTTCCAAGGTTCCTGACCTTCGAGAGAATGGAAGATCCATTTAGCCGCAAGGGCAATACCTTGGATCCTAAGATCTTTTAATCCAAGGCCACCAAGAGATTTCTCAATATGGCACCACTTCTAGTTAACAACGTGTAATTTATTATTACCTTTGCCATCAGACCAAAGGAACCGTCTAACAACCTTTTGAATTTTAAAGATCTGATAGTTGCTAAACATCCAAGCAGAGGAGCAATAGATATTATAGGAGGAGAGGATTTTTTGGCACACTTGAACCCTGCCAGCTAGGGAGAGGAATCTATTGTTCCATTTACTAAGTTTCTTATCAATTTTCTCCTTAACCCAGAGCCACATATCTTTGAGGGAAGGGGACACCGAGAAGGGAACTCCAAGGTATCTAACGATTTTGTTAGGACCACCCCATTGGTAGCCAAGGTGTCCAAACCAGTCAGGGGGGTGATCCTTCTAGCTAAGGAAGGTAGACTTGGTTTGGGAGATCTGAGCTCTAGAAATTGACCCAAAGCATTGGATTTTAAGGCTAAGGTTATCCATGTTTTGCTTGGTGAGCTCAAGAAAAAGAGCCGTGTCATCGGCAAATTAAATATTCATCATTTCATTATCAGCAAAGAGCCTAATCCCATTAACCTTTGGAGAGAGGGAGTTATCCCTAAGGAGGTAGAATAAAGCGTCAGAGGCAATAACAAAGAGAGCAGGGGCCAAGGGGCAGCCCTGCCTATTGGACCGAGAGAGCATAATGGAAGAGGAGAGGGAGCCATTAACATCAATCTAAGTAGAGGCATCTTGAAGGAGGACCTTGACATAAGTACAGAATTCACTAGGAAAGCCAAAGGCTTCAAGCATCGTAATAATAAAGTCCCATTCCACCCTATCATAGGATTTCTCAAAGTCAAGGAGAAACATAGCAGTGTCTTGACCAGAAACTTTAGACCATTCTATGGCTTCCCAACTTGTGATGAGATTTTCTAGAATATACCTACCTTTAATGAAGCTGGTTTAGGTGGTACAGATGAACTTGGGTAGGATCTTTTCCAGTTAGACGACCAACATTTTAGCCAGGATCTTATAAGACACATTAAGAAGGGTAATGGGTCTCTAGTTCTTAACGAGGGCCTTGTCACCATCCTTGGGTATGAGTTTAATAATGCCCTTATTGATAACATTGCCAAGGGAACCCTTACCCAAAGCCTCATTGTAGATATCAAGAAGATCAGAGCAAATCCAGTTAAGGTTGGCTTTGTAGAACTCAACTGGGAGCCCATCAGGCCCCGGAGCTTTGTCATTGTGGAGGAAGCTGATGGCTTTCTGAATTTCATCAATTGTGAAATTCTGCTTAAGGAGGCAAGATTTCCCCCTCGGAGATCCTACAGGAAATGATGGATTTGCATTTAAGTCTAAGGGCCTTGGCAGACTCAGAGTCTTTGGAGGTGAAAAGTTTTTGGTAGAAGAGGGCAAAGGCCTCTTTAATGTTGTCCAAATCAACAATTTCTTGATTATCAACAATTAGTCTATCAATCTTTTCTTGGTTTTGTTTATGTTTAAGCAGATTAAAGAAAAACTTGGAGCCTTTATTGCCAAATTGGAGCCAATGGCTATGGGCTCTAATCATGGCCCCCTTGATCTTAACTTGCTAATGCAATCTAAGGGCATCCCTAGCTTTCGCCACTTGGTTGGCAAGGTCAGGGCAGGAAGGAGTCAACTGAATTTCATTTTCAAGGTGAAGCAGAATAAGATTAAGACTCTTTTCCACAAATCTGAAGTCTTTGGCCCTGTTTTGACCAATAGTTTGCAAGAGTTTTTTCCAGGAAACAACATTATAATTCCACCTATCAATATGTGAAGCTAATTTCTTATTATCCTTATTTAGGATTCTGATGAGGTTAATGGCAGCAAGAACATCAAGATCTTTCAGTAAATGAGTGTTAAGAATGGACTTCTTAGGCCCCACCACATTAGCAGGTAAGGAGTTAGCAAGTTTGATGTGAGCAGTAATAGGGTGGTAATCTGAGAGAGTAAAAGGCCAAACAACAACATAATTGCCATGGTTACTAGGGATAAATGAAAAAACATCTTTATTGGCATAAAAACGGTCAAGTTTGCAATAAATTCTATTACAACCTTTTTGGAAATTACACCAAGTGTTCCAGAGACCCCTGGTATCAGCCTTATTACCGAGAAGAGGATCAAATAGGTTTTTCATAAATTTCATTCTATCCCAATGGGATTTTTCAGAGCCTTTCCATTCAAAAGCATTACCCCCCATTTTATCATCACAATTCTCAATCATATTAAAGTCACCTCCAATGATCCAGGGAATATCAAGTAAGGATGCAATCCAATCCCAAAGGGTAATTCTTTCCTTATAGTCATTGGATGCATAGATAGAGCACACCGCAATGAGGGTGTTTTCAACATTAATAGAGGCCCATACAGCCCTGTTATAGGGGGAGCAAGCCTTGTCAGTAATATGGTTTGACCATATGGGATTAATGAGTAGTCCACCACCACCTTTACCCCTGAGGTGATTGGAGCAAATTTTAATGGAGTCTTTCCAAATGAAATTAAGGTTAATATCCAAGGTAAAATTAATAGTTTTAAGCTCTTGAAGCATCAGAAAATCAAAGTCTTTATGAGAGTCCAAGAAACGTTTAACAATCTGCTTTCTGTCTAGAGCTTCCAGACCTCTCACATTCCATGAGATGTACTTCATGGTAAACAAGGGGGGATTACGAGCTCTTAGCAGCATGAAGGCTGCTATCATAGGCAAGGAGACCCTTGCCATTCTTTTTCTTGCCAGAGGGGGCCTTGTTCTTTGAGCCCAAGGGGCGTCCTCTTCTATTGGGTTTGGAACAGCCCTCAATTTGATCATCATGGTCCTCACCAGAATCATAATCTCCTTGAGAGACATTTCCAGAAGGAGGTTCCGCGTAGGTAGTAGCCTAGACAGGGGTATCATTCACTGCCATCCAAGGCATTTGTGTGGAGGACAGGTTAGAGGGGAAAAAAAGTAGAATTTCTATCAACACTAGTATCAGTAGTGATGACCTGAATCACGTCATCATCATCAAGTTCTTTGAAGACTTTTGGAGGCAAACTCCCACTAGATTCACTAATGATACCAATACAAGGGGTGGGATCGATGAAGCCAAGGTTATCAGAGATACGATTAGCCCTCGGGGAAGTCACAGAGCCATCACCCATATTGAAATCACTAGTGCATCTACCGAGGGTTTCAAAATTATTAATAATACTATTAACTTTTGAGAAATTAGCATCAACTACAGGTGGGGTGAGATTGACATTATTTTGAGTAGGGTTAACACCAAAATTATCAGACCTAATCTTATCAATGGCTAATTGTTGCACATTCTTCCTTCTGCACTTCTTAGACTTGTTTGGAACCAATTGAAAACTATCTTGTTGTTCTCCGCCTGGCTGTTCTATGTTATCTACAATAGGGGAGCAGGAGGGGGAGTCGTATTGGTTTGAGAGTTTTTAGGGCATGTATCCAATATGGGTAAGTCAGGAATAATAACAGGGGTGCTACCCATGACAGGCTGGACCACAAGGGAGGATGGAGCCATAGGGTGAGGGGGGATCCAAATTATCCGTATGGGTTCTCCGTGAGTTCAAACTTGAGGATTTCTTATTAAGAATAGGGCAATTTTTACGAACATGGCCATCTGTTTTACAAAGGAAACACACATTTAAACCCCCTAAAATTTCTAGAGGGCAAGAGAAAATAACTCCCTCAATATTGAGATTGAGAGTATTAGGAAGATCAATCCCCGGTTTAATGGAAATGAGTACTATGGCATCGAGATGGGGCACGAGCCGTGGAGAGTCATCCATACGGATGAATTTACCGATGGGTTCCACAATTTGAGGGATAAATTTCCACAAAATGGAGGAATGTTCTTGATAATTACCCACCTAGGGCACGACAGAGCCAAGATTTCTTCACAAATCACCTTAGGAGACCAACCTAGGCCACGAAATGAAGTTTTACCAACATTCCAATACAATCTTTTAAGAACCTCTAATTGCATTTCATGAGTATTAAAAAAAATAATGAACAATCCTTTCTGAATTTGCCTATAGAAGGAGATTCAAAACCCTAATTTTAAATTCCAGTAGTTATGAAACCAATCATCCATAAATTTTCGAGGAGGGCATTTATCAACATCCACACAAGCAAAAAAAATTGCAGTCTTTCAACCTATTTTTTTCAATAGCAATTTCATTGGCCATAGAATCATTAGGCGAAATGGAGATAGAGTTGGAGTCGAGGTCAAGGTCCATACCATCTGGACTCGCTCCACCATCTCCATCGATGGCAACAAATCTGGCATCCTGGGCAATTGATGACGAAACCCTACCCACGGCTTCACTGAAGGTTTTTTTGGGTTGCAAAGGGGGTTGGGAAGAGGTAGGCAAAGGATGAGACTGAGGGTCTCCATCTGTTTCCACCTCCATTAAGGCAGACAGAAATTTGCACGCTCGACTAGAGGAAACAATTAAAACGGAGGACGCAGAGTAAAGAAGAACATTAAATGAAAAGCATAAGGAAGAATTGTATGCAAACCACGTGGAGGAGGGATTCCTCCTCCAAAACCACCATGTCTTCACGTGCTTGAGTCAGCGCCAGAACATCGATCAAGGAGCATTTGCATCTTATAGTTATAATATTAATAATAATATTAATTATATTATTAATATTTATTATCACTTGATATATTATTTTAATTGATATTATAGTATTATAATATAGTATAATATTTTTTTTGCTACGTAATCAAAGATATTAATATATTATTCAAAAAATGAATTACAATCCACAACCCTTCCATGGCTGGCAAAAAAGTTTGAAACCATTTCCTTCCTAGAGTTGGAGTCGAGGTCAAGGTCCATACCATCTGGACTCGCTCCACCATCTGGACTCGCTCCACCATCTCCATCGATGGCAACGAATCTGGCATCCTGGGCAATTGATGACGAAACCCTACCCACGGCTTCACTAAAGGTTTTTTTGGGTTGCAAAGGGGGTTGGGAAGAGGTAGGCAAAGGATGAGATTGAGGGTCTCCATCCGTTTCCACCTCCATTAAGGCAGACAGAAATTTGCACGCTCGACCAGAGGAAACAATTAAAATGGAGGACGCAGAGTAAAGAAGAACATTAAATGAAAAGCATAAGGAAGAATTGTATGCAAACCACGTGGAGGAGGGATTCCTCCTCCAAAACCACCATGTCTTCACGTGCTTGAGTCAGCGCCAGAACATCGATCAAGGAGCATCTGCATCTTATAGTTATAATATTAATAATAATATTAATTATATTATTAATATTTATTATCACTTGATATATTATTTTAATTGATATTATAGTATTATAATATAGTATAATATTTTTTTTGCTATGTAATCAGAGATATTAATATATTATTCAAAAAATGAATTACAATCCACAACCCTTCCATGGCTGGCAAAAAAGTTTGAAACCATTTCCTTCCTAGCCTATAAACTTCAACCAGATGACCACGTAGGGTCAGAGATATAGATAAGTATACCAGACTAACTACCTACACTGAACCACGATTAGCTCCTACAGACTAACAGTTTCAACAAACCAAAAGAAAGTCATACTATTAAAACCCCTGTGTGACTTAATTTGCATACTCTACCATCTTCCTCCTGAACTCTTCCATCCACTGGAAGTTCGCGGTCTCCACTAGCCCCAATAGCCTCCTGATGAAATCCACTACAGTCGTAGCTTGGTCCTTCAGCCTGATCAGGTCAAAGCCCTTGACATCCAAGATGAAGGGATAAACTTTGATTACTGCCCCAGGATCCACCATGAGTTTCCAGTCCTTGGGGCGAGGAACATCGACACCCAAGCGAGCATGCTGCAGTGTCTTCCCTAGTTCTCCTAGATGCTCAGGATAGAACAGTGCTCGCATTATTATTTCCACCTCTGCCTTCGTCAGCTTCAGCTCCAACAGCATAGCCAAGACCCGCGAGGAGATGTTCGTGTCCACGTGGTATTGCTCATCATTTTCCAAGAATGCCTTCCTAGTAACAGTTTCACCGCGTCCACCAGCAACCCATCCGATCGTCGCAACATCCTCTGTAGGCGAAGATCCATTATGCCACCCAGGAAAGCCATTTGTCGCTTGGAGCTGACCAGACGAATGGGAGTGTCCATCCTTCCATAGCGTATGGCAAAGGCAGAGATGATTACGGCAAAGTGGGACGGGAGATAGAGTTTGCAAAACTCTGGAGACCACCTTCCTTATTAACCTTCGGCTGAAGGATCTCGAAGGCATTTGCCGAAATGATGACCCTGCTGCACTAAATGTCATCACTGCGGGCTCTTAACTACCAATTCCCGTTGGCTCGTGTCGTCGCGGGTCGGCATTCTGTAATGAGTGCCTCGGCCTTGCCACCCATCATGGTGTGGCAAGGCTCCCTCCCAACCTCCCACTATAATATAGTATAATATAATATTTGACTTAATTTTCTTTTAGAATAAATATATATTTATTCTATAGACAAATTGAATTCCAATAATGTTAAACAAATAATTTTTTTAAAACCAATATAAATATTATAACAAAATTGTAATATTTATAGTATAATTTATTATTATTTTTAGTTTAAATATTAATGAAATAGTATAATTAATTATTTATTGATAATAAATAATGTTTATATTATAAATATGATAATAATATATTTATATTATTACATTATTCTAATATTTTTATATAGTATTTTATTATATATATTTTATTATATTGTTATATTATATCATATTTATGTTTATGTCAATATTATTATAATATTATAATATCAATTAAGATAATATATGAAGAAGTGTTAATAATGGATATTAATAATATTATTAATAGTATTATTAATATTATAACTATAAATAATAATTATTTTGTACCTTTGACAAAAAGTAATTTTGAAGTTTAGGTAATGAAGTAAAAAATTAAATTTTAAAAAACTAATGATTTTTTTTGCACTCTCCCACAATGGTAGAGAGGAGGTCATTTTTTTTTTGAGCCAATCACAATAGAGATAAATCATTTTTCAATGATTTTTTTGTTAAAATTTTATCATTTTAACTTAGGAAAAGTTCAAATTTAGGCAAGTACTAGAAATAAAATAATTCTTAAATAATTTTTTTTTAAAAAGAACTTTTAATTAAATAAAATAAGTCAGTGCAATATCTCAATATTTCATGTATTTAAGATATATAGTAATTAATAAGATTAACTTTTAAGCGTACACTAATACTGCCTAAGGAAGAAAGAGCAGAATTTATGGGTAGGACATATGCGCCGAAGTCTATGTAATAGATCTGAGACTTATTGGATAGTGAATAAATACAAAAGAAGTAACAATGAAGGCATATGCAATCATATTTGCTAAAATTTCAATAAGTTTATTAATTCTAGTTGATTTTTGTGTGGCAGATGTGGGCTATGGTCCTCCTTATGTTCGTAAGTATTATTAGCTTAATAAAGCATTTCACCAATACAGTTGGTTTAATGGTGAAAAATTTGTCTTTTTAAACCAGGTTATAAGTTTGAATTTTATGAAGTAGGTATGTGTGTTGTATTGAATCATAGTTAGGTGTTTCTTAAGTATGTATGTTTCCTATTGAAACACAGTTAGATGTCTCCTTCATACTAGTGGGAGTTCAAAGTGGTTCTACTATTCTTAAATATCATCCACTTCAATAATCAAAGGTTAATTTTAGCCAATAAAAATAGGACAACTATTTATCACTTTTGTTGTGACTTGGGTGTAAAATGGCTATTGATTGTTTGACCATTTAAGTGGATGATATTTAAATAGAGTAGGTTCCAAGTAGTCCTATATACTGTCTATAAACCTGAACTATAAAAGGAGGAGGATTCTATTTCTACTATTGTTGAAATTAAATGTAAAGACTGATTAATATTTACAATACTGATATGAAATGTGAAAACCTAATGCTGATAGGTTCTTTTTATTTGGATTTTGCAGCGTCATCGTGCCATGGATACAATCAGGGGCAATTTCAAGCAGGCAATCTTTTTGGAGCGGCGAATGACGCAATTTGGGACAACCAGGCAGCCTGTGGAAGGAAATACAGAATAAGATGTTTGAGCGGAACAAGTAATGAGAGAATAAATCCATCCAGAGAAAGATCACTTGTCATAAAGATTGTTGATTACTGCTCTTCCGCTGGATGCGATAATGGCGATGCAACTTTCCATTTATCTGCCGATGCCTTTTCTCACGTTGCTCATTCCTCTGCTAACAAAATCAACGTGGAATATGAGCAGCAAGGCTCCATCTACGTATCATTTACAATTATGACCAACAAAATTTTACGTGAACATGTATAGTGTTGGACTGGGCATTTTGCAAGCGAAGGGGATTTTGAAATTCAAATTTGTTACCGTATGACTGATCTTTTGATTTTTTTTGTTTTGTTTTTGTATGTACAGAGTGTGATGCATCAGATTTGGTCCTACGTTTGTATAATGGAGATCTACACTAACAACAATAATGCAATGTGCAGCAGTAATGTTTGCTATTGGGTTTATTAATTTTGTAGTTGTATTTTTTTATTTTTTTGGTACGTATATAGTATTGTAGTTAATTTATGGTGAATATGGTTATGTCATAATGGTCACGTATATTTTGAAACTCTATTTAATAGATACCCATGCCTCTTCTTCTGTTGAAGACAATTTGGAGTTTTTCCATATTTGTTTCTTATGCATAATTGTAAATCATTCTTATTTATCTCTTTGTTTTATTGCCATCATCTGGTATCAGTCATGTAAATAAGGGATCTTTTTTTTTTTTAAAAACAGAAAAACGGGGAGTGAACACCCATATATTAGGAAATAAAAAGTTACAGAAAACAAGGCCGAAGCCGAGTCCAGGAGAAAGAAACCAAAACACCCCACGCTAAAATAGAAACTAATGAAAGGAAAAACGTAAGAAAAAAGGCACCCATTCAAGCGCCACTGAGGCCACCACTACTGGCGGCAAAGAGAAAGCACTGAGAAAGACATCCCACAGCACGCGAAACCACCACCAGGGCAAGAGCCGAAAAAACAAAACCTGCCATCCACCCACGCCAGACGCAGCCGAAGAAACCGCCAGAGCCAACTCCACACCGACACCGAGTGAACAAACACAGAGACCGCCACCAAACCAAACACTCCCAACCGTTAAAACGGAAACCCACCACCCCCGCAGCGCACCGCAGCCAACACAGGACATCCAGTAGCAAAACCTCTGACCACAGACCACGAGCCCCGTGAGATACATCACACCGCTGGTGGAGCAGCCGGTAGAGCTTGTGCGTCCATATCCATAGAAGGCTCAGACGGACCACCCTCCTCCACCTCAGACAGAGTGTAATAAGGCATACCCGGGGCCAGGTCCGAAGCATGGATCCTGAGAAAGCGAATTGCTGTGAAAACATCCTTGATTCGCTTGGACCGTTTCTTTGAGAAGTGAAAACAGTAGGACCGAAGCGCTTCATCCAATTCCGCACTACACAGAGATTTAAGACTAGATTGCATTGCCCTATAAATCGCCTGCTGGGGAGGGGAATTCTGCAGGGCAGTGAGGTTAAAAATCCCTCCAATGAGGGTGTCACCTTGGTCCATTTTATAATTAGCTACTGCCACCTCCCAACGTTCCATCGTATAAATGTTCTTGAAGAACAACCCTACCGCGAGAGAGTGGACATAGACACCATCCATAACTAGGTCCATAATGTTGGAGAGGAGCTGTGAAACGACATCTGAAAAGTTTAGAACACGACCCTCATATCCCCTGATCCAGGCATGCCCCACAATGTTCCGGATAGCAAACTGAATAAGAGTGCAATCCAAATCAATCAAGGTCATAAGATCGATTGCCTTCACACGCCCCCTTATCTCAGGTTCCCAGTCCAAAGAAGGAAAAAATAACCTCTGGTTTAACCGTGTATCCGCCATCACCAATCGTCAGAAGACCAAAAATAAGGGATCTTTGAGTTAGAAAATGTGAGGTTTCAGTCTAGTAACGAGTGAGAAGATGGAAGGTCGCTTTGATTGAAGAAGAGCAGTGTGAGGAAGGAGAATAAGTCATTGTTTTAGGGCTCCATTAGCACTATCTCTTTCATTCACAACCACACAGCGCTTGTTTGTGAGTGCATGTATGCATGAGGGCAATTGAATGCATGCAAACCGTGGATAGAGGAGGCATTCAAAGGAAGTAGCGGCAGAAATATTGCCGTGTGAAGGAAATGCGCGTTGTTATTATTTCAACATATTTGCTGTGTGAAGAGGCTTGTATGCCCTTGAGTGACGAGGCATTTAAAAATTTTAAACGTGATTTTTCCTAAAATCGTTGTGGAAAAGTTTCCCTCTGAATTTTTTTTTTACCTTCCTTTTAAGCGGCTAAATTCCCTCTTTTAAAAAAATAAAATTCAGGCCTCTCAAAATCATATCATACATGGTACTACTGAATCTCTCCAAAAAGATAACAGTAGTTTATTTGGCAAGGCCCTTGCATATAACTAAGGTTTCAGGTCTACATCATCAAATATGATGCCACAACAACATGCTTTTTCTTGAAGTGTCCAAAATGACTCAAAAAAACTTGGGTGTACCAATAGTTGTGCATTGAGTCATGTTTTGTTGGTATGCTGATGTGGCATCACAAGATTGGTTTCTTTTTAGATCTATAGAGCACATTTCATTCAATTATAAGTACTTATAGTCAACACTAACAACCTTAAAGTCACAACTACTAGTTCTAAACTTTTAAAAATATTGGGCCTTAAATCCACAAATACTATCACAACTATTATGGCTGGCAATTGGGTCCTCTCCCCTAGTTCTTAAATCTTTAATACTTTTTATTCTATTGTGTTTTGAGATACACCTCTCTTTCAGCTTAGAGGTTGGGTGATTAGAATTGTTTGATAACTTAAAAAAATCAGAATTGAAGTTCAAGAAACAAATTGTAAAGTTCTTGATTATAAGGAAAAAGAAGTGCATAGAAAGGTTGGTGGGTAGTGATATGTATGGGCATTGGAATTTGTCTTAAAGGGGTTATGTTATGTCGTAAAATATCCCCCTAGGATTTTTACCTTCTAAGTTTAGCTTCGGGTCCATTGTTTTGCATCTTGCATGTTCATTTTAACTCCCAGAACAAAATGCCTGAAACCCATGTCAAATGGGGTTTGAGAGACATTTGTGGGCTTAACCCTACCCTAAAATAGGACCTAGGGGCTTGGGTGCTCGCGCCCTAGTCCTGCCCTATTTTAGGCAGGTCCTAATTTTAAATGTTGGTTATGTGACTATTAAAAGGTTCCGTTGCTGACATCTTAAGTTTGAATTACGAAATTTGTAGCAGGAATGCATATATAAGCATGTTTAGGGTTTCATTTGTAAACTAGAAGATGATTATGAACTCTTGATGAACTTATGATTTTAGAGCATTCAAGATATTTATTGTTGTAGAGCAGAATATTGTTGTTGTGTTTGTGATTACAGATTTAGCTTCATCTTCTCATGTATTGAAGGATTTTCATCTACATGCAATCTACACCTCTGAGGTGATACCTATTTGTGTTTTCAATCATTTATCAATTTCTTTTTGCCTCTATCCCATAGGGATACGCACTATTTATCTGACAAAGTGTTTGGAAGACTTGAATGTCCTTCCAGGGCTTGACTAAGGAAAGATACTAAATACCACAACTCCCAGCCACACTCCTTGTGATTGCAGGTGACAAGTGTCATATCTGATGGAGTGGAGTTGCAAGGAACAATAACAAAGTTTGTGGATTCCAGATCTCTGAAGAAAAGAGTTACTTGGGCTTGGGCATTAATGTAGAGTAGGGTGGAGGTTGTCTATACAATCACAACTTAACAAACTTTTCAATTTTGGAACCCTAACTTAGTGGGTTTCTCTCACAATTCCCCAATTCCCCTAGTAGGATAGGAAACAAGGTTTTTCCCACATAATTATCAGAGCAGAACTCATACCTAGAAAATCATTACAGATTTGGATACCCATTTGGACATTTAACAACATATCAAAAACTTAAGGGTGGTCCCTTTGTACAGAACCCTTCAAAAATGGATTGTTCTACTTCTTGACTAAACTTAAGGTGGTGTAGCGATTCATGTTTTTTGGTCATAACTTTCAAATTAGAACTGATCTCCAAGAAAGAAAACTATATTCAAATATCCATTTAGCCCTTATTTAACATATCTCAAAATAAAGGTAGGTTCTTTTGTACAGAAACCCTCAAATTTGGACTATTTTCTCTCAAATTAGGCCTACTAGGGTTTCAGACCTGTTTTAGTAAAATGTACATAACTTGCTCAAAACACAATGAAATTGAGTGCAACAAAAAAGCAATAAAATGTAGATTCAATTATTTCTAACCATACCACATGCAGGTCATACAAATGTTGTACAGATCCATACCAAGCTCTGAAACAACTAAATAATGTTTAGAAAATGCAGAAAACAGAGCACTTTTATTGATTTTTGTGCAAAACTTCAACCACCCAACTTGTGTCGACAATTTCTAGATTAATACAACATGTTTCCATCAATTTCTAACTACTTTTTTGACTTCCACCTTTTAGTTTCTTCATTTACAATGTGTTACTCTTCAAATTCTATAGTTTTGAAACTTTTGACAATTTTTGACAACACGGACTCACCAAAACTCCTAACGACTTAACATGGACTTTAACACATCCAAAATGGTCTTAAATGACCTTATTACAAGTATTCAACACCAACAAACCCAAAATGTAAACTTGACCCCTAACAAGCTATTTAACCAAGTTGCTCCTGCACCAGACACCTTACACCAAAGCCCTCCAAATCTCTGACATAGAAATCTCTGGGACAGTGGAAACAAGTTATAGATATCTTTTGAGATTATCAACAGAAAAATGTACCTTGGGCTTGGGCACCTACTCTTTAGCCACCAACTTTTTTGCATCTAGAATCTTGGAACCTGGTATGTATCTACTCTGAATTTTACATCTCTGTCTGTGAGCATTTGTCACGATTTGTCTGTTTGCTTACGATTTTGCATAATTAGGGTTTTCTAGCATAATCAGATTCTAATTAATCAATTAATCAAAAAATTCTAAATTTCTATATCATTACAAGTGACTATGAACCTATAGGTGAATCCTCTTGCAAAAGTTGTGATTCAACTTGGTTGAATGTCCTTGAATGTTTGTAGTGAAAGGAGGATCTAACTAATCAATGGGCATCTTCCCTCTTTTCTTATAAAACATTTTGGTGAACCCATGTTTTTATTAAATTTTACACCTTGCTGAGTGTTGTACTTCAGATTTACATTCATTCATTTATTTTTTCATCTTTTTGCATTTGAAAATTTACAAAGAAATTGAAATGTTACATCTCTATTTTCTGACTTTCTATACTTTTACTTTTTACTTGGGCATAAGTAAATTTGTTGAGATGTTATAGACTTACGACAGGATATGACATGGAATTATATTGAAAATCATTTATGAAATCATGGAAATGATTATGTTATTGTTGATTTAATATCTATATGATGAGATTTGATTTACTAGTTGAATTTATCGAATAATGATGCACTGATCTCTTATTGTTTGATGACAAGTGAAACAGGATTATAGGTTATCGACTCTTAGAGAAGAGAGAGAGAGTATCTTTCGAGAAGAGAGATATAGACCTTGGATTATGAGTGGTCAATTTGCCAAACGAGTCTAGTGTTAAACGATAATGTGAACCAATGAGTCGTATGAGGTAAGTCTTGTCTTACCAGTTTTCTTTTGAATCAAATCGACAGGTAGTAAATATCTTGATTATCATCTAGTCAAGTCAATGGTGAGTCGACATAGTCGTTTGTAAGGTAAACAACGTCATAGATGTAAAACGGTTGTGTTATTCTTCTTGAGTCACTTGAAGTTTTATTGTCGCCTCTTAAACGTTAAGACGTTCCCATCAAGTTAGATGACGCTAATATTGTTGATTTTTAACGTCAACAGATGAATCTATTTGTGGCGGATTTGTGGATCATGTCTCGTAGTCAAAAGATGCGAGAAGTCATTTTGTGCATCAAACGATTTAGAAAACTTGTGTTGCGTTACACCCAATCCGTCGTGATTGCTGTCAAAACACGTTAATCATGTGTTGTGAATTTGTTTCCCTTTTGTAAATCGACAGAAGTCGAATGTGAAGTCAATTTATGCTATAACTATTTTTGTCGTCATTTGGAAGGATATTCCAAAATTGTTTTAGCCATAACTTGGCTAACGGGAGGTATTTTCATCAGTTTGCTTGATGTTGGTTTTCTCGCCAAGTCAAGTTGTTGTACACCCAAGCTCTGTCATGTTGGACGTCATCCTTTATGAATACGTCCTTTTCTTTTGAGTTTACGACTTGAGTTATCATTAAACTAACCTATACTTTCTTTATTTAGTCGGCATTTATGCATTCTCTTTTTTGACCTTGGAGACGTTCTATGCATTTATTAATCCACCACCTTGCAAGAGCTTAAACACCACCATTCAGTTACTAGTTGCTAATTCAAAGGTTTAGAAGCCTTTAGGTTTGAGTAGTGGACGGGGTTGTTATGTCCACCAGTTGCCACATCGCCAAAGGAACCTCCATTATGCAAAGTGGTCACTGAAGGTGAGGGGAGCGTGTAGCATGCAGAAACCGATTTCCTTGTGTATAGGCATGTTACAGCATTAGTTAAAGGCCATTATCTCTATCGTCGTGTGCATGCGGGGCAGGAGTTTTTCTGTTGTTAAGAAACAGTGAGTTAAATGGGAGGCATTCCATCATCATGGGGGGGAAGGCATAAGTTTTCTATTGATTAGAAACTAGAGAACTATTAGAAAAGGGAGCGCTCTTCTTCTCCACGGTGCGCGGCCTTAGCTGGAGTTTTCGGTGGTTAAGAAGCTAACGAGAGGACAAGGATGAGTGGGTGCAGAGAGTCGAGAGACAACAAAGAGGATTGAAATAGGAGGCAAAAGAAAATGGTGGGGGACACGGAGAAAGGAGAGACAAGTTAGTATGCAGAGTTTCATGCTATCTTACACTCCAAGATATTGTTTTAAATCTAGATGAATTGTGAATTGGTTTGTCAATATGCATGGTTACTAGAGCACTGGCAGATTTAATGCATATAATAAGTTTTCTCTTCCATGATGTGGGAGATCTAACATTGTGTGCAGAGCCATAGGGCAAGCCTATGCTTCAATTTGCTTCAATTAATCATTGTTGTGCCTCTGTCCTAACCGCACACCCATAGCTCAGATTTGCTTAAGAGAGAACCATCAACTTTTAGCTTAGTTTGAATTGTGGATTTTGTTTCTTGATATCATTCTTGTGCCTTTCTCTTTTCTTATAGTCACCTATATCATATAGAATGGACTAAGTTTGAGTGAAACCAGCTTGTGTAACTAGTTTGAACCACTTAAGTGATTTTAAACACCATCATATTCAATTGGTCTCTTCTTGGTAAATAATCTGTGTAAAGGGTAAAAAGACCAGATCCTTTTCCATTGAATCAACTTCCTATAGGTTTAGTAATTGGTTTGGATTGAGTTCTTTACTTGTCATTGAAGGATCTTTACAACTGCTTATATGTACTCTATTTTTTTTTATAGTGTATGGTAATTTCTCAATTGCATTGTGGCCAAAGTGTTGGTTTAGATGTCTCTCTGGCTATCATAAGTACATAGTGTTCCTATTACAATTTAGATACCGAATGGACAACCGATTGAAAGTTCACCAGGTTTAAAATTTGGCTCTATCATAGCCTGTGGATGGGTCTATATTCCCGAACTTCGAAGGTTTGAACATCTCAAGAAATATGCTCATTTACGTCGAGTCAAGGTACAATATTTCTCACAAGGAATATCAAGATATTCACAAAAGATTGAGTTGTGCATTCACAGGTATGCATCTCTTTTATTGGGCCAGTGTGAACAATATGAGTGGAAAGCACTTGAGAAGGGTTTAAGGATTGGATTATGTCACCCTATGAGATAATGTTGTAGATTTTGCAAGTCCTAGGATTCTTTGTTATTACAATCTTATGTTCTTTTTAAACCACGAAACCATTATACTCACGTTATGTGAACTAAAGTTATCATGTTATTTTGAGATATCATGCTATGAGTATTTTTAGAACAACTATCAAAATATCATAACTAAGTCTTATTACATTATTTGATATCAATTCAAAATTAGTCAAAGCTTAAACTTGTTGAGAACCTTTAGTTTAGCTATAACTGAGGTTTACTCATATTTGAAACTAGTTAAGGGTGGAGAAACTTAAAACGACCTCGAAGTTAGAAGAAGACTAAGAGGTTAACGTTTCTCATACAATACTCTTACTTTGAAGATTAAGTATGTTAGTTATCCCATTGAGTTGGAATAGGGTAAATAAACCTATGCTCAACGAAATTTAGTGCATAAGACATTGTCTAAATGATTGTCAAGCTCGAGGACTTATACATAGTCTCCCTGAAGTGCTTAAAGTAGATAGCAAGGTTCAATGACTACATAGAATATGGTTGGAAAGGTAGCCTTTCAGCATTGAATTTTAGTGGATAGAAAACTTGAAGTAGACTTACCCACCTTTTGGTATCAAATTGATCATAGCCGATATACAAACTTGATTGGAACCTTTTGGTGGGTTTTAACTAAGGTTTTCTTGTAAATAAGAGATGGTCTTGTTTGAAATGACTTTTTGTTTTAGTTGAAAGAAGACTAGGGGGTAAATCTCAAATGTTGCAAAGATGCAATGAGAGATACCTAAGAATGGATAGTCAATCCTTAGTGATAAATAGAGCGACAATAGTGTCTTGTGAATTCACCTAAGTTAGAAAGACTAGATTGGAGTTGGATAAAACTCTTTAGTTAATCCTTAACTTAACCTAGATGTGGTTATTATTGTATTAAGGCATTGAGATCATTATTTAGATCGTGATTGAAGGGTCAAGTGCCCTGAATATGTGTAATTATTCTTACTTGCAAGAAGGGAATTAGATTCCTAGACTATATTGCTTAACCTGAATAAGGTTATCATTCTAGTCATAATTTATCTATCTATATTTATTATGAGACAATAAGTCATGGACCTCGAGTATTGCAATGATGCAATGAGAGTCCTTGTAAAGGATGAAAGACAAAAGAAAAAGTCTATGGATTTTAGACAGTGAAAGAAAACAGTTATTGGGTCGGGAAGACTCGATTGATGAAATCATCATGACTTCAAAAGTTAAACATAGTTGACCAAGTTGAACTATAGGAATATGATAGTATCCAAGTCAAGTTGGGGTGGGTGAACATTACGACAACGTTCATTGTGAACGTCAATTTATATTGAAAACTATGGCCATAGTAATGCATATGTCTCTGCATGCATTGTCGGTTCACTGCATCTGGAGTGCACATCCTATCGGGAATCATACTTAGCTAGAGGGTATCTAGGGTTGTATGATAGATAAAGTTGTGTAAGATACAACACTATGTACTCGGAAAGGCAAATTACCACTGGTCACCTTGGTCTATACTTCTCATGAAGGGAAGGGCCACTTCCGGTTAGGAAGGAGTGCAGGAGACCGACGGTCTGTGGTTGGAGGTAAATCACTGGAAAGATACTCTCTCTCTCTAGCAGAAGACATGCCGAGGCTTGCGATAAAGATATCAGATGTCCGGATGCAGTATATTGCTAAGACTTGTGTATATTGAGACTAAGTAAAACATTATCTGATTCAGGTATTTATAATTGATTTATTTTTGTAAACATTATACTTGAGAAAGACAATATGGTTTATTGAATTTGTAATGAGATATCTTGTAATTGTAGTTGCTCAACTATATGTTGAATAAAAGAAAAATTTTCTCTGTCTCATTTTTACCTTGTAAATTTACTTTATAGTGAAATTTTGGTTTTTACTATGTTTTTAGAACGTGGATGTTACATGAAAATTTTGAAAAATTTGGCATCTTAGGCTTGCATTTTCACATAGATTATATCAATTTCATTTAATTTATGATTTATGTATCAGATCTGATATAAATTACAATAGTATATCATTAATTAATCATTTTCAATGCATTTACATGCTTAATTTGTTAGATTTTGCTTGAAATTGTACATTTTTCATAAAACCTAGTCTTTGCATTAGCTAGGGTTTGTAGTTAAAATCTTGTTTCAGATTTTACTACTATTTTTTTTTTTGGCACCTGGTAAACTTTTTAACGTGACCGGTGACGCTAGTGCGACACGCCCTCTGACTCTACACAACGCTTTTGCCCGGAGCTATGAACCGATGAGGCCACAACACGGGGAACCTCATCCCCAAGAAAGAATACTTCAAACCCGCAAGCTCATTGGCCCAGTGAAGGTGTAACACCTGCGAGCTCATTGGCCCAGCGAGGGTTTGAACTCTGGTGGCTGCCACTACAACCGAGCGACTTAACCACCAAACCATGCCCTTATCGGTAGATTTTACTACTATTTTAAAATACTCATTCAAATCTAATTTTTTTGTAGTGTTGCATTATTGTGTGTAATTGCATTTTACATCTTAAATTTTGCAATTTCACATAGTTAATTTCAATAAAAACTAGCATATTCAGCCATCTCTCTTTAAAATTGCACTTGCATTAAGCATCTTAGGATTTTTGCATCATTTTCAGAACTGACCTGAGTTGTTTTTCATCATAAATCTGATTAGAAAACATTCATATATCATTTTTCATAGTTTCATGTCTTAGTTTCATAATTAGGGTTTGAAAACCTTGCATTTTCACTAGATTTTGCCTTGTCATCTATCTAGATTTGCATTATAGGTGTGTTGTGAAGGATATTGCTGCATTATTGGACTGATTTTAAGGTTATTATTCTCTACCCCTCATCAATTTCCTTACAACACTTCTTCTTTTAGGCATTTGCATCGAAAAAAGTAAAAAAAAATCAAGCATTTTAAGTCATAAACATACATAGTTTTGCACTTGTTCCTTGCATAAGTATTAAAAATCTTTTAAAATCTAATCTTGCATTTGTTTGAAGACATATATACATGGATGCTCATCACAACAATAATACTAGGTTCCCCCTAGGCCTTATTTGAAAAGAAGGAGCCCTGAACCTGAAATCACATTTACACCTCATGATAAAACATTCATAGATAATGAAGGGCCTCTTTACATCACCGTGAGTATAATGGAGATTCTAGTGCATGGTACACTTATAGATCCTAATTGCATGAATAATGTGGTAACTGAAGAGTTCATTCTCTCACATAATTTGACACAAGATTCTTATGAACCTTCAGAACTAAGGATTAAGACACATGTATCGGAGCTTTCATGCCTACCTTTAGGAAAAAATTCTTATTGGTTATGGTATATGATAAAGTTGTAGATCAATTATTTGATGTTATCTGTTTATCTAACCTATTCTACGTAAAACTAGGACACCCATGGTTAAAAGCTATGAATGTTGTCCCCTCAACTATTCACAGTTGCATAAAATTCCCTTTACATGGACAAGTGCATACTATTCAACGTAATACATTGCAACCTTTGGTTATGGAAAAGAACTTTACTCTTGATTACTTTTGGCCACAACCTGATAGAGACCCTAAGCCATGAAGAGACCACTCTTTCCTACAATACAGATGATACAAAGAAAAACTTATATCTAGAGTGGTTAGGCCTCCTATTAAAACAATAAGAGAAGAACAACCTGCATTAGAAGAATTTCCTACAGAAAAAGGTAGACCCTATGCTGAGGTTCCTCCCCCATCATCCTTACAAGGATTGAGAGGTATTCATCAAGAACAAAACACTTCATCATGACAAATGAGATCTGAAAAAGATTCCTCCTCTAATACAAACACACCAATAGAAAAACATGAAAATACTTTTGAAGATATAAGTAATAGGACAAGAAGAAATAGAGAAGCAAGAGAAAGGAGGAGGAAAAGACAAGATTTTGCCCAATGAAATGCACCTCAACAAGAAAAAATTCCACCTAACATTGAATCAAACCAAGAAGAGCTTAAGAATGAACAATTTAAAGACAAAAACAAAAATTGGGCTATGGTACCTTATGTACCTCTTTCCTCTAACATTCAAGATTGGGAAGATGATGACTTGCTTGTTGACAACAACTAGTTCGGTTGTGCCTTCAGGTAAGTATTTCTAACCACTTACCTCTGTGTTGTGTTTCCCTTGTGATGTGTTATGTGTTGTTTAGGCCTCCTTGGATGACCATTGATGCTCTTGTAAGGTTAAGCATACCGGGAGACCACCTCTGTTGTGACCATTCTTCTATTTATATCGTCATTCTTTTCTATTGCTCATCTCCTCTATTTTTATTGTTGTGTGTCATGCCTTAGGGGCATAGCATTGCAGTTGGTGACCTGGGGGCACCTTCCTATGTGAAGACCCTAAGGCACTTGTTCTCCTCTCTTGATTTATTGTTTACCTTCTTCTAGTGGTTCTACTAACTAGCGAATGACGAAAAACAAATAATACTGATAAGGACCAAGTGTCCCTTCAATGACTAAGCAAAAATGGACCTAGTCCATACATGACGATGGGGTTGATATATATTATCCGACATTGGGCTAGTAGAATCACTTCGTGTGATATTTTTATGATGTCTTATATTTTCTCACAAACCATAACAATATAGCTGCTCTGTCCACTTTATTTATCTTGGGTCTTGCCTTGGTTACAGTCGGTTCTAAGATCTATGCAGTATAGCCCCATGGTTATACTTTGTTTCCAAATCTATAGTATAACCTTGGCTCTTGATGTGATTGTTTTGATGCATTGCTTTTATCATGTGATGTGGTTATTATCTTAGAGAAAGATTTCTAACCTCTCTTCTTGTAGGAAATTGTGTGTTTGTGGGAACATTTGGCAATTATAAAGTACATGTCACCTTTGGGGGCATGGGCTTTGCAAAAGCTATTGTTCCCTCATGTGTTTTCTCTCTACCTTAAAGTGCTTGATATTGGTACATGATATCAACCACCTTAAGGTGGGGGTATATAAGGCAAGTTGTCTGATGATTTTGGTACTAACGAAGCATGTTTCTAAGCCCTCTGTAGAGGCGAGATGTTGTATCTCTGCGTGAGTGCACATCTTTATTTTATATTGCAATTAGAAATCCCTCTGTAGAGGTGGGATATTGTATCTCTTGAGCTAGTGTGTATCCTTTTATTTAACCCCTCTACGGAGGTAGGGATGGTGTATTTCTTTAGTTAGTGCACATCCTTTTTTATTTCAAAAGTCCTCTGAGTAGGTGGGGTTGGTGTATCCTCCCTTAAGCCTATCTTTGGCAATTGTTGTGGCATAAGTCCAACCATCAGGTGTGCATATAAGATGCTTGAGATGGTGGTGTCTTAGAAATAAGTTCCTTCCATCACCTTGTTTGTCATGTTTTAGATGTATAGTATATCTTTGGCATACTATACAACGCTCATGTATTCTGTGTGTCTTCCATGTGTTTTTTCCCAAGTATATTCCAAAGAGTGTGGTGAAATGCCCCTCCTATGCTTTAGAATTTGTATGGCATGCTTGTTCTCAAGTGTAGTCCAAAGAGCGTGGCGAAATGCCCCTCCTACATTCTGAGATTTGTATTGCATGTCTTCTACCCCATATGTAATCCAAAGAGCGTGGCGAAATGCCCCTCCTATATTTTGGGTTGTGTGTTGCATTTTTACTTTCCATGTATTTGCATTCATTTATATATGAAAATGATAAAGAAATAATCACTGCATTCACTATATTCATTGTGTTTTGCATGTCTTCAATACTGTCTTCTCCATGTCTTGCATGCATGTTACTGTCTTCTCTATTTTTATGTGCCTTATACTATCTTCATTGTGTTTGGCATGTTTGCAGTGTGTTTTATCTAATGTCTACCTGAAACTGGGGGCTAGAAATAGTTCCTCAATTTTTGTGTATGCATTAACTTCAAGTGCCTAGCGTGTTTGTTATGTTTTGACCATACTTAAATGCATGTATGGGTCATAAGATCATACATACATTAAAGTGGGGGCTAAATTTTATGTCATAAAATTTCCCCCTAGGACTTTTACCTCCTAAGTTTAGCTCCCGGGTCCCTTGTTTTTCATCTTGCATGTTCATTTTAACTCCCAAAACAAAATGGCCTAAAACCCATGTCGAATGGGGCTTGAGTGACATTTGTGCGCTTAACCCTACCCTAAAATAGGACCTAGGGGCTTGGGTGCTCGTGCCCTAGTCCTGCCCTATTTTAAGCAAGTCCCAATTTTAAATGTCAGTTATGTGACCGTTGAAAGGTTTTGTTGCCAACATCTTAAGTTTGAATTATGAAATTTGTAGTGGGAATGCATATATAAGCATGTTTAGGGTTTCATTTGTAAACTAGAAGATGATTATGAACTTTTGGCAAACTTATGATTTTAGAGAATTCAAGATATTTATTATTGCCAAGAAGATTATTGTTTTTGTGTTTATGATTGCGGATTTAGCTTCATCTTCTCATGTATTGAAGGATTTTCATCTACATGAGAGTTACACCTCCAAAGTGATATCTATTTTTGTTTTCAATCATTTATCAAATTGTTTTGCCTCTATCCTACAAGGATACACACTCTTTTATCTGACAACAGTGTTTGGAAGACTTTAATGTCCTTTCAGGGCTTGACTGAGGAAATCTCCTAAACACCACAACCCCCAACCATGCACTCCTTGTGATTGCAGGTGATAGGTGTCGTATCTAATGGAGTGGAGTTGCACGGAATAGTGACAAAGTGTCTAGATTCTAGATCTCTGACCTAAAGCACCACTTGGGCTTGGGTGCCTTACACCAAAACCCTCTGGATCTCTAACACATAAATCTCTGGCACAACGGAAACAAGTTACAGACATCTTCTGGGATTATCAATAGAAAACTACACCTTGGGCTTGGGCACCTGCTCTATAGTCCTTGACTTTTTCGCATCCAGAATCTTGAAACCTGGTATGTATCTACTCTAAATTTTACATCTCTATCTACGAGTATTTGTCATGATTTGTCTTTTTGCTTACAATTTTGCATAATTAGGGTTTTCTAGCATAATCATGATTTAATTAATCAATTAATCAGCAAATTCTAAATTTCCACATCGTTACAAGTGACTATCAACTTGTACGTGAATCCTCTTGCAAAAATTGTGATTCAACTCAGTTGAATGTCCTTGAATGTTTGTAGTGAAAGTAGGATCTAACTAATCAATCCCATCTTCCCTCTTTTCCTATAAAATAGGTTATAAGTTCAAATCTTTCAAAGTGTAATCTTTTTGTAAAGTAATAAATGAATCCATTGTAATTAAGTGTATTATTGATCTTGAAAATGACACTTATTCACAAAGATAATA
Organism: Cunninghamia lanceolata; assembly: GCA_027924645.1. Classification (NCBI taxonomy): domain Eukaryota; kingdom Viridiplantae; phylum Streptophyta; class Pinopsida; order Cupressales; family Cupressaceae; genus Cunninghamia; species Cunninghamia lanceolata. The sequence goes on from BSBN01000207.1 coordinate 4,900,901, forward strand.
TAATATAAAATATTTTGTGTGGGTCCCATTTGAAGGGACATCCATGGGAGTATCTATTTACATGATTTTGTGTTGAGCCTTTGAGTCATTATGCACATTTCTTTTATGAAGAATATAACAGGAAATGTAATTTCTAATCTACTAGTTCCCATCTTTGAAGGGAACAACTTTACATATTGGTGTACTAAGATGCAAACCCTACTCAAATCCAAAGATTTGTGGGAAATCGTGCAAGTAGGGTATGTAGAACTAGCAGATATAAATGTATTTAATGTATTAAGTGATCAACAAAAAAGGGAATACAAAGCAAATGTAAAGAAAGACAACAAAGCCTTATTTTTTATTCAAGGTGCAATTAATCAAGAAATTTTTCCTAGGATAAGTGGTGCTATTCATTCCAAGTAAGCATGGAAAATACTCAATAATGCTTATCGAGGTGCACAAACTGCAAAATTGTAGACAATGAATCTTTTTTTTTTTAAATATACAAAATGACTACTAGTGAAATTGTGAATAATTTTCTAACAAAGGTAGAAGGCCTAGTTAGTCAAATGAAAGTCTTAGGAGAAGATGTTGATGACAAGCATGTCATTGAGAAAATTTTAAAGAGCTTGATTCCTAAATTTGATGGTGTGGTTTCTACTATTGAGATTTCCAAAGATCTCACAACTATGGACATAGATGAATTAAGTGGAATATTGTTAACTATTGAAGAAAGGATGAAAAGTAATGAAGAAAGCTTAGAACACGCATTTTTTCTCTAAAGCAAGCACAAGAGGAAAAAGAAACACATTCTTTATAAATCAAAATAAAAATGAACCTAGTCATAAAATTGAATACAAAGGTGAATCCAACATTTCTAGAGGAAGAGGTAATAATTTCAGAGCAAGAAGTGGAGCTTCAAAGGAATAGGAAGAGGAAGAGGTAGAAATAATGGGGGAGAATAATAAAATGAATGCTCAATTATTTCATTGTAAGAAATTTGGATATTATGCATCAGAATGTTGGAGTAAGCAAGGTGAAATAGAAAAGAGAAATGCTCACAATACTATTGAAGATAAACAAAATTTATTTATTTATTTCTTCAATGCAAATGTCAATGAGAATAATGTATGGTACATATATTCTATATGTTGATCACATATGCCATGATCTAATGAGAATTTGTTTATCAATTTGAATGAAAAGTATCATAATACAGTGATATTTAGAGATAATCAATCTCATGAAATCAAAGGCATGGGTATTATTCTAGTTGCAACAAAATATGGTGAGGTAAAATATATCAATGAAATACTATTGGTTCTAGAACTCAAAAGGAATTTGTTATCTGTTGGACAAATGTTAGAGAAAAATTATGAAGTGACTTTTGATAAAGACGAGTTCATAATAAAAAAATTAAAAGGAATGCAGTTGCTGCAAGAGGAAAGATGATAGGTGATAGGATGTTTCCTCTCTATTTCACTCATGGAAACCAAGCATTAAGGTCTAGTGAAATAAATAAAAGTAGAATTTGGCACCAAAGATATGGCTACCTCAGTTTTAATGGTTTAATTTTACTCGAGAGATTAAAAATGGTTGAAGGTCTACCTTTTATTGATAATACAAAAGAAGTGTGTGAAGAATGTATTATTGGAAAATAACATAGAGCTAGCTTTCTAATTGGTAAATCTAGTAGAGCTAAGAAACATCTTGAGATAATCCATATGGATTTGTGTGGTCTTATGGAAACACATTGTTTGAATAAATCAAAGTATTTTCTAACCTTCATTGATGATTACTTAAGAAAAACTTGGGTATATTGTTTGGTTGCAAAATCAGAAGTGTTTGACAAATTTGTAGAATTCAAGAGATTGGTTAAAAAATAAAGTAGTAAGTACATCAAAATGATAAGGCCAGATAATGGAGGTGAGTAAAAATCAAATTAGTTTCTAGATTTATGTAGAAATCATGGAATCAAGATAGAGTTCACCACTTCCTATACTCCACAATAAAATGGAGTTGGTGAAAGGAAGAATAGGACCATTGTTGAAATGGCAAGGAGTATGATGAAAGAGAAGAATTTGAATAAGAGTTTTTGGGTAGAAGTAGTTTGTACAACATTATGTATTCTCAATAGGAGTCCTACAAAAGCAATTAAGGGAATGACTCCTAAACAAGCATGGTCTGGGATTAAGCCAAGTGTTGATCATTTTAGGGTATTTGGGTGTGTTGCTTATCCACACATACCAAAGGAAAAAAGTCTAAGATAGATGATAAAGTCCTAAAACTTTTATTTATTGGGTATGGATTAGAAAATAAATCATACTAGTTGTATGGCCTAATAGGAAAGAAGCTTGTTATAAGTAGAGATGTGGTATTTAATAAAGAAACATAATATACAAAAGAAATGATACAAAGGGAAAAGAGATAGTGATTGATGAAGTTGAAGAAAGAGAATAAGAAGAAGAAAATAAACTTGAATCCTTTAGTATAGGAACAAGAAAGTATAAAAAATATCAAAGAAGGATGGAAAAGAATCATCCATCAACTCTTATGTTAGATTCAAATTTTAAGAAAATGACAACAAGATTACAAGCAAAATTGAATTATGCATTGATGACTCAAATTATGGAAAATAATGAACCACAAACCTTTGAACAAGCTCAAGAAGAAGAAGAGTGGGTTGAAGCAATGAATAGTGAGATAGAAACAATTGAAAGGAATGACACATGGGATTTGGTTTAGTTACCTCCTAGTAGGGAAATTATTGGTACAAGGTGGGTGTACAAAACTAACTATAAATTTGAAGGAAGCATTGAAAAAACATAAGGATAGATTGGTATCTAAAGAGTGCACTCAATAGGAATGTATGTATTGAATTGAAACATTTACACTTGTGGCATGAATGGATGCTATTATATTAGTTTTGGATTTGGTAGCTCAACAAAGTTGGATAGTTTATGAAATGGATGCAAATGTTGGAAAAAAGGAGAGAGAACAAGGTAAAGTTGCATCTATGTAGCTTTAAATTGTTTTTAAATTTGAAATTAATAGCATGTGTAAATCTAAAAATTACTTTAAATTTATATGTTAGAGTATTTCTTTAATTTAATCAATGTAGTAGAATAAAATAGCTTGCAAGAAGAAGACGCGTATTTACGTAGAGAAATCCCTCAGGGAAAAGACTCCACACCAAAGGTGTTTATGTTTGTATTAAATCTCTTGTCAAAGATTATATTCAATACTAAAATCCTTTGATTCCTTGATGCACTTCAAAAACTTCTTCAATCTTCAAACTTGTAAAAACTTCAAAAAGATTCTTGCTTTTTTTCCCTCTAAGTCCAAAAAGCTTCTTGTTTTTTTCTTGTAATTCAAAAAAGCCTCTTGCTTTTTACTTCTAAGTCTTTTACAAAAAAAAATTTATTTTTTTTCTTCTAAGTCTTTTTCACAATTCAACTCTCTGGAAAATGTATGGGGCTCTTAATTAATTCAAAAACTTCTTTAATTCAAGAGATTCTTAATTTGAAATCTTGAAACTCAAATTACAATAAATTGTAATTGATAACATAGAAACCAATGTTCATTCAAAAACCAAGCACTCCAAATAGAGAAGACTGAAGTCAAACAAAGTCAAGCCTTCTGTTAACTGTCTGTCCTTGATGTGGGTGCCCAAGTTAGCCCAATTTAGCTTTGCCAGCATCAAATATATTTCCAAATAAAAGCAACAACCGAAAGTCCTCAAATTAGACATCCAAATTTGTACAATCTCTTTCTATTAACTCAAGTGATCAACACACATCAATTTCATGCAAACAACATGCAAGATTGATGTCCCCAAGGTTATTCTGAATTACCTTGTCCTGTACATGTAAGTAACATTCAAATATCGGATTCAACATGCAACTGATACCTATTATTTGAAACACTAAGGTGTACCATCCTACAAGTTTCTGGAGTTGGAGTGTTCTGCAAGTAATATCTTAAAACTGACATGCGACTGACATGCAACAACATGCAACTGATACCCATTACCTGAAACAGTGAGATGTACCATCCTACAAGTTTCTAGAGTTGGAGTGTTCTGTAAGAAATCTCTCAAAACTGACATGCAACAACATGCAAGATCATATAACTAACATGCAACAATATGCAAGGTCATACAAATCCATAGGAGTGACATGTAACAACATGCAAGCACATGCAAGTCCATAGGAGCAACACACAACAACATGCAAGCACATGCAAGTAACATGCAACAATATGAAACAACATGTAAGTACATGCAAATAACATGGAACAACATGCAACAACATGGAAGTACATGCAGGCAACATGCAACAACATTCAACAACATTCAACAACATGCAAGTACATGCAAGTGGCATGCAAAAATATACAAGTCCATGCATGTTTTTATGAACTCATGCAAGCAATATCCAATTCATGCATCTCTAACATTGTAGTTAGCTCCAACATTATATCCGTGTAAGGTGTCTCAACATTATCCATTAATGTACATAAAATGCAAAACTTCAAGTCTAAATATAAGTCCCCATCAAAAGGGGATGCCCAAGTTTAACTCCTAGTTACTAGGAGTTAGCAAACTCTCAAAATAGACTTGGGAGAAGTCAATAAAGTCTTCATGGCCCCCACTCCAAAAATGGATGCCCAAGTTTGACCTTATCAATTAGGAATTGATTGCAAAATTTAAAAAGATATAATTAATAAATAATTAATCTCTTAAAGTCCTTATGTGTTGGAGAACACATTCCAAGAACTTTGGAGACACATGAATTGGTGAGGATTGCAAGTTAATGGCAACTTATCCCAATACTCTCCCACTTTACATTATATATTGCGATAACTCTAAATAATATAATTAAACTTTAAATCATAGGGAAAAACATCTCTAGCCATCAATGTACCATTAATTTTTTGACATACTTTTGTGCTCCAACATGATACCTACAAAAGCAACCATGATAAGCATCATCTCAAACAAGAACTCCTCACATCATGTCACCCATGATAAACAAGAAACATGCCAAGGTGAAACATATCAACTGTCACTGAAACCTACACCAATCTCAACATGAACACAAACATAAAATCATATGATAACATAAGACTCTGAGTGTCTGCCACACTCATACCAAATGGAAAAGTAACCACAACAAGTTTCTATCTCATCCAAAATATCCATACCTCAAAACCAAGGTAAACAAACCATCATAGGTAGAACTCCATGCCATCAACATACCAACCTAAAAATGCAATCAAATCCTTGTAAAACAATCTTGCTAATCGTCCATCCTCCCATCTCAATGCAACATACCATTGATGTACAAATGACCAAATACAAGGTCAATAAACAAAATCTACAATAACACTAAACAGATCCATGGATATTGATAGTCCACATCTAATTCTCCAATGCAACCAATGGGTAAAGACATCCCACTAAACCTAAACAACTTGTAGATCCCAATAGTGAAACATGCAAATTCTTTTTCACATCAATAACCTACAAACTAAGACAACCAAAAAGATATCGTGACAATAAAGAGCATACACATCCAGGAACTCCCACTACATTGGTAATGTCAAATCTGAAAATAAGATTAAGGCATTAACAAATCCTCCTATAGCACTTTTCTTAGACAAAGTGGCTAACTCCTCTACCATATAGTGTCAAAACATATAATGATATGCATTAAACATCTGTCACTACCAATCTTTGAATAAATCTCCCAATTCCTCTTAACCAATGAAGAAAGAGATCAAGGAGCTACCAAATTATTGTTAACAACAATAACACTTGACTCCAATACAAACCTCAACTCCATAAACATGAGAACTTTTTAAGAAGAAGATAATATACCAGGAAAGAGAGAAACTAGAAAATCATACCATGTCTTTATACCACACTAACCTGTGCCAAACTGTGTAAAGTAAGATCTCTGTCAACACTCCCAAGATGAAAGGGTATCAACATCTAGCATCCAAATTATGATGAAAACATGGCACCAATAGTTGTTAACCTCTCACTGAAAGTAGACCAAGCTAGCCAAACATTCCCATAACAAAGGGAATAATCTCAAAAACCACAAACCATTTCTGTGGCTCTCCAAAACAAATCCTCAGAACTAGTTCCATAGCTCAAGATCAAATAATAATAAGAACAACATAAATCCATAACCCATGCATCTACTTCTCAACAATCCTTTTCAAGGCTAGTGTAAAAGAGAATACAAGATACATATAAAGAATGCATCTAATAATCAAGTGGGTAACACCTATTAGATCATTTACCTTCCGAGTAGACCAAGAGTGGGATACAAGATTGTCCTTGCATATAACACCAAGCAATAAAAAATTATGATAAAGACAACCTTCTCATAAGGTCTATAATGGACTCACATACATTTCCAAATGTAGGCTTCTCAGTCCTTTTGTTGACATCTCATAATGAGAAATCTTTCAAACACATATCTCTAAGTTTAAGGGATATCAAGCCTCACCCAAGTCTCTCTAGTATTCGTGAGTTTTCAGCAATCAATCCATGCCAATTTCAAATGCAATATGCACAATCATGAAGTTACAAGAAAAATATTAATACTTCAAAAGCAAAGAGAACTAATCAAACTATTGTCAAAATTCAAACTCTAGAATCATGAATATATTATGACATCATAATCTAACATTTTCTCAAAAGAAGATCATATGCTCCACTAAACATATTCTTCTCCTAATAGCACCTCTATCATGCCAAAAACTCTAACTCATGATCAAGAGTGCATCATTACACAATACTATACATCCTCTAAACCAAGGATCATATATAAAAAAATTGATAAGTTATAAACTCAACACCTCACCAAAAATTCCAAGAGTCCTCCATGGAAAACCAAGATGTCAACACCTCTTCAAAAACATGAAGATCTAACATCCTTTGTCAATAGAACCAAAAATGTCAATGAACCCTTACTACAAACTAAATGTATAATAAATCCAAGAGCTTCTTATGACACCAAGAACCATTGCAAAAGATCATCCATCTTCTAAAAAGATTATCATGGCTCACAACACTGCAACAATGACAGTTTAGAACCAATATCTTGAAACAAAGAAGATAGGATACATTATGAAACTACAAAAAGCTCCCATTAAATGTGATACCAAGTTATGCATGGTATCATGATCAACATCATTACCAAAACTCCACTGAAAATGAAAAAAAGCTTCTCTTGCAACATAACTTTACTTCTATAGATTCCAATGAATAACTAAATCAGGTACTACAAACTACCATTTTGTCTCAATACAAAAATACCAATGTAATCAAAGTGAACAAGAAGTGACCTACCAAATAGAACCCACATTAGTTTATTTACAAGATCTACACACATGCAACATCTCATAGGAGAAAAACATAATCAATGCTTCAACCTTTAATAACTAAAAAAATAGATTCAACCCCACATCAATATCATGTAGAAAAAATATAACCAGGTACATGGGTAAGTGCAAAAAGATGGGGGGCCAAAAAGTGGCTACATAGTTTTGAAAAAAAAAAAAAAACATAACGCGAGCACGTTATTACTTCCTATAAATTAAAAAAAAGCACTTCACTTCATTCCATTTCTTTTTCCTCCTATATACTCGCGGCCTGCAAACCCTAGGAAGCGTGCTCGCATTTTGGAGATCTCAATTTGACACAAAAATCTTTACAATTCATCGTCAAAATGCCTCCACGACATCGAGCATGACAAAGGAGTGAGTTTTATTTGTTTTTTTGTTTGAATTTGTTTCTAAATAGGTAGGTTTGAATTGATTTTTGATGTAAATTTTTTTAATTGTCAAGAAATGTTAATGCACCTCCTCCTCGTCCTCCTCCTCCACAAAATCCTACAGAACAACAAGCTCCTCCATCCATTCCTTGACATGCCCCTGGAACACAAGAAAATATAATGGGGCAAATTGAAAACAACAAAAAAGAAATTGAAGATATAATTGCAAGGTTGAAAGATCCTTCCACTTCAACCTTGCATAGGTCCACGCTTGCTGAATCTCTTGAATCTATGTTATCAAATGTAGATTCAATTAGCAAGCAAATAACTAGTTGGACGGATAAGAGGAGAGAGTTTAGAGATTATTATGTAGACAAGCTGTCATACCAAGATGTGAAAAAATTACAGATCACAAAATTAGACTTGTGTTCGATTTTCACAAACCCACAAACAAATCAACCTCCACCCATTACATGCAAGAGGTTCCCTATCCATTGGTGCAACAACCAAGCGATAAGGGACAATTTTGGGCAGAGGTGGTGGATGGTTTTTGACCATCCTCCATGCAATAATAATGAGGTCCCGCAATACGTTTTGAGGAAACTCTATTGCGAGTTTGTCCTCAATAAAGTGCCAAACTATTCTGATATGCGGGACTTCCAGGGTAGAGGTGGGGGGTCAGCACAAAATAGACCAAGAGCACGTCTTGACCCACAGCGGGTAGTGAGACGAGTAATCAGTAGAGCAGCCCATGAGCATGTTTCTATCCCTTCCATTGTGAAGGAGAGTGTTGAGGTCGATACACTTCAATCCATTAGTGCCTTGACCCAGAGCATCATAGAGCATGCCGGTCCTGCAGCATAGAGTGGGTTGGGAGATAGTACGAGGAGTAGGGTCCCACCCCATGCTTGTCAAGCTTGCGGGTCAGCCTGTGGTTATGACCCCATGGATAGTCAGGATGCAGGTGTACAGGCTACATCTGCAGCTGAGCAGATGGTGATGACAGATACCCTCCTGAGTGAGACTTTTGGCCTTGATACTTAGGTAAATATTAGCAAGCTTATTGTATTTAATTTATTAAATTTTATTTTTGAAATGCAAGATTAACTAATTTAAATTGATGATTTTAATGAAATTTCAAGGTCATAGCGTCGATACAGTTTTCAGTGGTTCTCCACCTGCATTTTACACTAGATCATCTACTGTTGGGGTATGTAACTAGTAAACAATTATAAATATTACATGTGAATAGCATCGTTATATGAATGGTATTCTAATATTTGATTTTGGATGTTGAATAGGTTAATACTGTAGATTTCACGACAACACCTGCCAATGGTCGTGGACTTCAAAGCTTTACGAAGGTAATAAAATAAATAGTTTAATGAATGAATTGTACTTACTAGATTTTTGTATGTGACTTGTGTGCTTTATTGTGTGTACTTCCATGTTTAGATGAACGTGTGTGTATGTTAGGAGCCATGATTTTCATCACTATTATAGTTTTCGTAATTGAATAATGTTGTTTTATTTCCAGATGATGCACGCTACGGAGACACCTCCCCATGTTCATAGGGCAATGGAGTGGGGTGTGGCCTCTGCGATTCATAGCTCCATGGCATTGACAGAGGTATGAGGCAGATTAGTAAATTTCAATTTACATTCATTGTTATAGTTGTCTATTTTTGAAAAATCAAAAGATTATTGATTTGAAGTTTAATTTCTATCTGGATGGCTTCTATAGGACATGACATCACCACGGCCTATTCTTGCTACTGAGGCAAGTGAGGAGACATATTATATGTTAGCGGTAAGTGATTATTTTGTTAAATGTTTCATTTTTTATAACATGTAATTTATATATATTAATGTCTATACTTTTTATTGTAACAGGAAAAGATGCAGGAAGAACTAAATAGGAGGAGCAGCCCTTGGGTTCGTAGTAGACCACCCACATGCACATTTCCATCCCCTAGAAGATCAAAGGCTGCACATGATCTATTCTCTTCACCAGCCAGGGGGGAATGTCTTTTTATTGTGTTCCTTTGTTGTATTCCTATATGGCATTTGTGGACATATATTTTGTATTGTATATAGTTGACATTGTATGCCTATATGGCATTCTTGTAAGCCTATATGGCTATTTTGTATATATGTTATACTTATATCAGCAGATATTGATGTATGCCTATATGGATATTTGGTTAATACAAATCTATTTTATTGATGGCATCCATACTTGCATTATAAATCCACGTTTGAATGGATATTTGTAGATGGCTACTTCAAATATTTAAAGTCCAATTGTATTACATAGGATGTTTGTTGATCCAATAAGCTAGCTATTGTTATTCAAATATCACCTAAACCTCAATTTGGAACTAAAAGATAAAAGTTGTATTTAAAAAAAAAAAATGAATAATCATGTTGAATAGAAAATATTAATATTCTTTATGAGTAGCATAGAATGTCAGTTATATGCAATACAAAAAAATGAATCATCATGTTATTCTTTATGTTTGAGATCTTGAAAATGACTAAGTCTAGTAGCCTGATATCCTGAAACACTAGGATGAATATCCAAGTCATTAGGATGATTGTGCCTTGAGAAAAAGTCATTAAGATGAGCACCTAAAGGAGACTTTCTTAAACATTCAAACATTGAGCAACAAGCATGAAGGGTTAAGGCGCAATTTGCAACTCATAAAGCCTCAAAAGGGTGCCCAACTTAGAGAGAGCATTTATTTAAGACAAGGCGCCCATTGACACCTGTTCCACCATAAAAGTGTGCCTAAGGTGGAAGGAGAACAAGCCTCTAGTAAGTGAAGTGCACCTATTGTCTAAACCACTTCATTATGGCACCCTAGCATGAGGAGGAGTATATAAGTCAATAGGAAATGGTGCCTATAATGCAAATGAAGGACTAAGTGGCATTTTCAATAAGCATCAATACACCTTGAGCTTTCAATAAATACATCAAATTGAGCCCCATAAGCCTAGGCGCCCTTTGCCTTCAAAAGAACCTTGTATTGACGTTAAGAGTTGGTCATATTGGCATATCGGCAGACCTTGGTTAGGCTTTGCCGATAGTGGTCTGTCTTGCCGATGAGTGTGGTTGGAAGTCGAAGACATCGGTGTATCGAAAGATAATCCCATCGGCGCATCAGAAGAGTAGTTGAGAGATTCACCGATGAAGGGGGTCATACTGACAGTCAAAATCCATCGGTGTATCGGCCCAACGAGATTAGAGTTCACCGATGTTTGGAGTCTCACCAACAGGTGTGGTTCGAAGGTTGTCATTGGTGAGATCAGTGTGTCGGCAGAAGAGTTTTGTTGTCCTGGATTCATGTGTAGTCCTTGTTCCTTATAGTCTATTGTCTACCTGACTGTTTGTTGTAACTTATTGAACCACTATGATTTTGAATATTTAGATTTAGAGGGCATTAGACACCAAAACTTCTTGACCTTTAACAACCCAACCTAGAATCAATAGGTTTTTGTCCATCCCAACTATTCTAGTCAAGACAAAGCATGTTGATTCTCATTCAATCTAAAGTTCATTAACAGGATTATCTTATCATAATATTTAGGGAAATGACCACCTAGATGGACAATGATGTGAGCTATCTATAAAGAAACTTGCAAGAAGTATAGGAGGCATGAGAATCCCTCCATGTTGTTTATCAAGTTGAATGATCTATGACACATCATGTATCATTAGAAAATATTCTCGAAGAGAAAGCAAGTGAAAATACTCAAAACAACCCATAACAAGGTGGAGAAGTTTAAAGGATGGAGGTTGCAACACTTTCCAACCTCATAGCCACACTAGTCTAATGGATCAGGATAAGACTATCAAGCATCCACATAATAGTAGATAATCAGACTTAGAGGTTAAATTTACCCAACTTTTATTAGCGTGGTTTCCCCCCAAATATTTTCCTACTGGTTTTGGCACCTTGAAGTCTAAGTGCATGAAAATCATTCTGAGTTGGCAACCTAATCCAATGACTTGACACGGATCCCAAAACCACCTATTGGACCAATAGGATCCTAGGCTCTCATTTCATGCATTATGATTTGTAGGCGCCAATTTGATGCTCCATCACAAGGAAAGTGCGCCCACACTTGCAAGTGTTTTTCTTCAGGATCTAGGCGCCAGTTGAAGGTTGTAGTTGCCAAGAAGAGCGCCTAGCAAGAGGAAGTCTTTTCGAGTCTCTAAAACACATCAAACACTTGACTAACAACAAGATAACTTTTTCCCAAGTTAGGCACTTCAAGAGGGAAGTTAGAACATGAATAAGCTCCAACTTGTCTAAGCACAAACTCAAGCTTGTTGAGGATACACATGGCGCCCAACATTCCTTGGTGATTTCATGAACTTCAAATGCTCAGAACTGTTCAAGGAATGCCCAATGTCCCTTCTTGATGATAGGCACCAAAGTGAGGGTGGAATTGCACCTTGATGGCATTAGGCGCTATCTAGAGTATGCTACTCCATGGAAATGCACCTTCTTGCTTAGAGTAATTCAGACACTCCAAGGTCTTCAGTGACCAATTCCCCAACTTATGAAATGTCCTCCTTCATTTTAAAACACATTGTAATGCTCCAGAGAGATGACTATACCTCCAAAGTGTGCCTTCTCTTTCAGAATGCAAAACAAGGTCCAAATGTGCTAATAAACTGAAGCGCTTCTTTGGAAAAGTCCCGGAGGTTAAGATGTGCCTTGTCTTAATGAGGTGCAACTCTTGGGTAAGAAAGCTTGTAAAGTGCGCCTAACTTAGTGAAGAGGTTGATAACTATTGTAAGTATGGGCCTAACCAGTGTTGTCATTGATGTCAACATACTCAGGTTGCATTAATGAGAAGGATTGGATGAGCTATGTGCTGAGGATATTGAGAAAATTAGTCTCAATCAGGAACAGTGAAGAACAGTGATGACAAGAAGGTAAAAGTCCCAAATAGGTTGAGGATCAAAGTATACGGTTTAAAGGGTTTGTAGATATAAGTCTTAAGATGCTCCAATTAAGTTTTTAGAGGTCCACATGAAGATCTAAAGAAGTTATGGTCACTCCAGTAGAACCGGTTCCGGCAGGTGTTGAGAGGTGACAGAGTGACACAGATAGGTCTGATGAGATCTAGAAATGCGTTCTCCCATTCTACAGATTTGAGGAGGTGTTGAGGATGTCCTTGTGAAGTATCAAATAGATTGGTTCATGGTTTGAAGGTCCGGAAGAACCTATTCCTTTGTGACAATGATGACAGACTGTGTTCTTGAGGTTTCGGATGAAGGAGAGAAGAATTCCAGAAAGTAGATGAAGTACAGATGTTCTTGGTGACTCAGGAAAGGTACTGGTGATCTTTGGATCGTGTCTAGCTCATGTTGGTAGTCTACACTAAAGTTAGAGTTTGGTTTTGATGGATAACCACCGGATGTTGGTGTTCTTCCTGAGACTAGTCGATCGGATGTATTACACGTCTTCCAGATGATCTATAAGTGTTTGCCGACTTAGATGAGTGTTCCTAAGTCAATGCCTTGTATAAATAAAGGATTGTGAAGTCATTCCAAAGTGTGTCTTGTGGAGATGAGAGTGTGGTAGCGAAGAAGGGAGTGAAAGGCAGAGCAAAAGTTTTAGGCTTAAATGGAACTGATTCAAGCATGGTGAAGATGCTATTCTCTAGTTCATGTATGTGATACTTACTTTTTTGTAGACAGTGTGTCTCTTGTAGGCAGTGAGCCTCTTGTGAGCAGTGTGCTTAGGCAGTGAGCCCTAATTGGCATGTGCCATCTTGTTCTTTCTATTCTTCTAACAGAGAATACATTCTTGGGTTAATCACCCTGTGGTTTTTCCCTTAACCAGATTTTTCACGTCAAAATCTTGGTTTCTTATGTGTTGATGAGTTTTTGCTTTTGATTTAAATGCATTATGTTTCATGTTTAATATACTGCTAATCACCAAGAAGTTTTAAGTGTACAAATTGGAGAAAGTTTTGCACAACTGATTCACCCCCCCTCTCAGTTGTGTGCCCTAAGTCTAACAATTGGTATCAAAGCCAAGTTCCTCTAAAAAGAGCTTAACCGCTTGAGGAGATCCAGGATGTCATCTTACAAAAAGGATAGTCTGAAGTTTGATGGAAACAACTTTGCTCTTTGGAAAGGTCGCATGAAATGTCACTTGTAGTGTATGGGAATGGCTTATTGGTCCATGGTTACAAAAGCATATGTTCCTCCACAAGGTGGTCTGACAACTCTAAATGAACTCACAGATGCTGAAAACAATCTACGGACCAAAGAGGCTCTTCTAAGCGCATTATCTAACTCAGAGCTCTCAAATGTTATTGACCTACCAACTGCCTTTGAGATTTGGAGTAAACTGGAACTTTTGCATGAAGGAGACCAGTATGTTAAATGTGCAAGGTTACAGAGTCTAAAAGGGAAATTTGAAAAACTAAAAATGAGAGATGATGAAAATATTACTACCTTTATGCCAAGAGTGAATGAGCTGGTTTGTGGAATTAGAAATGCAGGTGGAATCCTAAGTGAAGAAGAGATCGTTGGCAAAGTTCTCAGATCCCTTCCTGCCTCTTATAAAATCAAGGCTTTTGCAATCGAAGAATTCAGAGCTCACACAACAGTCACAAGAGATCAATTGGTTGGTAAGTTGGCTGCTTTTGAAATGGTCGAGTTTGGAGATGATCCCCCAAAAACTGAATCTGCATTCAAAGCCAATGTCTCTGTAAAAGGTAAACAAAGGTTTGATCCGGGAGAAAATTCATCAAGGAAACTGCCATGGTATGAAAAAGCAAGAAAAGAACTGGAAGAAGAAGAAGTAGAAACTGCTCAACTTGAAGCCCTTATTGCAAAGAGACTGCCAAGAGGATCCGGTAAGTATGAAGGAAAATTGCCCTTTAAATGCTTTAACTGCAATAAGATTGGTCATTTTGCCTCAAAGTGTCTGGATAGATTTTCAAGGCCAAATCCCAATAGATCAAGGTTCCAAAAGAATTGCTACTATGTTCATAAAGAAGATGACAATGAAGGAGTAACAGATGATGAGTCGGAGACAGGAAACAAATCCGGAAATGAATGGGTGTTTATTGCCATCAAGGAAGAAGAACCTATATTTTCTGAATCTGTCAATCTCAAAATTGTAGAAAGAGCTCTGGCTGCCCAAGTTGAAGAAAAGAATGATTGGGTCATTGACAGTGGATGCTCTCACCATATGATAGGTGACAAAAATAAGTTTGTAGACTTGGAAAGGTATGAAGGAGGAATGGTAAAGTCTGGTGATAATTCTGCTAGCAGAATCAAAGGTAGAGGAACTATTTCTTTTGATGGTAGAAACAAAATAGGTAATGTACTGTATGTTGAGGGATTGAAGCACAATCTTCTTAGTGTTGGATAGTTGGTGGACAAAGGCTATGATCTCCGCTTCAAGGATGGAAAATGCAAGATCTTTGAAAGCTCCGGAACAGAGATTGCATCTGGTACTCAAACTAAAGGTAATATCTTCCACTTGGTTGGTACTGATAAAAGTTGCTTATTTGTTCAAGTTGATCAGAGCTAGTTATGGCATAGGAGGATGTGTCATGTAAATTTTGATAATATCATCAAGATAAACAATACTCAGGCTGTAAGAGATCTTCCTAAATTAGTAAAACCTACCAACAGCTTATGTAAAGAATGTCAGTTGGGTAAGCTAAACAGAGTCTCGTTCAAAAGTAAGGAACTTTCCTCTACCAGATTATTGGACTTAGTTCATACTGATCTTTGTGGTTTGGCAAGAATCAGGAATCTACAAGATGATAGATACTTTATGTTACAAATAGATGACTTTTCCCGAATGATGTGGGTAACTTTTCTGAAAGAGAAATTAGAAGCTTTTGAGAAATTCAAAATATTCAAGGCTATGGTAGAGAATGAAACCGGATTAAAGTTGAAATGTCTGAGGTCTGATAGAGTTGGAGAATTCACATCTGGTGAGTTCATAGAGTTCTATGAGAAACATGGAGTAAAGAGACAGTTGTCTGCTCCTAGGACTCCACAGCAAAATGGAGTAGTGGAAAGAAAGAACCGGACCATATAGGATGCTTCTAGGACCATGATGATGGATGCAAATGTTCCTCATATCTATTGGAGAGAAGCTGTCAGCACTGCAATCTATACTCTCAATCGAGTTCAAATTAGAAGCAATACCGGTAAGACCCCTTATGAACTTTGGTTTGGCATTACTCCTATTGTAAGATATTTCAAAGTCTTTGGTAGCAAATGTTATATCAAAAGAGATGAAGATCTAGGCAAGTTTGATGCTAGAAGTGATGAAGGAATATTCTTGGGTTACTCTACTCAAAGCAAAGCATACCGGTGTTATAACAAGAGACTAAGGAAGATAATAGAAAGTACAAATGTGAAGGTTGATGAGGGAATAGAGAAACCCTCAAGGTTTTATGAGTATGATGAAGATGATCAGAATGGTGTTCTAGTTCAAGGAGTTCAATCCTCTTCTGAAAGTCAGATTCAAACTGATTTGGTAAATCAGGAAGAAGAGATAGGTCTGAATGAGCCTGAACAAGAAGCAAAAGTGCAAGAAACTCCCAAAGTTCCAAGGTATGTAAGACTGAACCATTCTGAAGATTAGATCATTGGTGACAAAAGAAAAGGTGTGCAAACTAGAAGGAGAATTGCTCAAAATTTAGATGAATATTGTCTGATTTCAAAAATTGAACCTAAGACAATAAATAAAGCCTGCAATGATGAAAACTGGACCAAAGCAATGGAGGAAGAGTTGATGCAAATTGAGAAAAATCACACTTGGGATCTTGTTCTCAGACCTAGAAACAAGAATGTGCTTGGAACCAAATGGGTATTCCAGAACAAACTAAATGAAGTTGGTGAAGTAATCAGAAATAAAGCCAGATTGGTCTGCAAGGGCTACTCTCAAATAGAAGGAATTGATTTGAAGAAACTTTTGCTCCGGTGGCAAGAATTGAAGCAATCAGATTATTTCTTGCATTTGCTGCATTCAAGGATTTCAAAGTATATCAAATGGATGTCAAGTCTGCCTTTCTAAACGGTGACTTGGAAGAAGAAGTGTATATAGAGCAACCAGATGGATTTCAGTTGTTTGATCATGGTGATATGGTCTGCAAATTGAAAAAGGCACTTTATGGATTAAAGCAAGCCCCAAGAGCTTGGTATGAAAGACTGGATAAGCATCTCTTGAAGATTGGTTTCAACAAAGGTACTGCTGACAGTAACTTATATTTCAAAATTGATCATGAAAACATCTTGATTGTCGAAGTGTTTGTTGATGACATCATTTTTGGAGGAAGAGATAGTATGTGTAAAACTTTTGCAAATCAAATAAAAAGTGAGTTTGAGATGTCCATGCCTGGTGAAATGAATTTCTTCTTGGGTCTGTAAATTAGTCAAACAAAGAAAGGCATCTTCATTTCTCAGACCAAATATGTGAAAGAATTGTTGAGGAAATTTGGGATGGAAGATTCAAAGCCAATGAATACTCCCATGGCAACTGGATGTAAGTTGAGCAAATATGATAACTCTCCTAAGGTAGACCAGACAAAGTACAGATCAATGATTGGAGGATTGTTGTATCTCACTCAAACTAGACCAGATATAATGTAGGTTGTTGGTCTTGTTGCTAGATTCTAGGCTGATCCCAGAGAATCTCATGTCATGGCAATCAAGAGGATTTTTAGATATCTAAAAGGGACTATTGAGTATGGTTTGTGGTATCCTAGAGATCATGATTTCTCTCTTCATGCATATACAGATGCTGATTGGGTAGGAGATGTGGATGACCGGAAGAGTACCAGTGGTGGAGTATTCTTTCTGGGGAAGAGATTGGTTTCTTGGCTAAGCAAGAAATAAGAGGCAATATCTCTGTCTACAACTGAAGCAGAATACATTGCAGCAGCAGGTAGTTGCACTCAAGTTTTGTGGATGAAGCAGATGCTAAGAGATATCAAAGTAGAGTATGAGGAGCCTATCACAATCAAAGTAGAATATATTTTTTATGATGAATCAAGTTTTGAATATGATATATTGATGATGAATGCATATTTATTGCCATAAGAGATGAAACTAGTTCTGCTAACTCTGGAAGATGTGTGAAGGAAAGGAGTCCAGAAGCATTTGCTAATCTTAAATGCACTATAATATCTTCTTTTCATGCTAAGAGTGAAAATGATGACTAGGTCATTGATAGTGGATGCTCAAATCATATGATAGGTGATAAGAGTAAGTTTAATAAACTTGAAAAATTTGATGGTGTATTAGTTTAGTTTGGTGGTGATGAACCTACTAAGATTTATGGAAAAGGTTCAATCAGTTTTGATGGAAAGCATAACACTGACAATGTTTTTTATGTCAAAAGTTTAAAACATAATCTCTTGAGTTTTGGACAGATGTGTATCAAAGGATACAATCTTATGTTTCAAAATGATGGGTGTGAGATTAGAAAAGGCTCTAGAACAGTAATTGCTACTAGAAAGAAGACATGTGGAAATGTTTATCATCTCAAAGGTGGTGTTAGTTATTGTCTTACATATTAGATTGGTGAGAGTTGGTTATGGCATAGGAGATTGTGTCACATCAATTTTGATAGCCTGGTAAGGATAAGTTCATTTCAAGTTGTGAGAGATCTACCAAAGTTAACAAATCCTATTACTATTGTTTGTAAGGAATGTTAGTTTGGAAAGCAAACTAGAAGAAGCTTCAAAAGAAAGGATCAATCATCTACCAGATTGTTGGAGTTGGTGCATACAAACTTGTGTGGTCCTACCAGAGTAGAGAGTTTTCAAGGTGACATGTATTTCATGTTATTTATTGATGATTGCTCTAAAATGACTTGGGTTACTTTTCTTAAGGAAAAAATAGAAGTCCCATTTAACTTTAAATCTTTTAAAGCAATGATTGAAAATGAATTGGAAATGAAAATCAAATGTTTGAGGTCTAACATAGGTGGAGATTTTTACTTCTAATGAGTTTAACATGTTTTCTAAGAATCATGGGATATAGAGGCATCTATCTACTGCCAAAACTCCTTGGCAAAATGAAGTGGTTGAAAGGAAGAACAAGAATGTTCAAGAAGTTGCAAGAACAATGATAAAGTAAGCAAAACTACCAGAAGTAATTCATACTACTGTCTACATACATAACAGAGTACAAGTGAAAGCAAATCTTACCGGTGCTATGGTATGGAAGGATTCTAATTTTTAAATATTTCAAAGTTTTTGGAAGCAAATGTTATATCAAAAGAGATGAAGAACTAGGAAAGTTTGATGTAAGAAGTGATGAAGGTATTTTCCTTGGATACCCTAACAAAATCAAAGCTTACCGGTGCTATAATAAGAGGCTAAGAAAGATTATTGAAAGTGCTAATGTTAAATTTGATGAAGATATATAAAAGTTTTTAGAGATTAATGGATATGAGTCAAATGAGTCTTCTTGCGAAGAAGAAGAAAATACCAAGAGAAGGAAGTGCATGTTGAATCTCAAGAAACTCTAGAAATAGAAGTACAAGTTGAACAACAAGAACCTCCAAAAAAAGCTCCTAAAAGTCCCAAATATGTGTAAAGGCATCACACTGAAGACTAGATCATTGGTGACAAGAGTAAAGGTGTACTAAAAAGAAGTAGATTTGTTGAAGATCAGGTAAATTTATGCTTACTTTCCAAAGTTGAACCTAAAATAGTAGTTAAAGGATGCAAGAATGAGTATTGGATCAAAGCTATGGAAAAAGAACTACTGTAGATTGAGAAGAATCAAACTTGGGAACTTGTCCTAAGACCAGAGAATAAGAATGTGATTGGAACTAAGTGGGTATATAGGAACAAGTTGAATGAGAATGGAGAAGTGGTAAGGAATAAGGCAAGACTTGTGTGTAAGGGGTACTCACAAGTGGAAGGAATAGACTATGAGGAAACCTTTGCTATGATAGCAAGAATAGAGGCTATTAGACTATTCTGGGTTTTACAGCACATAAGGATTTCAAGGTATATCAAATGGATGTGAAGTCTACTTTTCTGAATGGTGAGTTGGAAGAAGAAGGCTGCATAGAGCGACCAGATGGATTTCAATTAGTAGACAAACTAGATATGGTATACAGATTGAAGAAGGTATTATATGGACTAAAGCAAGCTCCTAGAGCTTGGAATGCAAGGTTAGACATGTATTTATTGTAGCAAGGATTCAGTAAAGGGTCTGCAGACAGTAATTTGTACATCAAGGTAAGCAAAGATCAAATCCTAATTGTTGAGGTCTATGTGGATAACATAATCTTTGGTGGAAATGAAAGTATGTGTAAAGACTTTGCAAATAAAATGCAAAAAGAATTTGAGATGTCAATGTGTGGAGAGATGAACTTATTCCTTGGGCTACAAAGCAATCAGACAGATAAGGGCATTTTCATTTCACAATCAAAGTATGTCAAGGAACTATTGAAGAATTTTGGAATGGAATATTCTAAACTAGTTTGTACCCCCATGACAACTAGTTGCAAGCTGAGCAAGAATGATGAATCCCCTAAGGCTAATTAGAGAAAATAGAGATCAATGATTGGAGGACTACTATACCTAACTACTACCAGACTAGATATCATGCATGCGGTCTATCTTGTGGCAAGATTTCAAGCAAATCCTAGAGAGTCACATGCCATGACAATGATGTGGATATTCAAGTATTTGAAGGGCACTTTGGATCATGGTTTGTGGTATCCCAAGAATAATGACTTTAATCTAAGTTTCTACACAAATGCAGATTGGGCCAGATGTGTAGATGACAGAAAAAGTACAAATGGTTGTGCATTTTTTCTTGGAGATAGAGTTGTATCTTGGCTAAGCAAGAAGCAGGATTTAGTATCTTTATCTACTACAGAAGCATAGTACATTGTAGCAGCATCTTGTTGTACACAGGTGTTATGGATGAGACAAACCTTAAAGGATATCAAAGTTTGGTATGATGATCCAATTCCTATCTTCTGTGATAATTCTAGTGCCATTAACATTTCAAATAATTTGGTGATGCATTCAAAGACAAAGCATATTTCAATTAGGTATCACTTTCTGAGAGAGAAGGTTGCAAAGAATGAATTGAAGCTTGAGTATGTACCTACAAATGATCAAGTTGCTAACATATTCACCAAGGCTCATCCTAAGGATACATTTGAGTATCTCTGGGAGAAGTTAGGGGTTATTTCCCCTTCTTCTTTGAACTAGATGCATAATGAGATTCATCAGTCTAGTGTGATTCAAGAATTATTTTTTCTAGGATAATGATAGAGGCTACCACTCAAGGGGAGCTGGTAGTGGTGTTAATAATTATTGTAGATAGGGGGAGAATATAGAGTAGTTGAGGATGGTGCAAGTATGTGTAGTATCACAATCAGGGGGAGAGAGCTATAAAAAAGTACGTCACTCTATGCCATTAATGTCAAAGAGGGAGAGATTTCATGTGAAAAATAAAGGTAGAAGAAAAGGGGAGAGTAAGGTTAGTGGAAAGTTGTGTCATGATGGTTTTTCACATCATATGTTGCCATCAATGACAAAGGCCTGGAGATTGTTGCAAGTTGTACTAATTGATGTTGTCATTGATGTCAACATGTTTGTGTTGGCATTGGTGTCAACTGTGTCTTATAATGAAGTTAGTGTTGTTTAGTGTTGTTTGATTCAGTTGTTTTGCTAAAAGGTAGTTTGGATGCTTTGTATAGATGCTAAAAGAGTTGAGAATATTCCTATGTAGTTGGATTTCCAAGTGCTTTTGAGAAAATTTGAATAAGACTATAAATAGTGTGTTGAAGGAGTTTTTGGCTTACAGTATACTACTCAAGTTTTTTCTCTGCATTTCTTCTATGTTGGAAATCTAAGTGTGTGGTTTGGATATGTTCACCAGTTTGAGAATAGGATTTGATAGTGTTTCTGATTTGTGCAAAGGTGTCTGGGAGAAAGTATCTTGCTTCGTATTTCTTTACAGAGTGGTTTCATGTCTTACAGTTCTTGATTTAATCCTATAAGGTCCTTATCTACCTTCTATCCAAAAGGTTTGTGGTATGATGCTCTGGAAAGTAATTTATTGTGTAGCAAAGTTTGATAGTGTTGGTTGTGAGCAGACAGTGAACCTTCTTCAATTGAAATTTGTTGTGGATGAATTTGTCGATTTCTGGGTGACCTCTTGAATTAGTTATGGATGTTTCCAAAATATGTTAGAGCTATGGACATGGTTTGCAAGTTATGGTTGTGATCATGGAAGCGTGTGATGAAGAATCCCCTATGTTTACACTGTTTGGCCAACCTAGAAGTTTGCATTGATTGAGGAGTTGATTTGATGATTATGTGAGTGTTGTGTAGCATTCTTGGATAGATTTGAGTTCAAGATAAGGCATAGATTGGTTTTCCTTCATTCCCTTGTGTTGTGGAATGTTTAGGTCCAAACCTAATTCAAATTTTGTGTGTTTGTCAACCTTGGAGATTGTTTAAAGGATTGAAGATTGTGTTGCTGACCTTGAAGATTGTTTCAAGGTTGATGATGATATAAATAAGTGTTAAGAGTTTGTGTGTGTGTGTGCGGATGGTAGAGATGAAGTTTATGATGTGAAGGTGTTAAAAATGACAGTAAGAGCTTTCATGAGTTAGACGATTGGATGTAGTGAGCAAAAGGTGTTTACTATCTTTTAGTATAGATGCAAAAGTTATGGTTGTTGAGCTTCATTGGAACTGAACCCATGCATGTGTTAGATACAATTTTATCGGTGAACCTCTTCTTCTTCTTTCTTTTTCAGTGGGTAGTGAATCCACTTGGACAATGAGTCCCCTGCAGTGAGCATTCTTTATACGGTAGTGAGCCTCTTGTAATTTGGTGTTGCTAATACTTTATACTATGAACTAATCCTCACCGTGGTTTTTCCCTTTTAGGGTTTTCCATGTAAAAATCTATTGTTCTCTTGTGCACTGTGTTGATATGTTTAAATTTCTATTATTTGATTTTCATGTTTAATCTTCATAATCGATTAAGAGTTTAAGTAAACAAATGTCAATGTGATTATGTTTGTGAGTGTTTGAAATTTTTGATACCACTGATTCACCCCCCTCTCAATTGTCTTGTGCCTTCAACAAGCTCACCCATTGCTTTAATTCTTTTATAGATTATTACTATAGATTTAGTAGGATGACTATTGTCTTTCTTGTAGAAACATGATAAATTATACATATTTATGCTTATGAAAATCCCATATGATCTCCTTGATAAGATCATCAAATCATTTTTTATAGTATTCTCATAACATATTATATGTTGACTTACTTATTAAATAAATTATGGGATTTTATTATTTCTACATGAAAAATAAGATATATTACTTATTGTGTTACTGACTATGTTGGTGATCATATTGATAGGACATATACCTCAAACTATGTCTTCAAAATATGATGTAGCTACTATCACATGGATAGAGTAATATTTAAATAGCTATCTTCTATATCACTTTAATCAAAAGTTGACTATAAAGTAGCTACAAAAAAATCAATGTGACTTAGGACGATTATTGGAAGAGTTTTTTTTCATCTATATACTATTACAAGTCCCACTTTATTATATAATAACCAAAGCTATTTACTCTGCCAAGGACTTCTATTTCCATAAATAAAACACATTCGAAGTTCATGGGCACTTCTTTCAAGATAAATTTTTGTCATCCTAATATTATTCTCCAATTCTACTAGAGTGATTATCAGATGGCAGATATACTATGATAAAGAAAGAATTGGGCTAGGTTCCGAGTAATCATAAATGCAATATAGAATCAAACCTCTGTGTAGTATCAAATTCTCCAAATTCAAATCAATACTTGGCAGTAAAGAGTTTAAATTGAGGGGGAGTGTGCATGACAATGAAAGATCTAGATGTAAGACCTAAGGCATAAAATATGACCTATAGGCATTATGACACCTCGAGATGTAAGACCTAAAAAGCACAAAATTTTACCTTTTAGGCATTATATATGGCTAAATCCTTAGATGTAAGACTTAATAGGCATAACATAAGACCTCTAGGTATTATATGTAAGCGCTATGGGTATATTGAAAATTATTCTTTGTAAATCTTCCACTTGTAAAAGCATTATATTATATAAGACCTATGGGTACTATGTAATGAACCTAAGGAAGGCTAGATTGAGGAGTTCCAGGCTTCAATAAAAATATTATATGACCTCATTTAAGCATCATTTTTTAAAACACTGGGATTATAAATTGTGACAAGATGACTTTTATGTAGTTTAGAATACATGCTATTCATCTTGACATATATTTGTGTCCATATTTATCACTATCAAAGAAGACCTATATATTACTGGGGTACTTCATTTTTTTCTTTTATAGGAACTAACAGGTGATGCCTCCTATTAACATTAAGGGAGGTGTTAGAACATAATGTTATTAGGGGTCATACATTTATAACATTTATATAAATTATTGTAATATAATGTTATAAAACCTTATGTTTATTATATATACCATTTAATAATTAATAATCTTATAAGTATTTTAGATTATTAATTATTTACAAATGGTTTCTTTGAATTGGTGTGATTAATACTTTATTTTACCACCCTTTCTCTTATATTTAAGAAGGTTCTCTTAGAGAATTTTGAAATTTATACTTGAATAATATCACTATGCATAAGAGGTATTATTGGCCATGTGAAAGTATGTAGAAGAGTGTAAGTTTTTTAATAGATTGTTTTTTGTAAGTGCTTTAATAAAATGATGTTTTATAAGGTTTTTAACCCAAAAGCGTTTTCCCATCTATATTTTGTGTAATGTGTTAAATCTATGCTTGTATAATTCTCATTTTATTAGTACCGGGGTAGTACTATTGCAATGAGTTTGTCTTATCTATATTAATCTATTGATTGTAAACCAATCAAAATACAGGATTATTTTCTTTTCAGGCAAATTTAATTTAAATTTGTACTTTTTCTATGTCAATATGATAAATTTTTAACAAAAAATTATTGAAAAATGATTTATCTGTATTGTCATTGGCTAAAAAAATGACCTCTTCTCTGCGGATTGTCGGAGAGTTCAACAAAAAGCTATAAATGCTCAAAGAATTTTGGTTTGAGGGGAGGATGTGACAAGTAAACAATTATGAACACATATTTTGTCTCCCTCTAGTTAAGTCATGCCTAAATGGATGGCGATAATTATGAGAGAGAAGAATCATTAATTTTTGTCAAACAGACAAAGTTATAATATTAATAATACTATTAAAAATATAGGGTTCTACACATTTTATTTTATGAAATTAGATTATTTTTGGGATTTCAATTTTATTTCCTCAAGAGTTAAAAATCCAGTATTTCAATTTTATTTACTAAAAAGTTTAAAAATCTACAGTATCATGAAAAATATTTTTCCATGTTATTACATTTTTTATTTTATTTTATTTTTTAAACATGCAATATTTTAATGTATTTTAAATTATAATAGTATTAATATTATTACATTTTAATATCTTAAGCAGACATTTTAAATCTCTATACACTCAACTAGGGCCAGGGCTCTCCACATAATACAAATATGCAGGTATTGTAAAGTTTAATTTTATAATTAAAGAAACATTTGTATTATTTAATAGGCTTTGTAAAGTTTAGTTTATAGCTAAGTAAATATTTTATTGCTATTTTATTTTTACCAAATTAAATTATTTTTGAGATTTCAATTTTATTTACCCAAGACATTTCAAAATGAGTTCACATAAATTTTTTGAAATATAATAGTTACAAATTTGAAATGATAAAGAATTCTGTATCTTTAAAAAAAAAATTACTAAACCACAATATTAGATTAATTAAAAAAATTAAAATTATGTTCTCTAAAAGTACTTACTATTATTACTTAAACAAAAAATTAAGTGACTAAGATAAAATACTGTAGTGATCTTTGAATATGTTATTGTTATTATATTGTGTAATTATTCTTCAAACTTACAATATTTTAATAGATTTTAAATTGTAATAGTACTCAATATTATTACATTTTAATATCTTAGGCAGACATTTCAAATCTCTCAACTAGGGTTAGGGTTCTACACATTTTATTTTATGAAATTAGATTTTTTTGGGATTTCAATTAAAAATCTAGGATTTCAATTTTATTTAGTCAAAAGTTAAAAATATAAGTATCACGAAAAATATTTCCCCATGTTATTACATTTTTTTATTTTATTCTTCAAACTTGCAATATTTTAATGCATTTTAAATTGTAAAAGTATTAGTATTATTACATTTATTTGTGTTATTTAATAGGCTTTGTAAAGTTTAGTTTTATAGTTAAGGAAATATTTTAGTCCTATTTTATTTTTTACCAAATTAGATTATTTTTGAGATTTCAATTTTATTTACCCAATACATTTCAACACCCTTCAAAAATTAAATTTTCAATTATGAATGCAATTTGTCTATACAACCAATACCTAATCAACAAAAAAATTACAACTAAACAAATACTATATACAACCAATAGCTAATCAACAAAAAAAAAATTACAACTAAACAAATACTATAATAATAACACACTAGCCACTAAGTGGCACTTGTTTATTTTATATTTTGTTCAATCCTAAGATCCTAATTTCTAACAAAAATGTATAGAAAAAATAAATATCTTTAAACATAAGGAAAATAAAATAATATTACACTAACATATTGGTAGGAATCTAAATTTAACAGCAAAATCTCTCAAGTTGGGGGGGTGTTTCTAGCTCCACCCAAAACATAACCCCTTAAATCAAACTTAAATGTTGAGATCCTATTTAAGCCAAAAAAATATTATAATTTATTACATTATTTTTTATTTTTTATTTTAAATTGTCTCATGAGACTTCTACTCCATGAAAATAGTTCTTAAAACCCCTCCATAAAACTCTATTAAGTTTCTTACCTAAAAAGCCCCTCATATAATATTTTAATATAAACTCAAATTTACAAATATTTTACTATAAATTATATAATTTTTCTATTTATTATTGCTAATCAAACTCCAAATTCCCACATAAAAGTGATCCCACAAAATGATAACCCACTTATCCGTTATAAATGGCAAAGAGAAGAGAGTAACAAATCCACTAATGTATGAAATCAATATTTCATTTATTTTCCCTTAGAATATTTAATTAGAGTGTCCATCTCCGTTATACAAAGCAGATGGATAGATTTTGGTGCGCATAACTGGAACTCGGTGACCAAGTCTGATGCTCAAACTCTGCACATACAAAAACAAAACAATAAAACATTAAAGGATCAGTCATGCATGAACAGATTTTAATTTCAAAATCCCCTTCGCCAGCAAAATGCCCAGTCCAGCACTATACATGTTCATGTAAAATGTCATAATTGTAAATGATAGGTAGATGGAGTCTTACTGCTCATATTCGACGTTAATTTTGTTAGCAGAGGAATGAGCAATGTGAGAAAAGGCATCGGCAGATAAATGGAAAGTTGCATCGCCATTATCTCATCCAGCGGAAGAGCAGTAATCAACAATCTTTATGACAAGTGATCTTTCTCTGCACGGATTTATTCTCTCATTACTTGTTCCGCTCAAACATCTTATTCTCTACTTCCTTCCGCAGGCTGCCTGGTTGTCCCAAATTGCATCATTGGCCACTCCAAAAAGATTGCCTGCTGGAAATTGGGCCTGATTGTATCCATAGCACGACGATGCTGCAAAATAAAAATAAGAAGAACGTATGAACATTAGGTCTTCACACTTCATATCAGTATTGTGTAACAAGATTTTTAGTAATGTGCCCTTCTTCATCTTCCTCCACTCCTATCATAGCACCCTTTCTTTTACCAGGAAATTTGTGACGCAACCACTTTAAGCAGACAACAAATTATAATGTGATTATTTGAACCCACAAACTCTGTTAGCAAGCTGACAGCCTTACCCACTCTCTCACAGTTTGTCTATTTTATTTCAATTAAAGTCAAATTTACAGCTGATCTACTGTTCAGGCTTGTCCTCTTGATTCAAGGTAAATGGGTTGCCATTAACAGGCCTACCGTGGAAAAAAAAAATTGAAGAGAATGAATTAAGTAATAAGCATTGCAAACAGGAGCTCTTATGTAAAGAAATGTACCATAGAAGGCATGAGGAAAATTGTTTTAAATGATCTCATACCTCTCGCCAGCTTATGTTTCAAGATATTCTTTTTAATCAACCAGATAAGTAACTGGAATTATGAATCGAAGCTTATATAAAGACGAAACTTATAATTAAACATGGGGAAATTTTTTAAAATGCTCATAGTTTTAACATAGTCAACACCTTATAAGAGGAGCTTTTAGGCCTCTCTTTCCATCCTAGGTCCCGGTATGGTTTATTTCCAACACCAACAGTCTTGATAGCTGTTAAGACTTTGTCCATACGTTGATGACAATGCACCGACAATGTAATAATTAATTTTCTTATTTTGTAGATTGTGCAAGTCTAAAATGAAAAGATATACCATGAAAATTGGCTATTCTTAAATATCATCCTCTTCAATAGTCAAAGGTCAATTTTAACCAATAAAAATAGCATAAATATTTACCACATTTTGATGTGAGTGAGGTGTGAAATTGCTATTGATTGTTTGACCATTAAAATGGATGATATTTAAGTAGAGTGATGAAAATGAAGATGTGCAAGGGATGCTCGACTTTATTAATTGAACTGGACATAAACATCCTATGCTGCCCTTGGAAGACCTGTAGTTCCTGCACCCACTTAGACATGACCTCTGGACATTGACTGAAATAATACTCTACCTTCACCTCGTTCCTGCAGAGGCCTTGCTGCCATGGAAGTTTCCAATACAACAACAAATCAAAGCACTGCTACTATTACCAACCTCTCCATATCTCTACACATAGATTGATTATATGATATAGGATTCAGCATATATGTCTTGCATCCTTAGTCAGAACTAGTGTGTCTATATACTCTCGCAGATATCTTGCACACAAATTTTACTCTTATTTCCTTGGACTGGTCATCATCTATTTTATTAGTCAAAATTCAATGCCACATTTTGTTGTATTATTTGACTATTTAAGGCTGCATATCTCCAAACTAGTGCGTTACAAAAGACAACAAAAACACGTCAAAACATATTCTTTGAAAAAGAAATCTCCTTAAAAAAAAAAAAAATTCGGTCGTACTTTAAATTGACCCCCACTCCATAAACCATGTATTAAAAGGTGAGCCCAAGGTGAAACTTACGGCTTAAAAAGTATTATATTTAGAAGTTAAGCAACTTTAACGAGGATGTATTATCCTAAGAAGTCAAGCCACTTTAACAAGGCATGTATCATTAGCACTTAAAAAGTATCATCCTAAGAAGTCAAGCAACTTTAACAAGGCATGTGTCATTAGCACTTAAAAAGGTGTTTTTTTCCCCTTTACTTACTATTCTTGGTCTACATAAAGGCCGATTTGTTTAATCACCGTCCGCAGTGGTTAGACAAACTACCATGCTAACTGCAAAGGCTCTTCTTATGCCGGCAGCCAATTCCACTATCCGCCAGTTTGGATCAGCTGCTGGTTTAACGGCAAAAAGTTTATCCAGTATTTGTTATGCACATTTGATTATATTTATTAATTAATTGAAATTCAAAATCATGTTATATCCTGAATTTCAATTAATTAATAAATACAGTTAAATGTGCATTCAAAATGTGGGATAGACAATAGCATTTATATATGATTATTTTTATATTATATAGTTTAATGGTTAAAAGTAAATTTTGGTCAATAAAAATAAGACAAATATTTATCATTTATTTGTGATGAAGTGTAAAATTATTATTGATTGTTTGATCATTGAACAAAATGATGTTTAAATAGAATGTCCTAATACTAACTAAAATCCCTGGCTTTCTATGCAATGCAGTTTGTGCAAAAATGAGAGCTTTGAACAGGGTATGGACATGCATCAAAGTATAGTAGAAGAGAAAATTTAGTTAGATGATGTAGTTGCAAGTGTAAACATGTATGTGAAATGTAGAAGCATAAACAAAGCATGTGAATAGTTTGACAAAATTTCTTAAAAGAAATGTGATCTCATGAAATGCCATGATTGCAACATATCCACATAATAGATTTCTTAAAAGAATCAAGAAACTTTCAAGCAAATGGAATTGGCAAGTGTAAAGCCAAATTCCACACAGGGTGTGGACATCCATCAAAGAAATGTTGTCTCTAGGACTACAATGATTGCAGCATATGCACAAAATGGATTTGTTGATAAGGCCTTTGAAACTTTCAAGCTAATACAATTAGCAGATGTTAGGGTAAAATTGGATCAACAATGAATATGCAATAATAATCAATATCAAACACCCAAAACTTCAATGAAATGGTGAATTAAAGAGATTCAATAAAATAAAGTAATGACCAACAAAGCAAACCTCCTTAGATCGTAGCTTCCATTGATTGCCTATCACAATTGTTCTTGTATGTATGAAATAGGCCCTCAAAGAGTGCACTTCTTTGCTATGCTTCAAGAATGTCAATTGAGAATGGCAATGATAATATCGAAATGAAGAGGAGCTTCACAATGATGGTAGTAGTGCGTAGTGTGTAGTAGTGAATGTGATCACAAGCAATGAAGGAATTGGTGCCAAAGGCGTGCTGTAATTCCTGCAAAGTAACAATACTTAAAGCTTGGATGATTAGAATGGAAGAACTAGGTTCAATTTTTAGACTTCAGAAAGAATGGATCAACAGTATAGAAAGAATGAGAAGATCAACGGTTGAGAACGGATGACGAACGTGCAACGAATAAGAAGAGGACATGTGTCTTGCTTTCTTTTACATGAGAGGAGTTAACAAGAATAGAAGAATGAGTTAAAGTAATTAAAAGAATATAATAATCAGTTAAGTGATTTAAAACAAGAATAGATTTGCATGAGAATAAGAAGATATTTTTGCTTTATTAAATATTAGGAATATTTAATTGCATGTGCAAAAAAGCTTGAATTATATTTAGAGATAACTCAATTTAGAAGAAAAGACAACTTAAATAAATAATTGATTTATTTAAATTTAGAGAAGATATTATTGGAAGAAACAAATTAAATAATTGGGATTATTTAATTTAGAAGATAAGAAAGCTAATTAAATAAATAAATTTATTTAATTGTTGTACATGATTTGGAAGAATAAATAAAATATTTGGTTGTATTTTATTTTTAAAGACTGAGAGAATTTAAATAAATTTGATTTGATTTATTCAAATTTGGAAGAATGATTTGATTTAATTAAATAATTAAGAATTATTTAATTGTTTGGAAGAATTTAATTAAATAAAAGATTTTATTTAATTTTGACTTTAGAAGAGGTAATTAAATATTTTGATATTTAATTAACTTAGAGGAATGTGAATCAAATAAATAAATTTGTTTATTTATTTATTGATAGAAGAATTAGAAGGGAATAAATATTAAGAATATTTATTTAGACCGAATCGTGTCATTTTTAGGCGTATACATTTTGCCCCTCTTTGATGCAATGTGTTTTATCACGTTGTTTCAAAGAATAAGATTGCTGAATAATGATACATGCCCCAGTTTGTCGGTACAGGTTATGACGATAGGATGCCCCCTTGGGAGATTAAACGGGAAGAATGCAGAAGGACGTGAGACGGACAATCTCATGAAGAAGAAGGTAAAAAAGGGGTTAAGGTGAAGAAAATGGTTGAAGAAAGAGATGAATAATACACGATGCAAGATAGAATGATAACACACACAATCAAGCAAGCAAATATGCACAAATGATACAAGAACAAACAAGGTATTGCCCCTATCAAGTGGTAAATCAACAATATATTGATAACGATATATGACAGTGTTGTCATGGCGAGGAACAATATCCCTAGACCAACAAGAAGGATAGTGTCTGGTTTCAGGAAATGAAGCATGTCATGTAAGACATGTGTGTTGGTTTGATTTCGACAATGTTACATCATGTATAAGACAATTGATTGATTAACTGATCGAGTTGATTTATGACCAAACAAGGATCAAGACCACTGATTGTGATTGGATCCTTTGTGCAAGATTGACTTGACTTGATTGGTATGGATTAAGGATGGTCACTGGTCAGATTGACCGAATTGAGAAGAATGGACCACAACGATAGATAGAATACTAATTGATAGAAGAATGACTCGATAGAAGGAATCACAAGCTTTTATTTGTAAACATTGATACTCTGCGGTTCAGATCTTTTATTGCATGAGATATGGATGTTTTTATGGATGTATAATGGATGCAAATGGTGTTTTCTTTTGACATCTTCATGGTGCAAGTATTTTGAAGTGCTTATTTCATCATTAGGCGATTTTTTTGGTACTTTTTCTGAATGTTATAAGTTAATACAAGCATCTAGGTATAATTGAACCGAGATGACCTAAGCATTGCTTACATGGATTTTGATTTAGTAAGTTAATACAAACATCGAGATATAATTGAACCGAGATGACCTGAGTATTTCTTGTGAATCAACAGTCAAGGATTTCCCCCATTCATGTTAGACCTTTGATGTCCTCGATGATCTTTTGCCGATCATGTCTTTAGACAAGGTTTCACATTACTAAAGTTTAATCCACAATCAACAAACAAAGAAAATAATCATGCCCCCATCATAGCATCTCTATCTTTTGACATACTCAAGTAGCATAGAAAGACATGATAGCAAAAATCAAGACTCTGTATTTTAACCATGTTTCCAATCCACAAAATATTTTTGCATTTAGATGTGTTTGTTTCTTGCCATAATTTGGGTAAAATCATTTAGAAGGCCTTAGGAGTGTGTTTGCTTTGCCTTGGATAGGTTAATGTCCTACGTCAGGATTTCTGCTTGAAAAGAGCGGGTTTTGCTTGCACTTGCTTGTCTGGTGAGAAGATTCCACAATCTTTATTGGTGAGACAAACCCTAAGGGACTGACCTAGTGCCTCGGAGGCTCATTGCTAAATGGCCTTACCTATGTGATGACACAGAGGCAATGTAGTTCGAGGTAAACCCTAGCAGACCTAAGACCTAGGTGATAGAAAGTGGTGCGGACTCAAATAGATAGAAGTACTAGACACGGGTAGGATGGGACAGTGGGAGCCTCGGGGGGGCATTTGAGAAATGGCCTTGCCTACGTGACAACGTGGAGGCAACGTAGTTCATGGATTGACTTTGATGGACCTAGGATATGGATCAGATGAGACACTATATGGAACAGATATGGATCAAACATGGAACAGATATGGATTGGATAAGACACTATATGGAACAGATATGGATCAGATAAGACATGATATGGATTAGACATGGAACAGACAAGACACGATATGGAACAGACATGGATCAGATATGGATCAGATATAGAATAGATATGGATCAAATACAAAATAGATATGGGATAGATACAGAACAGATATGGATCGGATGATACTAATGACAAGGAAACACCACAAATAGGTAGATGTATGGGTGATAAAGAATAGGTAGAAGGAATCAAGGATGTGATCTCCAAGGACTATGTCGCATAGGAATAATGTGCCCCATTGTAGGTAAATACTTAGGACTTTTCATGGCAACGCTTATGACAATAGGAGGATAGGAGGATAATGAAGGATTTGCTTGGTTTGGGAGGGATAAGGTATGTCAAGAGACATCTAAAACATTTTTCAACATTGTGCCCCCAATCTTTATCAAGACCAAAAAAAGTAGAGGAATGGAAAATTAGGATAGAAGGATAGGATAGGGAATGGTATGGAAGGGAACTAATAGGAGAAGAGTGATATGTCGATGAGACAAGGTGCCCCCAAGTGTAGGTGACATAGAAGATCAACTTACACACGACACCTGTTTGCCAGGTTTTCATCATAGTACTTATCCAAGGTGTCTGTTTGCCAGGGATTTTTCTTTGTTTTTTTCATTTTTTTTTGAACATTTGGATAGCATAAGGTAGATATGGATGAGAGGAACCCAAGTGTCTGGTTCCTTGAAAGGTGATAGTCCCACTAGATAGATGTCATCGCATGGACCATGTCAAGTGTTCTCATAGATGTTGGTAGGAGACTGCATGAAAGTGATATGGCGTAGGTAGATAGTGGATTATGATGCAGAATATAGAAAGAAGGTTTATGCAAAAGCATGGACCATAGGGATAGGATGAGGAAGATATGTAGGGTAATAGTGGAAGGGGAGATGGAGGTATATGAAAATATTGCAGAATGGAAGGGAATCATGACCAACGGTTGCACATACCATGATAAACATTGAAGATGGTGATGGGAAAGTGGTGTAGGAAGCAACGGAGATTTTTGCTTGTGGATGAATGACTTAGGCATGTAGGGATCCACATAGACTGAGTATTTTGCTAATTTTTGCTTGTCATGTGGGATGAAAGAATTTGAGACTTTTGGATGGAATGGGAGAAAGTGGATGGTTGAGATTCTTGAGAGGTAGATGCCTCATGTAACTTGAGGGCTTTTTTCTTAGGTACCCAAACTATTTTGTTTTTAGATAGTACTTGTGAAGGTATGGGTTTGGGTGTATGCAGCTTTTGTGCAGCTTTTGGAGTAATCATTTGTTGGATGCAAACCCACACCTTTTTCAACTTGGCGTATAGGTGTGTGGGTGTATGCAGCTCTTGAGAAGGATGTTTCTTTGATTCTTGGTTTTTGTATCGTAGGTCATGAGGACTCTTAGGATTTTTACTTTATAGGTAGAGGCATCCATATTTTTGCTGTTAAATCCTTTGGGATGGTGGAAGTGGGGTTGGAGGAAGTTCTTTGTTTATACATGTGCATTTGTTGGCCATGATTGGGATTGTTAGAAGATTCATAGATGGATGGATAAGGTGTTGGGAGAAGTGGTGGTAAAATGCATGGAGGGATATTAGGATTTGGAAGTAGCAGAGGTAGATTGGATGGTGGAAGGTGTATGGTCACATGCTTTTGACAATTGTAGGATGATGGAGGTGGAATGGCGACATATGTTTTGGGGATATGATAGGGTTTGCGATGGAAAGTCGTGGACTTTCAAGGAGTGGAGGAAGTACCAACATCTCGAGATTGTTCACCTTGGGGTATGTATCTAAGGCAATATGATGGAGGAGGAACATTGACATGGATGGGCTCCAAAATACCTTGTTTGTGAAGGCCTAAGCCTATACCTTGATAGTTCATATGTTGGAGTATGCGGTGGACATCGGGATTATGTGTATGTGATACACTAGACACAAGTTCCTTATTGGATGAAGAAGGTGGGATAGAGGATAATAGTTGTTGGTCTTCTAAGGAGGAACACTCATGAATGAAGGCGGTAAGACCAAGGATATATGGTGGGGGATTTGCAGCATGGTTGATAATGGATGGTGGAGGATTATTTTTGGTTTGATCTTCTATGCTTGCTTGGGAGGCAATTGTCTCATCAAAGGAAGAGGAAGTTGTTGGATCTTGGATGGGATTAGATGGGGTTATAAGCCTAGGACCATGGAATGCATAAAGTGGGTTAAGAGGATCATCATAGTTTGCTTGATCATAGATAGACTCTTGATCGTAGGTGGGATCTTGATCATAGATAGGATTTAGCATGATGGAATTAAGGTGCTCTTGTATATGTTCTTCATGAATGATAATATATTGATCATGGAAAGGATATAGGCAATGGAGAGGTTGGAATTTGATCCCTTGCTCATGTATTGGATCAAGTTGTTCATGGATAGCTTCTTCATCAAAGGTAGTATCTTGATCATAAAAGAGATATAGGTTATGAATGGTTTGAAATTGGACTTCTTGCTCATGTATAGGTATAGGATCATCGAAAAGATAAAGGTTATGTAAGGGTCGGATGGGAGTGCTTTGATCTTGATTTAGACAAGGGGCTAATGTTTCCACATGTTCTAAAGTGTGCTCTTGACATAACTCTTGATGTGCTTGAATTGAAGTTGAGGTAGAAGACTTTTGGATAGGGTCTTGGTCAACAACATGAAGGTGTGACGGACCTTGACTTTGGTTCATGGTAGGAGGTTTTTCAATAAGCTCAAGGGGGTATCGATTACATGACAAGGTTGGTACAAGGGACATGTTTGAAGACTCTTTGGTAAGGTCAAGGACCTAAATTTGGGGACATGGTTGACTCTCTACTGTAGTCCTTGGATCACATCTTTTGTAGGCGTTTGGGTAGATCAATGAGGTAAGGAATGGGTAGATTTGGAGTTCTCCCTAGATTTTCTTTTGCTGTATAAGTATGGAAAATATTTTTTCCAAAACTCATCTGAGGCTTTTTTGGTTATCCATTTAGAGTTTGGGGAACTCGATGGTGGTGTTGGTGTAGGACTGGTATGTTTTGGGATATGTATCTTAGAAGATGGTGAAGGAGGACTAGTAGATGGAGTGGTATATGATTTTCCACATGAGGTGGTGTTTGCCTTGTCAAGAGTATCATTAAGATGGGACAAGAATGTATGACTCTGGGGCGTTGTGTAGCTAGTACTAGCCTGTTCAGCTTGTAAGATTGTAAATTGTTGTTGTATGGCTTGGAGTTCTTGAGCAATTGCTATACGACCTTGGGGGGAGATGTCTAAGTTTAACTGCAACTTTAGGTATTAGAGTTCTTGAGCCAATTCTTCAAATTCGGTTGTCATCTCCACAAAAACTAACACAAGACCAAAATGGGTACTTAGAAAGGTGGGAAACTTTCTCGCAAAAGAGGTGGAGATGCTCACTATCACAGGCGTGCAAAAACAAAAGCACAGAAGCAGAGGGTATAAGCGTAGTAAGTCATTATGAATGTGCAGTACTAGTAAAAAGCAAATGTGCAACAACATGTGATACATGCGTAGGAAGTCGGTACAAATGCGTAGCCAGTCAGAACAAATGTGCAACAGAAAGTGATAAAAGTGCAACTCTAGTTTTTTTCAGTGTTTTTACAAATTTTTGGGAATTTTTCTGATATTTTTGGTTTCTTTTGTTGCAATATGGTCTCTTTGATCTAATTTTCTGAAATTATGGCAAGAAGACACAACAAACACCAAGAATGTTTTTATGGTTTTTTTTTGTGATTTTTTTGACT
The DNA here is from genome assembly GCA_027924645.1 of Cunninghamia lanceolata. Taxonomy (NCBI): domain Eukaryota; kingdom Viridiplantae; phylum Streptophyta; class Pinopsida; order Cupressales; family Cupressaceae; genus Cunninghamia; species Cunninghamia lanceolata. Next base: position 4,937,812 of record BSBN01000207.1, read on the forward strand.
CTTTTTAGACTAAAAAAGAAAAGCAAGTACAATCCCAGGCTTCAAATGGATTACATGGGTTTTTGGCTACTAGAACAAAGGAGGAGTAATAAAGGCAACCGTTCGAGTGGTTATACATGCGGCAGCACTACTCTCTATTATGGAGTCTCTCAACCTACAAGGGTTGAGCCTTAGAGGGTTTTGGGGGAGGTTGCTTGTCGATATAACACAACTGCACTTATTGTTTGAAGCTTTCACTCCAAACACAATTTATTTATAGTGACTTGGAAGGGCTTGACGTCTAGCCTGTTACCACTTAGGGTCATTCCTACTTGGATGAACAGTATCCAAGAGCAGGCCCCTCTAAAGGAAAAACACATGCAAAAATGATGTCTGGCATTTTGGTCACCCAAGATAAGGGAAAGCATAGGCCTAGTATCATTCCCAAAACACAAAATATATTGGTTCTTTTCCCCTATTTAAAATGAGAAAAACTAGATGAGCTATCTACTTGGGCAAGCACAGAGATTTGTTGACTTTGAAGTGATAACAAGATAACAATGGTTCAATTTTACTGAGATAGCAATGATTTATTAACTTTGAAGTGATAACAAGATAGCAATGGTTCAATTTTACCCAGATAACAATGTGTCTAACTTCGAAAGATAGCAATATAGTAATGATTCAATGATATGCAAGATAGCAATGATTCAATTACCAACCCTCCTAATTAAGACTACGTGAGATTTGCATGAGCATCAATTTACTTTCCCGTTAGAAATTGAAGTGTTTGGCATTTATGTCCATTGTCCCTTAAGAAAGAAATATGTTCCTAAGACTTAGATTGCAAAAAGATGTTTTATCCCTTAAGAAAGCAATATGTTCCAAAGACTTCAATTGCAAATATGATTTGTTCAATTGTCCCTTAAGAAAGCAATTTGTTCCTAAGACTTAGTGTGATAGATTTTTAATTCTTTAATGCTTGTCCTGCATCAACATGTTAGGAAAACCCATTTGCTCTATTTGAATAATAAGAGGCTACAAAAAGTTGATTAGTTCCACCAAAAACTCAATAGTTAGCATAAAATCAATCGAACTAAAAAAACACTTAACTTATTAGGTGAAAAACTGAGCAATCTAGAAAAATCTGATAATAATGATTAGGTACACTATATTTGATATTATGATTAGATTCTACATAAAATTCTATGCAATTTCAAAAACAAATTCGTGAAAATTAAATAAATTTTGCACAAGTTATGACCGTTTGAAGTTTTGCAAAGAAGGGTTGACTTTGACTGAGTGTACCTGACAAATCTGATAAAATTACCTAAAAAAATTTTCACCATAGAAAATTTGGGAGAACCAGCTTTCCAACACTGCTGGTTTCGTAAAAATCTGACTCCTAATACAAAAGATATGTCCAATTTCATGAAATTGCTAAAAATAGGCCCAAAAAAAAAGCTAGCATGGGCTAAAAATAGGGGCACTGATTGGGATCTATTTTTCTCAAAATTTGTGCACTTTCTACAAAAAATAAGAGATACCTAAATAGAATTTTGTTGTTTTTAACAAAACCCAGAAATCTTTTAAGTTAAAGTTACACAGATATGCCTGATTTCATGAAATTGCTAAAAATGGGCTAAAAAAAGTAAAAAAAAATATAGGCTAAAAATAGGGACACAGATTTGTGATCTATTTTTCTTGAAATGCGTGCACTTTCTGTAAAAAATAAGAGATATCCAGATAGAATTTTGATATTTTTGACAAAACCCAGAAACCTTTTGAGCTAAAGTTACACCATTTAAATGTTCAACGCCTATTCTCTCAATCCTCCTGTGTAGGAAACCTCAGCACAAAATACTCAGTTTTTGGATTAAATCGGGGCAAGGCCCCACGGTGGGCACCAAAAATATTAGGGTAAAATTAGATCAACAATGAATATGCAATAATAATCAATATCAAATACCCAAAACTTCAATGAAATGCTGAACTAAAGAGATTCAATAAAATAAAGTAATGACCAACAAAGCAAACCTCCTTAGATCATAGCTTCCATTGATTGCCTATCACAATCGTTCTTGCATGTATGAAATAGGCCCTCAGATAGTGCACTTCTTTGCTATACTTCAAGAATGTCAATTGAGAATGGCAGTGATAATATTGCAATGAAGAGGAGCTTCACAACGATGGTAGTAGTGTGTAGTGCGTAGTAGAGAATGTGATCACAAGCAATGAAGGAATTGGTGCCAAAGGCGCGCTGTAATTCCTGCAGAGTAATAATACTTAAAGCCTAGATGATTAGAATGGAAGAATGAGGTTTAATTTATAGACTTGAGAAATAAGGGATCAACAATATAGAAAGAATGAGAAGATCAACAGTTGAAAACGGATGACGAACGTGCAATGAATAAGAAGAGGACATGTGTCTTGCTTTCTTTTGCATGAGAGGAGTTAACAAGAATAGAAGAATGAGTTAAAGCAATTAAAAGAATATAATAATCAGTTAAGTGATTTAAAACAAGAAGAATAGATTTGCGTGAGAATAAGAAGATATTTTTACTTTATTAAATATTAGGAATATTTAATTACATGTGCAAAAAAGCTTAAATTATATTTAGAGATAACTCAATTTAGAAGAAAAGACAACTTAAATAAATAATTGATTTATTTAAATTTAGAGAAGATATTATTGGAAGAAACAAATTAAATAATTGTGATTATTTAATTTAGAAGATAAGAAAGCTAATTAAATAAATAAATTTATTTAATTGTTGTGCATGATTTGGAAGAATAAATAAAATATTTGGTTGTATTTTATTTTTAGAGACTGAGAGAATTTAAATAAATTTGATTTGATTTATTCAATTTTGGAAGAATGATTTGATTTAATTAAATAATTAAGAATTATTTAATTGTTTGGAAGAATTTAATTAAATAAAAGATTTTATTTAATTTTGACTTTAGAAAAGGTAATTAAATATTTTAATATTTAATTAACTAAGAGGAATGTGAATCAAATAAATAAATTTGTTTATTTATTTATTGATGGAAGAATTAGAAGGGAATAAATATTAAGAATATTTATTTAGACCGAATTGTGTCATTTTTAGGCGTATACAGTAGGTGTAAAGCAAAACTCCACAACCTTTGCCCTGTGCCAAAATGGAAGCTTTGGAACAAGGTACGGACATCTATCAAAGCATAATGGAAGGAGGATTTTTGTCAGTTATTATAGTTTGAAATACTCTGATAGATTTGTAATTGTGGAAAACTAATGCAGAGCTATAAGACCATCAAACTTGCTGTACCTGAATTTCACAACAATGGGGTTATGGTTATCAAACTCTACTCTAACTTGACATGGGCTCTTCAAGGGCTACAAACCCAAAACTTGTCCAAACCCTCAATCTCTACAAACAAACACATGGGACACCTTTGGAATGATGAATGTGGCATGTTCAGACCATACATGGCCATCAACAACTTAGACTTTGCAATTGTTACTAAGAGCCTTCCCAAACTGCCCTCACAACACAGTAGCCCTTCACCAAGGATTGTCAATCCATAACGTTTAACTCAAGAACTAAAACCCAAAACTCTATACATATTTGGATACCCATTATTGAGTACTAAAACCTACTAAACATGCAATATAGGTTCTTTTGGAACAAATGCCTCAAAAATGGACTGTACATGTTGTTCTTATGCCTAATTAGGACAACAAATGAAGTATTTTTGGCATAACTTTCATAAAACAACTCAAACCCATGAACTGAAACCTATTTTGGGTACCCATTATCCCTTTACATAACATATCTTTCATGCAAGTATGATTGTTTTGTAACAAAAGCCTCAAAAATGGATTGTTCTTACTGAAATTAGGCCTAAATATGCCTCTTTTACAAAGGAGGTGCCTCAAAATCACCAAGTTTTTACCCAAAATCAATGGACAGTCTTTATTTATGTATCAAAACAGTAGAATCCACCATTAGTTTTGTTTGGAACTTCACTTATCTCATAAAATTCAAGCATGCAACTTACAAACCCTCATTTCTCCAAAAATAAAATAGGAAATAACAGCACTAAGGACGTTCAAAACATCATGAAAACTCATTTGTTTGCTTCACCATTGAATAAATCAGTTGAAGGACTTAAAATTCTGTCATTCCACCAAATTGTGTAATTTTACCATGGTCGTATCACTCAGAAACATGAAATTTCTCTCTAAAATTGTCAAACCCTAGGTCATTGGTCTGTCATTGGAAAAGTGAACATAAAATCCACATACATTCATGTCAAGCCACAAATTTACATGCAAATCAAAGGTAACTCAATAACCTATCCAAATATGTACGGTTCAGAGTGCTATAGGGCTGTACCAGGCTGTACAGATGTAAGGAACAGCAAAAAAAATAGTAAAACTGTAAGAAAACAAAGCTAGCACAACAAAATTTGGTCATTTTATGTTATTTTTTTCATCTCCAAACCTCAACTCCTCATCTACAACCTCTCCATGCTATCAAAAAGCATGTTTAAATTATATAAACACATCCCACTCCTTCATCACTGAGGAAAACTCAAAAAGAAAGTCTAAAAATAGTCATTCCACTAAGGCTACCTAAATTAGAATGTTCTAAACTTAAGTAAAATATTAAAGACCCTAGTCCTATAATTACCCCCACTACAAAAATGCCTCAGCTAGGCTTTATTACAATAATAAATGGTCTTATAAGACCTTATTTTAAGCCAAAACTAAAACTAAAGCCTAGACCTTAATAATTTATAACCCTTAACAAAAGGTGCTCCTGCACCAAAAACCATAGCTGTGTTGCTGAAGATGAAGTCTCTAGTGCCATAGATATTACCTTTTCTATAGAACTAGCAGTGGAATGGTCAGTTAGTAAAGAAATGAAATAGTACTTTGGAACAACATAAGGAAATGTATCAAAGCATAAACGATAGAGCAATTTTCTCAGAGATTGTAGTTGTGACTGCCACTTCCAATCAACAGAGCCTTTAGGAGAACTTATGCACATAATTAATATACTTGAATCGAGAAAAAAAATCGTTGAAAATATATTTATAATATGCGCAGAGGTGCCTAGATGAAATGGCAGCATGTACGGCATGAAGAATTGTTTGGGGTTTGAGAGCAAGGTACAGAGGAAAGGTGAGACAGACAATATTGTCAAAGAAATGCCTAAGATATATATGTTGGTATTGCTTTGATACCAGTTTGATGGTGGTACAACACTGATACCACTTGTTGGAGAGAAGAATGGGAGAGCACAAATTATATTTATATTTATATTCAAATTTCACATTAAAAAATGTTTACAATCAAAACTATAGATTTGTTGCTCTATATTCCTTTTCTACAATGATTGTACACCTTTTTTTTGGAGCTTATGGAGCCAACTAGACATTGTTGTTGTTGTCCCTCTTCTTTCTATAGTTGTGTGATTCCGTATTTAGTTGTTGAGTGCTTTTATAGTTGTTTCTACTATTTCATAGTTACTGTTGTGTGCCCTTTCTAGAGCTTTGCAATGTTTTTCTCTTCGTAGATGTTCTTTCATCTTCTTTTGTTGCCACAATACATATCTTCTCCCCACTCACCTTCATAGGTTCTATCTTTCCTTTTTGTCTTTTCTAACTGTAAGGAAGTTAAAGTAGCATAAACAACTTCCTACGCCAATCTTGAGGAGAAACATAATGCACATTTAAAACTGATCTAACAATTATAGAAAATCTAGAAGCACATTTAAAACATGAAATAAACAATGAAACACAAAACACCATATATACATGGGGAAAACCCTTTCGGGTGAAAAACCCCACTCCAAAAGCCTACTCAATGTATTTCAAATCCAATACCAAGATTACATACACTTGCAAAGCAAGTTTATTACAGGAGTATCAACAGTAAACAACTCTAAAAGAATTCCAGTAGCATTCCGACAACAGAATAGTACCTGCAAACTCACACTATGCAAACTACTCCTCAAGCCTCCAATTTATAGACTTCTGGCTATACAAAAAAAACATCTGTGGTTTTCCAAAACCACGTGCGAGGCTTCTCAACCAAGATTCTAGTCCCAAAAAAAGCTCTCACGTCCAAAATAAAATCCCCTATTTTTTACCCTTACAGATGTCATAGAATCTCTCATAATATGCCTAAAAATAGGTCTTCCATAATATACCACCATGTGGGCATCTTTTGACACCTAATAAACTAATTTTCAAGGCACCGACAAAGCTTAACAACTGTAAGAAAATATTAAATAAAAAATAACTATTCATGAGAAATATGCAAGGTTGAGACACCTCATTTCTCAACATTCTCCCACTTGTTGAATACCTTGCAAGAGCCAAGGGAATCACATCATCATGGATCAACTGCTAGGGGCCAAGAGGCCCATAAAATCATAACACCACCTGAATTTTGTTGTGCTCATGGGCTTAGTTAATGTATCTGCAACATTCGCCACTATCTCTACCTGTTCCAGCTTCACCCTACCATCCTTGACCATATCTCTCACGAAGTGATACTAAACATCAATGTGTTTGGTCCTGGCATGAAAAGTCAAGTTCTTCACAAGGCAGATTGCACTCTAACTATCACAATAAACTATAACTACACCCTGTTTCAATCTAATATCTGAACACAAATGCTTCAACCAAATGGCTTCTTTATAGGCATGAGTAGCTACCATGTACTCTATCTCAGTAGTGGACAAAGTGACCACAACCTGTCGCTTGCTCATCCAACCGATTGCACCACCATTAAGAGTAAAAACATATGCACTAGTGGATCTTCTGCTATCGACATCACCAGCCTAGTCTAAATCCACAAAACTATGAATACTCAAGGAATGTTGATCTCCTATACCATGAAAACAAATAGAGTACTCTATTGTACCCCACAAATATCTAAAGACCCTCTTAACTACATCCCAATGCACTCTTCCAAGATTAGACATAAAATGGGAAAGAACTCCCACTGCTTGGGCAAGTCTGGTCTTGTACAGACCATAGCATACATTTAGTCCAACTGCACTCTGGTAAGGCACTCTGCTCATGTCTTCCATCTCCGATGGGTATGTAGGACATTGTGAAATAGAGAGCTTCATTCCCAATGTAACAGGAACACAAAGTGCTTTACAATCCTGCATGTTAAACCTTTGCAAAATAGAACAAACATACTTACTCTGGCCAAGCCATAGCTTTTTGTTCTCATGATCTCTTCTGATCTCCATCCCAAGTATGTGTTTTACTGCACCAAGATCTTTCATTACAAATTCCGTAGAGAGCTGAGATTTCAATTCTACAATCAAACCTTTGCCTTTCCTTATAAATAGCATGTCATCAACATATAAATCAATTACCAAGAAATGATCACCATCAGATTTAAAATATACACAGTGATCAGATTTAGACCGTACAAATCCCAAACTCAACACATAAGTATCAAACTTCAAGTACCACATCCTCGGACTTTGTTTAAGGCCATACAGAGATTTCTTTAACTTACAAACCAACTTTCTTTTACCTTTCACCATGTAGTGCTCTGGCTGTGTCATGTAAATTTCTTCCTCCAAATCACCATGAAGGAAAGCAGTTTTCACATCCATTTGTTCAACCTCTAGGTCATAAGTTGCTGCAATAGATAATAAAAATCAAATGGAGGTAATTTTAACAACAGGAGAAAAGATCTCACCATAATCAATACCCTCAACCTGAGAGTATCCCTTTGCAACCAACCGTGCCTTATATTTTTAAACATTTCCATCTGAACCAATATTTTTCTTGAACATCCATTTGCATCCAATAGGTTTTCATCCTTTAGGCAATGGTATTAGGTCCCATGTATCATTTCTTTCAAGGGCTACCATCTTTTCATCCATGGCAACTTTCTAGGACTCTGCATCATTCATACCCAAAGCCTCTTGCACAGATCTTGGTTCATCAATGTTAGTACTCAAAGCAAATATACACTTCCAATCATCAGGTGAATACCCATACCTTTCAGGTGGTTGCCTATGCCTTGTAGACCTTCAAACAAGCTGAGGTGGAGGTTCTTCCACTTCTTCCTCCTCTTTTGCCTCTTCTAAAGTTTCAGAGCTTGATGAGCTCTCCTCAACTTCTTGGACCTATCTTGGGGCCTCAATTCAACTTCCTCAGACATAGAAGGAAGTTGAATCACATCTTTTTTTTGTTCAATTTCTTTATGCTATTCTAGCTGAAAAGTAACAGGAGAAGATTTAGTATCTCTAAAAATAACACTTCTAGAATAAATTACCTTATGTGCAACAGGGTCCCAAAGCTTGTATCCTTTCACACCATAGCTATAGCCGATGAAGATACATTTGACAGCCTTAGAATCCAACTTTGTTCTCTTCTCCTTAGGCACATGTGCATATGCCTCACAACCAAAAACTCTCAGATGTCTAAGTGAAGGTTTTTTCCCCGACCACACCTCCATTGGCATTTTATCAACAAGCGCTGATGTAGGAGATCTATTTATAAAATAACAAGCAATGGCAACAACTTCAGCCCAAAAAATTTGTTCTAGACTAGCTCCACTCAACATGCTCCTAGCCTTCTCCATCAATGTTCTATTCATTCTTTTTGCAACTCCATTCTGCAGAGGAGAATACGGAGTTGTATTTTGTCTTTTAATCCTACAATTTGTACAGAATCTGTCAAAATCTGCAAAACAGTACTCACTGACATTGTCAGTCCTCAAGCATTTAATTTTCTTTCCAATCTGAATTTCTACCATAGCCTTAAACTCCTTAAAATGATTGAAAACTTTAGATTTACTCTTTAAAAAATATACCCATGTTCTCCTACTAAAATCATCAATGAAAGTAACATAATAAACTGATATACCAATAGAAGCAACATCAACAAGACCAAATACATTCGAATGGATTAGATCCAATATACATGAAGACTTATGAGAAGACGAGTAAAACTGAACGTGGTTTTGTTTGCCATAAATACAATGTTCACATAAATCAAACTCTAGATTGCAATCATTCAAACCTTCAACAAGGTTCTTATTTTTTAGGGCTTTCAAACCCTTCTCTCTAGTGTGGCCAAGTCTCTGGTGCCATAACATGGTCTTCTCTACAGGCAACTTTGATTTGGTAGACAGAGCACCATTGGGTACCTAAAAGCCACAACCATCCACAGAAGAGGAAACCATCTCTTTTTTTAGCGAAGTAGTTTCTGGCTTAATTTTATCAGAAGTGCTATTGCACTCAACCGTTTATGCATCGAGCTGGTACAATGTACCCAATCTGCTTCCTCTTACTATCACCATAGCACCTCTCACCATTTTCACACCTACTTCAGAAAATTGTACATGCACACCTGCATCTACTAGCTTGCTAACAGATAATAAATTTCTTGCTAGTCCTAGGATATACAAGACACCATCAAATCGTCTAACTCTACCATCAGAAAATTTCACATGAATACTACCATGGCCAACAATTTCAAGGAAAGAATTATCACCCAAATACACCTTACCACCATCATAGTTTCTGAACTTACTAAACCAGTTTCTGTTAGGAGTCATGTGGAAAGATGCCCCTGAGTCTATCAACCATGCATTATCACCTGCACGAGTGGCCAAGGCTACAATAAAGGCATCTCCATCTACCTTTTCAGACTCAGAATCAAAATCTTGCTTCTTCTTCTTCTTTTTCTTCTCTTCTTTACATTCCTTTCAGAAGTGTCTGGATTTGCCACAGTTCCAGCATATTGCCTTGGACTTACCAGGAGATTTTGATCTCCCCTTATTCTTGGACTTAGCATGGCCACACTACTTCTCATCTTTGCCTCATTCTTTTGGTTTTCCTCAAACACTCAAAGCCTCTTTAGCATTCAAGGAGGCCTTCCTTCTCATCTCTTCAGAGTGACTGAAGAACTCCAAATGGCCATGACTAGGCTCTCCCATGAGTCTGGCAGCGAACACAACAAAGTTTGGCACCTTTCTTCTTCATCCATTTTCACTCCAACTAAGGTCAACTGAGTCACCAACATATTGAATGTTTCCAGATGCTCAGAAATTCATCCACCATCTTCCATTCTCAAGGAATACAACTTCTTCCTCAAGAAACTTTAATTACTAAAGATTTAGCTTGGTATATCTCACCCAACTTCTTCCAAAGCTTCTTCAAAGTGGATTCTTCGTGGACATTTATCAAAATTGAGTCTGCAAGACACAGTCTTATGAGACCTTTAGCTTTTCTGTCCATTACATCATATTTTATAGCCAAAGCTAGATCCATAGGCCTCTGGACATTCCACCGCATCCCATAAATCTCAATCAATTAACAGATCTTCCATCTTCAACTTTCACATTTCAAAGTTTGTGCTAGAAAATTTTTCAACCTTCATTCTCCTAGATGTGCTTGCCATCTAAAAAAGACTGCAACAAGATCACAAAGTATCCTCTACACAAGCTCCCACTCAAACCTTGATTAGCACAAAAAACCCAACAACCCACAACTAAAACCAAAGATCATCAAGCTCTAATACCACTTGTAAGGAAGTTAAAGTAGCGGAAACAACTTCCTACGCCAATCTTGAGGAGAAAAATTATGCAAAACTTTTAAAAACTGATCTAACAATTATAAAAAATCCATAAGCACATTTAAAACATGAAATAAATAATGAAACACAAAACACCAGATATACGTGGGGAAAACCCTTTCAAGTGAAAAACCCCACTCCAAAAGCCTGTTCAATGTATTTCAAATCCAATACCAAGATTACATACACTTGCAGAGCAAGTTTATTACAGGAGTATCACCAGTAAACAACTCTAGAAGAATTCTGGTAGCATTCTGACAGCATAACAATACCTGCAAACTCACACTATGCAAACTACTCCTCAAGCCTCCAATTTATAGGCTTCTGGCTATATAAGAAACCATCTATGGTTTTACAAAACCATGTGCGAGGCTTCTCAACCAAGATTCCAGTCCCAAAATAAGCTCTCACGTCCAAAATGAAATCCCCTATTTTTGACCCTTACAAATGTCATAGAATCTGTCATAATATGCCTAAAAATAGGCCTTCCATAATATACCACCATGTGGGCATCTAATGACACCTAATAAACCAATTTTCAAGGCACCGACAAAGCCTAATTGTTGTAAGAAAATATTAAATAAAAAATAACTATTCACGGGAAATATGCAAGGTTGAGACACCTCATTTCCCAATACTAACTTCTCCCAAAATAATTCTGTCCATGCCAAAAAATCAAATACACTTGGGTAAAAGTTCATATCTATGTCACACTTTCAGCCAACAAAATGATTCCACGAGGAAGATTTTCAACTGAGAAAGTTTTGCCTCATAAGGTTCTGTCTGAAACCACATGGCATATACGTGGTGCAGGCATGGACGATACTTTTCAAGAGGAAGGTTTGTGCCCAATAAGTTACTCGGTGATAAGGTTATGCCCGAAATCATTCAAATAAAAGAAAAAAATAGTGAAAATTCATTTCACTTGAATCAAAGTTGAAGGAAAGACTTCCTCCTAGAGCCGCGCAACCCACACAACTGCCAATCGATCACCATTCCTCCATGCCCAACAAGTTTTTTTCCTTAACTTGTTTCTATTTTTTAATTTTATTTCTTAATTAAAATGTGGAATTTATATTATTTTAGATAAAAAATTGTTTTTCTCACTTATTTTAAATTTTTTTAAAATTGAAAGCCTAAATCTGAAACACAAACTAAAACTTACAAATGAAGTGAAACCCTAAATCTAAAACAAAAACTAAAGCTTACAAATGAAATGATACCCTAAATTTGAAACTAAAATCCTAAATTTCAAACAAAACCCTACAAACACGACTAGTTTCACACCTCTCAAAATCATATGTCATAATTTCAAACCACTCAAAATTTTTTACATCAGTTGACTTGGCAAGGCTCCTACTTATAACTAAAGTTTCATGTCCACATCATCAAAAATGATGCCACATCAGCATGCTTTTTTTGACGTGTCCAAAAAGACCAAAAAAATAAGGTGGACCAATAAGTGTGCATTAAGTCATGTTTTGTTGGTGCATTGATATGGCATCACATGATTGGTTGCTTTTTAGATCTAAAGAGCATATTTTATTTAATTATAAGTACTTATAGTCAACACAAAAAACCTTAAACTCACAACTACTAATGCTAAACTTTTAAAAATATTGGATGTTAAATCCACAAATACTATCACAACTATTGGAACGTGCTCAATTATTGGATCCTCTCTCCTAGATCTAGATTGTTTCATTACGTTATGAATTTTTCATAATTATAAGTTGGTTATACAATCTTGATGAAATGTGATTGTAGCTTTACAGATGTAATTAGATATAGTGATGCATAAGTTAGATAGAATTTTAATCAACAAAATAATATTTGATATTGTTCAATACCAAGACAAAAGTGTTTGATTTTCTCATTGAAACATATGTAGGAAATGTACCCTATGTTATTTTAGTCTTAGGTTGTACTATTATTAGAAGAAATCTAATTAGGAACAAAACCTAAGTTAGTTACTAAGTAATGAATAAATTAAAGAATAACTACCCTAGTCAATTAAGGACCACTCACCTAACAATGTTTTGATTAAAGTAATTGGGAAGGGCCCAAACCCATGTACAAAAGCCAAGAATGGCAAATGAAATGAGTTTCACAAGCAGTGAAATAGGGAATCAAAATGGGATTTTTAAAGGGCCTGAACCCTTATAACAATAGGCAGCCCCGCTACGAAAAAAGGACAGAACAACAGGGACTAGACTACACTAGATCTTGACCTAGCATAATGAATTCCTTTGACCCGAGGGTGCAAAGTAGAAATAGCCTTAGGAAGACCTTTCTTCCTTCTCTAAACAACGGTCCAAGAACACAAAGGGTCTAAGTCTTTAGAACAAGGGGATAGAGGGGAATCTTCATCAGATTCCATAGACAAAGTCGACACCCAAGAAGAGGGTGAGGCCCTAGCACTAGAAGCTAGGGAACCCAAAGACAGAATAGGAACATGAAACTCCACTATGCCCTCGTGGGAGGGGGCAAATAATGGTAGACAAGAAGACGTTGGAAGAATTAGGGGACTCGCAGCAGCCGCCATAACACACACAGGACTTGAAGAGGGAACTTCTTCCAGTGAGGGGCCGCCAGAGAGTCAAGAGAACTGATAGTTAAGTGAACATCTGAAGCATTCTTCCACTAGGTGGCCGCACCCTTGTAATGAGAGTGGGGACAAATGGAGGCCAGGTGACCCATGGAAAAGCATCATCGACATCTGAATGGGAGGCTCTCATAATCAAGTAATTGTGAACATGACCTATCCCCCACCTGTAAAACCACCTCCCCATGAAGGGGTTTGGAAATGTCAATGTCGACCAATATGCAGGCAAACATGGAGTGTCCTATGAAAGAGGTAGCACAATCCACCATCAAGAAGTGTCCAATAGCATTTCTTATGTCCTCAAAACATGAATCTTCTCAACACTGAAGAGGAAGATTTGGGAGCCTAACCCAAGTTGGCCTAATGTTGAGAGGCTCTATGAGAGGGTTGAAGGAGCAAAACCAATGTTTAATGGATAGGGAATGCACACCCCACATCCAAACCTGACCATTCAGTACAATATCCCTCTCCGTAGGGGATTCAAAATCCACCAGAAAGAAGCCTCTGGTACATGGAAACAACTCAATCTTTGCCTCCACCTAGGGCTTACAAGACTCCAAGACCTAGCTATGAAGGTCCGGCAGGGCTTCCAAGACCCAGGTAGGACTTCCAAGACTCACATAACAATGTTGATTACTTATCCTAATTTTAAATATATATATATATTTACACAGCTTAACTAATGAATTGAAGTTTATCCCTACATCAAGTAGAGGATAGATTATTTGAGTAAAAATAGAATGGTGATTAATAAAGGAAGTAAGTTGAGTTATGATGAAGGTTCAATATTTCAACTTATATCAAAATTGATTTAGTGATCTATAATCAATATAGATAGAAAGTTTGATCTTCGATAATTTTAATTGATATAAATTGAAAATAGGTAATTTTTTATTAAATAAGTATGTGTGTGATAGTGTAGTATTTAAAGTATGAGTATGGTAATGTAGTATTTCAAGTGTGAGTTGGAGAAGTTTTTAGTCCTTAAATATGTGTCAACTTTCCAAGTGGTTTTGGATATAAGCTACTTCTTCTATCAATGGCTCGTGCATCTATTCCTATCTGCACTTCTACCATATAGATCCCTCTTCCACCATTACTACTTCCACTAGTATTACTCATCATTATAGTACCATGGCCACTAGTGGATTGTAGGAATCCTTCAAGTTAAAATTTATGATTCAATAGTAAGTTACAAGATCAATTATGGAAGAGAATTGCCTTATTTATAATTTGAAAGATGGGCAAGATATTCATCTAAATTGTTATTAGCTTACTAATAAGTTGATAATTATTAAAAATCCATCATGTTCAAGATAAGTTAAAACAAATAGAAACTTAAACTATACTATAATCTAATTACTTAATCATAAGTGCTAGGGAGTGGACACCATAAGTTCATAGTTCGAAAAAGAAATAAGTCATGTTTATAACTATACCATGGCCACTAGTATCTCACCTTTTAGTACATATCCCTTTTTTCACTTATCCTTTATCTTATGGCCTAACTACTAGATACACTTCCCATATCATATCTACCACCTCTATGATAAACCACACTTCCACGCCCCTTTCCTCCTCTAATATTAAACCTATAACTTTACTCAACTTATTCAAGCCACTTTTGTACCCCATACCACATCTCATACCCTAGAAATACCCTTAAACTTACCTTTCTTCTTCCATGCCTTTATCCCAAGCCATCACCTTATTGGGATGTGAAACAATTTAGTTCCTAAACATGCATTATTTTCCCTTAATTCATCAAGAAACCCTAATTTGTGCCATTGTTCCTTTAAACCCATCATTTATACCTGATCTGAGACTCCTTTCCATGTGTTCCCTTTAGAAAAAATCTAAGTTAAATCCCCAAGTCATTATGTTCTCCTTCCTTTGAAAATTTGCCTAAGTGTTTGGTCTTTGATGCCTTATCAGTGAAATCGGCGGTTCGTGAACCTTCCCTTTCCTTTATGTTTTGTCAATTGTTGTTCCTTGGCTCACTAGTTTGTCATTTGACTGATTTTCCAATGGGAATGAAGAAGAGAGAAAGTGATGACTTTTGTCGGTGAACTTAGGAGTTCGCAAGCCTTCGGGTTTGCCGATGGCCCAATTCGTTGATAAAGGCAGTGAAAGAAAATTTTCTAAGGAAAGGCAAAGAAATAAAGAAAGAAAAAAGGAATGATTGTCAGTGAACTTTAAGGTTCATGAAATAACAAGTTTGCAGAAAGGAGTATTCAATGATAGAGAAAGGCAGAAAAGGATGAAAACAAAGAATGAAGGAAGTGAAAAGTGATGGCTTCATCAGCAAAAGGATAAGTTCGCAAACCACAAACTTCAGCGATGGGGTGAAGCGTTGATGAAGAGAAGTGAAGAAAAAAGGACAAAGAAGTGAGAAGTACCTTTGTCATAAAAATGGATGGTTCACAAATTGTAAGGTTCACTGACAAGGTAAGTTGCCAAAAAAGGGAGATAAGAAAGAAGAGAAATGAAAAAGAAGAAAGAAAAGTGAAGTGGATGTTTGTGTTGGGCCAAGTTTGCCAATAGGAGAAATTGCCAATGAAGGAGGAAGGATAAAGTACAAAGGATGGACAAATAGAGAAAGGAAAGAAAGATAGCTCCAAGGTTCACGATAAAGAAATTTGCCAATAAGGCAAAGTGAAAATCAATTGTAAATGTAAAGCATGTAGTAAATGTAGTATTTTAAAATATTTTAAAGAAAGTTCAAAATATTTTAAAAGGTGTTGTATAAGATTCACATAGATACTTTTGGGGGCATTGTATTTTAAAATGCCCATCTACTCTCTGGCCTCCATGAATGAAAAATTGAAGAGGATGTATAGGTTGATGGAGAATTAGGTGGGATTGATTACAGGAGTAATGGGAGCTAGTTAGACTTAATGCTAGTGTAGGTGGGCATACAATTGCTTCCCATTTGCTACATTAACTTTCCCCCTATATATGCACATTTCAGGAATGTTTGAGAGGTTGATTCTTTGTTGGTGATTGGGGGCTTTGTTGCTCCAGTAATGCTTCTAGGGGTCCAAATCACACCATGTCCAATTGCAAAGAAGTAATGGGGTGCTGAAATAGATGAAATATAATGTGTTGTAGGGGTTGTACAGATAATGTCTCCATGTCTATTTGTATGTATTTAGGATTTTCCTCTTATCACATTTACTGATAAGTTTGTATTGGGAATTTGAAAATGTGAGCATTTTAAATATATTACAAGCTTTGTAATTGTCATTTGTTCTCTCTATTTGAATACATGCAGTTCATTTCTAGATAACTAAGTATGTTTAAAGCACAAAACCTGCAATCTAATACAACATCTAACTATGTTGTGACCACACGTCAAGGTTGAAAAACCCTTCAACGATCCCCATCCAATTTGCAACCATCATCTCAATATAACATTCTTGATCATTTGAACAAAACCCCTACACAAATATCCATCCTTGAGCTCCTACATATTTCCCCTACACATAAACAAATCCTTGATAAAGCACTCCAAGAGTCACGTGTCCCAAATAACATCAATACCAATCAATTCCAGGCCATGGTAGGACACTTATCCTCACCCCATCATCTCGTATTCACTGAAAAAGACCTCCCTTCAAATAGTCCTTCACATAACAATGCCCTTCATTTAGAAGTAATCATTCACAAGCATAAAATAAAGTGAGTCCTTATAGATGGTGGATCACACCTCAATCTTTATACTTTGAAATTAATAAGATAGCTAGGATATTCTGACAATGTCATATACTCACAGAAAAATACCACTATCAAAGGCTATGATGACACTAAACGTGAGTTTGAGGGTATCATCAAATTACCAATTCAAGTTGGTCCTATAATAATAGAAACTCCCTACCAAGTTTTGGACCTTGATCTTCCCTACAATATCCTCCTAGGACACCCATGGATCCAGGCCATGCAAGTTGACATTTCAACATATCATCAATGCATAAAATTTCCCTATGATGGCTCTAAAGTTACCATTTTCGCTGACCCCTACCCATTTCAATATTGTAGGATGATGGAAGGAAAGAGTTCCAACCTTTGTCCTAATAATGATACTGCATCCTCATCATCATCCTATATAGACCCATCATCACTTTCATTACCATCTACCTCAAAAATTCCAAAGGTCCAAATCAAAGACAAGGGGTGTGGAGAGTACAACCTACAAGACCTCTTTCTACATAGGCCAACTTCCACTCTCTCCAAAATCACATGGAAAACCTCAATCCTCAAGCTCACTATCAACTATGCTCATCAAATACAAACCAACAACATTTGATCATTGGGGAATGTTAGACAAAGAATCAATTGAGGAAGATGTCTCCAAATGGTTGTATAAAGATGAAGAAAAACAAGTCTTATTACCTATAGAGAAATATGTTAATGGACTCTGAATTGTCAAAAATATGGGCTATAAAGGACAAGGTGGACTTGGGATACATGAACAAGGTACCATAGAACCTATAATTGTAAAAAAGACATGGATCTTGAGGACTTGGGTCCAAGTGTGTGTCCTCAGATCTCAAATTTATTCTCAGTGAGGTAGCCAAAGCTTTTCATGCTGTGGAGACTGCCAATGAGGATACTAATGAAGACTCTTTTGAACACATCACCCAACTCTTCCAAGCCTCTTCCATATGTTCCCTATCCTCCACTATTTCATTTACATCCACTAACATACCACTCAATCTACCCCCAACTAATCGATTGGGAACAATAAGGTCCTCCCATCCTAGATACTGTTCAAAATGATGAAGCAATTGCAGAAATCATGGCACTATGAGAACACATCCCTTTCTAGGTGATCATAGATTTGGTTTCATAATAGAGATTAACATCATAGCATACTTCAGTGAGAAGGCCAAATCCCCTAGTTGCAAAAGTAATATAATAAAAAGGTCCCCTAGTGAAAACCACCATGTGGCATTATCAGACCCTATAAAAGTAAAAAGAAAGGATGCATCCAATGGTGAAAACCTCTCTAAGGCACTAGGGGATGGGGGATTTGACCTTCCTAAAGAGACTCTTTATCCTAAAAAAATCTCCACTATTGGTAGAAAAATTTCAGGAGCTAAACTTGGGCACAAAAGAAGACCCAAAAATCACATTTTTCATTGCTTCTTTATCATCAGAGAAAAAGAAGGATTTCACTACATTCTTTCAAAAATGCTCCCACAATTTTGCATGGTCTTATGCTGACATGCCTGCTCTAGACCCATCTTTAGTGGTTCATCATCTAACGGTATATCTTGATGCCAAACCAGTTAAGCGGAAACTAAGAAGGATGCACCCACATATCACACTCTTGGTGAAAAAGAACTTGAAAAGTTGTTCACAATAGGATTCAGTTAGCTCATTGACTATCCAGAATGGGTATCCAACATAGTCCCAGTCTCCAAACCAACTAGGGGCATCTATATTTGCATTTACTTCTGAGATCTAAACAAAGCATATCCTAAGAATGACTTTTCGTTACTAAATATTGACACTATTATAGATCTCACTGTCAGACATGATATGCTCTCACTTATGGATGGATTTTTAGGCTATAATCAAATTCACATCACTAAAGAGGATCAACATAAAATAACTTTCATTTGTCCATGGGGTACCTACTGTTGTCAAGTCATGGCATTTGGTCTCAAAAATGTTGGTGCAACCTATCAATGAGCAATGACAGTGATCTTTCATGATATGCTTCATAAGATTATGGAGGACTATGTGGATGACCTCCTTGGTAAGTCAACAACAAGAAAAGAACATCTCCAGGTCTTAGAAAAAATCTTTGATCGACTAGAACAATATCAAGTATGATTAAATCCCAAAAAGTATGTATTTGGTGTCATTTCTAAAAATTATTGGGATATATAGTATCAAGGAGAGGTATTGAAGTAGATCCAGCTAAAGTGAAGGCCATAGTTGAAATGCCTCCACCAAAGAATCTAAAGTAGAGCTCTATAGTTTATGAGGGAAACTTTAGGCCATTCATCATTTTATTCCTCAACTTGCAGACAAATGTCATCCCTTTACACATCTTCGCAAAAATGTCACATTCCAATGGGATGCTCCATGCCAAGCAACTTTTGACAAATTGAAGGAATATTTAATGTCATCCAATTCTTAAACGCCTCCTATTCAAGAAAAAACCTCTATTTTTGTATATTTCAACAACATCAACAACATTAGGAGCTCTACTAGCACAACATGATGAATCAGGCAAAGAAAAAGCAATATACTATATTAGTCAAACCTTGGTAGGATATGAACTTAATTATAGCCCCATGGAAAAAGCATGCCTAGTAGTTGTCTTTAGTTCCCAGAAACTAAGACACTATATGCTCAATCACCAAGTTAAGATCATTTTGAAGGTAGATCCACTGAAATATCTATTATCAAAGGCTACACTCATGGGACGAATGGAAAAGTAGGTAATAATTCTCAGTGAATTTGATATAGAGTATGTGGACTAAAAAGCTATCAAGGGACATGTTATAGCATATCTTCTTGCCGATGCTCCTATTCATTCAGGTCATCCACTTTCCTTAGAATTCCTAGATGAATCCATATGCTCAGTCATCCCATCAACACATTCAAAACTGTACTTTGATGGATCATTCACTTCTCATGGGTCTGGTGCAGGAACTCTCTTCATCACCCCTCAAGGTGATTGTATCCCTAAGGCATATAGGATTGCATTTCTGTGCACTAATAACATTGTCAAATATGAAGCTCTGATTACAGAATTGAAAATGGTTGTTCAATGGAAGATTATAAAATTACAGGTGTATGGAGATTCTCTGTTGGTTATCAAACAAGCCAATGATAATATCAAACCAAGGATGACAAGCTAATTCCCTACAAGAAAATGGTCGATGACTTCAAAAACTATTTTTTTGAGATTCAATTTGAACAAAGGCCTCGATTAAATAATAGAGTTACACAAGCAATGGAAACCATTGGCTCACTCATTGGCATGCCAACCAATAGCCAATGATGTGAGTTTCTTGTAGAACAACTCTTTATCCCCATATACAATGTATCCATCATAATATATATATATATATATATATATGATGGATACGTTGTATATTGGATCGACTTTATTTTATGTCAGATCGACTATATTTTATGCTAGAACGATTGTATTTTATATTGGATTGATTGTATACTATGTGGAATGGTTGTATTTCATAAAGGATTGATTGCATATGATAGTGGGATGATCATTATAGATGGCACTAAGGCCGCTAGATGACAATAATGGCATGGTGTCACCAAATGGTACCCCAGTCCCTTAGGGATTGTGACCCCATTTGGGGATGAAGGCCCTTTTTTGTGTCACTGCTTTAGTTCATTTCAATTGTTATAATGTATTTCTTCATTGCATTGTGTATATCTTACACCTGAAACCCTTGAATATATATTTAGCATAAATTTAATATCATTGTTCTTGTTGCGCTTAGGCGCTAACAGTCTTTCGATCATGGTTTATTTGGTAATATATATACGAATTTATATATTGACTAGAAACATAATGGTTTATGACTGTATTCGATTATATCTTATTGTATCTAACACAACACTATGTTTTAAACTTCTTTGAAATAATGTTACTTCACAACACCATCTCAAAGAGGGGCAAAATGTAGACACCTAAAATTAGCCTCACTTCCCGACTTAGTTATTCATCTGCCATACCATCACATTAATTAAATAATTCTTAATTATTTGATTAATTTCATCTATTGTTATGAAAATCACTCTACCTTACTCTTTCGCATTAATTAAATAATTATTAATTATTTAATAAATTTCAGTTTTTCATTTCCTAGCATTAATTAAATAATTTTACAATTATTTACTTAATCCTTCATTTCTTCTAATATTAATTAAATTAATTAATTAATTTCTATTTTCTCCACCACAAATAAATAAATTTAATATTTTATTTTTTTCCCAATATTATCCATGTGCACCAAAAATTAAATAATTAAATTATTTAATTTCCTCCATAATTTCCTCTCACCATTATTCACTCTTGTCTCATCATAATTCTCTCTTGTCTTGAACCATGATTCTCTCTCATCACTCCATCAATCAATCTCAATTAGATCAGTTAACAAGTCAATCAATTCAGTTAACTAATCAATTAATTCTGATAACAAACCAATCAAATCAAGTAACTCACCAATCAAGCTTATTAACTCCCCTAATTCATGAGAGGACAAGGACACTTGTCACTCTCTCATCTGTTTAACTCTCTCATTCGATTTCAACCATTGATCTCTCCAATCGTTATCCACTATTGATCTTCATTTTTGAAAATCTATAAATAAAACTTCTTCCAAACTCTCTCACATCTCTCATTTTCATAAAATTACAGTACTGCATTCAATTCATTCATTTTGGGAGATCAAAGTTATGCTATTAAGCTGAGCAATCCACATATTCACGAAGATCAAAGGAGAAAATCCATTGGATTTCATTTGCACCTCAATACACTTGATCGGTAAGGTCAAATTTCTTTGTGAAGGAAGGCATAATTGCTATTTGGTTTATTCTCTTTGATTTTGTCTTCATATACAAATTTATATCCTTCACATTCTGGCACGCTTGGTGATCTAACCCCATTTTTGTGAGTTATGCAAGTTGCAATGTTACAGATTCCATGGAATAGTAAGTAAATTCTAGTTGAAGGTAGAAATTCATGACTTATCATCACTCTCATCATCTGTAGTAGAGGAAGAAGAAACCCCATCATCAAACCTATGATCAAGTGGATTTCTCTCATCTGACGAATTGTTACCTATCCCAAGTATACCCCAAGTGATGGAATAATAAGTGTTAGGAGTTGGACGTGAAGATCCTTCCTCAAATCTAACACTCCTCTCAATAAATAGCTCATAAGCATCTAGATGAAGAAGCCTATAACCTTTTACAATATTTGGATAACCAATAAAGGTACACGAATTGCTTTGGGGATCCACAACTTTTTGTTTCACTAGAATATGGGCCTAAGATAGATATCTAAAGACCCTAAAGTGCTTCACTATGGGCTTCATTGTGCTCCAAGATTTAAAAGGAGTAACTCCTTTCTTAGGATTTATGAGGAACTTTCTTTTGGATGTAGTTTGCATAGTTAACTGCTTCTACCCAAAATTATGGTGTAAAGGATCTAGAGTGGATCATCCAATTTTCTATTTCTTTCAAGGATCTATTCTTACATTCTTCCACCCTATTCTACTAAGGACTATAAAAAACTATATGTTGCAAGTGAATTTCCTTTGAAGTATAGAACTACTCAAATGTATGGTTGACATACTCACCACAATTATCAGTGTGTAAAATCTTGATGGCTTTCCGAGATTGTTTCTCTAAAAAAAATTGAATTTTTGAAAGTACTCAAAGACCTATACCTTATATTAAATAGACTACACCCAATTGAACCAAAAGAAATCATCAATTCAATAAGAACATATCTAACCTCGTTGAATGATTGCCTTGAAAATAGACCAACCAAATCTCTATGTACCAACTCTAGAATCTTAGTATCTCTCCATGCTTTTTCTTTTTCATACCTCTCTTCTTGATGTTTACCAAGGATGCATCCCTAAAAGACTTCGTCAGAAAAGCAAATAGAAGGCAACCTTATTACCATGCCTTGTTGGTTGAGTTATTGTAGATAGTGGTAGAACTTAAATGACCAAATTGCTTGTGCTACAACTTACTCACCTAATCAAAATGAGTAAGTAGTGTAGTGGAAGGAGAGTTAGAAATTAAATGTGAGAAGGACTATAGTCAAGATTGATGATCTGCCCTCCCAATTGTTATGATGGAGCCACTATGCAACTCATTGATGACCATGGAATCTAGATTAAACTTGACCCTTTTGTGTATGCTTATGTGTGTGATATAATAAATAGGTAGAAGATTAGTTGACAAAGAAGGCACATAGAGAACATTGTGAAATGTTTTGTAAGCTACATCAACAAACCCTCTCCCACAAACCTTAATTGAAGTATTATCACCCATCATAATATGTAGCATGGGACTTGGCTCCAAGGATATGAAATCATTCTAATCTAATGACATATGGTGTAAAGCAACTAAGTCAACTATCCATTTTGATGGTGAAGATGTAATAAAAATAAGGGCCTTGCCCTTTCCTTTCTCCTTATTACTTTCCTTCTTAGAGGACTCTTCCTCTAATGAATTCTGACTAACAGAATTAGGTACCCCAAGAGTCTTCTCAAGAAGATGAGTGAGGTGATCAATCTAGTTATTCATGCACTTGTGTTCATCATGTCTAAGCCTCTTTTAGTAAGGACACTTCTCTTTTAGAAAAAATATTAGCACTAATTACCCTTAAATTTGCAATAGAACAATAAAATGAACTATACCAAACAACCAAGTTCTAATACGATGTTAGATTCTATGAGAATGTGAACCAAGATTTATTTTCAGTCATAGATTACATGCACTCCAGTCGGCATACGATTGAAGATCACAATAGTAGAATGAAGAGAATGTCATGAAAATAGATAATTTACAAGACAAAAATACAAGAGAGTTTAGGCAAAGCTCATGTTACTCCATCTAAAAAACAGAGGCATATACATCCAACACAAGAAATAACTCCAATTGCCAATGATAGATGAGAATTTTACCTACAAGTGGTAACTGTCAATATACATGGTTACACCTACTCAAGTAAATATAAACAAATGGTTATGAAAGGTTGCTAATAAATCCAAAAGAGAGTGTGAGACTCAACTACGTAGAGTGGATGAAAGTGACACATGTAAATGATGGACTATGCCATGTGCTCTCATAATAACCATGTCTAATTAACCTAAATAAATTTAATAAAATGTATAGGAAAAATAAATATCTTTGAATATAAGCAAAATAAAATAATCCTACACTAAAACCCCTCCATGAAACCACATTCTTAAAAAACGAATTCCCTACTCAAAAAGCTCCTTATATAATTTTTTAATATAAAGTCAAACTCAGACATATTATTATAAGTTATGTAGTTTTTCTATTTATTATTGCTAATCTCAATCCAAATTCCCACATAAAAAAGTGATGCCACAAAATAATAACCTACTTATCCGTTAAAAATATGGCAAAGAGAGAGAGTCACAAATCCATGTATGAAATGAATATTTTATTTATTTTCCCTTTGGAATATTTAATTGGAGTGTAGATCTCCATTATACAAACGTAGGAATCATAACGTCTTTGCAACGCAGATGGGGTAGATTTTGTGTGCGCACAATTGGAACTTCGTGACCAAGTTTGATCCATCAAACTCTGTACATACAAAAACAAAACATGAAAAAACATTCAAAGATCAGTCATACAGTAACAGATTTGAATATCAAAATCTCCTTCGCCTGCAAAATGCCCAGTCCAGCACTATACATGTTCACGTAAAATTTCATTTGTCATAATTGTAAATGATACGCAGATGGAATCTTACTGCTCATATTCGACGTTAATTTTGTTAGCAGAAGAATGAGCAATGTGAGAAAAGGCATCGGCAGATAAATGGAAAGTTGCATCGCCATTATCGCATGCAGCGGAAGAGCAGTAATCAACAATCTTTATGATAAGTGATCTTTCTCTGCATGGATTTATTCTCTCATTACTTGTTCCGCTCAAACATCTTATTCTGTACTTTCTTCCACAGGCTGCCTGGTTGTCCCAAATTGCGTCATTCGCCGCCCCAAAAAGATTGCCTGCTGGAAATTGGGCCTGATTGTATCCATAGCACGACGATGCTGCAAAATCCAAATAAAGAAGAACCTACGAGCATTAGTGTTTCACACTTGATGTTAGTATTGTTTAACAAGATTTTTAATAATACGCCCTTGTTCATCTTCCGCCTCTCCTATCATATCACCCTTTCTTTTACCAGGAAATTTGCAACTCAAACCTTTCAGCAGACAACAAACTATGTGATTATTTGAACCCACAACCTCTGCTTGGCAAGATGACAGCCTTACCAACTCCCTTACCATTCTATTTAAATATCATTCTTATCATTCTATTTAAAAATAGCATCCACTTTAATGGTCAAATAGCTAATAGCAATTTTACACCTCATTCACAATAAAAAGTGGTAAATATTTGTCCTATTTTTATTGGCCAATAAAAAGTGGTAAATATTTGTCCTATTTTTATTGGCCAAAATTGACCCTTTGACTGTTGAAGTGGATCATATTTAAGAATAACCCTCAGTGCTCACTCATAGTTTGTCTATTTTATTTCAATTAAAGTCAAGTTTACAACTCATCTACTGTTTAGGCTCATCCTCTTGATTCAAGGTGAATGTGTTGCCATTTATAGGCCTACCGTGAAAAAAAAATTGGAGACAATGAATTAAGTAATAAGCATTGGAAACAGGAGCTCTTATGTAAAGAGATGTGCGATAGAAGGCATGTAGGAAATTGTTTTAAATGATCATACCCTTCTCCAGCTTATGTTTCAAGCTATTCTTTCTAATCAACCAGATAAGTAACTGGAATTATGAATCGAAGCTCTCTATATAAAGACAAACTTATAATTAAACGTGGTGAAAATTTTGAAACTGCTTATGGTTACAACACCTTATAAGATGAGATTTTAGGCCACCCTTTACACCCGACATGAAGATCAGTGATGAGGAATATCAAATCAGAGCCCCTTAGATTATAATGAAACTTGTAAAATACAAGGTATCGACGAAATGCTTTATTAATTTAACGATACTTACGGACGTAAGGAGGACCATAAAAGGTTGCTGTGCCCACATCCGCCACACAAAAATGAACCAGAATCAACAAACTTATTGAAATTTTAGTAAATATGATTGCATATGCCTTCATGGTTGCGTTGAATCACTTACTTCTTTTTATTGTATTTTTGAACTGACTTATTACCGTCCATTAAGTCTGAGATCTGTTATATAGACTCTGTGGCATATATCTTGCACACAAATTTTATTCTTGCTTTGTTGGAAAACATTAGTGTGTATAAAGCAAGGTATTGATGCTATCTTTTTAAGATTTCTACATTCCTAAAACATTGTCTATTTTAATAGTGAAAAGTTAATTTTTCTTAATAAAAATAAGATAAATATTTAATATCATATGTAAAATTACTATGGACTCTTTAACCATTAAAATTACTATTGACTCTTTAACCAGTAGAATTCATTCTTTACAATTTTCAAGAACTTTTATAGGCCAACCATTTTCACCGAGAAAACAGCTTGATACTTAGATTGATACTTCGGCGCACAAACATATTATATAGTTGGCATTTGTTCAGTCGATTATGCCTTAGATCAAGATGCTCAATTAATAATAGAATTTATTCGGTGATGGATTTTTGCTTCCGTGATTCGGAGAATTTCCTTCTGACATCCTTTTATTGGGAGGTCACTTAAACGCATGGTTGTAAGTTTCTAGATATTCCTTTCTAGAATTTGTGAGTGGTTATTTCAGTTTTTTCTATATTTCACTTTTATTTATATTTCATTATATTAATGGTTGTATAGTTTGAATACTTAAATTAAATGAAAACATTTGTATTCTTCACATAACAAAAAATATTAAAAGAATGGTTGTAAAGATTTTGTAACATAAAGAGAATATATTAGATCATAGACAAACCATATTATTCTTTATTCAATTTTAAAAAAAGAAAAATTCAAAAAACTCTTTTTACGGTGTACAATGTGAGAGAATTAATGTCTGGAGAAAAGAACAACCCCTTTACATTGGAAATGATTATATTTATATTCTCTTCCCTAGTAACCAAAGTATAACTACTTGATATTTTATTTTTTAATTTTTAATTCACTTTTTAAGTCATAAATGACTTAAGTTACAATTAAAGTTCCATAGAAAGAACATAAAGTCAAAATAGACTTTATAATTCCTATAAAAGGGGAAGAAGAATAGTTGATGCCCTTCAAAAATATATCTTTTGGTGTTGTCACTAGATGTAAGTATCATTGTTCATGAGGATATTTCACCTTTATAACAGCAAGGAGATTAAGGATTCGCTTGATAAGGGCAATTGCTAACAAAATTACAATTACTATTATGATTTTCATGAGCACAATAATGGCCCTTAGGTGTTTAAGTTCCCTCCCATTTTATTTTGTATAATCTACCACATTTTGTCCAATGATAGTTGAGATGGAATCATGCCCAATCCAACTAGCTTTTGGGTATAAAAAATGATGCGATAGAAAAGGTAAGAGTATTGAGGAGCACAAGGTAAGAGTATTGAGGAGCACACTTGTTGCTCATATCATCACTCCAATGAAGTAGCAAATAGTAACTAACCAAATTACTAACAAAAATAATGGCAGTAGTCCCCGCATCCAATCAAAATAGGCCATTTTTTGCCAACATTAGCTACATGCCTCTTGAGAATAACTTGATGGGAATGGATGGATATATGAATGGACTTTACTATACTATGACCTTCATCAATATCTACACCATCCATTTACTTTCAAAAATGTACTGAAGAATTTAAGGGACAAGATGGAAACTAACAACTCCAAAATACATTTGTGCTAGGAAATTTGATAGGATGGAATGGGCCTTGAAGTTGAAGAGAACTAGTCCTTTGCTCTAAATTTAGAAACTCATAGTAGTCATTATTTCTATCATTCAACTTATCCATTATGAGCTTTATATTCCCTTCTAAATAATCACAAACTCAATTGACAACTTAATCTAAAGGAATTGGGTATTCCTTTGGACAGACACTTCATGCATCAATAATCTTGAGAGGACTCTTTTGAAACCCTCTATATGACACACCTAGTTTGGATTTTTCCAATATCTCACCTCAAATTCTTGGACATCAGGCTTAGAGTTTTGTTTCCATAGACATTTCCTTTGTAATTTGTTCTATATACAAGCACTTTCTCAAACCTCTTAATAGGTAGATCTTGTAGAACTTGCCAAATGCATTATTAGAAAGTTTTTAAATCTATTTCAACAAATGCATTTTGTGTATATCATGTAATCATTGCGGTCCCATGAGATGGAGTTTATTTTAGGAATTATATAATAGGCTCACAGGCCTATGTTGTTTATTGTTGTCACTTGGATTTGCACCATGTATTTGAGAGGTTTAACAGTCTTCAACAATCCAGTGAAACATTGAGATGACCTCTAGGTGTGGGACCCTGCAAGGAGGCCAAATCTCCAAAGAGAGGATGGTTCCTTTACTGAATGGGAAATTCAACTATTCCTAAGAATAAACCTAATATATCCACCATTGAGGAAAAGAGGGAGAAGGATAAAACCATAAATTAATGGAGGTGATACACTAGGTTTGAATATGAAAGCTCTCACAAAATTGTGAAAATGTACAAAATAAAGAAATATAGATGATCATTTACACAAATCTAGCAAATTCTTAGCAAAAGTAAAGAAATGAACAAAATTGAGAGGAAATCAACATTCACAGATAATCAATTCTTAATTACAGAGAGCTAAAACAACAGAAAAGGTAATAATACAATGTATTTCATCAAAAGACATGGTTACAATAGAGGAGGGCTCTGTTTGGAGTACAAAATGATCTTTGTATCCAACCCTCAATACATCTTACAAATATGCATATATAGAAATTCATTTACATTTGACCTCAATCATTTGTCATCATAAATTCGCCCCATGGGCCTGTCAGAAAATATCCCTTCTAGAAGGGATGCCTGTCTGCAAGAATTCAATGCAAAAAAATATCTTGGATCATGGAGTAGTTGGGAGATATTTTCCCTCTTTAATGCACCAGTTGATTCATCACCTGCAATCATAAATGCAAAATATCTAAAATGGGGGTAGTTGAGGTACCTGAAAGATCAGATATGCATTAATGGTAGATGAAGAAAATTGTAAATATGTTCCCTCTAAAATTCCCTTTTTTTACAGAGCTTTTACAACATTTCAAATATCTACATTCAGATATTTAAAGTTTACAACATATTACAAACTCTATTTTTCATATTCTGTCAATTTCTGCATATTTTAGCCTATATTTTTCCCTATTGGCAAAATTTGTCTTTTTCTAAGCCATTCTATTCTATTTTCTACACATTTTCATCCTCAGTCTGTAATTTTGTAGTTTTTGAACTATGGCCTATTTCCTCTATTTTGCCCTTGTATTGGGAAAGTTCCATCTTTTGAACTTTGCCTTTTACATCCCATTTATCAATAATTTTTCTCTCTATCAAACTTAGTTTACTTTTGGCTTATCGGCAAAAGTTTGTTTTCACAAACTTTGCCCTTTGGCCTTATTTTTCTCTCTGTCTGTAAAAATTGCTTTTGTCGAGCCTTTCTTTATTGTCAAGGAAGTTCCTCTTTTTCAAGCCATTGGCTTTGTGTCTTCTTACCTTACTTATCAGAAAATTATTATTTTTCCAAACCATGTGTTTGGCCACTTTTTGCTTCTTTTCCTTGTCAGCAAAATACTCTGTTGGTGAACAGCAGGGTTTTTGAACTTTGCCGATAAAGGCCTTTCCTTTCTTTCATTTAACTTAGCCGATTCTTGCAAATCTAGCCATTTGCCTTCCCTTTATCGAGAAATCACCCAGTCAGCGAACCAAAGAATTTTTAAACTTTTGGGAAGTTCCTAAATGGGCAAAACCACAGTTAAAGGCATTCTTGTCTTTTCTTTTGCCTTAGCCGCATTTCTAAGAAGCCCACCCCTTGTCACTTTATCAGTAAAATGCTAAATCAGCGAACCTTGAGAAAAAGTGAACTTCTGAAAAGTTCATAAAACCTGATTCTTTTCGATAAGGGAAGGAAAAGCCTTATGCCTTAGTAAATTTTTGGTTAGTTTAGGAAATTGAAACTTTACTATTAAAGGCCAAAAAGGGGGAAAAAATGAGGTAAAAGCTTCAAAATTTCTAGGTTTTTTTTGCGTTTCTTGAAATGATTCTCTAGATGGATTTTTAGAGATTTTTACAAGGCAAAACACTAGAATTTGAAGGATTTTAGGCTTGTAGATTAAGTTCTCAAGGGATTTCAACAAGGTTTTTAAGTTGGGCTATTTGATTCTAGGTAGAGGAAAATAGGTCAACATTTATCTTAAGGATACCCTAAAATTTATCATTGAGATGTAGATTAAACATGCAATATATTATCATCTGAACTAAAGTTAATGGTGTTCCAAGAAAATTGGGAGTTGTGATAAGAATGTCTTTTCTCAGAGAACCATATACTAACCACAAGATATTACCAAGGAATGCAAATAATGAGAAGTAGAATGACATTCAATCCACACTCTTGATTCAAAATAGTATTCGAATGTTAGATAGTGGAGATCCATAGAGAATAATAAAGGCTACCATTCTAGTAGTTCCTACAACCACTTTCTTCTCAACATTCATAAACTATCCCCATACTTGCACAAGCCATCAATGCTCCTACAACCATCATAGTCATTCTTCTCTTAGATATGGGTCCAGTGCAAAAAAGAGGTAGAAGGTGTAGAAGTTGCACTCAAGAAGAAGGCCAACAAAATTGATATCCATGACAAGATTGTGATCCCATTTGTTGCTAATCATAGGAGGGTCATACCAAGTGTACACAAGACATTTGAGTAGCCCCACTATGTAGGGTAACCTTGACATGTCTCTACTTGTCCTATTTAACATCACTTTCTTAAAGGTACATAGTAGTGTGTTAATATATGAACAAACATATACACTTTCTAGGATTTTAATGGATGCCAATAACTTGTTCCACAACTTCCACTTCTACATAGGTAGGAGGGTCATAGAAAAGGTCATAAAAGTTGTCTTTACACCTACCCACATATTTTCAACAAATCATTTTTAGTATTTTTTGTGTGTTGGTGGTTCGAAGGTTCCATGAACTGTTGAATTGTCAAAAGTCATCAAATTGTTAGTGTTTCAGAGGTTCAATGAACTATTGAATCATTAACATTTATATTTATGTGAAGATTTCTAGCCTACACAATGAATTCATTTCATGTGGATATCCTTGTTCCTTGGCTCCCATTTTGTTGTAGGCTAGAAATATGTTGGCAAAGGTTAAGGAATTTATCTTTACTACTACCTATTGCTTTTGCTTAAAAGTGAAGGAAAATTTTCATCCATAATTTAGATAATTTCCACATAACCCTATGAGAGATAAAAATTTAAACAAGTATTCCAAAATCCATATGCAATAGAATAGACAAACATACCATCAAGGTGACACAAGATATACCCTGGGAAAACCCTCCATGAGGGAAAAACCTCACCTCCAAAAGCATCCACACCCATTGTATTATCTCATGAACAAATATTACAATACATAGCCTCCATGAATACTTATGAATCATCAAGCTCCCTAATTACACTCCATGTGAAAAAGAAAATGAGAATCATGTAACCACACATCCCAATCCATGCTTTCTTTCCTCACATATGAAATCTACAAGAGGAGTTCAAACAACCAACCTCAACAACTACTCATGTGCTTTCTTTTATAGAAATAAGGTTGTACAAAACCACTAAGTGGTATAACATAACCATGTCCCTAAAAACTATGAGCTCACTAAACCATGTCCCCCTTTTGTTACTAAGTTTTCCCAATATTAAATATTTTCCAATGTGCAACCCACATTATATATTTTTCCCAATGTTACATACAAATTTACAAGTGGACCCAAATAAATATTTAATGTGGCTAAACACATCACCTAGATGCACCAAAAATAAATATAATTTATTTTACATAATTTAAATATTTTGTTTTTATTCCAGGTGTACAACACACCTTTTCCAACATTCCCCCACTTGTTGTATACATTGCATAAAAGGTCAAAAAGGTAAACTCAAAGATAAAGGGAACACTCCATATTCCCAACATGTACCATGTAAACATATATGTGCTCCATCAAGATACCTGCACCAATAACCAAGGTGACCACCATCTCAAGCAAGAATCATCTCATCCTCCATCATGCCAATGTACAAAAGATAATATCCTCCAAAGAGATGTCACAATAAATTGTCACAAAGAAGAAAGAACCTCCATCAACTAATATCCAACCATAAACACCAAATTTAATGGTAAAAAATAGGCATAAGTAGCTGACAAGAATCAATCACCATAGCTAAAATAGCAACCACAACTAACTTTGCTAACACATCCAACTAACCATATCCCCAGTCCAAGGTATACCAATCAGAACAAGTAGACCTTATTCCATCAACATATCCAACCCAAACCACAATGATCACAAGTGTACATATATACTCTATCTTACATAAAGAAGTCCTCCAAGGTAACAATACATAAACATGTGATAACAAACCTCAAGACCCTCAACATTCCAATATAATGATAACATCCTACAAAGGACCCATATACATCCTAGAACTCCCACTACATGAGTAATCTCAAATCTGAAATCAATCAAGGCACCCAAAGATCCACCAATAGTACTCACATAGAAGATGTGGCTAAATCCTCTATCACATAGTGTTGAAGAACACATGTATTGATATACAAAACTTGCAAACTAAAATAGTCGCAACATAACTCTCACCTCAAGTCTGTATCTTTACCAAGTCCTCAACATCATAAGAGAAAGAGATTAAATAGTCACACAATGGCTCCATGGAAACCTCAACTCCAATGTCATGTGAGCAGAAACATCCAAGAAGAAGGATTAGACCAGTCAAGAGAGAACCTACAAATCAAAACCATGTCTTTCTACCAACACCAATGTGTTATAGCTATGAAAAGTATGATCTCCTTCCTAAAACCCCAAACCAAGAAGCCTCCTCAACATCTAACTAATTAATATCTCTCAAACCAAAGGAAGATCAAACAAAACCTCGATTCCAAAATATGCCCAAATCCAATAACCATCTCCTTTAAATACAATGACCTCAAAAATAACTCAAGATTAAACATAAGGAGATAACAAATCATAATCATGCATCTAATCCTCAAACAAGTCCTTAGAACCAACATCCATAGCTCAAGACTCAAGCATACATGAGAAGAAAAGACACAAAGAAAGAATGCATTTGAAAATCAAGTGGGCAATACCTATCAAATTATTCACCACTGAAAGAACCAAGAGTGGGGAATGAGATTGATCCTCCAAGATATGCCAAGACATAATGACTCTCTCCAAGAACAATCTCCTCGATAGGTTCATTTTCAAACTCATATCCAACCCAGGTGTAGGCTCCTCAACCTTGCTACTGAAATCTCATCAAAGAGTAATTATCTCAACACATGATCTCCAAGAAACAAGAGATCTCTAGCCTCACCAAAGTCTCAAAATATCCATGAGAACCTACAACTCATCAATCCATGCTAAACTCTAAATACAACACTATACCATCATGAAGCTCCCAAGCACATGACCAATGTACTCAATACCAAGAGAAACAACAAGATCATTGTCAAAGCTCCCACTATATGTCTGCATAATATAGGAACATAACATGACATCATGATCTAACATCTCCTCAAAGGAAGATTATATTGTTGGAATTAGTCTGGACAACTGAGAGGGGGGGTGAATTAGTTGTCACACAAATTTAATAATTTTTGCCTTTAATCTTCTTTCACAACTTATAATTAGATTAATGATATAAATATTAAAGCATGAATCAACAATACATGAGCATAAATGAATTGAACAGACATAACACCAAAAAAATTTATGTGGAAACCCAGTTAAGGGAAAACCATGGTGGGGTTAACCCACAACATTCGTACCCTATTAAAAGCACTTAAAAGAAAATGGGAAGGCACTTGCCTTCGGGCTCACTGCCCAGAGCTCACTGCTCAAAGAGGCTCAGTGCCTACATAATTTATGTTTAACACAAAAAGAATTTAACTGATAAATAGCATTTTCTTCATGCCTGGTTCAGTCTCATTGAATGCTCATAAAACTTCTACACTACCCCCAAACTCTTCTTCACTAACTCTTCATTCTATACTACTCTTGTTCTTCTGCTCCTCTTTTCAGCTCTGCTTCTGATCCTTTCTTTGGATTTTATTATTTTTGCACAAGGATGATTTTCCATGACCCAACTACACTCCTTTATATGCTCCATCAACCTTGGAATAAACATCAAGGTTGGCACTCCAAACATCTGACATAATACAAATCACAAAGCTTTTGGCCAAACATGACTATGACTCAAATCTTCCTCGATCAACATGCCACGCTCCATAGAATTGTTCTTAGATCATCCACACCATGCTTTAATCATCTGGTCGGCTAGGACTGGGAAGAATAGCAACATCAAGTAAGAATTCTTCAACAACGAGATCAATCTTCAATGCAGACCTCCAACATAGCAGGCACATGATCCAGACACTTCCACAAGTACATTGAATTCAGCAATAACAGCCACAATACTCCAAATCATAACAATCACTTGCATCTTCTTTTGGTACCTCAAGAACACTGTCTATCATGACTGGCACACTAGAAAGATTGCTTGCAGACCTCTAAACCACAAACCACTTGAGTTGAGGATACACACTAACTTCCAAAACATGCCTCTAAATCTATAGATCATCATTTTACTTTTTTGGAATAATCCAGACCATTTTCCTGTCACTTTATCTCTTTTGAATACTACAAAACTAGTTCTACTTAGATCACCATACCTTTTTCAAATCTTCATGCAGACCCCATAAATCTTAACTAGAGCTTCTTTAGAAAATCCTCTATATGGCCATATGGCCTACATACATTGATCTTCATTAATTTTCTCAATATTCTTAACATTTCAGTCTCCTCAATTAGGTAACAAAATAGGATATAGTTGACACCAATGGCAACAAGATATGTTGACATCAATGAAAATACATCATAGGAACATATTTGCAACAATACCCCCTTTATCATTGATAGCAACATGTGATGTGAAAAACTTATTCAACCATCAAGACAAAATCTTCTCCCCCTTTCTCTTTTCACTTCTGCAACAACTTTCTTCATTGCTCCCCCTTTCATCAGCAACTAGTTTTTCACATGACTTCTCTCCCCCTTTGACATCAATGGAAAAGGGCACATATTTGCAATCTTTTCCCCCTTTGTTCCAGACTGATCTTCAATAATTTGCATATAGACTACTCCCCCTGAGTAGTATCTCCTTAACATCAATCCGGATCACAAGATGTGACTGTGAATTCCACCGAATTGATGCACTCTAGTGCATCTTAGTTCTAATCAGGAGGGTAATAACCCCTAGCTTCTTTATGAGATACTCAAAAGTATCTTTAGACAAAGACTTGGTAAATATGTTTGCAATCTGATCCTTTGAAGAAACAAACTCCAATCTGACTTCATTTTCATTAACTTTTTCTCTCAAAAAGTGAAATTTGATGGATATATGTTTTGTCTTTGAATGTAACACCAAATTATTGGAGATGTTAATTGCACTTGAATTATCATAGAAGATTGTAACAGGCTTCTCAAACACAATTATGATGTCCTTCAACATTTGCTTCATCCACAAGACTTGAGTGCAATTACCTGCTCCTGCTATATATTCTGCCTCTGTAGTAGATAGAGATATTGCCTCTTGCTTTGCTCAACCAAGAAACCAATCTCCTTCCCAAGAAGAAAGCACCACCACTAGTACTTTTCCTATCATCCACATCTACTACCCAATCATCATCTATATATGCTTGAAGAGTGAAGTCATTATCTTTCGGATACCACAACACATAATCAAGTGTTCCTTTGAGATATCTAAAAATTCTTTTGACTGCTACAACATGGGATTCTCTAGGATCAGCTTGAAATCTAGCAACAAGTCTAACTGCATTCATGATGTCAGGTCTGGTTTGAGTCAGATAGAGTAGTCCTCCAATCATTAATCTATACCATTTCTAATTTTCCTTAGGGGAGTCATCATCTTTACTCAACTTGCATCTGGTTGCCATAGGAGTACAAACTAGTTTTGAATCCTCCATTCCAAACTTTTTCAACAATTCTCTCACATATTAAGACTAAGATATGAAGATACCTTTATCTGACTAAGTGATTTGCTATCCTAAGAAGAAATTCATCTCACAAAACATGAACATCTCAAATTCACTTTGCATCTGATCAGCAAATTTCTTACACATGTTTCCATTTTCACCAAAAATGATATCATCAACAAATACCTCAACAATCAGGATGTGCTCATGACAATCTTGAAGTAAAGATTACTGTCAGTAGTGCCTTTGCTAAATCCTAGTTTTAGCAGATACTTACCTAATCTTGCATACCAGGCTCTTGGGGCTTGTTTGAGTCCATACAATACTTTTCTCAATCTGCAGACTATATTTCCCTGATTGGACAATTGAAATCCTTTTAGTTTCTCAATGTAGACTTCTTCCTCTAACTCTCCATTCAAGAATGCTAACTTGACATCCATCTGGTAAACTTTGAAATCTTTGAAAGCAGTAAATGCAAGAAATAGTCTGACTGCTTCTATTCTTGCCACCAGAGCAAAAGTCTCTTCAAAATCAATTCCTTCCACTTGAGAATATCCTTTCCATACCAACCTTGCTTTGTTTCTTACAAATTCACCATCTTCATTTAGCTTATTCTGGAAGACCCATTTTCAATTTGCATTAATTCTTCTTCCATTTCTTTTACCCAATTTTCATCATTGCAAGCTTCACTTACTGATTTTGGTTGAATCTTAGAAATCAAACAGATCTCATCTTGTTCTTAAGCAATTCTTCTCCTAGATTAAACACCTCTATTTCTATCTCCTATAATTTGATCTTCAGGATGATTTAGCCTTACATACCTGGGAGTTTTGGGAATTGCTTGAACTTCTGTTTCTTGAGTTTGTTCCTCGGCATCTGCACTAACTTCTTGAGTTTCTAGATTTTCCAGATCAGTCTGGATCCAAGTCTGGGTTTGAACTTGCCTTCCTTGACTTTGACTTTCATCTTGATCATCTGAATCATTAACATAAAATATATGTCTCCTTGTACACTCCTAATTCTGGCAGGACCACAAAGATCAGTATGCACAAGTTCCAATCATCCAATTGAAGATTGTTCTTTACTCTTGAATGAAGTTCTTCTCTGTTTACCCAATTGGCATTCTCTACACATGCTATCAGGTTTCACAAGTTTTGGAAGATCTCTTACAGCCTGAGTAGAACTTATCTTGACAATGTTATCAAAATTCACATGAGACATTCTCCTATGCCATAACCAACTCTGATCAATCTGAGCAATCAAGCAACTCTTACCAGAACTACTTAAATGAAAGATGTTACCTCTAGTTTGAGTACCTTATGCAAATTTAGTTCCAGAGCTTTGTAAGATTCTGCATTTTCCATCCTTGAATTAGAGATCATAGCCCTTATCAACCAACTATCCAACACTGAGAAGATTATGCTTCAAAAATTCTACATTCAGAACATCATTTGTGTTATTCTTACCATCAAATGAGACAGATCCTCTGCCATGGATTCTACCAACTGAGTTGTCTCCAAATTTCATAATTCTACCTTCATATTTTTCAAATCTTACAAACTTACTTTTAACACTAGTCATATGATGAGAGCATCCACTATCAATCACCCATTCATCTTTTTCAACAACCTGAGTAGCCAAGGAACTTTCTACATTTGCATAGCTAGTAGATTCAGTAGACACCAAATCTTCTTCTTTGATAGAAATGAACACCCAATCATCTTCAGTGGAATCTCCATGATCAGATTCATCATCTGTGACTCCTTCTCTAGCTTCTTGGACATAGTTACATTTCTTCTGGCCTTTATATCTGTTAGAGTTTGGTTTTAAAAACCTTTCCAGACATCTTGAGGCAAAATGACGAATCTTATTACAAGCCAAATATTTGAATGGAAACTTTCCTTCATACTTACCGGATCCTCTTGGCATCCTTTTGGCAATAAAAGCTTCAAGTTCTGTACTTTCAATTTCATCATCTTCCAAATCCTTCCTTGCCTTTGTAAACCTATTTGATCTTCCTGAAGAACTTTTACCCCGATCATATCTTTGTTTTCCATACACTGGCCTTAAATGCAAATTCAGACTTAGGAAGAGAATCACCAAACTCACTCATTTTGAATGCTAAAAGATTACCAACTAACTGATCCCTTGTAATAGTTGTAACAGTCCTGATTTCTTCAATGGCAACAACTTTATGCTTGTATGCTACAGGTAAAGATCTGAGTACTTTGGCAACAATCCCTGATTCTTCCAATACTCCACCAATATTCCTGATATTGATCACAAGTTCATTCACTTTCTGCATGTAGGAGATAATGTTTTCATCTTCACTCATTACCAACCTTTCATATTTACCCTTCAGGCTTTGTAGCTTGGCACATTTGACATGTTTGTCACCTTAATACAGATTTTCCAACTTCTTCCAGATTTCATGGGTAGTTTTCAATTCCAAGACATTTGCCAATTCTGTATCAATCAGGGCACTCAACAAAGCTTCTTTGGCTTGAATATTGTGTTCAACATCTCTAATTTCGTCTAAAGTTGTAGGGCCATTGTTTGGAATCTTATACACATTCTTAGTTATCAACCAAAAGACATCAACCATGCATTCCAAATGACATTACATGCACACCTTCCAAAGGGAGTAATTTGTTCCATCAAACCTCAGACTTTCCTTCTTGTAAGTTGACATCTTCGATCTCCTCAAGTGGTCAAGCTTGTTTTAGACGAACCGGCTCTGATACGAATTGGTGGAATTAGTCTAGACAATTGAGAGGGGGGTGAATCAGTTGTCACACAAATTTAATCTTTTCTACCTTTAATCTTCTTTCACAACTTATAATTAGATTAATGATATAAACATCAAAGCATGAATCAACAATGCATGAGTAGAAATGAATTGAACACACATAACACTAGAATTTTTTATGTGGAAACCCGGTTAAGGGAAAACCATGGTGGAGGTTAACACACAAGATTTGTACCCTATTAAAAGTACTTAAAATAAAATGGGAAGGCACTTGCCTTTGGGCTCACTGCCTAGAGCTCACTGTTCAAAGAGGCTCACTGCCTACAGAAATTATGTTTAACACAAAAGGAATTTAACTAATAAATAGCATCTTCTTCATGCCTAGTTCAGTCTCATTGAATGCTCACAAAACTTCTGCTCTGCCCCCAAACTCTTCTTCACTAACTCTTCATTCTATACTGCTCTTGTTCTTTTGCTCCTCTTTTCTGCTTTGCTTTTGATCCTTTCTTTGGATTTTATTATTTTCGCACAAGGATGATTTTCCATGACTTGACTACACTCCATTATATGCTTCATCAACCTTGGAACAAACATCAAGCTCAGAACTCCAAACATCTGACTTAATGTGAATCACAAATTTGTCGGCCAAACATCACTAGGACTCAAATCTTCCTTGATCAACATGCCACACTCCATAGAATTGTTCTTAGATCATCTACAACATGCTTGAATCATCCGATCAGCCAGGACTAGGAAGAATTCTTCAACAACAAGCTCAATCTTCAATGCAGACCTCCAACATAGTAGGTGCACACAATCCATAGACTTCCACAAGCACATTGAATTCAGCAATAACATCCACACTACTCCAAATCATTAGAATCACTTGGATCTTCTTTTAGTACCTCATGAACACTATCTGTCATGACTGTCACACTAGAAAGATTGCTTGCGGACCTCCAAACCATGAACCACTTGAGTTGAGGATACACACTAACTTCCAAAACATGCCTCCAAATTCATAGATCATCATTTTACATTTCTAGAATAATCTGAACCACTTTCCTGTCACTCTGTCTCTTCTGAATACTACAAAATTGGTTCTACTCATATGGCCATACCTTTTTCAAATCTTCATGCAGACCTCTCAAATCTTAACTGGAGCTTCTTCAGACAATCCTCTATATAGCCATATAGTCTGCACACATTGATCTTCATTAATTTTCTCAATATTGTCAAAATTTTAGTCTCCTCAATTAGGTAACAAAATAGGATATAGTTGACACCAATGGCAACAAGGATATGTTGACATCAATGACAACACATCATAGGCACATATTTACAACACATATGTCTCAGAAGAATATATCATGCTTCAAATAGCACCTATATCATGTCAAAACTCTAATCTGGAATCAAGAGTCCACCATGGCACAATAGCATCCATCCTATAAACAAGGATCACCTATAAAGACTAACAAATCATAACCAACACCTCAACCAAAGACTTTAAGAGTCCTCCATGGTACCAAGATGTCAACAACTCTAAATCACATGAAGATAACCATCCCCTATCAATAGAACTCAAGATGTCAAAGAAATCTCACTACATATAAAAATAGGATCCAAGAGCTCCTCCATGACACCAAAAACTACAATAGAAGATCATCCATCACTAAAGTGATGAATTGATGCAGAGCATATGGGATGCAAGGAAGAGGAATCGATTCAACAAGGCTCAACCACACCTATAGGTCCAAAACCAAGTCCTTCATGAAAAAGTGGGAACAACAGAAAGGAATCCTTGTTTGCCCATGGAAAGGTTGTATTCAGGTACCAAATGACTCATCCCACCCATTGGTTAAGGCAGATCACTCCCAGAACATGCACTTGCTTCACAAATCCTCTAAATGGCTTGTAGCCCTAGAAAAAGAGAACAATCCTCTTATCTTTTTGCATAGACCTTCAAATATCAACCTAAGACATGCATTAGATACCCATTATGCCTCCCCATAGCATACTCCAAGATGGGTATAGGTTACTTTGGAAAATGTGCTCTAAAAATGGACTGGTAATTCTGCTACAAGGGTTCAAACTCAGAAATTTCACTGTGAAATGCCAAGAACAGTCATTCATAACTTCCACATAAAGACAATGAAGTCAATCTCTTCAGCCAGATTTTAGATGACATAGGCACAGACATTTTCCCAAAGTTACGTAAAGATCTAATGGTGAAAACAAAAGTTATGGTGTTTTTCCCAAAATGGGTAACCCTAGACAAGGTTTTTGACAGTTTTCAGAAAACTAACAATATCTGACTCAAAATAGAACCAAAATGCATGGGACAAGAAACAAATGGAAGGTGATTGAATGCACTACCACTTACAATCAATTAGACATCATTTTCTATCCATACCATGTTGTACAACAACTAAAAACAGCAAATTTCTTTATTGAACTTTCATTTCTTCAATCACCCACGAATTCTTAAATGGATACAAGGCCTTTTAAAGGCATTACAACTTGTCCTTTTAGTTTCTAACTACCTGCAAATGAATTAAACTACTCTATGACCTTTCATCTTCCATATGTTGCATTGCAACTTTACAATTTTGCATCATTTACACAAATTTGAACTTAGACCTCTCTTAGTGACTTTAATAAAAGGAAAATAACTTAAATTATCTCATTACATTGTTAAATCATCAAATGTCAATCAAACTCCTATGGAAACATCAATTTGTGAAGGTGCTCCTACACCATACAACCAACCAACAAATATTTCCAAGTCCCTTGGAAATCTATCTGCAAAACAAAACTATCTTTTTCTGCATTTCCTCTGTCTGTCTCTTCATCTTTAGCTTCAATCTTCTCAGCTTCAGGCTTTGAATCTTCACAACCTTAGTTAGTGACCAACCAACCAACAAAATCAAACAACTATCAACTTTAGAGCTTCTTCAAGCTCCTACTCCCATCAGTGGAGTACTCTTTAGGCTGCAACATCAAGTGCTTCTTCAGTCAGGTATCCATCTCTCTCACTGCTTTACCAACTCACCAAACCATCCATCTCACCCAACAACAGATCCTAGTGATGGACCTACCACTCTCTCCTCAATGGTTTCTCTCTACACCCTTATCTAGCCTAATCTCCATTAGAGAATGGTCATGACAGACGTCATCTTGTCTACCCACACACAATCTCAGAAAACATCCTTCTACAGCTAGATGGATCAAGCACCTACAACCAAACAACTTAGCAAACAAATAATGGTCACCAACACAACTCTAACTCCTTATCTACCTTCTAATACACAACACTTTACCCAAATCTTTTGCTAGCTCTGATACCAATCTGATGCAGAGCATATGGGATGCAAGGAAGAGGAATCGATTCAACGAGGCTCAACCACACCTATAGGTCCAAAACCCAGTCCTTCATGAAAAAGTGGGAATAGTAGAAAGAAATCTTTGTTTGCCCATGGAAAGGTTGTATTGGGGTACCAAATGACCCATCCCACCCATTGGTTAAGGTAGACCACTCCCGGAACATGCACTTGCTTCACAAATCCTCTAAATGGCTTGTAGCCCTAGAAAAAGAGAAAAATCCTCTTATCTTTTTGCACAGACCTTTAAATGTCAACCTAAGACATGAATTAGATACCCATTATGCCTCCCCATAGCATACTCCAAGATGGGTATAGGTTACTTTGGAAAATGTGCTCTAAAAATAGACTGGTAATTCTGCTACAAGGGTTCAAACTCAGAAATTTCACTGTGAAATGCCAAGAATAGTCATTCATAACTTCCACATAAAAGACAATGAAGTCAATCACTTCATTCAGGTTTTAGATAACATAGGTATAGACATTTTCCCAAAGTTACGTAAAGATCTAACGGTGAAAACAAAAGTTATGGTGTTTTTCCCAAAACGGGTAACCCTAGACAGGGTTTTTGATAGTTTTCAGAAAACTAACAATAACTAACTCAAAAC
The DNA here is from genome assembly GCA_027924645.1 of Cunninghamia lanceolata. Lineage (NCBI taxonomy): Eukaryota > Viridiplantae > Streptophyta > Pinopsida > Cupressales > Cupressaceae > Cunninghamia > Cunninghamia lanceolata. The sequence continues at coordinate 4,980,768 of BSBN01000207.1, forward strand.
AGAACCAAAATGCATGGGACAAGAAGAAAATGGAAGGTGATTGAATACACTACCACTTAGAATCAATTAGACATCATTTCCCATCTGTACCAGGCCGTACAACAACTAAAAAAAGCAAATTTATGATGAAATATACAAGAAACAATGGTTTTCTTTATTGAACTTTCATTTCTTCTATCACCCATGAATTCTTAAATGGATACAAGGCCTTTCAAAGGGATTACAACTTGTCCTTTCAGTTTCTAACTACCTCCAAATGAATGAAACTACTCTATGACCTTTCATCTTCCATATGTTGTATTGCAACTTTACAATTTTGCATCATTTACACAAATTTGAACTTAGACCTCTCTTAGTGACTTTAATAAAAGGAAAATGACTTAAATTATCTCATTACATTGTTAAATCATCAAATTTCAGTCAAACTCCTATGGAAACATCAATTTGTGAAGGTGCTCCTGCACCATACAACCAACCAACAAAGATTTCCAAGTCCCTTGGAAATGTATCTGCAAAACAAAACTATCTTTTTCTGCATTTCCTCTGTCTATCTCTTCATCTTTAGCTTCAATGTTCTCAGCTTCAGGGTTCGAATATTCACATCCATAGTTAGTGACCAACCAACCAACAAAATCAAACAACTATCAACTTTAGAGCTTCTTCAGGCTCCTTCTACTCCCATCAGTGGAGTACTCTTTAGGCTGCAACATCAAATGCTTCTTCAGTCAGGTATCCATCTCTCTCACTGCTTTACCAACTCACAAACCATCCATCTCACCCAACAGCAGATCCTGGTGATGCACTACCACTCTCTCCTTAGTGGTTTCTCTCTACACCCTTATCTAGCCTAATCTCCATTGGAGAATGGTCATGACAGACCTCATCTTGTCTGCCCACACACAATCTTAGAAAACATCCTTCTGCAGCTAGATGGACCAAGCACCTGCAACCAAACAACTTAGCAAACAAATAATGGTCACCAACACAACTTTAACTCCTTATCTACCTTCTGATACACAACACTTTACTAAGAGCTTTTGCTAGCTCTGATACCAATTTGATGCAGAGCATATGGGATGCAAGGAAGAGGAATCGATTCAACAAGGCTCAACCACACCTATAGGTCCAAAACCAAGTCCTTCATGGAAAAGTGGGAACAAAAGAAAGGAATCTTTGTTTTCCCATGGAAAGGTTGTATTGGGGTACCAAAAGACTCATCCCACCCATTGGTTAAGGTAGATCACTCCCAGAACATGCACTTGCTTCACAAATCCTCTAAATGGCTTATAGCCCTAGAAAAAGAGAACAATCCTCTTATCTTTTTGTACAGACCTTCAAATGTCAACCTAAGACATGCATTAGATACCCATTATGCCTCCCCATAGCATACACCAAGATGGGTATAGGTTACTTTGGAAAATGTTCTCTAAAAATAGACTGATAATTCTGCTACAAAGGTTCAAACTCAGAAATTTCACTGTGAAATGCCAAGAATAGTCATTCATAACTTCCACATAAAAGACAATGAAGTCAATCGCTTCAGTCAAATTTTAGATAACATAGGTATAGACATTTTCCCAAAGTTACATAAAGATCTAATGGTGAAAACAAAAGTTATGGTGTTTTTCCCAAAATGGGTAACCCTAGATAGGGTTTTTGATAGTTTTCAGAAAACTAACAATATCTAACTCAAAATAGATCCAAAATGCATGGGACAAGAAGAAAATGGAAGGTGATTGAATACACTACCACTTACAATCAATTAGACATCATTTTCCATCCGTACCAGGCCGTACAACAACTGAAAACAGCAAATTTCTGATGAAATATACAGGAAACAATGGTTTTCTTTATTGAACTTTCATTTCTTCAATCACCCACAAATTCTTAAATGGATACAAGGCCTTTTAAAGGCATTACAACTTGTCCTTTCAATTTCTAACTACCTCCGAATGAATGAAACTACACTATGACCTTTCATCTTCCATATGTTGCATTGCAACTTTACAATTTTGCATCATTTACACAAATTTGAACTTAGACCTCTCTTAGTGACTTTAGTAAAAGGAAAATGACTTAAATTATCTCATTACATTGTTCAATCATCAAATTTAAATCAAACTCCTATGGAAACATCAATTTGTGAAGGTGCTCCTGCACCATGAATCCATATCATTGCCAAAGCTCCTACTAAATCGTGAGATCAAGCTACACATGGCATCATGATAACCATCTCCTAAATGAAGATCATCCATGGCCCCAACACAATCAAGGAATTCCATGTTGCAACATCAACAACTCCCAAAGGGTAGAGTAAAACCATGATCTCCAAACCAAAAAGATAAAACACCACCTGTAAACTAGGAATCAATCCAACACCATCAACAATGCATCTGCCTAACAACCATGTCACGCCAAAGTCCTTGAGTGTACAAGTAACCTCCATGATCAGTTAGAGGATAGGTTGCACTCAACTAGGGTGAGGGTGATGGTCCACCATGTTAATCATCTTGGCTAGAGAAGTGGTAATATCATCAATAGGAACAATAGTAGCCACATGATCAAAGGGAGGCTCAATTAGGTTTGTGAAATCATGAGGTAATGGGTTTGTGTAGATTTGAAGGTTTTTGTTCAGTAGAGTAATAGATTTTTTCCCTTTGTCATTCATGTGTCAGAGACTTGGATGATGCTATGACCAATGAGGTCTTACACTTGGTGCTTAAGATGCATACATCTTTTAATAGTGTCATTTCCTGGTGTTTTTGTGGAATTGACAAAAGGCCTTTGAGTTGACAGAAGGTGCTAGAGGTTTAGTTGTGTCAATGGGGTGAATAGGTGGAAGATGGATTAGGTTATTATTTAGCAATTGTTGCATGAATGCATAAAGAGATTATGAGAGTATGCTAAATTGCCAAGTCCTTGGCTTATCTTGTGATGAGAGGGCCGTGGCACTTTGGGTTAGAGTCATAGCCACTAGTTGTTGAACATTGTTGCAAGAATTTATTTTGATGAAGATTTTATTTTTCTTGTAGTTTTGAAATGAAGACAAGGCATCAGACTTCCCAGTGGGAGTCTATGATGAGGAGCCCTCATATTGATTGACCGGCTATTGGTATTCATGAAGTGTCATGCAAAGATGTGTGAATGAGGAATAACGCATTAGCAGAATCTTATCTCTTATCTGTGGCTATAGGTTTCCTATGAAAACCCACTGCACATCAGAATCTAGAGGTGAATAAGGTATTTGTGAGAAAAGGGCCTGATAGGAGCTAATGAAGTCAAACACTTTATCTTGTGTTTCCTCGCGACAATAAACAAGATCAGTCAATGTGGCCTATGGTCCAATATTCGCTTGGAAGCATTGGATAAATTGGTTAACAAGTTGTTGGAAAGAAGTTACTGAATGATCAAGAAATGAGTAGAACCAGTCCAACGTGGTGTCTTTTAAAGATCACGGGAAGAGTTTTGCTAGTAGAGAATCCTGAAATATGAAGTCACTACATAGTGCTATAAATGTTGACACGTGGTTTTATAGATCTCCTTTACCGTTGTTCTTTTCAAAACATGAAGCTTAAACATTATGTGGAAGGGGAGAGACAAGAATGGCTAAGGATAGTGGACTCTTTGTATAATATGATCATAAATCAAATCATTGGGTTTTATTAGGTTAAGTAGGATAAGTTATTCTAACACTGAGACTTAGCTTTATCACTACTAGATTAGTTTTCTTCTTTCACTATTGATGCCATTCCGTACAAAGATAATTGCCATGCAAATGCAATGGAAAGCATTGCTTCCCTTGTATTCTTTGATGATTCTACAAATGAGTATCACTTCATAATTCATATTATTTCTCTACCCAATATTTATGATAATTCTTCCCTTGAGTCTCTCTTGTGTTACAATATTGATTCTGAGGAATGGTACTCCCATATATTTAATTATTTGTGTGACAATACCTTCCCAAATAATTCATCAAAAAGTGCTCAAACTCGCATCCACAAGCTTGCAATGTTGTATATCATAGTTTCTAATGTTCTTTATTGTTGATCCTATAATGATCTTCTCCTTTGTTGCTTAACTAAGGCTAAGATGCTCATTTCCCTTGAAGAGGCCCTTTCAGGTGTCTGTGGGGTGAATTTTGGTGGATGATCCTTTAATTCAAAACTTGCTCTGAATGGGTTATAGTTGGACAAGCATGGAACAAGTTTCCTTTGTTTATGTTAAAAAGTACCCTTAGTGCTTGCAACATAGCAACTTGATTTGAGCTCCTGCATATGAAATTCATTCCCAAGTACTACCTTGGCCATTTTCAATTTGGGGCTTGGATATTATTGGAAAGATTTCCCCTCCTTTTAAAGACCATACATTTATCAAAACAACAATAGATTACTTCACCAAATGGGTTGAAGCTACTCCACTTTGATCCACAACATCTGAAGTTATCTATCGTTTTGTTCTTGATCACTTAATTTCTCACTTTGGACTTCCTTCCACTTTTGTCTCTGATAATGGCATTCCATTTAAGTATAAGGAAGTGAAGTAATTTCTCAAAAAATTCCATATCCAACAATACTTGTCTACACAAAGGCTTCTAACAAAGCTATTGAACAAATTCTTCATAAGACTATCAATAAACATGGCAAATATTGGCATACTCAACTTTATTATGCATTATGGGCCTATCACATGAGTATTCATATGGCTATAGGAACTATCCCATATAATCTTGTATATGGTGTTGATGCTATTATGCCTCTATCTAGTTATAAATTCTTTCTTTGCGAATTCCCTTCAAGGCCTCATCGATGATAAGACTTATCATGATCAATGTCTTTTACAACTTGAAAAAGATTGATGAACAACATCTCAATTCTTTGAAGCACCTTCAAGATAATCAAAAGACCTTAAATCACAGTTATAATCAACAAGTTCTACATCAATCCTTTCAAATAGGTGATCTGGTGTTATATGAAAATCAACAAAGCATGAATTCTCCTTTAGGAACAAAAGGAAAATTCAGTCATAATTTGTTGGGCACCTACATTGTCACCTCTGTCTATCGATGTGGTGCATACGGCCTCTCTATGATGTATGGTAAGCCTCTCAAAGAGCCCATTAATGTTATGTACTTGCATCGATTTTGTGCCTAGAATTTCTTTTCTTGATGTAACATTTGACTAGAAAATTACTCTTAGACTATAATTTGTGATTCTCTTATGTCATTCAATCTGTTGCTTTCCAAAATAGCTGCAACGCAAAACTCTAAAACATTCTTAAATCACTTAGGATAGGGATTGTCGTCAGGGTGATAGGAAGAGGTTTATCAACAAGTTAAAGGGGATTTTGGCCAACTACAGGAGTGGCTAGACTCCTCTACACTTCGAGCTCAACTTAGACTCTAGAGGGATATTCCAAGGGGTATACCTCGATAAGTATTGAGTTCAAACCAGATGAATAACTAAAAATACTAGACAACCAAACCCAACTCATTGTCTTGACTCCAAAAGTTGTCACCAAGTAAAGAATGAATGGTTGTCACATAACCCCATATATAGATGATTCAACTATGTAAATGTACATGCACAGGAAAGATGGTTTTTTGCCCTAAACCATAGGAAAATGATCTATTTGATGTAAAAGAGTGATTAATCCCTCTACAATATGGATTAGTGCTTACTCCTTTGGGCAACATAGTCAAAGAATGCAAGGAGGAAAGGAAATACACAACAAAGGATCAATAGAAGTAGACATACATTTACATATATTGCTTTTAAGTAGATCTTCTTGTAATGGACATACATAACAATCCAAAAGAGAACTGTAATGATTCATATGGAACAAAGAAATGGCAAATACAAAGCCTTGTAAGCTTAGATGTTGTCACACATCTCCAAACCTCTGTTACAATCATACCAACAAATGTGGCAAGGGATTTAATACATAACTGCGATTATATATTTACTAGAATCAATACAAAATCATGTGGACACATACCATTATATTCAAATCTACATTATATAATCTTCCTACTCAATGTTGAATAAATCCCTTCACTAACAAACTAGACAAAACGTGTTTTGGGGCAAGAGAAAATTCTTAGGCACTCCCAAACCAAACAATTGGCTCAGTAACCAACCCTGAGAATGTCTTTCAAACATGTATATATAGCCATTTGGTTCTTGTACAGCACTAGACACTGGAAAGTTTATTCAACAAGCAACTGCTACAGTATTGAATGTGGCACATGGCCTTCTATCAAAAGAATCAGTGAAAATCCTAGGAACCCATGCCCTATGCACTAAAATTGTCTATAGAAGGACCTACAAAAAATATCAATCACTATAATATACCATTCTCCTCATTAAAATTGAGTACCTGTGTACAAAAGGGACACACTGTTCTAACTACCAGCTTGACATCCTCAATCCTACAGAAAATAAATTCTTGAGTACATATCTACTACAATCTGCTGCAATTATGGCACACTTTCAAGAGTAGATGGGCATGTGAGATACAACTCATAAAAATTCCCATGTAAATATCTTTTCAACTTTTTAAAATATTTTAAACAAAGTTTAACATAATTTATATTATCCTTTACAACACATCTAATTTTCATTTGAATTCTACTTCCAATATCCATTTTTTCTCTTAGTTGGTGAATTCTCCTCATCTCGGACCTTTGCATCATCTCCTCTTTCTTCCTTATCCATTTATTTGCCTCATCGACAAATCTCTCTTTTCAGGAACTTCATCTTTGCTGCCTCCTTCCTTTTTCATCTTTATCAGTGATTTTGAAAATTTGTCATGTTTTTCCCTTGTCAATAATTTCTTTCCTTTGTAAACCACTTTGTTATCATCTTTTCTCTCCTCTATCTAGCCTTTTCATCACTTATCAAAAAATCTTTAATTTTCCAAACTCTCCTTCTTTCCTTATTGGTCAGCAAAAAATCCTTTTCGTGAACCACTATGCCTTTAGCTCCTATTTTGCCTTTATCGGTGAATTTGACTTTTTTCAAACCTTACTTCTTTTGCCCTTTTACTACCTTATCAAAAACTTATCCATTTGCTAAACTTCTCCCTTAGTGCCTCTTCCTTTTGTTATTCTTGTCGGTAAATCTGGAAGAAAACAAACTTTTACAAAGTTCAGGACTTTGTTGATTCCCTAGCAAAAGTCCTTCATTACCCTTTTCCCTAGTCAGTTTTGCCTATTTTGCATTATCGACTAAAGTCAATATATGTGAATCTCCTCTTTCTCCACCTTGGCCCCTTTATTGGCAAAGTCAACAAAACTCAAACCTTTGCCAACTCTACCATTTTTCTCTTCACCATTCACCTTATTGGTGAATCTTTCCTTTTGCTAACCTTATTTCCCTTATCCTTCTTGTTGGCTTTGTCAATAAATCTTCAATTTTCCCAACCATCCCTTTCTTCTTCACTATTCACTTTTTTGCCTTATTGGTGAATTGGTGAAAAAATAAACTATTGAACTTGATCGGCGAGTTTGACATTTCATGAACTTGCCGATCCGCCGATAAGGCTACAAGCCTTACCTTTTTTCTTTCCTTCAAACACTTTTAAATTCTCCTCCACCCTTTGTCGTGGTCTTCTCCTGCTTCTGTCTTTAGTCGACAAACTTGGAGGTTCGCAAACCTCCAATTTTTCTAAGAAATCTTTGCTTTCATTTTCTTTTGTACCTTGGGAACTTTTACTCACCGTGACATTTTTTGATTCTTGCCTTCTGTTGGTGAATTTTGCCATCGGTGAACTTTCAAGTTTGTGAACTCAATAAATCACCAACAAAGGTGTCTTTATCTTCTCTTTTACACCTTGAACAACATGGATCTCCTGCCATTCAGTATATCAGCGAATTAGTGAATTTTTGAACTAGCAAACTAGTTCACCAGTTCCTAAATTCAACAATTTGCTAATGAAGCACCCAAATGAGCCATTTTTTCTAAGAAAACCAACACAAGGGGAAAGACTCCACTTAGCATATTTTGACATAAGCCCCTAAAAACTATCTCAGATCGGCTTTAAACGAGGGGTTTTGACTGATTTTGGGCAAAGGGGAAATCATATAGATTTTCTGGGTTTTTTGAGGCTAAATTCAAACCATTGTAGAAGCCGGTTATTTTGGGCTCCAACATGATCATTAACACAATCATTTAGTTTTATGATTCTTTTCAAAATTATCTATTTCCTTAATATGTAGTTTTTCTTTAAAGTACAATACATTTATTTGTTTAGTTTTATTTCATGTTTTACATTCCTCTTAATGTGTGTTGTTTCTAAAGACAAGAAAAATGAAAGGTAAATATAAAGAAGATAAACAATAAACATGCAATACCTTCACCTTAGACTTTCCTTTCTCCTTAAATAGAGTGGATTGAAGTTGCACCCACTACCTCAAAGGCTATGCTCACTAATTTTGATAGATAAAGATATGTTAATTTCTCTGGAAACTTGCAAGATAACATTACTTTCTTGTATAATGATAATGGCTTAGTTGAGGATAGATTTATAGATTCTTGATAAGGATCAAGATGGAAGACTCATGATAAGGATAAGGATAAGGATGGAAGCTTTGCTTTCTAAAAAGACAAAAGGATAAGATAAAAGAGAAATGGATTTTTATGAGATAAAGATGGAAGTTTCTAGTTAGTCATGTGATGAGTTGGATTTGTTTTTAAATTTATTTATTTATGGTAAATGGATGAGAATGAGAAATGTAGAAATAATTAATTAAATAGAAGCATTTAATTAAATATTGGAGAGGGTGGATATGTGAGGATAAAATTAAATAAATAAATAAATTATTTAGTTAATCATGGCTATGGGGAATAATGGATTTAAATAAATATAATTTATTTAATTAATTTGGGAATTAGGATACAAGGATTTAATTAATTAAATAAAATTTATTTAATTAATCTAGGTGATGAAGAAAAAGTGATAATTAGCTAAATAAATATAATTTAATTAACTAATTGAGAAGGGGATATGTTAGGATGAAATTGATGTTAGGGTAGTGTTAGGACGATGTTGAAAGTGATGGTGAAGGGGGAGTCAATTTTAGATGTCTACAGTTTCTATTCTCAACATGATTTAGGCTATCTTGAATGCTAGTTGTAGTTGTCATGATACGATGAAATTATTTTATTTTTCTTTACCATGTTAATTATTTAATTATTTAAATAATTAATTAATCTATTCTCAATTGTTTAATTAAATCTCCCATAAGTATTTAATTAAATAGTTGTTCTCTAATTTACCAATTAGACCTTTATTATATTTAATTGTGTAAACTATATCACTTATTGTTTGATTAGACTATTCTAGCATTTAATTAAACATTTCATAAATACATATATACAAAGCATCAAATAACATGTGCATATTGCTCATAATACTAAAATTCATATATATATATATATATATATACACACACATACATACATATATATACATACATACATACACACACACACACACACACACACACACACACACACACATATATATATTCTTGATACATCATGATACAAATTCGCCACAACATCAAAATGTGGCATGTCAAAATATACAATACAAAAATTTACTATGACCCATGGTTGCTTGCTCCCTCTGGCCCTGGAGGTGGATGCTATACAAAATGTGAAAAATCTATTGCAGCTACTGATTATTAATTTCCTATCTTATAAGATTATTTGGCTGCTGAAAAATTAATTAATTTACAACAAATATTAAATAATAACACAGCTGCAACTTCACGGAAAAATCACGGAGATAGAAAAATAAAATCAACACAACATTTTGGACAAATTGTCCCTGGAAAAACCCCAAAGGGAAAACCAGTACTGCAGATGAGGAACTTTATTAAATGAAATCAAGAGATACATAGACTGCTTGCCTCTTACTGGCAAAGCTTCGGCAATGATCCCCTCCGGAAATTCTTCTCCCAATTTCTCCTATAGAAATTCCACTACTGCTGTCTTGAACGCTATCGTTGTGCCCTTGCTCTCACTGCAAATCAATTTGCTATCACTGCAAATTTATTTATTTGCTATCGCTGCAAATACTTCTCGGATCTGTATTCTCCAAATACCTATTGATCCTCTTTTATAATCCCCTCATTGAAAACCAATGGCCATGATTTAATCTTAATCAATGGCTAGGATTAATTAGACTCTAAACCCTAATATCTAGAAGTCTCTCGAGAAATCAATTATCTAGGTATGGAGATAATTATTCCAGCTGTGTTTCCAGCCTCGTAATCACCACCCAAGACTAGAACACCTATCCAAGCTACATTTAAAATTAACACTCCCTCTTAGCGAGGAAGGTGTTCTGCATAACACCCAACTTACCTCTGAAGAAGATGAATTTCACCTTCCCCAATGCCTTTGTTAAAATGTCTGCTACCTGCTAATTTGTAGGTATATACTGTAGCTGAACAACCCTCCGCTGTACACAATCCCTGATGAAATGATATCTGATGTCTATATGCTTAGACCTATCATGAAACACTGGATTCTCAGATAATCTGATGCAACTCTGATTATCACAGTGTATCACTGTAGTCTCAACCCTCTGACCAAACAAGGCTACCAGCAACTTCCGAAGCCATATAGCCTCACACGTTGCCATGCTAGCTGCTATGTATTCTGCTTCTGCAGAACTCAGAGCCACAGACTTTTGCTTCCTGCTGTACCAAGAGACAACTCCTGATCCCATACTAAAGCAGCACCCTGAAGTGCTTTTCCTGTCCACCGCACTACCTGCCCAATCTGCATCAGTATAGCCTATCAACTTGATACCATCACCTCGAGCATATCTGATCCCATACTCGATTGTACCATGCAAATACCGCAATACATGCTTTGCCACTATCCAATGCACTCTCTTCGGCTCAACCATGAACTGACTAAGAGAGTTTACTGCAAAGGATATATCTGGCCTAGTGTTGACCAAATACATGAGAGATCCAATCAACATCCTATATAAGGTGGGGTCTACATCCTTTTCCTTGGATGCGTCTACCTTCTTCCAATTCGTGATCATAGGTGTAGACATGGCTCTACAATCTTGCATCTCAAACCTCTTCAAGATTTCAATGCAGTATTTCCCTTGTCCAAGGAAAATCTCTCCATCTGTCTGCCACACTTCCATGCCTAGAAAGTAGTGCATAAGCCCCAAATCCTTCATCTCGAACTCTGCTGCAAGGTCCCTCTTGCACTCCTCTATAAGCCCCAGTGAACCTGTTAAAAACAAGTCATCCACATATAGAACAAGAATGAGAATTTCACCCCCAACCACCAAGTAGTAGAGGTTAGCATCCGCCTCACTCTTCACAAAACCTATTCCCTGCAAGTATCTATCAATGCACTCATACCACGCCCTGGGAGCCTGCTTGAGTCCATACAAAGCTTTCTTCAATCTGCACACGTGGGTTTCGCTGTTGTGTGCTACAAAGCCCTCTGGTTGTTCTATGTATACCTCTTCTAACAATTCACCATTAAGAAATGTTGTCTTGACATCCATTTGATGGATCTGCCATCCCATATGCGTTGCAAGTGAGATTACGGCTCGTATAGAAGTATACCTGGCCACTGGAGCGAATGTCTCCTCATAGTCTATTCCCTCCTTTTGAGAGAACCCCTTGGCCATGAACCTTGCCTTGTATTTTTCAATGCTACCATCTGCACCATGCTTAATCTTATAGATCCAGCGTGATCCAACCACTGCCCTATCTGTTGGTCTAGGCACAACCTCCCACACATCATTCTGCATTATTGAGGTATATTCCTCAACCATCGCATCTTGCCACACCTGTTGTTGTGCAGCCTCCTGATAGCTAGAAGGCTCACTATCTACCAACTGACTAACCAATGCCACATAGTCATTATACCTAGCTGGTTGTTTCCGTTGTCTATTACTCGTCCTAGGAGCTCCCACAAACTCCTGAGTATCCTTATGTGTCTGTTGAACCTCACGGTTCCTCCTGTCAACTATAGAGGATGAAATATCAAACTCCATATCTTCTTGATGCATCTCTTGGATTTGCTGTATCTATTGCTCCATACTCTGCGAACTCTCAGCACCTGAGCCTGTGCTTGTACTAGTAACTATACTCGTGCTTCACTGCCCCTATTCTGGTTGAACAATCCTTGGAGCTTCTGTTGGCTGCTCATTCTGATCATCTGCTGGCAAATCTCTGGACCTCCTATATGCCTTGTCCTCCATGAATTTGACATCACGCCTGACTATAATCCTCCTGGTCCCTGGAATAAATATCTAATATGCCTTTGAGGTCTCGCTGTACCCCACAAAGTACCCTCTCTCTGCAGTCTGATCTAACTTGGAACATGTAGCCCCTGAAATGTGACAAAATGCCAAACTCCCAAATATCCTGAAGTGACTGACATCTGGCTTCTTCCCAGAGAATGCCTCCTCTGGTGTCATCTTGCCCAATACCTTATGTGGAACCCTGTTCTGTATGTATACTGTTGTACTGCATGCCTCTGCCCATAAGTAACGTGGCATATCTTGGTCATACAACATAGCCCTTGCTACCTCCGATATAGAATGATTCTTCCTCTCAGCAACCCCATTCTGCTGCGGGTTGTAACGAACGGTCCACTCTCTCTTGATTCCTTCCCTGGTACAGAACTCCTGGAACTCTTTCCCTTTGTACTCGCCTCCATTGTCTGACCGAAGAACCTTTCCCTTCCTGCTTGTTGAATTCTCCACAAGAGCTTTGAACTCCTGGAAGTGACTGAAGACCTCATCCTTGGTCTTCAAGAAGTATATCCAGGTCTTCCTGGAGAAATCATCAATAAAAGTAACAAAGTACTCATATCCTCTGAGAGACTTCGTTGGCATTGGTCCACATATATCTGAATGTACTAGATCAAGAACCCCCTTGGATCTGGTGTCACTCCTTGGAAAAGCTGCTTTCACAAACTTCCCCAATACACATCCCTTACATACATCATCATGCTCTGTGCTCACGTCTAGAACACCTGTCACTGTCTCACGAAGCAATTTAAGTGCTCCATGATGTATATGGCCCATCCTTCTATGCCATAGCTCTCCTTGATCTCTAGGATTACTGCTGCTCACTAGTGCCTTAGGAGTATCAAACTGCAACCTATAAAGTCGGCCGCTCCTAACTCCAATAGCTATGGGTGATTTCCAATCCTTATGCTTGATTAAAACATGCGCCCCTCTAAAGAGTACATTGTAGCCTTTATCCTGAAGGACAGATACGGAAATTAGATTCATGCCCAAGCCTGGCACATACAACACATCATGAATGGAAATAGGCTTGCCATTCTCCCTCTGAAATAGAACAGTCCCTCTCCCAACTGGATTGCACTTAGACTTGTTCCCCATCTGAATCTGGAATCTGATGTCCTCCTCCTTGTATCTGGAGAAGTACTCCCTAACTCCTGTCATATGAAATAACGCCCCACTGTCTATATACCAAACACCCTGTGAGGTTGAGCTAGTCAGGCAAGCTATGAGTGCAAACTCATCCTCCATTCTACTAGAAAGCTCATCTACACTTGCTAAAGCTGTCGTCTGCTTCTTGCCCTTCTTTTCATTTTTCTTCCTTTGTGGGCAATCGCTGACATAGTGGCCAAACTCGTGACAGCCATAGCATTTGATCTTAGATAAATCCTTCTTCTTCTCACTTTTTGGATTTGATCCTTTGCCAGACCCCTTCTTCGCTTTCCCTTTTCCTGCTAGGGCAACGTTTTCCTGTTCCACCTCACTTTTCTGACTATTACTGCTGGTTCCATTGACAAGACTTAGTCTAAGCTCCTCCTGAGTGAAGTCACTCCATAGTCGATCCCAATTCGGTAAGGTGTCTCATCCATTAATAACTTGAACAAAGACATCCCACTGCTTAGTAAACCCATTTAGGGCTATTCGTACTAGCTCATCATCCTTTGGTTTGTCTCCAACAACTGCCAATTCATCCTTGACAAGTCTAAGTTTGGTGAGGTAACTTGTGACGTCTTCTCCCTTATTCATCTGGGTATTCCTTAACTTTTCTCTGAGAATCAGCTTTCAGTTAAGGGTAGCATTCTAGTACAGATTCATAATGGCATCCCACATCGTCTTTGCTGTATCTAACTCTGCAATATGCGGAACAATATGATCCTTAACACCGTCAAGAATCAGCCTCCTTGCCTTGGCATCTTCCTTCTTATATGCTACGAGCTGTGTTGCGTCTGTAGGTACAGGTACAATAGTGGTCACATAATCCTTGATACCATTCTCTTCCAGCAATAAAGAAATTCTGGCTTTCCAGACACCAAAATTTGAGGCTCCATCCAATCTGTCCTAATCTCTTAAACCTACTGAGGCCATCTCAAAAGAAAATAATAATTTGAAGAGGTCAAACTGGGTTTTATAAACCCTAGATTTTTATTTATTATTTTTCCTTTCTCCCTGTGCCTGTTCTGCACTCAGATCCGCTCTGATACCATGTGAAAAATCTATTGCAGCTACTGATTATTAATTTCCTATCTTATAAGATTATTTGGCTGCCGAAAAATTAATTAATTTACAACAAATATTAAATAATAACACAACTGCAACTTCACGGAAAAATCACGGAGATAGAAAAATAAAATCAACACAACATTTTGGGCAAATTGTCCCTGGAAAAACCCCAAAGGGAAAACTAGTACTGGAGATGAGGAACTTTATTAAATCAAATCAAGAGATACATAGACTGCTTGCCTCTTACTGGCAGAGCTCCGGCAATGATCCCCTCCGGAAATTCTTCTCCCAATTTCTCCTATAGAAATTCCACTACTGCTGTCTTGAACGCTATCGCTGCACCCTTGCTCTCACTGCAAATCAATTTGCTATCACTGCAAATTTATTTATTTGCTATCGCTGCAAATACTTCTCGGATCTGTATTCTCCAAATGCCTATTGATCCCCTTTTATAATCCCCTCATTGAAAACCAATGGCCATGATTTAATCTTAATCAATGGCTAGGATTAATTAGACTCTAAACCCTAATATCTAGAAGTCTCTCGAGAAATCAATTATCTAGGTATGGAGATAATTATTCCAGCTGTGTTTCCAGCCTCGTAATCACCACCCAAGACTAGAACACCTGTCCAAGCTACATTTAAAATTAACATCTATTCTCAATTGTTTAATTAAATCTCCCATAAGTATTTAATTAAATAGTTGTTCTCTAATTGACCAATTAGACCTTTATTGTATTTAATTGTGTAAACTATATCACTTATTGTTTGATTAGACTATTCTAGCATTTAATTAAACATTTCATAAATACATATATACAAAGCATCAAATAACATGTGCATATTGCTCATAATGCTAAAATTCATATATATATATATATATATATATATATATATATACATATATATATATATACATACATACATATATATACATACAT
This sequence comes from Cunninghamia lanceolata, assembly GCA_027924645.1. Taxonomy (NCBI): domain Eukaryota; kingdom Viridiplantae; phylum Streptophyta; class Pinopsida; order Cupressales; family Cupressaceae; genus Cunninghamia; species Cunninghamia lanceolata. Next base: position 4,996,229 of record BSBN01000207.1, read on the forward strand.
ACATATATATACATACATACATATACATACATACATACATATATATATATATACATACACACACACACACACACACACACACACACACACACACACACACACACACATATATATATATATATATATATATATATATATATATATTCTTGATACATCATGATACAAATTCACCACAACATCAAAATGTGGCATGTCAAAATATACAATACAAAAATTTACTATGACCCATGGTTGCTTGCTCCCTCTGGCCCTGGAGGTGGCTGCTATACAAAAGGCTCTTGTTCGGAAGATATAGATTGTCAGTGACTATGACTTCACATCTAGAGGCCCCTCACTATGCCTCTCAATTCTTCTACCTCAGTAGTCATATGTAGCTTAGACTACTAAACTCAAGCCACCTCGGCTCGTACCTAGCATACCTCATATAGTAGGCCTTTAACCCTTGGGTGATTCAAGCCTATAGGTAGTGTGCTTTATGCCCTATATGATTCATAATTAGCTGTCTATGTTATCATCTAAGACAAGATTGACTTAGAGATAAGGTTGTGAGTTGTCACATGTTGTCACACATCACAAGATGATGACACTTGTCATAAGACTACTTCATCCTATATCTCAACCTTGTCTTTATAAGAAAGGTTATTTTATGTATTTTTTAATGCCAATCCACTAGGATTATTTTGATCCTATTGTTAATAGTCTGCTTGCATATTTTGGCAATATTCAGATCTTTTGTGGAAGTTTGTTTTTGTTTGTAGATTTGATCTAGGCTCCTATGATTGCTATTAATCTTTTCAGCACAAAAGCTTACATGGTATCATAGCAGGATCATGCAACCAACTTCCCAAATTGAAGATCCAACCAGCAAGTTTTAGCAGGTGTCCCTGCATCCAGATTGGAGCACATGGTTGACTCCAAAAGGTTGAAATCTTTTAAGATCATCTGTAAGCATGCCATATCATGTGCACATTCATCTAGAGGCAAGCTTATGAGTCCCTCGGTGGTGCTGGTATGGCATCTGTATGGATTTGTGTGTGTTACAAAATCAGGTTTAAAAATTAATCTGGGTTGGATTTACAATTTAATTTAAATTATTTATTTTTTAAAAGAAATTAAAATCATTTTTTTAAAACAAATTAAAATCAAATTTCTTTTTAAAACAATTGTAATAGTTTTTTTAAGGTTTTAAAAAACCCATGTGTTACCTGCAGGATACTCGATAGGTACATGCATGTAGGTCCTATTGGGCCCTACAAGTCCGTAGATCTGCACGGGGCTAGTAGGGGCATACTACCCACCTGCCACAACCCTTGGCCACTCTAACAAAAAGTTAAATTAAATTTTTTTCTTTAAATATTTTTAAAAGTTTTTATATTTAAAAATAAAACATTTTTTAAGTCTTTTTTTTAATTTTTATTAATTTTTTTATATTTAAAATAAAATTTTTAATTAAGTTTTTCTTTAATAATATTTTAGTTAAAGTTTTTTAATTTTTTAAATAAAACTTTCAAATGAAGTTTTAAATTACAAAATAATATAATTTTCTTTATTATTTTTAATAGTTTTTAAATAATATTTTTAATTAAACTTTTAATTAATTTTTTTAAAAACAATTTTCACATTAATAAGTAAAATTGGAAAAAACATCTTTTTGATTGTCGTTGAGCTTCATTTGAACAATCGTACCATTCCTCCAACTAGTCGCCAATAGGGCCAGTTGCTTTTGACATTATCACAATTAGAGGGCATCTTCAATGGTCATCTACTTCGGAGTAGATTTTTGTTTGGCTTCTTCATCAAAGTTTCTAGTTTTGCATCATCATCATTGTTGTTTTTGTCCAATGTTTTATGACTCCTGTATGTAAAAGCTAAGCTGTAAACACACTGAAATAAAGTGCCACAAATCTTGTCAATTCAATTTAATAGGTCACATCTTGCTCATAACTTGACACATTTTGGTTCACATCTCAGATTGAGTGCCTATGGTTAATGATCTTGAATCTTGCATCTGATTCACATTGGGTCACATCTCAATTTGAGGGCCATTAATTATGGTTGATGTTCTTGAATCTTCATGGTACCTATTCTTGTGGATTAGTTTTAGTCACAGTTCAGCATCGGTAGTTACAGTTTCTTCATCTGCTTTCTGAAGTTTGGGCACAATTAGCTAGGAGTTTTGTTCAAAATAGATTTTCTACTTTCCTATCTATTTGTATATGGGTACCTGATTAGGCCTTGTTGCTAAGACCCTTATTTCCTTTTAGCTTGAGTGTGTAGCCTCCATAAGTTGCACTTAAGGGGGTGTTGTTGTAATATTTATATTTTGGACATATTTATCGTAAGTGTAAATATTACACATAATATCTTAAGTTAATCAGGAAGTCATTACTAGTTGTCTATCTTATCATCTAAGAATAGATTGACTCAAACATAAGGTTGTAAGTTGTCACATGTCACACATCATAGAATGATGACACTTGTCATAAGACTACTTCATCCAACATCTCAACCTTGTCTTTATAAGCAAGGTTCTTATACGTAAATTTTAACACCAATCCACCAGGATTATTTTGATCATGTTGTTAATAATACGCTTGCATATTTTGACAATATTTAAATCTTTTGTGGAAGTTTGCTTTTATTTGCAGATTTGATCCATGCTCCTATACTTGTTGTTAATCATTTCAGCAAGAAATCTTACACCCCTGAAGATTTTAATTTTTTTAAAAATTTTTATAAAATCAAAATTTCTAATTTTTTTTAACTTTTTAATTTTCTAAAAAAAATACTTCAAACTAGTATCATACCTACACAGACATAGTACACAGAGAATATTCCCTACAAATTCTATTGTACAGTTGTACGAAATCTTTTTTGCCATGATTCCTCCATGGCCCTAAAATGGCTAAAAAAATTGACTCCAAAATATGTCAAGTTATATATGGATCCATAGGTTTTTGAGTCTTCTGAACTCAATAGTGAGGTTCATTTTAGTCTAGGAGGCCTCCAGCAAAATCTCACACCCAAAATTCATTTTAGTCTAGGAGGCTTAGATTTGCAACAACCCAAGTCTGGAAACACACCTATAACCTTAAAAATGCCTTCATTCCTTTTCTACAAAGCCATGGATTCAACTGTGCACAAAATCTACTCATAGTAAGGGTTACAAATACCTAGGAGATCTCCTTCCATGATGAAGAGTAATAAACAATTTGACAAGAACAATGTTTTCAAATTCCTATTGAAGGTCTTGAAGGTGTTATAACCCTATCTTGCAAGATTTCTTCAAACTTTCTTCTCTAGGTTCAAACCCTTAACAAGGCCTAATGACAACCTTGAATGACAATACACCTTGATTCTTTCTTAAGCTTCTCAGATCTTCAACACTCTATACAAGGTCTTATCAAACTATAGGGTTCCTGTCATACATTCAACAAGGACAAATTTGATCAAACCCTCAATGTTCTAGGGTTTATGATAGTCTTTTATGGACAATAGCACACACAGTCATCAATAACTCACTCATACAGAGTTTTCAAGAGCTCAAACTTGGAGGATACCTAGAATACAAAACAAATGAAGACTTTCACCAATTTTTATGATTTTGAAATAGTGCAAGCTCAAGATATGAATCTTTAAGGGTGTTGGAAACCATAGGTCAGAAACATGCTCATTAGTTGTATTTTTTATGTAACTTTCTCATAACATCATAAAAACTAATGAAACTAGTTGCATTTGAACCTACATACAAACCACTATCATTCTATCCATTTATAGACTTGGCATTGATCTGTACAAATCCATACAAGACTGATTTCTCATTGTTTTTGTAGAAAATTGTCAAAAGTTACATTGAGTATTTTTTCTCTAATCTACTCCAAACATCATGAAATTTAATGAAACCAAAAGCATTAGACTCTAAAAAAAATCCATCTTCCCATGCACATTCAGACCTACGAATATTCTATATGAGGTCATACAAGGCTATGCTTTAAATGTTTTTATAGAAAAATTATCATAAACTTGACAAAAATAGGGTATTTCATGAAATCTTGCTCCCACATCTTCTTGGAGCATGTATTCTCATTGATTCAACATTAATGAACTACAAAAAATAGTTACCAATCAAGCATATGTCTTTTTCTTCAAAAACCCTAATGTCTATAGTATCAAACTTGATAATTATGCCCTTTTTGCAACTTTGCAACCTAGAACTAAAGCACAAAACAAGTAAAAAGACCCTACATGGTTTTTCCATACCTTATTAGACTTGACACACCCATTTCTACCGTTGAGAGCTAACCTCCAACTCTAAAAATAAGCCAAAAATTGTAGAAAATTCAAATATAGTTTTGGTAGGAAATCCAAAACTTGAATTTCTAGGACTTCCTAAGAACTCTAAACCATTGGAAATGATCCCAATGGACTCTAATTGACCTTAAAACACTAATTCAAGACTTTTGACATCAAAATTAGATAAGAACCAAGAGGCCAATTTGCCTCTTCACTAGCTCCCTGTGCTTGTTTTCTTGTCTTCCTCGTTGTCCTACTTGTATTCATACCTTCATTAGCAATCTTCACCTTCCACTCTTGTTCTATCTCAAAAATTTGTGCCCACAAATCATATTTAAGTACCTCAAAATGTACCTCTGCTACAACTTGTTTTCTTTCTTTCTCATTTAGCAAATCTTTTGTATCCAAACTTTGTTCACCTTCACCTTCCAAGATAGCTATCCTTTTCATTCTTCTTTTTTGAACAATCACCTTTCTAGGCCACTTCACCTTCTTTTTAATTGGCCAATACCCAACATTTCCTTGGTATTCTTCCTCATGACATTTCTGCACTACAAGCTTAACCATTTCTCTTTCAAACTCTGCAATTTAGCCTATCTTGATGTCTTTCATCTTGCCCTTCCTTTTGAGGCTTTCTTTCTTATCTTGTTGCTGCATCTTCTTACCTATGTCATATCTCACCTTACGCTTCTTTCTTTTCCTCTGGCCTAGTCTTTCAATACCCCAATACCTTCACACACAAGCTCATACAAAATCTTGTTAACTTGGACAACTTTCACTACCAGATCTTTCTAGGATCTGATACCAAAAAATGATACAGAGAGAAAGCAACTTCAAACACAATGGATAATAAAGAACAAGAAAATGTGGGTTTCACAACAATATACACTTGATTCCTTGATCTTTCAATGGTGGTAGCAAATAACACCCTATAAACTGTCCTATTTGCTTATTTTCATAGGTTCAAGTCTCAAGAAACAATAACACTCATTTTCTCTTCATTATTAGGCTTCTAAATTCTTTAACCAAACCCCACATACCTCATACAAAGCCTAAGGAATAATGATTAACTAAAAACAATGCATTTTCAACAAACCCTCAACAAACTAGGGTTTATGACAGTCTAGATGCTAATAAAAACACATTGTCCTCTATAAATCATGCAAATTAATGAATTATTACTTTCCATTTGGTGGAAACATGAACAAAGACTTGTAGAAATTATTTTCCAAATTTCATGATTTTTCACTAGTTAGAACTTGAGATATGAATTTTTTTAACTCACTAGAAACCCTAGTTTCTAAACAGGACTGCTAGGAAGATTGGTCTATTAGACCACTCAAACAATCTTTTCTTCTAATCTAATAGAAACAAAAAATATCTTCAATGAATTTCTCTTTCCACTCATACCAGTTTCATACATGTACTTATCCATAAAAACCCTTTTTACACCTACAAAAACACTCAAAAGTACACAAAATAGGGTATTTTCATCAAAACTTCATGTCTAACTGCCTCCAACCTCTTATTTATTCATTTCCTTCATGCATAATGTCCCCAAGATAGTTACAAAGGCCTTTATATGACTCTCCCATCCCATTAAAAGGGCTAAAAGGTGCCTTAAAACATGAAAAAACAACCCTAATACTTAGCCTAGGATAACAAAACATGATAAAGTGACTTGATATGGTCTAACAAGACCTTATTTGACCCAATGACCCTAATTATAAGGCTAAGGAACAAACTCCAACTATCTAACTAGCCAAAACTTGTCTAGAAATTCAAATTGACATTTTGGAGGGAAAATGCAAAATTTGAATTCTAGGCTTGTACAAACATCCAAAACCATTAGACATGATCCCAATGGGACTTCTAAGACTCTAACATGCAAATTTAGGACTCTCAACATCAATTAGTCCATAAAAACAAATTTTGGTGACATGACCTGATAAACATGCATTTTAGATGATGCTCCTGCATTATCCCACAACCTGGAAACCAAGATCTGATACCAAATGAAGGGAAATTTGCATCCATAATAGACACTTTCCGCATAACCCTATGCCATATAAATATGCAAAAAGTATTTAGAAATCCATATGTAAAAGAATAGACAGACATACCATCAAGGTGACACAAGATTTACCCTGAGAAAACCTTCCATGAATGAAAAACCTAGCCTCGAAAAGCATCCACACCCATTGTATTATCTCATGAAAAAATATTAGAATACATAGCCTCCATGAATACTTCCAAATCAAGATCCATAATTGTACTCCATGTTGACAAGAAAATGAGAATCATGAAACCACACATCCCAATCCATGCTTCCTCTCCTCACATATGCAACCTATACGAGGAGCTCAAATACCCAACCTCAACTACTACTCATGTGCTTTCTTTTAAGAAATAAACTTGTACAAAACCACTAAGTGGTATTACATAACCATGTCCCTCAAAACCATGAGATCATTAAACTATGTCCCCCTCATTTAATTACTAGTACTAAGTTTTCCTAATATTAAATATTTTCCCAATGTGCAACCCACATTAAATATTTTTCCCAATATTACATAAAAATTTATAGGTGTACTCAAATAAATATTTAATGTGGCTAAACACATCACCTAGATGCACCACAAATAAATATTTATTTTAAATAATTTAAATAATTTATTTTCATGCAAGGTGTACAACACACCTTTTTCAACAAAAAATTCCCTAAAGCCTTTTCAAAAAAATCCATTTTGTGAATTTCTTTGTTTGTCAATGATAAATGAGATTCTTAAACACCTGTCAGATATTGACAAGGTTCTTTGAACCTTTTCAATTGTTGATGTGGTTCTTAGAACCACCAAAAAGGCTAGCCTTTTTAGAATTTTAAAACATTAATTTTGTTGGGTGGAAATAAACCTTCTTGGCTATAATAACTTTGACAATGCTTCATGGACAAAACAGGGGTACACTAATTTTTAATCCCATTGGATAATATCAAATTGGTTGATTTTGTTTTCTAAATGTAGCATCAAGAAAATTGAACCTACACATAAACCAACTTGTTGAATTATTTCTTTCTTTCTACTGAAGTAGAGGCAACTTTGGTTTCAACAAAGTTTGACAAACTCAACCCCTTAATACACTAGATAGTTGAAACAAATTTTCAAGACTATGTATTTTTATGCATATACTTCTGACCCCGCTAATACACTGGATAGTTGAAACAAATTTTCAAGACTATGTATTTTTATGCATATAGTTCTGACCTAAAATAATACTGTCATAATGAAACCCATTATTTGTTTAAAATGAACTTGGGAACATATGAAAAAATAGGAAAATTGACAATTTGACTAAGTTGAAGGCAATATGATGACTTCACATGCAACTTGAGAAGACCAATAATACATACAAGGGTTGACGACATGTGATGATTTGCAAAATGGGCCAAATTTTAAAATTTTGTAGGTTCAAAATTGGGGTTGCTGCCTCATTGTATAGAGTTGGAGCTCAATTAATGTGTGTGATGCACCTGTAGATTGGTGCCTCAAAACATTGTCTTGGGTATTGGTGTACCTATGGGTTGGTGCTTACAAAACACATGTAATCGTTGTTTATTGTGAGGTTGGTTTTGAGCAGTAGACTCAAGCAACATTCTCACTGTGGTTTTTCCCTTTTAGGGTTTTCTACGTACATCTGGTGTTATGTGATATATGTGGGCTCTTGAATCTTGTCTCTTGGTTGAATATTGTTAAAAATTAACATACATTGATTCATCCTCCCCCTCTTAGTGTATTAGTGTTCTTTCTACACAACCAAGGCACAAAAGAACATAAAGGACAAAGTAGTAATAATAAGGATAAGAAACAAAATAATAGCAAGGAGAAGAAGCATCAGAAACAAGATGCCCCGAAAGAAGCTAATGAGACCTAATCTTCTAATGGAGACAAGCCAAATAAATAGAAGGTCAAATACAATTGTGCCTATTGTAAAAGACCTAGTTATGATGGACATAAATGTTTAAAGAAACAAATTGATCACTTGACACACATTCTTGAGAATAATAATATCAATGTTCCTGAATCTATAAAATGGATTTATAATGAGGGGTCTAACAAGGCAAAGGATAATAGTAAGGGGAAAGGAAAGGGCAAGGCCCTTCATAACATTTTCTTCACAACCATCTACTTGGGTTCTTGATTTGGGTGCTTCACACCACATGGCTTCATCTAGGGTAGAAATTGAGTCTTTGGAGCCCTGTATTATGCCTTCTATTTTGATGGGTGATGACACCCCTACTGAGGTGTATGGAAGAGGGTCTGTTGATGTGGGGGATGACACATTCCATGATGTTTTTTTTGTGCTCTCATTATCAACTAAACCTTGTCACTATATCTAATCACTCACATAGGTTTAGGCAAGTGGGTTGAGTTCACTCCTGATTTAGTGGACATTCATGAGTTGTATAGTGGTTCTACAATTGTAGTTGTGAGAGCAGATCATCAGTCATGGCTATATTTTTTCTCACTTTGTTCCTAATCTTCCTTTGTTTGTTTTGTTCACTCATTCAGATGGTGTGAATAGACTATTACATGAACGGTTTGGCCATCTTAGCTTCCTCTACTTGCAATAGCTCAACTAGTAGTGCATGGTCACATGGTTGCCTTCAATTCAATTTTTAGGTGGTCTTTGCCAAGGTTTCATTCTTGGTAGGCATCCTCAGGAAAAAATTGATAGAGATAAGTCATGGAGAGCTACACAAATACTAGAGTTAGTTCATAGTGATTGGGCTGGTCCATTTCCTTGTCCATCCTTCAACAAGGCTAGATTTGTTTTAACTTTCATTGATGACTTTTCTCGATATACTTGGGTGTACTTTCTCAAATAGAAGTCTGAGGTATTTGATCACTTTTAGGACTTCAAAACTTTTGTAGAGAAGCAATTTAGGAAAGCCATCAAAGTTTTGCACACTGAGAATGGTGGTGAATATGTCAACCATCATTTTGAGTGGTTTTGTACTTGAAAGGGGATTGATTTGCAACATTCTATTCCATACACTCCTCAAGAGAACAAAAGAATAGGTCCTTAAAGGAAATGATGAACCAAATGATACACTTTAGATCTCTTGAACCATAGTATCGAGCAAAGGCCATTAATTATGCTTGTTATATCTAAAATTGTGTTCCTCACTAAGCCTTAAAGGGAATTACTCATTTTGAAGATTCTAGCAATCAAAAACCATTAGTTAAGCACTTTCAAATTTTTGGTTCTCCTGCATGGGCCCACATTCTTGCAAAGAAATGCAAGGCATTGGATCCACAGAGCATGCGTTGCATATTTGTAGGCTATCCTAATGGTGTGAAGGGTTATCAATTGCTCCACCTAACTATATGTGATTTGTTCATTGAGAGGAGTGTTTAGTTTGAGGAGGGCTCTTTGATCTCAACTCCTATCACTTCTCTATCTCCTACTTTGACTTTGGAGTCACTTGGGCTATATGATAGATCTTTGGATGAGTCAGATTCACCTGAGTAGATTCTTGATGATGAGGAGTCTTCTACTAATGTTGAGAGAAATTCAAAGGATTCACCTCCTTCCTCTCATTCAGAGGGTGATGATTCTCCTCCAAATTCTCTAACTCCTGGTCCACTATGGGCTAGATAGACCTTGCAGTCTATAGACAATTGGGTTAGGGATCCATCAGACACCAAATGAACTCATTCACAATTTTAGGATACTCCACATGTCTTTATTGCTTCTACCTCTAATCCATGGTCCTTTTGAGAGGATTCTGGTATTCCTGAGTGGGATATAGATATGTAGGAGGAGTATATTTCCTTGATGAGGAGCCACACTTGGGATCTTTTCCCTCTTCCTAAGGGAAGAAAATGTGTTCAATTTAAGTGGATCTATTAGATAAAGTTTGGAGTAGATGGGTTGGTTAATAATCATAAGGCTCACCTGATCGCCAAAAGATTCTCCTAGGTTCTTGGGATTCACTACTCTAAGATTTTTGTACCAGCCACTAGAATGAACTCCATCTAAATTTTTATTGTTATTGCTACAAACAATCATTGGGAAATACACCAGATGGATGTGAAGAGTGATTTTCTTCAAGGTGACCTTCAAGACGAGATCTACATGGAGTAGCCATAGGATTTTGTTTAGGATTCTTCACTTGTGTGTCATCTTTAGAAGTCTCTCTATGGCCTCAAACAAGCTCCTCAGGCCTGGTATGCCAAGATGGACTCCTTCCTTCTGATAGTTCAGTTCACTCGATGCCATTCTGATCTCAAGGTCTAAATTTTGTAGCAGGATGATTCACTCCTATTTTTGGTTCTATATGTTTATGACTTGCTAATCATAGGGAGTTCTTCATCCACCATTGGGGTAATCAAAACTCCCCTCCATGATAAGTTTTTGATGATTGAATTGGGATTGTTGCATTATTTTCTTAGTATTGAGATCTACCAGTCTGCTTCTGGGATCACCATCACACATTCCAAGTATGCTCTAGATTTTATCTTAAGGATTCATATGGATGATTGTAAGCCTACTCCAACTCCCTTCCTTTCTAGAGTCAAATTTGAGGCTCAATGTTCTTCACCTTTTTTTATGGCACTTTGTATCGACAACTTGTCAAGAGTCTCATTTATCTGACTCATATGCGACCTAACATTTCATATGCTATAGGCATGGTTTCTTGATTCATGCAAGAGCCCCATGATCTACAGTAGAAATAGGCCAAGTGAATACTTCACTACATTTACCTTGTACTCATAGTTTTGGGATTCACTAAACAACATGCATTGATCTTGACTTGGTGGGCTACACAGATTCAAATTGGGAAGGTGCTTTTAAGGATCACAAGTCTACTTTAGGTTACAACTTCTCACTTGGTTCAAGTCATGTGTTTGTTGGTCAAGCAAGAAGTAGTATGCTATCTCTCTATCTTCTACTAAGGTCAAGTATTGGGGAGCTATGAATGCCACCACTGAGGCCATTTGGCTTCATAATCTTCTCACTAAGTTTGGGATCTAGATCAGACGACCATCAATCATATTTTGTGACAACTAGAATGCCATTTAGATCTAATAGAATCTAGTCCATCATCAGCGAACCAAAGACATTGAGGTCCACATGCACTACATCAAGGAGCTCATTCATGGCCACATCATCAACCTTCTCTACTATCTAATTTTTTATCAAGTTACTGATATCTTAGCCAAACCCTTAACAGAAAGAAAGTATCTTCATCTATGAGCTTTGTTGGGGGTGCAGAAGGCTTCATCTTATGTGGGCTTTTTAGTCCTCTCACTTAGAGTCCTAACTGTCTCTACTCTAGGGGGTCTTCTCTTTCTCTATTTGGGGGGATTTTTCTCTCTTTCTTGGGGGGATTATTCTCTTTTGGGGAGGATTTTATGTACATGGATACCTCATCATGCTTCATTTGTCAAGACCCATCTTTTCACCCACCTAAGCTATGCTTAAGGTGGGGTATTAGTGTAGGTTTTTCCTACACATGACATTAGTCTTGCTTAGGGTTAATTAAGTGAGTATTAGTGTGAGTGGGTGCAAGGTGTTGGCATCTTCCATGGGAGTTGCACTTGCCTAATTTTGGCTATTGTGGTGGACTCTTCTCATTGGTCATATTTGCCACCTCTCCCCTCTATTCTAGTCTATTTATACTCACCTCCTAGCTTGTATTTTCCATCTTCTACTTTTACATCCTCTTAATGCTATTTTTCTTTTGGAGCATTTGCATTACTCTTGTAGAGACTAACTCTATGTTTCTATTTTTATTTTGTATCATTTGCATTCATAGTTTAATATCTATTCATTTGAACTAGTTTTATGGGTTAATCATCTTTTCATATTCTAACACACTTAGTGGTATATTATGGAAAGACTATTTTAAAGCATGTTATGACAGATTCTATGACAACTGTAAGGGTCAAATATAGGGGAATTTACTTTGGACTTCAGAGCCTAATTTTTTATTGGAATCTTACCTATCTTGGGCACCACACCTCGTGCAAGGTTTAGCACATGGATTTGTTAAACCACAAATGGTTTCCTATTTTCTGGAAGTCTCTAAATTAGAGGCTTGAGGAGTAGTTTGTATGGTTGAGTTTGGAGGTATTATTATGCTATCAAAATTGCTTCAGGAATTAAGTCTTGTTGTACTCCTATAAGAAACTTTCTCTACAAGTCTATGCAATCTCAAGTTTTGGATTTGTAATAAATTAAGTAGGCTTTTGTAGTGTGGAGTTTTTCTCTGAAAAGGGTTTTCCCCACATACATCAATGTTATGGTATTATATGTTTATTGTTGATTTTATGTTTTATGTTGTGTATCTTCTTCTCTGCTACTGTAAATATTAAAAATTTGCACAACACTCTTCTCATTAGATTGGTGTAGGAAGGATTTCATAATATATTGCTTCCTTTCCATTGGTATCAAAGCTTGGCCAGTTTTGGTTATAGTTATGAGGTAGAGGGTTTTTGTATTGATCTTCGTTTGAGTGGGACATTTCATATCTAGAGTATTTTTTGAGTTTGTTGCAGCAAGAAAATGGAAAGCACATCTTGAAGAATAGATATGGAGAAGTTCAACGGTGGCAACTTTGAGTTATGGAAACTTAAAATGGAAGATATTCTTGTAGACACATATTTATGGGTTGCAATATCTAGTACCAAACCTTTGGGCATGAAAAAAGAAGATTGGGATCTCATGGATTGAAAAGCTAAGGGTCTAGTGAGACTTTGTTTAGCTAACTCCATTTTACTAAATGTTCATGAAGAGACTACAAAAACAAGTCTATGAAAGAGGCTTGGTGAAATTTATCAAGACAAATCCTTGGTAAATAAGTTAATCTTGAGAAATAAGCTATACCACTCAAAATGGAAGATGGAGGATCTGTAGCTAATCACCTAAATGCATTTAATATTCTTATTGCCTAATTGATTTCTATTGGAGTGAAAATGGAGGAGGATAGTTTCATGAATTTGCTTTTCTCTTTACTAGATTTGTGGGACCACCTTGTGATGGCCATTAGGAGTACCACCACCAAGTTTCAGATGGATGAGGTAGTTGCATCATTACTCTCAGAAGAGATATGGAGAAAAACTTCAAAAATAGCTAAGGAGGCTCTTGCAATTCATGGTAGATCAAAAGAAAAAGGCAAGAATAAGGACAATAAACAAGAGAAATCAACATCCAAATCCTATGGGATATCTAAGTCTCTTGGAAAGACTAAGGCATTATGTTGGAACTACAAAAAAGTTAGACATTTCTGAAAGGAATGTAAGGAGGAGAAGAAAAATAAAAAGAACTTTTCTAATTCAGATTTAGATAAATCCTCTCAGAATGATGAACAAGCATTTGTCACTACCTTAGTAACTCATGCATCTAAGGTGTGTGGATTATTGACTCTGGTACATCTTTTCACATGACCTCACATCAGGGTTGGTTCACAAAGTATAAAGAGTTTGATGGTGGGAAATGTAGACACCTAAAAAATGTCTTAACTATCTAACTATCCTTCAATATCATCCACAACACTAATTCTTTGTCTAATTAATTAATTAAATTATTATTTGATTAATTATTTCATCCTACCTTTAAATCATTCACTCAACCTGCAATGCCTACTCAAAAAATTAATAACTATTTAAATTAAATATAAAATTATTTAGACAATAATAAGATAGGTAAATAAATAAACTTTTTAATAAAAAAATCAAATTTTTAAAAGAGTATAAGTAGCTATGGCCATGATCTGAAAATAAAAGATTACATGCATAATACATATTCTCAAAATTATTCTTAACTAACTAGAATTTGCTTTTATTGAAAAAAAATGTTTATCAAAAATCTATCAACAATTCATAATAATTATATATGTATTATGAAGAAAAAGAAACTAAACATCCACTCTAACTTATTGCTCTTCCTTTAGGCATTATTATAATATGGATAATGATAGTTGATGGCAACAATCTATCATAATAAAACAAAATTAATAACAATAATCAAATAAATAAAAATTTTACATCTTTCATTAGAATTAATGATTACACTATAAGTTAAATGAATCCCTCAATCTAGGTTATTCGTATATCAATGGAAACTTGATACCTCATACTAAATTAAAAACTATGTATCGATACTATGTCATCAATAGTTATTGAATGACTTGGATCAATTTGTGATCATGATAAAATGATTTGTAGATTGCATTAGAATCAAAATAGGTGACTATTATAAGGAATTGTAATGTACAAATCACTAAATCAATATCTTGTTACTCTCCAAAAACCTATCATAAAGAATATATATTTCTCTCAAGTATGGTACACAATACATTAAATAGTATTTACTACTTATGGTGACCCATTTGTGAGGACTAACTGTGGTGGACTTGGCCGACACAACCAGCGACTTACTGTGGTATTGTTGTCCCATGATCATTCCACAGCTAACAAATAATATAGCAATCTTACATTTTATAGTTGGAGTAAATATCATTCACAAAATTTGATCATTACTTTGAGTTATGATTTGAAGATTTCTAGTATACAAATAATAAATTGATATAAATATAAATTTATATAATAGATAACTATAAAAAGTAGGTCATGGGGAGGCTAAAGGTAATCCCGAAGCTATTGGTAGTGGGGGGTTGATTAGAGACAATCATGGTAGGTTCATAATGGCAGTGGCACTCCCTCTGGGTACATAGACAAACCACTATGCTGAAGCTATGGCTGCCTATCATTCTATTGCTCTAGCTAATGCTAAGGGACATAGAAAAGTCTAGATCAAAGGTGACTCCATGAATATCATTAATTGTTTCAATGGTAGGACAAGACCTAGTTGGTCCATAGAGACCTTCACTGTTTATGCTATAATGTTGTTAAAATCCTTTGAGGCATTCTATATTTCTCACATTTATCATGAGGGGAACAAGGTGGAAGATGTTTTCACCAACCTAGGGGTTTTAAGTGAAGATAAGTTCATATGGGATGAATTTAATTTGATCCCGACTAATGTTAAAGGCCTACTTTTAAATGATAGTCTCCATGGTATGACTACTAAGAAACTCTAAGGAGATCATCATGACCTCGAATGGTTTGCAGAACCCTCCCTTCCAGACTATTCTTCCCACATGGATTATGGGTGCGAAAACAAACAAATTGGCTTTGCTTGTCCATTTTATTACCTTCAATATTATGTGCAAAGCAAAATTTTGCAAAGAGTGTAGCAATCTCAGAATGCAGGGGTGACAAAAACAAGGTGGAACCTTCATTCTATAAAGGTATCAAGCAAAAGCAAAAGGTGTGGAATATCCTTGAGGCTGGAGGGCTAACGCCTTTTATGGAAAAGCTTCACTAAGCTAATCCCAGTGTCACTGTCATGTTTGCAAAGGGTTATAAGAATAAGAGAATCATGGCTTATGGTTGGGATATGGCTCTCACTGAGGATTTAATAGCCATTGTGATGGGGATTACTACCAATGGCAAGAAATTCTTTCAGGAAAGGAAGCAGAGCGAGGAAGCTCTCAATAGCTTCTTTAAAGGGAATGAAAGGGAGAAGCTGGAGAAATTCCAAATGGGTGGTTACAATCTCCTATCCATTAAACCTATCTGGGCGGAGGTTGCATAAATTATCATGTGTTATGTAACCCTTGATGGAAGGTATGTTGTAATTTACTCCTATCACTTCAATTTGCTTAATCATTTCAGACATGGTTTTTCAGTGTCCTTTCCTTTCTACTTGTTTTCTTCTTTAGAGTTCAGTTTGAAAGAACACAGTAGAAACCCTAAGCTCCCTATCCTTCATGAGAGCCTCATCCTTCTCTTAATGGAGCACATGAAAATCAACATCCCTAAAAAGTCTCTAAAACATAAACCCATTGCGAAGCAAAAGAGTAGGGTGGTGTCTAGTGAGGAGGAGTCTGATTCTGAGGATGAGGACTGGGAAATAAAAAAGGAAGATGAAGAGACTAAGGAGGATTCCTCGAAAAGGAAAAAGAAAACATAGAAGAGGGAGGTTTCTATTTCCTAGTCAGAAGGGTATGATACTGGTAATGACACAAACACCTCTGTCAAGGAAATTTTTGATAAAAATTGGAAGTCTCACAAAAGGAAAACCCCCTCTTCAAAGAAGAAAGGCAAAAATCCCATGGAGGAAGTTGAGGGGTGTGGGTAGGATATCAGTGTCTCTTCACTGAAATAGGGGCCCAAGTCTAAACAAGGTAAGAAGCCTAAGCTTGCTAAGAATAACTAGGAGGATGAAGCTATTCATATTGATAGTAGCGTGGCCTAAAAATAGGGTAGCAAGCAGAAGCAGGGGGTTACGGAATCTCAGTTAGAGAAGATTAATGTCAGGGTGGAGAATGATCCTAGAATTTCCAAGTTTATCCCTTAGCCTAGTGTGGGCATCAAGTTCCCTAAGATTAACGACCCATCTAGTAACCTTCCTAAGGATTTTGTTAATTTGCTAGCCCAGGCGAGGAATAGAGATCAGATTGAGGAAGTCTTTGAGCTTGTGAAGAATGCTATGAATTCTCAGCATAGAATGACCAAGTGGTTTTTCCTGGAGATCAGTAGAATTAACATAAAATTTTAGGTGCTTCAGGAAACTTTGGGAAGTGGGATCCACTCTACTACTGAACAAGACACCCTGATTTTTAAAAACTGGGATGCCATCCCAAAAATGGAGGATGTGGACCAGGAAATTAGTAGGATGAGAGAAGAATTCAATACCAGGATTTAGTATCTTGAGGAAAAAATCATTGAGGTGAATAATAACCTGGAAACAATATGCAATATTAGCAAACTCACTATCTAGAATAGTCTTAATGGGATGCATGTGCTGACTGAGAAGCTCAAAGAACTTAGAAAGGACCAGTTCAAGGACTTCAATGCTGAGGATATTTTCACTGTAGGGGAACAGGAAAAATAGGTTAAAGATGATAAAATGAAAAATAGTGGTAAACAGGTGGTTGGTGATGATACAGGTGGACCTTCAACTCGAACTAGAGGAAGAAACAAGAAACAGTTTGAAGCGGAGAGGAAAGAGCTTTTGGACTTTGTAAAGATGCATGAGTCCTTTTACCAACAAGAAATTGAAGTAGCAGAAAATCTTAAAAAGATGAACTAATTTCTTGTTTTAGTTTATTTGGACTCTAGTAGCTATCTTCTATGCTTATGTTTTGGTTGTAGCTTCTTTTTAGCTAATGGTTGGCTTACATCTTTTTGTATGCATCTTTTTGTGAAGGGTTTCGGGGTCCCCTTTTTAAAACCTATTTGACCACTTTAATCAAAAACTTTAAAAGTAGGTAAGAAAATAAACATTAGTACAAACTTAACTAGAACCATAATAACAAGATAATTACCTCATCGATTTGATAATAAGTAGATCTATCAAACTATATTAAAGTATGCTCAAATAACATCACCATAAGATATTGTTCCCTATTCAGAAAATAATTTGCGTTTCTAAAATAATGATTATTCAACTAGAAATACTAAATCAAAGAATAAGTAGACAATAGGCATTGGTAGTGATAGTGATCAAATGACTCTCATAGTTACAGGGACTCATTAATAATGTATACATTTTCTTTCTCTTTACATAGTAAATCATTGACAATCATGAGAAAGTCATTACTCAAAAATGGACTCAATAACATTACAGATAAAATACAAAGATATATTAGAGAAATTTCAAGATAAAATAAACTAGAGAGACAATTACTTGAGTAAATATCTAATTTTCTATCTTTTCTTGAAGATTCTTTCAATATTCAACCTTTGATAATTTGCATTCATAATATATCAGTGATCTAGAAAAGATTATTATACTAACACTTATGCACATCCATCTTTCTTCAACAATAACCTTAACATGCATGCAACAAATGGAGAAACCTAGTTTTGCTCACCTCCCAACCATAGGATTGACAAAGTTGAATCCACCCCTAAGCTTGGAAATAAACCCAAATGCTCAAATAATATAGAAATGAAAAAAAAAAATATCAAGTACACAGATTGACTATACATAAAGAAACCCATTTCTAGATTTCCAATAAGGGGAAAAGAATGGGGATCCTCTTTGGGGTTAAGCTCCCTGTAGCTCCCTTATATGTAGCTCCCAGAAAATATCATGTAGCTCCCAAAAAACACAATGTAGCACCTAGAAAACACATAGGTCTCCACAACACCATTTTACCAACACCATTCCTCCAATCCCTCAAACACCAACACTAACACTAACACCAATCACCATCACCAACACCATGAGTAACCCCAAAGAGGTATCCACCATTTCCAATCCCCACACAAATGATTTCCAAAATGAAACCCTCACATACAAGCATAAGAATTTTACATAACACTATCAAATAGCTTAATAAACAACAATATTTTGAAAGACAAATGATGAAATCAACCATACCTTGGCTATCCACATTAGGATCAGCCCACTGGGTTCCCAAGAAGAAGCAAAAATCCCCAATCTTTCAGCCACACACATCCTTCTTCAAATTTCTACTCAAGAAAATGTTCATTGCAAGAAACCATAGCACAATCTTTTCTTCTTTTCTTTTCAGAGAAGAATGAGGTTTCAAAATGATTCCCAATTCCCCTTTGAAAGACTTTTTCCAAACTCTTCACTTTCCTTCCCAAAAATAACAAATAAACATAAAAGAAAATACATATTTTAATACAACCCTTCCCAAAAAATAAATAAGAATTTGAACACTGGAGTATTGTTTTCATTTCTTTAAGAACCCAACCACTTCTCCTGCACAAAAGACTTAATAAAATATTAGTACATTAAAACTAATAGCTGAAGCAAAATTTAACTAATTCAATTCTATCTACCATTAATACACATGATAAATTAATAACATATTTCTTTTCAAGATTCAAACATATAATCAACAATATAAATTATAATCATTTATCTCATTAAATCAACTTATTATTTTATAACAAATATATATAATTAAATATTATTCAAAAAAAATCATTTAGTCTCCAAAGTTAAAATATTAGTAATAATAATAAAATAATAACAATACTCATAGTCTATGAACTGATCATAATCGAACCTATTACATTCTCACACAAACTCAAAATATAATATGAAATATCTAAAATAATGCTAACTAGGCCTCACATTCTCCCCCTCAAGAATCAAGCTTCCTCTTGGAGGCTATCAAAAAGATAAGGAAATAAAGACTTCATCTTGACTACATCCATGCAAACAAAAACACCACAAATATTAGACTATTACTTACAACATAACAAGGTTATCAAGCATAATAATAATTTACATCAAGCATTCCAATTAAGAATCAGCCCATACTACTCACTACAAGTTAATTCATCTTCTACTGTACTATCGACAACAAAACAAGTTTTTCTAAGTGAAATATTTATTGCTTTAGATCAGTATTTTAAGTATAAGGTCCACATCATTCATTTCAATATAATCTCACAATTAAAATTTAAGCACTAGAATATCAATATTACAACTCTAAATATATTGTAAGCTTAAAGACATTAACGACATTCCAACAATTTCTAACAAATCTTAACAAATGGAAACTACTTCCCAATTACAACATTTATGTAACCATACCAATAATAAGTTTAACAATAATTAGATAAAACATATTACTATCTTTAACCAATATTGTGCATGCAATACATGAATGAAAACACATATCAACCATTATTATTCCATAGTAATTGTTTAAATCTAACCCACATTCAATGTCTACATACATATAAAAGTGAAAAAGGATTTAACATATCTAAGTGATGGTTCTAATCAAGTCCAAGTAACAACCTTCACATATAACAAAGTACCATGACAAAAGGCATAATGTGACTTAATGAGTGAACACTAAGAGGGCACAAGATAAAGAACAATCCTTTTCTTGATTCTACCATAATATCCATTTCAAATATAACATGTTAATCATTAACAAAATTAGTTTAAGTAGTGACTCGAGCCCTTACACCAAAACTCTCCAATTAAACTATGCACATAAAGTCAGGAATAATCTCAACAACATGAATGGCTAACAAATGTCAACAATATTTTTGCAATCTCCAAGATTGATGTTTAATGAACTATTTATTCTAACTAATGCAACCTATCTCATAGGTCATCTATTTAAGAATACTAAATATAACTTCAAAACACATTATCTTACAACAAATATGATAAGACTACTCAATCAAATCAAATATGATTTTCTTAGCTTAGTTTTTTTTTTTTCAAGAACTTAAAAGATCATCTATTTACCTTTTTCATGCCATGGTATTCTTATTCCTTGTTTATAGGAAGAAAAAGCTAAACACTCTCCATCAGAAATACCAGCTAACTAAACCAAGATATTAAACAAGGTTTAGAGATTTTCCTCAAAAAATAAATATTGAGAGAAATGATATATTTGTTACTAATTTTTTTTTCACACTTAAAATTAGTTGGACCTAGGTGTTATTGTTTAGAAGGAATAAAAGAAAACTTTAAAGTTATGCATTTATTGAACTATTGACATCTTGACAAGAGGAGAGAAGGAGATTCAGTTGACAAGATAGCCCATCAGTCTAATCAAGATTGATGAGTTATCATGACAAAAGAATAGAATTTCCAAGGTACCAGTCATTCAAGAAATATAGTTGTTTTTGCATAATGTTATCTTCTAGGAGTTATAAGTTAGATTGATTATTTAGTTAATCATTTTTGAAAAAAAGAAAGAAAGATATGGGTAAGTGCAAAAAGATGGGGGCCAAAAAGTGGCCACATTGTTTTCAAAAAACAATAATGCATAACGTGAGTGGGTTATAATGCGCTCACATTATGGTTTGGTAATGACGAGCCTAAGGCTCGTCAAAACCATACCATAATGTGCTCGCATTATAACATGAGCATGTTATTACTTATAAATAAATAAAAAAGCTTCACTTCATTTCATTTCTTTTTTCTCCTATATACCTGCAGCCTGCAAACCCTAGGAAGTGCACTCGCATTTTCGAAAACTCAATTCAACACAAAAATCTTTGCAATTCATCGCCAAAATGCCGCCACGACATCGAGCATGCCAAAGGAGTGAGTTTTATTTATTTGTTTGTTTGAATTTGTTTCTAAATAGGTAGGTTTGAGTTGATTTTTTATGTAAATTTCGTTAATTGTCAAGAAATGTTAATGCACCTCCTCCTCCTCCTCAAAATCCACAAAATCCTGTGGAACAACAACCTCCTCCATCCATTCCTCGACATGACCCTGGAACACAAGAAAATATAATGGGTCAAATTGAAAATAACAAAAAAGAAATTGAAGATATAATTGCAAGGTTGAAAGATCCTTCCACTTCAACCTTGCATAGGTCCACGCCTGCTGAATCTCTTGAATCTATGTTATCAAATGTAGATTCAATTAGCAAGCAAATATCTAGCTGGACGGATAAGAGGAGAGAGTTTAGAGACTATTATGTAGACAAACTGTCATACCCAGATGTGAAAAAATTACAAATTACAAAATTAGACTTGCATTTGATTTTCACAAACCCACAAACAAATCAACCTCCACCCATTACATGCAAGAGGTTCCCTATCCATTGGTACAACAACCAAGCAATAAGGGACAATTTTGGGCAGAGGTGGTGGATGGTTTTTTACCATCCTCCATGCAATAATAATGAGGTCCCGTAATACTTTTTGAGGAAACTCTACCGCGAGTTTGTTCTCAATAAAGTGCCAAACTATTTTGATATGTAGGACTTCTAGGGTAGAGGTGGGGGGTCAGTACAAGATAGACCAAGGGCACATGTTGACCCACAGTTGGCAATAAGATGAGTAATCAGCAGACTAGCCCATGAGCATGTTTCTATCCCTTCCATTGTGAAGGAGAGTGTTGAGGTCGATACACTTCAATCTATTAGTGCCTTGACCCAGAGCATCATAGAGCATGCCAGTCCTGCAACACTGAGTGGGTTGGGAGATAGCGTGAGGAGTAGGGTCCCACCCCATGCTTGTCAGACTTGCGGGTCAGCTTGTGGTTATGACCCCATGGATAGTCAGGACACAAGTGCACAGGCTACATCTGCAGCTGAGCAAATGGTGATGATAGATACCCTCCTGAGTGAGACTTTCAGCCTTCATACTCAGGTAAATATTAGCAAGTTTATTGAATTTAATTTATTAAATTTCATTTTTGAAATGCAAGATTAACTAATTTAGTTTGATGATTTTAATGAAATTTCAGGGTCATAGCATTGATGCAGTTTTCGGTGGTTCTCCGCCTGCATATTACACTAGATCATCTACTATTGGGGTATGTAACTAGTAAACAATTATAAATATTACATGTGAATACCATCGTTATATGAATGGTATTCTAATATCTAATTTTGGATGTTGAATAGGTTAATATTGGAGATTTCATGGCAACACCTGCCAGCGGTGGTGGACTTCGGTAATAAAATAAATAGTTTAATGAATGAATTGTACTTACTAGATTTTTGTATGTGACTTGTGTGCTTTATTGTGTGTACTTCCATGTTTAGATGGATGTGTGTGTATGTTAGGAGCCATGATTTGCATCACTATTATAGTTTTCGTAATTGAATAATGTTGGTTTATTTCCAAATGATGCAGGCTGCGGAGACACCTCCCGATATTCATAGGGCAATGGAGCATGGTGTGACCTCTGTGATTCATAGCTCCATGGCATTGACAGGGGTATGAGGCAGATTAGTAAATTTCAATTTACATTCATTGTTATAGTTGTTTATTTTTTAAAAATCAAAAGATTATTGATTTGAAGTTTAATTTCTATCTGGATGGTTTCTATAGGACATGACATCACCACGGCCTATTCTTGCTACTAAGGCAAGTGAGGAGACAGATTATATGGTAGCGGTAAGTGATTATTTTGTTAAATGTTTCATTTTTTATAACATGTAATTTCTGTATATTAATGTCTATACTTTTTTTGTAATAGCTAAAGATGCAGGAAGAACTAAATAGGAGGAGCAACCCTCGGGTTCATAGTAGACCACCCACATGCACATCTCCATCCCCTAGAAGATTAAAGGCTACCCGTGATCTATTCTCTTCACCAGCCATAGGGGAATGACTTTTTATTGTGTTCCTATGTTGTATGCCTATATGGCATTTGTGGACATATATTTTATATTGCATATAGTTGACATTGTATGCCTATATGGCATTCTTGTAAGCCTATATGGCTATTTTGTATATATGTTATACTTATATCAACAAATATTGATGTATGCCTATATGGATATTTGGTTAATACAAATCTTTTTTATTGATGGCATCCATACTTGCATTATAAATCCACATTTGAACGGATATTTGTAGATGGGTACTTCAAATATTTAAAGTCCAATTGTATTACATAGGACGTTTGTTGATCGAATAAGCTAGCTATTGTTATTCAAGTATCACCTAAACCTCATTTTGGAACTAAAAGATAAATGTTGTATTTAAAAAAAAATGAATCATCATGTTGAATAGAAAATATTAATATTCTTTATGAGTAGCATACAATGTCAACTATATGCAATACAAAAAAATGAATCATCATGTTATTCTTTATGTTTGAGATCCTAAAAATGACTAAGTCTGGTAGCCTAATATCTTGAAACACTAAAAATTGACTAAGTCTGAAATCTGGTGGATCCTCCAAATTCTATAATCTACATGTTAAATCCGGTGGATTCGAGACCTATCTCAAACATCCTGAAAGGTATATTGAAAAATATTTAAATTATATTCGATATACCTTATCTTTTGGGACTTACACTTCTAGGTGCAAAATTGCTCTAGGGAGTTAGGCACGCTTTCCCACCTCTGCAGACTCAAATCAGTGCCTAAGATTGAGATCTCAAAGTGTGCAAAGAGAAGAAAACAAACCTTTGATCATCCCAAGTTATGGCACCTTGAATGGAATTGATACAAATGACCTTAAGCATTGAAAATTTGACAAGGAAAACACATTATGAGTTTAGGCTCCCTTCATGCTTCATATCACCAATTTTGGTGCCTTAGCAACATAGTAGATAAATAACACCTAAAAATAAGCACCTAAGGGTGATGTAGTCATACAAGGGTGCAAACAAGTGTTAAAAGCCTTAAAATATCAAGGAATAATCCAAATTCAAGTAAGGCATATTTTCACACCTTGATCATCATCTAAGGCACCTTACAAAGGAGGTCTTGAGTGACATAAACCTTAGGTGCAATTTCTTGCTTCTACAATCAAATTTGAGTGCCTAAGGAGTGGATTGGTGATGGACATCACTTTGAGCACCTTAAAAGTGTTTGAAGGTTTGAATTGGTGAATAATAGCACCTAAAGGTCTTAGAACCAACTAGAATAACGAATTGAAGAATGAGTTAACCACTTTGAGTGCCTTGAAGGAGAGAAGTATGTATATGAAGATTGATTGAATGTTTAGAGTTTAGGCACACTTTCCTTGTCATCTAATCACACATTGGCACCTAGGAAGAATTGACATGAAACAATCCTTTGAGTGGACTCTTTGATGAGATCTCTCCCATTGCTTAAACTTGTTGAAATGTTAAAAGCTAAGTCAAATAGATTCTAGGCACTCTTTTCCTTCAGAATGACCTTGAATTGGCACCTAAGCATAACAAGAGAGTTTAAATCCATTCAATATGGTGTCTTGTAAGAGGAGAGCTTAAGAGCATGATACTAGATGGCATTTAAGAGTCAATATCATCAAAATCCAAAGAAATGGGCTAAGTAAGCTAAGGCGCCTTTCCTTATCATTCAATACCTCCATGAGCACCTAGATTGAAATTACATCCAAGGACATCTAAGAGTAGGCGCCTAGAGGGGAAAAGTCATCCTAAGACCTTTATAATTATTTAAAGCATAAAAAATGCCAAGTATAAAGCTTCATGATGTTGGGCACTCTTTCACCTCCATATAGATCTAGATTGGCGCCTTAGATAAAGTATCACAAATCTATATCATTGAGTAAGTTCCAAGAGAGAAAGGCTTACTTCAAGCATGTTTAATCATTCAAGGTCTTACAAATAATGAATAGAGCCTAAATTGATGCTAGGTGCCTCCTCTTGTATGTACTATCTGGTTTTGGTGCCTACGGAGAAATTACATCTAGTGAACTCATTAATTGGTACCTAGGAGGAAAAGACCTTAAACTTACATTATTGAGTCAACACTTTAGAAATTGAGCCATTCTTAGTCGATTGAAGTCATAAAATATCAAATACAAAGTCAAATTGGACTTAGGCACCCCTTCATGTAATTTCCCACCATCATGAATGCATAGATCTAGGAAGATCATCCAATTGTGCCTAGGAATAAGATACAAGTCTAAGACCTCAAATTTAAGTGCCTAGAAGTGTGATGGATTGAAGAAGCTACATTGGTGCCTAAGGGTAAGTTGTATCTAATGACATCACCTAAAAAAAGTGCCTAGGAGGTATAAAGCTTAACATTGACATGAGGACAAGCGCTTAGTAAAGGAGAGTTTCTCAAACATTTAAACATGTGAATGAAGTCATAGAAATGCACTAAGTCATCTAGGCACCATTTTCCCCTTGTGTACCCTTACATTTGTGCCTAACAAAGAAGTTGCTTTAGTTCATTGGAGTGTTTGAGTATTGAGGATTTCTTAGCAATGCTTTGCAACTTTACACTACCTCCTTCTGACAATTTTTGCGGCAGCAAAAAACCTTTCATCGTGGGCAAACACCTCAGAGATATAAAAACCATGAGAGGTTATTGTAGAGGCACTCTACGTGATCGTATTACCTTAGACGGAACATTTTTAAGTAACAGTTTTTGAGTAACATCGCGTCAAAGATTGCTGCCTTTTTGCACTTTGGACTCTTTAGGGATATCATCGATAGAATGTAGCTCAGACTATTTGGACATGTTTGGGTGAAAACCAAGACCATGCCTAGTGTAAATGTACCCATCTGGATGCATTGGAATAGTCAGTTTGGTCGCATCAGGAGGACAAAAGTTACACCCTGTTGCAACTTTACACTGCCTCGTTCTGACGATTTTTTGGGCAGCAATAAACTTTTCACCACGGGCAAACACCTCAGAGATATAAAAAACCAAGAGAGGTTATTGTAGAGGCACTCTATGTGATTGCATTGCCTTAGACATAATGTTTCTAAGTGAGATGGTTTTTGAGTAACATCTCGTCAAAGATTGCTACATTTTTGCACTTTGGACTCTTCAGGGATATCTTCGGTACAATGTAGCTCAGACTGTTTCAACATGTTTGGGTAAAAATAGGACCATGCCTAGCGTAAATGTACCCATCCGAACACATTGGAATAGTTAGTTTGGTCGCATCAGGAGTAGGACAAACGTTACACCCCTTTGCAACTTTACACTGCCTCCTAACGATTTTTGGGGCAGCAGAAAACCTTTAACCATGGGCAAATGCCTCAAAGATATAAAAAAAATGAGAGAGGTTATTATAGAGGCACTCTATGTGATCATGTTTCCTTAGATGGAATGTTTCTAAGTGACATAGTTTTTGAGTAACGTCTCATCAAAGATTGTTGTCTTTTTGCACTTTGGACTCTTTAGGGATATCGTCAGTACAATGTAGCTCAGACTATTTCGACATGTTTGGGTGAAAAAAAAGACCATGCCTAGCATAAATGTACCCATCCAGATGCTTTGGAATAGTCAGTTTGGTTGCATCAGGAGCAGGATAAAAGTTACACCCCTTTACAACTTTACATGCCTCCTTCTGACAATTTTTGGGGCAGAAGAAAACCTTTCACCATGGGCAAATGCCTTAGAGATATAAAAAACTGAGAGAGGTTCTTGTAGAGGCACTCTACATGATTGTGTTTCCTCAAAAGGAATGTTTCTTAGTGACATGATTTTCAAGTAACATCTCGTCAAAGATTGCTGCCTTTTTGCACTTTGGACTCTTCAGGGATATCATCGGTACAATGTAGCTCAAACTGTTTTGACATGTGTGGGTGAAAAATATAACAATGCCTAGCCTAAACATACCCACCCGGATGCGTTGGAACTATTAGTTTGGTCACATTAGGAGCAGGACACCAAAAATGCATAACATGATGATGTAAAAATGTGTATATGTGTAAAAATGCAGCAGGAAGTAAAAAAAAGACAAACCTTACAAATTAATGTACATACTTACAAGTCAATGTAACATGACTTTACAAAATCAATGTGAATACTTACAAATTAATCCAATGAACCATCCAAGTCTGCTCTACTCTTTATTGTGTCAAGTATTGCTTCATGATCAGAGTCATGCATCTTCCACAATATTTTGTTCAAAGATCTACCCCAATACTTTATCAAATGAACATTGGATGCCATGACAAGATTTGAGTAATGAAGAATCTTTCGATGCGTGTCGAAGTCCTAAAATAGCCAAACATTAACACTCTTATGTGGGTACCTTCTAAGCCATGTTCCAGTAATAACCACTGAGCCTGTAGGGTATTCGATGTTTTCTCCATCTGTAACAGGGGCCTCCAATTCCTTTTTGGCCTCAACACAATGACATAAGTAATAATTTGTTCCCTCTTCATTATCTCCATCTACAATAACTGCATATACGTGCCCTACATTGATATGTGTAGCAAATTAGATGAAATTAGTCAACATTACAAAAACACTACAAAGTAAGATGACATTACCTGGTTAAACTAGATGAAATTAGATGTCTATACATGCCCTATATTACCTAGTTGAACTAAATCCGATATGTGGTCAAAGTCAACTGATGATTCCATCTGTGTTAGTTCCAGTGTCGTTGAGGGTCGATACGTGTCTTGCTATAGATTAATCCATAAATATTTTACCTATCTCACCTTCGATAACACCTTTACAATATCTCACCTCTAGTTCCATTAGCTCATGTTCTATATCTCACTTATCTCTCCCCCTCACCTCTCTACCTCTGCCCTAATCCCTTGACCCTTCAAAATCAGTGGAATGACTTCCTTAGGAGTAGATTATTTTCCATTCTATTGAGTTTTTATTGTTTCTATGTGAGTTGTTTGGTTACAGAGTTGTAGAAGATTATAGACCCTACCATTCTGTTGAGTTTCTGGTTCTGTTCATTTGTTTAGTGTCTATGTGAGTTATAGAGTAAATGAAGTGTCATCAGTGTAACAAGCCTCTCGAAGGAGATTTTGAAACCTACACCGATCAATGGTGTTAGGCCGATCGGAGGCATATCAGGGAAAAGTGAAAGGAGATCTCGCCAAAGGATTGAAGGTATTGAAGAGACAAGGGGTATCTTACACCAATCCATTGGAAGGAAATAGTGTATCGGTGACTCTAAAGTGAGTCCCACCGATAGCATTCGTCACACCGAAGAAGAGAAGGATCATCAGCGCATCAGCCCAAGCGTAAAAATGTCTACTGATGACAAAAGTCTCACCAAAGGTGATTGGTATCACTGTATCCGCAAATTTAATGCTAGTATGGCCGATAGTGATTATGTTTTCGACAGAGAAAATCAGGGTTGACACTGGAGTGTGTCCATTGGTGCATCAGCCTAAGTTCATAGGCATTCGCTGATGAAAAGAGTCTGGGTGACAAGTATAGTTTGAAGGTATATCAGAGTGATTAGTGTGTATCAGTGAAGCGGTTCTCAAGCTCACTGATGGTAAAGGTCATACCGACAGTTGGAGCATAGTGTTGACCTGTTGGTGAGAGAAGTAAGATTGGCAGAAGAGTTTTCAAATGTGCCGACAGTGTTCAGTCTTGCTGATAATGAAGAATGTGTGTGTAGTTCGGTATCATTTGGACCTTGAGGAAGTTATTTAAATCTAGTTAAGCAATAATCTTTCTATACTATGGGTTTGATGGATATTCATCCCTGATTTGAATGCTTCCACTGTGTTCTCTGCATCACTATCCCTAATCCTTATACCCTCGACACTCTACTTTAACCCTAATCCCTCAACCCTCAACCTTATCCTAAAACCCTTAACCCTCGAACCTTAATGTACTCAACCCTCAATGTCAAACCCTAATCCCTCAACCCTTAACTCTGATCCCTCGACCCTCAACCCTCAACCCTCAACATCAAATCTACTGATAACTGAGAGGGGGGGTGAATCAGTTATCCTAATTATTTCTTCTTTTGTACTTTCTTATTAATTAATGTAGCATTGAATCAAACAAACAAACATTAACATGAAATGAGAAACACATGACACAGTATTTTTGATGTGGAAACCCTGTTAAGGGAGAAAACCACAGGGTGATTAACCCAAAGATTATTCTCTGTTAGAAGAATAAGGAGTTACAAAAATAGCACTTGCTAATTAGGGCTCACTGCCCGAGCACACTGCTCACAAGAGGCACACTGCCTACAAAAGAATGTTATACAATACTTGAACTGATTGGAAGCATCTACATATGCTGGAGTTCAGTTCCGGTTAGGCTCAGTACACTGATCTGCTGCACTTCATCTTTCCTCTGTTCTTTATTCTGCTTTCCTTTCACATACCGAATCTTTCTTACTACTTCTGCTCTGTTCTACACTTATTCACATACACCATCATACAATCACACCTCTCACAACTAAATCCATCCTCTATATATATCTGCACAAGTAATTTCATCACCTTTCTAGTCGGCATCCGGAACAGTCTATTTTCTTACAAACTCTGTCCTGTCGGCTGAATCCTTGCTCACCAAGCAATGCGGATCAAGCATATACTTGTAGATATCATTAATCATGTCAGCCAAACATGATTCATGCCTTCACAACCTTTACCATCAACAGTAACACATCCAGAAAATAGTCTAATGCTCAGTCAGTCAGTTCTTCCTCTGTTCTCACTGTCTCTCAGGAATCCGGTACTCAACTATTCATATCTTTTTCCTTGTCCATCATTGGAGGCTAAATCCTTGGAATATACTACTCAAGGTAGTCCTCTTGACTTCCCCAAATCCACACTGCACCAAGACACTTCCTCTAAGAGATCCGGACCAATCTGTCAGACCTTGCCACATGCTCTGTTCTTGTTCACCGGACCACAACAATCTTCATTCTGACTTCCGGTAGAGACACACCATGACTTGCGGATATGTGGGATGACCTTTGTTACCATCAATGACAACAACCATTAATACATATAGTGTCTCTTGCCAACAATCTCCCCCTTTGGCATTGATGGCAACACTTAGTGAAAAATGACTAAGTGTTTACACTGTGCTCCCCCTTGGCTGATGCTCTATCTTTATATACAATTTCTGAAACTCCCCCTTAGTTGGATTCCTCATTTTTCACTGCTCCTCACTCCCCCTTTGACATCAATGGCAAAGGGTAGGGTCCGCACACCAAAATTTTCAAAAATTTACTATATTTAGCCGCATGTTACATACTCACATAAACTGAAGAATGTCTGCAAAGGATGTCTTCAATTGGATCAGTTCTGTAGCCCAACTTTGCTTCATTCTATCCAAAATTGAAATGTGACCACTCAAAAAAAATGCAAAAGCTTCTGCCCTCTTGAGATCTGTCGGATCATTTGTTTGGGCGGTAGTCTAAGCATCACTGATGGCCTCATGCATAGTTTCTAACTCAGGGATTATAATCCTTCTAAGTTCTCCCATCCGGTTAGTTATATTCTTCCTTTCCTTCTCAAAGTTCTTTATTGCATTTGTGATTGCAATAGTTTGACATTCTTGATTTACTATGGAGGAAGAGAGAGGATCAAAACTTTGAGACAAACTTTGTAGTTTGTCCTGTTCCTCTTTTATTTTCTTATCAATTTCTGTTGTTGCCTTTGACCAGGAGATGCAAAATTTATAAATGTCACCGCCATCCTTAAGAGCATTTTCTAAGCTCTTTATTCCAATACTCATATCTCTCCTATCATTAGAGATTAATCCTAGTACTTCTGACAATCTCTTATCCAAAAACTCCTTTCGGACCTTTTCTTCAGCTGATTTTTCTAGAGAATCAAAATGTGTATCAACACTGCTAACTAAGGTTTTGAGATTACCGGAAGAGGAGGCTGTCGGATCTATCTTGACTGATGGCATAATCTTTTCAAGCACTCCGAAAGCAGCCTCTATCAACTCACAGTCTTCCATATGAGACTTTAGGAGTTTTTCATTTGCCTTAGCATTTGCAAATGAAGCTATCTTCATTGTCTGTACCGGAGAGAGGGAATCAAAGTTGAATGGTCCTTTTAGAAGCTCCGATTCATCAATCTCTATTGCTTCTTGACTCAGAAAATTTTGAACAGTTTGTGCAGTGTCTCTTGCTGGAGACAGATGTTTCTTCTCTTCTGCAGTTTTGTCCTTTGGAATCTTTTCTCCTTCCACATTCTTACCACTTTCAGTTGTGGTTTTCTCTTTTGGAGTCTTCTCTTTCTCTGCATCCTTGGTGCTGTCAACCTCTTTTTCTTTTACTGCTGCTTCTTTCTCCTGTAGTTTCTCTTTTTCTTGGGATCCGGAGACTGTAGGGGAAACCGAAGGAGAGATGCTAGTCTGTTCAAAGGCCACTTCTTCTGGAGCAGAGGATTCCAAGTCCACAGCTATTTCTGCACCTAAGTCCTCTACAACAGGAAGATTAAACCTTTTGAAGGCCTTCCGGAGGATCTCTTCTATCTCTATGGCCACCTTGTCAGTCTCACCAAGCATGAGTTGATTCATCCTTGCTTTCCTCCTGAACTCATCTTTGCAGTCTTTGAATATTATGTTCATTGTCTCGGGATCAATTTGAGGATATAGCTTAATAGCTATCTGCTCCCGGATCTCAAGATCTTTTGCCTGAGCATTATTCTTTCTTATTTCTAATTCCTTTTCTAGGCTTTTAGGAATTAGAGATATGATCTCAATGAAGGCCTTATTGTATATGTTCAGATATTTGATTGTGGCTTCCTGCAGAATCTTTTGGTCAGCCTCATTGTAGTCATCATAAAATTTAGTCATTGGTTGAAGGTTTCCATCCACCGTGACTGACTTGATTACACTCTCTAGAGACAGGGTGGGCTTTTCAGCAAATACCTCTGCCATTTCTTCCTTGTCTTGGCCTGTGGAGGGTTTACCGGATCCTTTCTTCTTCTGCTTCTTTATTTCTTTTATTCCCTCATCTGACTCAGTTTCCTCTTCATCTTTTTGGCTTTCATAAGCCCTTGTGGCTTTTGTCTTAGATCTTTTACCGGATGCCTGGACTTCTGGTTTTGAGCTTTTGGTTGTGGGAGGTGCAGATCTTTTTGATGATCTGGTCCGGGTGGAAGTTTCAACCGGAACACTTTCTTCACTTTTCTTTTCTGCCCTCTTCTTCTCTTTCTCATCCCCTTCCTTCTTCTTCTTCCGGTGAGCATCAAGTGCTTCCATGGAGATTCCAAGGCCTTGTGCTATGTGTTCTACTTCTTTTCTGACCTTCCTCTTGATCTCCGGTTCTCTGAGTTCAACATGAATTTTTATACTTAGTTCCTCAAATGTTCCGAACCTTTCTACCTTTGGATCTTTAGGCTGACTTAGCATGTGTTGAACATGCAGCTCCACTATCTATTCATCCGCTTCATACCCCATGGGCATGATCCACACAGTTCTTGGTTCTACTACCTCCATTAGACACTAATCTGTTTCTACCATAAAGCATACTGTGTCTTTGTACTTTTCAACAAGGGATTGGGGTATTCTTTCTCTTGCATGCATCATGCTCTGGAAGTTCTTGAAATATCCCCATAGAGCTATTTTTCTTGCTTTAGCATCCCCAAGTCCATGCAAATTTAATCTCTGATTTGGATGGCAACCGGTCTGTCATTCTGCCATATCCATCCACTGGATCTGGGAAGCTCATTCATGTAATAAAAGAAGAGATAAAGGATCAAATTGCCATACTTGAAGGACTTTTTCTTGTCCTTCTTGATCTTCTACAGATTTTCAAAAAGTTGGTTTACAAGAAGCTCACACAAGTCATAGTCTGCATTCTCCTTTAGCATTTGATAGGCTATATAAATTGCAGTTCCCGGTACTGAATTTTCCCTACTAGAGTGATAGATCTTGTAACCAATTATCATAGATGCAAATTTGACATCCGGTTCAGTGATGTCTTCAACTGTCATAGCTCTCTTGTCAAACTTAGATCCGGTTGCATCACTAACTATCTAATTTTTGACAGACTTGAGAATAGGTAATCCACCGGATGAGTGCAGACCAGTTACAGCCCTAATTGCATCTTTGGTGATCTTGAAGGGCTTGTTCAACCATAGAAAGTTGTCATGCACTCTACTTAGTACATACCGGACCCATTCATCTTCTTCAAAACAGGGGAAATGGATGCACTGTGCAAAGTGCTTATCCTGGATGGCTTTGTACTGTGGTTTAATCTCAAAGGAGTCATCTATCAACTGTTTGTGATAGATATCCATCAATTTTGATTCCCCAAAGTCTTTAAAATTTGCATGAATGTAAACCCTAATGTCCTCCATATGTAATACACCATGCGGAACACTAGAGAAGGCTCCTAGTGGATCTACCTCCAAAGATTTGTATGGATGTTTCTTGAATGTAGGGTGAGGTCTATCAGAGATCTTAACTATATTCGGAGTAGCCATTTTTCAAAGATTTGCAGTGAGATATTGGAAACGGAAAATACCTTATGCGCCTTCAGTTATACAGAGTGGTTGGATTGATTTCTGTATGTAGTAACTTCTGCAAGTGATCTTCGATGAACTTGATGAATTTTGTTGTAGAGCTCCACTTTTCGCTTCTTCTTGGGTGTGGAATGATCAATTGATTATTGAGAAATCCCTTATATTGTTTCGCAAACCCTAATATCTGTTTGTAATAAATGCTCAACCTAGATTGTTCCAGTTTGCCTTATTTGGAGAACCAGATCAGTCCTGATCTATGAACATCATGCGGATCTTCCAACCATGAACAAATCAAGATGACACATCACAAGGACATCCAAACATTCTGTCCAATCCGCAGAACAAGACAATGTACTTCCGGATCTCTCCGGAGCTTTTTGTAATCTTCTGTCATTCCAGAGCATCTCCCAGAACAGGTCTTACTTAATTGATCACAACTTCTTCATATCTTCATGCGGACCTCTGAAATCTTATCTGGATCATCTCAAGACTTATATTACAAACCCTTTGCTCCGCATCTTGTGCCACATCCGGCATCACTTGATTGGCTGGGGAACAGGATTGTCTTTGGGTCTCCCCCTGAGCCAGAGCTCACCTTTTAATTTCTGGAAGGAATATCAGCACCAGAGTCTGGTGCGGATCCAACCTCTACATTCTCTGAACTTTTCTTCACCCAGATTTTGTTCATCTGATTCCTAACTTCATCCGCATTCATCTTTTGTTTACCCTTGTCTTGATTCTGATTATACACCGGACCTCTTTTCTCCTGATTCTTGCTTCTGCAGATTTTTGCATTATGACCAGACCTGTTATAGATTTGGCAAATAACATTTTCTTGCATATTTGACTGATAACCTCTTGATCTGCATTGATTAGCCATATGACCTATTCTATTGCATGCAAAGCATCTACCATTGAATGATTTGTTTATTTGCATATTTCTGCATTCATGAGACTTGTGTCCATACCTTTTGCAGTTAAAGCACTGTCCGGAGAAGGATGAATTAGTCTAATTCATTCTCTTTCTGCACTGATTAGCTTTGTGACCAAAATGATTGCAGCTGTGGTAGTATCCATTGAAGGATGGATATCTTTGAGCATTGGGCTGTCTTACCAGAGGTCTTCTAGGCCTATTCCTTGGATTTTCTGATCCAAAATTCCTTTGACCGGATCCAGAGCTTTCTCCTTTCTCATATCCCAAACCATACTTGTCATCTACTCTCTTTTGACTTCCAAGAAGAACTTCAAGTTGAGCAGAACTTATCTTGAATTTTTCTTTATATTCAATTGCTGTTTGAAGATCTCTTTTGAGAGAGACAATTTGATCCTCAAATTTTTCTTCATTATCTTTGGCATCTTCAAGATCAGATTCAAGATGTCTGATAATCCTGTCCATCTAGAGGCAATCTTCTTATTTCTCTTTAAGAGATTGTCTTAGATTGTCTTCAGCTTTTCTTTTCTCTTCAATCTCTTGAGTAAACTTTATAACTCCTGATTCCATTTCATGTCTTACCATAATGACTTCTTTTGATAACTTTTCACATAACTTGGTTTTCTCAGTCAATTCTTCATTTGTATTACTTTCTTCACTTTGTCTTGCCAATTGTTGGAGCAGCTCCTTTCTCTTTTTCATAGAGAGACTTAATTTGTCCTTTAGTTCTCTCATGAATTCATCAGCCTGTTTGAGTCTTTCCTTTAATTCATTGACTTCAGAGTTTGACTATTCAAGATCCTCAAGGGCAGTCTTGAGTTGCTCCCTTAAACCATATGCATCCATTTGAACTCCCAGATCTTCCTCAAGCTGTTAGGCTCTATTAGGAGGAACTTAGCTCTGATACCAATTGTTGATAACTGAGAGGGGGGGTGAATCAGTTATCCTAATTATTTCTTCTTTTGTACTTTCTTATTAATTAATGTAGCATTGAATCAAACAAACAAACATTAACATGAAATGAGAAACACATGACACAGTATTTTTGATGTGGAAACCCTGTTAAGGGAGAAAACCACGGGGTGATTAACCCAAAGATTGTTCTCTGTTAGAAGAATAAGGAGTTACAAAAATGGCACTTGCTAATTAGGGCTCACTGCCCGAGCACACTGCTCACAAGAGGCACACTGCCTACAAAGAGACACACTGTCTACAAAAGAATGTTATACAATACTTGAACTGATTGGAAGCATCTACATATGCTAGAGTTCAGTTCTGGTTAGGCTCAATACACTAATCTGCTGCACTTCATCTTTCCTCTGTTCTTTATTCTGCTTTCTTTTCACATACCGAATCTTTCTTACTACTTCTACTCTGTTCCGCACTTATTCGCATACACCATCATACAATCACACCTCTCACAACTAAATCCATCAACTATATATATCTGCACAAGTAATTTCATCACCTTTCTAGTCGGCATCTAGAACAGTCTATTTTCTTACAAACTCTGTTCTGTCGGTTGAATCCTTGCTCACCAAGCAATGTGGATCAAGCATATACTTGTAGATATCATTAATCATGTCGGCCAAACATGATTCATGCCTTCACAACCTTTACCATCAACAGTAACACATCCAGAAAATAGTCTGATGCTCTGTCAGTCAGTTCTTCCTCTGTTCTCACTATCTCTGAGGAATCCGGTACTCAACTATTCATATCTTTTTCCTTGTCCATCACCGGAGGCTAAATCCTTGGAATATACTACTCAAGGTAGTCCTCTTGACTTCCCCAAATCTGTACTACACCAAGACACTTCCTCTAAGAGATCCAGACCAATCTGTCAGACCTTGCCACATGCTATGTTCTTGTTCACCGGACCACAACAATCTTCATTCTGACTTCCGGTAGAGACACACTATGACTTGCGGATATATGGGATGACCTTTGTTGCCATCAATGACAACAACCATGAATACATATAGTATCTCTTGCCAACAAAATCCATATCCCTTGACCCTTCACTCTAATCCCTTAACCCTAAACCCTATCCCTAAACCCTCAACACTATACCTTAGACCCTAATCCCTCAACCCTCAACCCTAAACCTTATCCCTAAACTCTAATCCCTCAACCCTCAACCCTAAACCTTATCCCTAAACCCTAATCCCTCAACCCTAATCCATCATCCCTTAACTCTAATCCCTCATCCCTAAACCCTAAATGCTATCCCTATTCCTAGACCCTTAACAAGCTCGATACTATACCTTAAACCCTAATCTCTTATCCCTAAACCCTCCAACCCTATCCCTAATCCTTATACCCTCGACACTCTACTTTAAACCTAGTCCCTTGACACTCAACCCTATGCTGAAACCCTTAACCCTCGAACCATAATGTACTCAACCCTCAACGTCAAACCGTAATCCCTCAACCCTTAACTCTGATCCCTCAACCCTCAACCCTATCCCTAAACCCTAAACCCTAAAGCCTCAACCCTTAACCCTCAATGTCAAATCCTAATCCCTCAACCCTTCACTCTAATCCATCAACCCTAAACCCTATCCCTAAACCCTCAACACTATACCTTAAACCCTAATCTCTTAACCATCAACCCTAAACCTTATCCCTAAACCCTAATCCCTCAACCCTCAACCCTAATTCATCATCCCTCAACTCTAATCCCTCATCCCTAAACCCTAAATGCTATCCCTATTCCTAAACCCTTAATAGGCTCGATACTATACCTTTAACCATAATCCCTTATCCCTAAACCCTCCAACCCTATCCCTAATCCTTATACCCTCCACACTTTACTTTAACCCTAATCCCTCGACCGCTAACCCTATCCCTAAACCCTTGACCCTCAAACCTCAACCCTCAACCCTCAACGTTAAACCCTAATCCCTCAACCCTTAACTCTAATCCCTCGACCCTTGACCCTATCCCTAAACCCTAAACCTGAAAGCCTCAACCCTTAACCGTCAATGTCAAATCCTAATCCCTCAACCCTAAACCCTATCCCTAAACCCTCAACACTATACCTTAAACCCTAATCCCTCAACCCTCAACCCTAAAACTTATCCCTAAACCCTAATCCCTCAACCCTCAACCCTAATCCATCATCCCTCAACTCTAATTCGTCATCCCTTAACCCTAAATGCTATCCCCATTCCTAAACCCTCAACGGGCTCGATACTATACCTCAAACCCTAAACCCTCCAACCCTATGCCTAATCCTTATACCCTCGACACTCTTCTTTAACCCTAATCCCTTGACCCTCAACCCTATCTCGAAACCCTTAACCCTCTAACCTCAATGTACTCAACCCTTAATGTCAAACCCTAATCCCTTAACCCTTAACTCTAATCCCTCGACCCTCAACCCTATCCCTAAACCCTAAACCCTAAAGCCTCAACCCTCAACATCAAATCCTAATCCCTCAACCCTTTACTCTAATCCCTCAATCCTAAACCCTATCCCTAAACCCTCAACACTATACCTTAAACCCTAATCCCTCAACCCTCAACCCTAAACCTTATCCCTAAACCCTAATCTCTCAACCCTCAACCCTAATCCAACATCCCTCAACTCTAATCCCTTATCCCTAAACCCTAAATGCTATCCCTATTCCTAAACCCTCAATGGGCTTGATACTATACCTTAAACCCTAATCCCTTATCCCTAAACCCTCCAACCCTATCCCTAATCCTTATACCCTTGACACTCTACTTAAACCCTAATCCCTCGATCCTCAACCCTATCCTGAAACCCTTAACCCTCGAACTTCAATGTACTCAACCCTCAATGTCAAACCCTAATGCCTCAACCCTTAACTTTGATCCCTCGACCCCCAACCCTACGCTTAAACCCTAAAACCTAAAGCCTCAACCCTTAACCCTCAATGTCAAATCCTATTCCCTCAACCCTTCACTCTAATCCCTCAACCCTCAACCCTAAACCTTATCCCTAAACCCTAATCCCTCAACCCTAATCCATCATCCCTCAACTCTAATCCCTCATCCCTAAACCCTAAATGCTATCCCTATTCCTAGACCCTCAACGGGCTCGATATTATACCTTAAACCCTAATCCCTTATCCCTAAACCCTCCAACCCTATCCCTAATCCTTATACCCTTGACACTCTACTTTAACCCTAGTCCCTCGACCCTCAACCCTATCCTGAAACCCTTAACCCTCAAACCTCAATGTACTCAACCCTCAACATCAAACCCTAATCCCTCAACCCTTAACTCTGATCCCTCGACCCTTAACCCTTAAAACTTGAACCCTAAAACCTATCCCTACATGCTTGACACTTGACACTGTATCTTAAACCCTAATCCCTTAACCCTCACCCCTAAAGCCTCAACCCTAAATCCTTAAACCTTCAACCCTAAACCCTATCCCTAATCCCTCTACCCTTGACACTCTTATTTAACCCTAATCCCTTAACCATTAACCCTATCCCTCAACCCTCAACCCTCAACTATCAACATTAAACCCTAATCCCTTAAACCTAAACCCTATCCCTAAACCATCAACCCTCAACACTATACCTTAAACCCTAATCCCTATCCCTCAACCCTTAACCCTTAAAACTTAAACCCTATCCCTACACCCTCAACACTTGACACTATATCTTAAGCCTTAAATCCTCATCCCTAAAGCCTCAACCCTCAATCCTTAAACCTTCAACCCTAAACCGTATCCCTAATCCCTCTACCCTTGACACTCTAACCCTAACCTCGACATTAAACGCTAATGTGTCAACCCTAAACCCTAATCCGTCAACCCTAAACCCTATCCCTAAACCCTCAACCCTCAACCCTCAACCTTAAACCCTAATCTATAAACCCTAAATCCTAGTCCCTCAATCCTCAACCGTAAACACTATCAATAAACCCTCAACCCTCGACACTATACCTTAAACCCTAATCCCTCAACCCTCAACCCTAATCCCTCATCCCTAAACCCTCAACCTTCGACACTATACCTTAAACCCTAATCCCTTATCCCTAAACCCTAAACCCTATCCCTCAACCCTTAACCCTTAAAAATTAAACCCTAAAACCTATCCATAAACCCTTGATTCTCAACACTATATTTTAAACCCCAATCCCTTAACCCTCAGCCCTAAAGCCTCAACCCTAATCGTTAAACCTTCAACCCTAAAACCTATCCCTAATCTCTCTACCCTCAACACTCTACTTTAACCCTAATCCCTTGACCATCAACCCTATCCCTAAACCCTCAACTCTCAACCCTCAACTCTCAACATTAAACCCTAATCCGTTAACCCTAAACCCTCAACCCTCAACACTATACCTTAAACCATAATCCCTCAACCCTAAACCTTAATCCCTCAACCCTAAACCCTAAACCCTATCCCTAAAGCCAACAAAACTGCTTTGCCTTATGTTAGGTTGTTAAACCCATCATTTTTGACACTCTTCTCTTAAAGATATTTGAGTTGCAAGAATATGTCAGAAAAATGGCTATGAACTTTTTTAATGTTAGTAATGTTATATGGCATGTTTTTCTAGCCCATTTGGGGTTCATTATGCCAATAGGTGTACACACTATGAGAAAAAGATTTGTGTATGGTACATCCATAGTGAGTAATTAACAGTTGAAATCAGAAGGATGACCATTATGAGAAAAGCTTTGCATTGGGGTACATCTATGTTTCTTGTTGTCCACCCCGCACTTAGGGGAGGTATATTGTTATGAAACGGGCAAATAATCTCCCATTGTTTACTGGCTCTATCCACAAGAACTGCTAAACTATACCTTAAACCCTAATCCCTCAACCCTAAAACCTATCCCTAATCCCTCTACCCTCAACACTCTACCTTAACCCTAATCCCTTGACCCTTAACCCTAAATTCTATCCCTAAAGCCTCAACCCTAAACCCTAATCCCTTAAGGTCCTAAACTCTAATCCCTTATCCCTAAACTCTAAATCCTATCCCTAAATGCTCAACCCTCAACCTTAAACCTTATTCACTCAATCCTTATCCACCCCTCTCCTCCTCTATCTGGCTCACTCCCATCTCTACCCGCCTCTACCCTCGACACTATACATACATACATATAGGCATACATAGATACATACATACATATAGGCATATATAGATACATACATACATATAGGCATACATACATACATACATACATGATTAATAGCCTTGAACATAAAAAAATTTAATGGGAACATAACGCGAGTGCATTATAACGTGCTGGCGTTATTTCAAACATGACAAACAACACAAACTTTTGCAGAAAAGGAAAAATGCAAACTAAAAACTAACGTGAGCACGTTATAACGCGCTCGCGTTATGTTTTTCTTTGGGAATCCCAAGCCTTGGGCTTGGGATTTGCTTTGGATTTCCAACCCAAAGGCTTGGAGTGCCTTTTCAACATCCACAGACATGTTTTTCCATATTCTTCAAGATTTCACATAATTTTTGTTCGTGCTAACCCTCAGATTTGCATGTGTTTCAAGGTCAAATAAATTAAACACCTCGGTAATGTTAGGCTTTCTCTTTGCTATTTGACGATGTGATTTTTTTCACATT
This sequence comes from Cunninghamia lanceolata, assembly GCA_027924645.1. NCBI lineage: Eukaryota > Viridiplantae > Streptophyta > Pinopsida > Cupressales > Cupressaceae > Cunninghamia > Cunninghamia lanceolata. The sequence continues at coordinate 5,037,716 of BSBN01000207.1, forward strand.
TTAACAATGTTAAGCCTTTCATCTTTAATTTCTTTTGTTTGTGTGTCTTTTTTTGGGCAAAAACCACTGTTTGGTCTTTTTTTCACTGTAAATTAACTATTCATTGAAATTTCAAAAAAATTACATATTTAGGAACTAGACTCCATTCTACAAATATTAAAAAAAGAAAAAAATGATTTTCAATTAGTTTTCAAAATTTATTGGGGTAGCATGGCCAAAATTTTATTTTTTAAGATTTGTCCACTTTGAAAATTAGTAAAAAATCAAATATTCATCAAAAAATTATCAAAAAATCAAGCATAAACTACATGCTATTAGCTAATTTCTCACCAAAGTGATTTTAAAAATACCAAAAAAAAGTTGACCTTCTAAGGGAGCCACAAAACATGCTATGTTATGTTTTTTTGACAGAAACAACACCAATTTCTGTGGCTCCCTCTTTTGAACCCCTTAATCTATGCAATTTTTTTTTAAAATAGTGGTTTAGAAAGTAGACTCGAAGCACTACGAACATTATTTTGGTTGCATCTCCAAATTTTGAGTGTAACTATGCTCAATTTCTCATCCAAGGCCAGTATTTCCTGATTTCAGAAAAAAAGTGGCCACTTAAGACCCCTTTTTGGCCCCCCATCTTCTTGCACTTACCCATATTTGTATTGAAACTATTATTTCATGTCATGTTTTGAACATACATTCATGTATCTGTTACTTTTTCTCATGCATTAATTGAAAAGGAAATGTATCTACATCATATGCATAAGAGAAATTAACTGATCATGTTTAAAAGAAGTGTTCAAATGTGTCCCACAAAAGCTGTGGGAGTAACTAGACAGAGCAATTGCAGACATGCAAGCCATGCATCTGTTTGATAAAAGAAAATAAATGAACACATGATAAAATGAAACATACATCATTGCCTGAGCAAGAAGGTTGTTTGTTGATGCGGCCTTCAAGTCTTTAGTCTTTAGTCTTCACTTCAGCTCCATGATCAGTAGAACCTGGAAAATTTTGTCGACAGCCCTGTTAGTGCTCCAGATGTTTAAAGTTATCACATGCTTTTATCAGAAAGATACATATACTTATCACATCATGCATTCAGATGAGAGATCAGATCAGTTAAGTGCTACAAATTAGAAGAAATCAAAAAGAAGATCAATCAATAGTATCAAGTATATTTTTATGCTAACTTGTTTGTTCACTGTGTAGGTATAGAACAAGTATTGTTGTTGTTTTGAAGACAAACAAACATGTGGATTGAATGTGGCTCCCACAAGGGTTGAGCCCAACATGTTTCCCTTTTCTATTCATTTGAAAAGGATATCAGAATGAAAGAAAGGATGCATCATTTAAGATATAGCATACATCATCTAATCAACTTGTAGAAAAGTTATGTCATCATGACATTATTACATTTGATTGGAGCAAATCAGATTATCATTATTAGAATACCATCTTTCTGTCATTTTTTATGCCACATTTGCAAAATCAGACTTAAGAAATGACAAAAGAATGAATAGATATAAATACAGTCATCAACATGTGCATAGGATAGTCATAGTTCAAACGGATTTTTATCATACAAAGTGCAGAAATCAGGTTACAGTCACAAAAGAATATATAGGCTATAGGAGCCATCTGAAGTATAGAATCATTATTGAATGCATGTATTTATTTCATTACAAGTAAGAAGAACAACTGACAGAGTGCATTCATAGTCTAAGGGCATGCTACAAGTGTTCATATTACTATGCCTGATGAAGATAAAAGAAAAATAATTAAGCTTACAAGACACAATGCTTGTGTATAATAGGATAGATCATGTAAAAGTATCATCTCATTATGATAAAAGAGAAAGAAGTAAAATGACATGTTATAGGTAGTCAAATTGACCAGCCAGTTGAGATGAATGATACAGATTATGCCTTTAAAAGACAAAATCACAAATGGCAAGGCATCAATAACTTTGGTAGACATGCAATAATGATGAAACAGGATGATCAAGAATATGAAATACTATATGTGGAATAGCTAGATGTCATAGCTTTGAAGATGAAATAGCCAAATGCTACAGTAGTGATGATTGATAGAGGCACAAGATAAGCAGTCCTTTTTCTCATATGCCATTATTTCTAAATGACACAGTTATAATAAACATTTGTCATGATAAAGGACTGAAGGAGGAGATAAAAGCATGATATGTATGCTACTATAGGATCCAAATGTGTCATGAGATAAGCAATGAGCATGCATAGAGGTAGCTAGAAGGAGTATCAAAGTTTTAAGTTACAGATGGAGATAAAGAAACAACAATAATACTTTTTCGAATGTCAAAATCTTGTTATCATATGATGCCTTGGAGCTACAGTTGAAGATAGATAAGGTAAATGCAAGAGAAAGTGAAATTTCATTTACTGATATTTTCAAACCCTATTGCCTTTTTAGCTACAAATAAAATACAGTCAAAGAAGTTGCTATACAGAGAAGAGATGTCATGGCCGTGAGAAGGAAAAGGCATTTTTATGTTAAAAATGTATACCCATTTGCAAAAAGGTAAAGCCCTTGTTTCTTTTCTTTATACAGTCGAAATGAGTGCCATAAGATGGAGCTAATACCATAGATATGCAAGAAGGCCTTTTTGTGTAGCAAAGGACAAGCCCTTATCAAAAAATTTCAAACCCTAGTACCATCTTACACTTACAACTAAAAGAAGGTGGTAAAATGTATCTACTGCCATAGCCATGCCAGGAGAAGACATTTTCATGTTAAAAATAGAATACTCATCTGTATATGTCAAAGACCTTGTTTCTTTTCAGTATACAGTAAAAAAGAAAACACAGTGAATATTATAGGAGGCTAGTCGTGACAGTTATAGGGGTTTTATGCAAAGAATTTTGAAATTCTTGTTTCATATTTAGAAACCCTCAACAGTTCTTCATATTTTTTGTGTCTACATACAGATGGAACATAGCCATAACATAATGAAGGCTTTGTATGTGCAAAAAAGAAAAAACCCTTGTCATAAAATCAAAAAACCCTCAAATATTTTCCACCTATAGTCACATAAAGGATGAAAAAGAGATGTATACAGACACGATTGAAAGAGATATCATTTTCTGCAAGAAAATGCAATACCCATTTTAATAAAAGGAAGACCCTTGTCATTCTTTAGTTATAGTGAGACAAAAGAAGCTACATGAGAGATAAGAAACAAGTGCTTACCTTATTTTTCTAGCAGGAAGAGACACCTATATGTGGCCTCTTTTTTTTTGTATCAACTGTCAAATACAGGTCATAGTTGCAGAGAATAAAGATGCAGAGACAAAAGGGAGTTGTTGTTAAAGAAATGTGTAATGTATTAAGAAAACACTAAACATGGAGGCCGCACCTATGAAAGGAGATAGAAGCTACAGAAACTTACAAAGATGCCAGTATACACAAAGCAAAAGTTTACCTTCTTTCTTGCATACAAAATTTCTTAATACATGCCCCAGTTTGCCCCAGTTTGCTCCTAGTACAAGTTTAACAACAGGATGCCCCCTTGGGAGATTGGATGGGAGAAAGACTGCGGGGTGTGAGACGGACAATCTCACGAAGAAGAAGGCAAAGAAATGGGTTAGGATGGAGAAAAATAGGGTATGGTTCGGAGAAACAGCCCTGGGAAGCAATCAAAGAGTCATACAGTCCAATATGGGCCACTTGCTATATATAGGAGTTGGGTCCACACAACCTATTCATTTGTACACTTGGCCATAGGTGATTTGTCTTCTAGAGAGCTTAGGAGAGCCCGGCAGCCAGAGAGATAAATATTTCGCGCGAGCAACATCGGTTTGAGCAGGTTCGATGGTTTGATCGGCCACCAGAGGCAGGACCCCCGGTATGTAGCTCTTCAAAACTTGTCGAAAGTCAATTTTTGTGCATATTAATGGCCATGAAAACCAATGAAAATGAATGCGCAAAAACTCCAGTGTTGCGCATATGTGCTCTAAAATTGCGCATTTGTTGAGATATTGTGCATTCATGGTGCGAAATTGCGCATTTGCTTGTTTTGTGCTATTGCATCCTGAATGTGCGCATGTGTGTATTGCACATTTGTTCTAAATTTGTGCATTCATTTTGAATTTGCGCATATACACTGGGAGTTTGTGCATACATTTAGTATTGCGCATTTGAGTAATTTCATTGCGCATATGTGTTTAAATTGCGCATTTGTGCGAATAAGTTGCGCATGTACCAGAATGGCGCATACGTGATAGGGAGTTGTGCTTTTATGGTGAAATTGCGCTTTTGTTAGGAAATTGCACATTTGCCACTTGTGTTTGCGCATTTGTATCGGAGGTAAAATAGTTGACTTTAAAAAAATTAACCCAATTGGCATCTTGATCGATGCGTCAATTGATTACCGATCTCCGAGATTGTAGAGAATCTAGGCGGGAGATGATATGCTGTTTTGATTAATTTGATATGTTGAGCCAATGATTTGATTGCTTACAGGTTTTTGATATGGATTTGGATTTCACTGACAGTATGTGTTTCCTGGTTGCTGGAGGATATTCAGGAGGTTCTGACATCACAAGAGTTGTTCCCGTTGCCATTGCTATAGCGGTACATGCTGACTGAGATGGATCAGGAGGCGCTAGATGCTATGGGTTTGTATCATGTGGCCTTCATGCCTGAGGTTCGCATGAACCAGGTGATGGTGACAGCAGCCATGGAGTGATTCCACAGTGAGGATGGGACCTTCCATTTTCCGACGGGGGAGATGGCCATCACGTTGGAGGATGTTTATTAGATCCTGCACCTCCCTATTCAGGGAGAGCTGGATGAGTACGAGTCATAGCATGGCGCTAGGCTAGAGGAGTGCAAGCGGGTGTTTGATGATCCCGAGTTGGTAGGGGATGAGATCTTGTGGCAGGATATGTATGACTGCTATGACTACTTCCCAGGCATAGTGGCTAGATTGATCGGAGGCGTAGTATGCCCTGATAGGAGAGCACATGGCTTCCCCATTGGCTGGGGATGGGTGCTGGAGAGTATGATTACTGATGGGACTCGATATGCATGGGGTGTGTGAGTGCTTGCGCACTTATACAGAGACCTGCATCAGGCAGTATACCACCGAGGCTCTGGCTTAGCGACAGGCGCATCGCTCTTACAGTTTTGGTTATGGGAGCATATTGCCATCACACATCTGATCCATGTTTTTCAGAGGCAGAGGCATGAGCCCTACAGCTATGGGTATGCAGGTGTGATTTCCCAGCATAGGTTGGGCAGGCTTGAGTACTAGAGACATGCCTTTGATGGTGTGGATGCAGTTGTCTGGCGGCCATACATTGACTGCGAGGTATGGGATGATGAGGCAGCTGAGCTCCCTTATTGTTTCCAGACGAGATGGCTGATTGGTCAGACTCGGTTAATATTGGAGCGGTAGATTGTCAGCCGCGTGCAATGACAGTTCGGCCGGGTGCAGGGGAGACCACAGGGAGAGGCCTGTTTTGCCAGGACCTACGCTGAGTGGTATAGGTGGGGTCCTGTGGCTTCTTATGAGGAGGCGTTGGCCGATTTTCAATAGATTCCGTATGCAGCCTGGCCGATGCAGAGAGATATAGTGGATGCTGGCATGACGTCAAACTATGAGGAATGGTTTGCAGTGCATCCATTTCCTCGGTATTCAGGTCCTAGAGAGATGGCACCTCATATAGATGAGGGTGACTCAGATGGAGGCAGTGGAGGTGGTAGAGGGAGGGTGGACGGCGGAGGAGGAGAGATATGGAAGATGATGGGAGGCAGAGGCAGAGGTAGAGAGTCGGAGAGGGGCTCGCATGGCAGCAGGCAGTTGTAGGACAGGCTCAGGCAAAGGTATTAGTGTCAGTGTTAGGGCAGATGCCACTGCCTCGGCAGGTGCCAGCACAACAGGTGGGACAAGTACAGGTGGCATAGGCCGAGTAGGCTCCCCAGCCTGATGTGCAGTAGCAGGTTCTAGTGTTGTTACAGACCCAGATTAGGCAGCTGAGGGTTCATCTGAGAGCTGCAGAGTCCCGGCGAGATGCAGACGCGACTTAGATATCCAAGTTGAGCAGGGAGAGAGATGCAGCCCTAGCTAGTACGTGAGCTGTGATAGCAGAGCGAGATGGAGCTTTGATGGCCATGGGTACTGATGGGACTACTAGCTTCCTGATGGCATAGGTACAGCAGGCACAGGCCTAGATAGCTCAATTACAGGGTGATCTTACGAGATCCCAGGCACAGACGCAGTATTACCGAGGTTTATATCATGGTGCTGTGCCAGCTAGTCAGAGAGCTGCGACCTTCCGGAGCCAGTCAGGGGCGGAGCAGAGAGCAAGTGGGTCTCGTTCTATGGGCTTAGTGAGGGGCCCACCGCCGTCAGGGGGGATAGAGGGGCAGCCAGTGTGGGGAGCAGTGTGCCGCGATAGCAGGGTTAGACAGATCCCTGTATTTGTACCAGTTTTGATCGCTTTGTAGCGCATTTTTGACAGATGGCTGAGATAGCCACAATATATTTTTTTATCATTTTCTGAGACATGTATCACCATTTGTTATATGTATACACTTATGGCATGGGTCTGGGTTTTGGACAAAGATCTTTGATATATTGTACTTTTGGACATGTGTTTATGTGATGATGTTGATATGCTATGGATGCACTCTACTTTATGGTCTATATGTATGTGTTCTGACAGTTTATATGCTATGGATGCACTTGTATGTTATGCAAACTAGATGGATGTTCAGAATGCTTTTGAGTTATGCAAATGCTAATGTGTATGGATGTGGTTATGCATTTTGATATATATGTGATTCTATGTTTTTGGTTGTCTTGTTGAGATGATGTATGGATGCACAATGTATATGGATGATCTAAAATGTATGGATACTTGATCTTATGGATTTATTATGTATACAAATGATGTAATCATGTGAATGACTATCTCGTGTGATGTGATATGCAACTTATATGCTATGTGTTTGATATGTCCAGATGTACTCAATCGCCATAGAGATGATATAGACGAGGAAAAATAGAAGAAGACACGGAGAAAGACTGACCTTCGTTTTGCAGGGTTTGCATGATCTTATGGATGATATGGAGTTGTTGAGATGAATTTTTCATCTTCTCAAGTCTTTTGCTTTCATCATCGGGCACTTTTTGGTATTTTTCACTTTTTGAAATGTTGTAAGAAAATACAAGCATCTGGGTATAATTAGACCGAGATGACCTGAGTATGTCTTACATGGATTGTGATAGAGCAAGTTGATACAAGCATCTAGTCAAACTTGAATCTAGATGACCTGAGTACTTCTTGCATTTCAACAGACAAGGATTGCCCCTTTTCATGTTTAGACCTTGGAGTCCTCGATGATCTTTTACTGATCACGTCGTTAGACATAAGTCGTCACATTACTAAAGTTTAATCCGCAAGCAAAAGACAAAGAAAAATTATGTCCCCATCATAGCATCTCTAGCTGTTGGCATCCTTGAGTAGCATAGGAATACATAATTGACAAAAATTCAAGACCTTGTAAGTTAACCTGCTGACAAAACATTCTTGCATTAGATGTGTCCTTTTGCCATAATTGATATAGAATTGTTTTGAGTGTTTCGATATGGTGCTCTGCTTTTGTGTTTGTTTTGGACAGGTTGATGGTATGTGTTGAGAACTTTGTCCTAGGTGTCTAGTGAAAGTACCGCAATCCTTTATTGGTGTCTCCTTTCAGAACGACGGCATTCAAGAATCCAAATCCGCAACTAAGTCAAGGAGTTGCCCCCAGTTTAGACCAGGATCAACTTATTATGGACGAGATGACGAAAGACATGGAGAAATGGACCCTAAGGGACTGACCTAGTGCCTCAGGAGCTCATTGCTAGATGGCCTTGCCTACGTGATGATGCAGAGGCAATGTAGTTCGGGGTGAACCCTGATGGACCTAAGACCTAGGTGATGGTGGACCTATAGAAGTGGTATGGACTTGGATAGAAAGACCAGATATGGGACTGATCGGACAGCGGAGCCTCGGGGGTGCATTGATAATGGCCTTGCCTACGTGATAGCTCAGAGGCGACATAGTTCAGGAATTAGACCATGGAGGGACTAGTTCAGTGCGACGGGGATAAGAGTCAAATGAAGTCATCATAGATGGAGGGAGTGGTTTGTCACAGATAGCACCTGTTTACCAGGTTTTCACCACTTACTTTTATTTGCACACGTAGCCAAGAGTACACATGACGCCTGTTTGCCAGGTTTTCATCATGGTACCAATTTTTTTTTATCACTTTTTTCAATTTTTTTAGATTTTTTCAGGACTCCCTTACATCGAGGTTTTCAGGAATAGAACTTGCGCAGATGCATGCTATTGACAGGATCCTCGAAGAGTTCACCTTCAGATGTGGCCAATTGATATGCCCTCGATCCATAGGCTGTAATGACAACATAAGGCCCTAACCAGTTGTGTTCAAACTTTCCTTTCTTTTCTCTATCTGGCTGATTTCGGGGTTCCTCACTGAGGACGAGATCACCAACTTGGAAGACTCAGGGCTTTACCTTGTGATTATAACTTTTGGACATCCTTTGTTGATATGCTTTCAGGTGATTAAAGGCCTGTTGCCTTCTTTCTTCTAGCAGTTCTAACTCTTAGAGTCTGGTTACTCTGTACTCTTCATCTGATATGAACCCTTTTAATGATACTCGTAATGATGGGATCTCGACTTCAATGGGAAAGATAGCTTCAGAGCCATAGACTAGGGAGTATGGGGTTGCACCTGTGGGTGTGCGGATGCTTGTGCAGTAGGCCCACAGCGTGGGATTCAGTTGGACATGCCAGTCATGGCCAGCACCATTGACAGTCTTTTTTAGGATTTTCAGAATGGTTTTATTAGATGCCTTAGCTTGGCCGTTACCTTGTGGGTAGTAAGGAGTGGAGAAGCGGTGCTATATATGGAATTTGTTGCATAGTTCCCTAACATCTTGGGTCTTGAAGGGTCATCCGTTATCCGTGATAATGGACGAAGGGACACCATAGCGACAAATGATATAGTTCAAGATGAACGAGGCAATCTATTTGCCTGTGATATTGGCTAGAGGCACAGCTTCAATCCACTTCATAAAATACTCCGTGGCAGTGATAATGAATTTATGGCCGCTTGAAGAAGGAGGGTGGATCTTGCCCACTAAGTTGAGTCCCCAATGATAGAAAGGCCAAGGTATCGTCAATGGCTGTAGCTCTTGTGCTGGCACATGTATCAGGTTCCCATGGATTTGGCATTTTGCACATTTCTTTACAAACTGATAGGAGTCTTGTTCCATTGTTGGCTAATAGTATCCCATCCGTATGAGTTTTTTGGCTAAGGGAAGGCCACTAGAGTGAGCTCTGCATATTCCATCATGTATTTCGCTTAGAGCAGTTTGATATTCCTCTCTATCTAGACACCTAAGGAGAGTACGATCGAGACCTCGGCGATACAGGGTGTTAGCAACAATGGCGTATTAGGATGCTTGTCAAATGAAGGTTCTTTTCTGGTTATGGGAGAGGTTGGGTGGAAGTGTATTCTCTTTTAGATAGGCAAATATGTTACCATAGAGAGGGGAATCAGGTCCTACGATGTGGAATATGATATGGGAATCTGGAGTGTCATAAGCAGCACGAGAGACTGGCTCTACTAAGAACTCATATCGTGTTTGATTGCCTGGAATGTCAAGAAGAGATGCGATTGTAGCCATTGCATCCATAGCTTTATTCTTGATCCTTGGTATTTGTTCAAATGATATCTGGACAAAATACTCCTTGAAGTCATCTACCATGCATTTATAAGGAATCAGTTTTTCATCCTTCGTTTGGTAGTCATCATTTACTTGGTTGATGACCAGTTGGGAGTCACCATAGACTTGAAGCTCCTTGATGTTCCACTCAACTGCTAGCTTGACACCGATGACCAGAGCCTCGTATTCTGCTACATTGTTAGTGCAAGGGAACATTAATCTGTATGACTTTGGAATAGTATCGCCATTAGGTGTGATCAACAGGATACCTATCCCCGATCCATGTTGAGTGTAGGAGCCATCAAAGTACATTTTCTAGTTTGCTATGCTGACGTGGAAGATAGACTCATCTGGAAATTCAAAGCTCAGGGGGGTGTCATCTGTTAAAGGGGCCTCTGCTAGTTGATCTGCAAGCACTTGTCCTTTTATTGCTTTTCTTTCCACATATTCTATGTTGAACTCGCTGAGAAGCATGACCCATTTTGATAATCTACTTGTTAAGGCCACCTTGTTGAGTAAGTATTTCAGTGGGTCAATCTTTGCCACCAGTTTAATAGAGTGTGACAGCATGTAGTGTCTCCATTTTTGCGAGGCAAAGACAATAGCTAGACATGCTCTTTCTATTGGTGTGTATTGCGACTCGTATCTGACGAGTGTTCGACTAATGTAGTAGATAGCCTGCTCCTTTCCATCATAGTTCTGTTGAGCAAGGATAGCTCCCAAAGCCATGGGTGTAGCTGAGATATATAGTAACAGAGGCTTGCCTTGAATTGGTGGCATTAATACTGGTGGCTTCATTAGGTATTCTTTTAGCTGTTGAAAAGCCTGCTCGCATGACTCATTCCATTTGAATGATACATTTTTGTGTAGCAGATGAGAGAATGGGTGGCACTTATCTGCCAGTTGGGAAATGAACCATCTAATAGACTGTAGTTTGCCCTGTAGGGATCTCAATTGAGTCAAGTTTTTAGGAGGTGGCATCTCCATTATGGCTTTCACCTTACCTGGATCAACTTCGATACCATTTGCTGATACTATGTAGCCCAGTAGTTTTCCTAATGTAACCCCGAACACACATTTTTTTGGATTAAGTCGCACATTGAATTTCTCCAGTCTGTTAAATATCTTGTCCAGTACTGCTAGATGCCCTTCTCTTGTGAGAGACTTTGCTAGAATGTCATCGACGTAGTCTTCCATTATAGTATGCATCATATTATGGAAGATCGTTGTCATGGCTCTTTGGTATGTGGCCCCAACATTTTTCAAACCAAATGGCATGATGCACCAATAGTAGGTGCCCCAAGGACATGTAAATGTAGTTTTATGCTGGTCTTTTAGCGCAATCTTGATCTGGTTATACCCTGAGAAACTGTCCATGAGTGATAGCATAGTATGCCCTGCTGTGAGATCTACAATCATGTCGATGTTGGGCAAGGGGAAGTCATCCTTCGGACATGCTTTGTTTAGGTCCCTGAAGTCACTACAGATTCTGACCCTCCCATCTGGTTTAGCCACTGGTACAATGTTTGAGACCCATTCAGGATAACCTATGAGTTTGATAAACCCGACATCTAACAGTTTCTTCAGTTCTTCCTTCACCATGAGGGCTACCTGCGGATGCATCTTTCTGAGCTTTTGTTTAACAAGCTTAGTTCCTAGAGCCAAAGATAAGTGATGCATGATGAGATCTGGATCAAGTCCTGGCATGTCAGCGTAGGTCCATGCAAAGTTGATCTATTTTCTTCTGAAGAAATCTATGAATGCTAGTTTTTCCTGCTCAATTAGAGCCTTTGCCATGTGAACCATTCTGGGATTATCTCCTGTGTTGACATTGACTGCTTCTGCCGGTTCTATCAAGATCGATGATCTTTCCTGATGTGTAAGATTGGGGAGGGAGTCAATCCTTCCATCCTTGGGCGCCTCAGAGAGGTTTTCACCATTGGATGCATCTTTGTTTTTACTTTTTTGATGATCTAACACTGTCGCGGAGCGGTTTTCACCGTTAGATCGTTCTTTTATTTGGATGTTTTTGTGACTGAAAGGCTTGGCTCTCTCTCCAAAATAGGCCTACTCATTGAGTTCAATAGTATAGCCAGCCCTGTGGTCTTCTACAGGTAGATGGTCCCTAAGCTCAAGAAAATCTATGATGGCGTCATCATTTTCAAAAGTATCAAGCTTAGGGGTGGTGCCATCGAGGTCCCAATCTATAAGTTCGGGGTGTATGAGAGGCAAGGGGTCATGAGGTTGGTTGGATTCAACAGAGTTGATAGTAAGGACAGAATTGTTGGGGGAATGAACAAAGTCTGCAATGGTACTCTCTAGTAGGGGATCTGTCGAGGGAGGTATCATTCTTTCCTCACGATTGTCACTACTATCATTATGCGGAACAGACTCTAGCGGTCTAGCTCTTAGACTTTGTATCTCATTCGCAGGGGTTAGGTCATACTCGTGAACAACATCAATATCCTTTTCATCACAACATAGCTCAGAGAGGCTATCCCATTCATACTCATTAGAATCTGTGTCACTCCCTAGTTGCATCCTCTGAATCTGTTCAACCATATTGTTAGTGGCTACTTCTATTTGTTTTTCCTTATTTTTGTTATTTCTTGGTGCTCCAGTGTAGCCGAGCCCTATAGTGTCTCAGGCTTTAAGGTATGAGGTTGGACGAGTTCAGTGATGCCATCCTTTCTTGATCCAAGTGGACCATGTCCTTCATATCCCATTTTCTGTAGTATTTGGTAGCCTTGCCCATATGGTTCTGTCAGTATAGTGGGCTGATCATGTGGCGTTAAGGAGCTAGCTTCATCTTTGTACAGCCATTGTAGGACATCTTTTTCATCACTTTCATCTTCCAGGCTTCCCCATTACACAAATGGTCCTTTGGTTGGCTTCTTTGTTGTGGGTGTTTTTAAGATAGGTCTCCCATAGGATCGAGGAGAGAGGGGCAATTGTGCCAAGCAGAGGGACTGAGATATCGCGTACTCTCCCAAACCTTTATCTTTGAGTTGGAGTTTATGTGGAAGTGCCCCTGAAGAAGAAGCCAGTGTAGCTGGATCAACATGAGACGACGAGGATGTAGAAGCAAGGTTGTTAGGGATTACAACATCCGGTTTGGACTGAATGGAGTTGCAGTATTGATAGGGGTTAGGATCACCTGGGATGGTGATCTCTTGTCCTTCATGTGTGAACTTGATGCATTGATGGTATGTAGAAGGTATCTCTTTCAAAGTGTGTATCCATGGCCGTCCTAGAAGAATGTTGTATGCTAACTCCATGTCAAGGACTTGACAAGCCACATCTTTTACTATAGGGCCCACTCTGATTGGTAGAGTAACAATTCCCTTAGACGTTTGTTCTTCCTCATCATAGGCTTTTATGGTGATTTTTCTCTTTGGATCTATAGCCTTCTCTGAAAACCCCAATGTAAGGACTAGCTTCAGCGTGTAGATATTCAAACCCACCCCTCCATCGATCAAGACTCTTTTGATCTTATGCTTGTGTATGAAAGCTTCAATGTGAAGGGAAGCATTATGTGGTTGAGTGATGGACATATCATCCTTCTCAGTGAATGATAAGGAGTGTGGTGAGGTGATGTTACAAACCATGTTTTAGAATTCCTCCTCAGCTAGGTTCGTGGGAATGGATGCTTCTGCTAAGGCTTTGTCGAGTATGGACCGATGAGAAGGAGACAGACGCAGAAGTTCTAGCATGGAGATGTGTGCCGGTGTTTTGTGGAGTTGATCCACAATATTGTATTGATTGGTTAGAGGAGCGGAGGCTCCCCTAAGGGTGACTCGGTTACTACGGGTAGTAACATTACATTCTGGGTTGTTGTTTATAGTGAGCACATTGATATGTGAGCCACTTTCCTGGCTATGGTTAACAACATAGTCGTAACTGACGTTTGCGTAGTTCGCGTTGTTAGAGCCATTATTTTTTCTGTTAGAAGATCCTGCTTGTTCGTAATTGGGAAGAGGATCCTTGAATGCTTGATGGTCATTATTGGAGGTGTGACCTTTAACAAATATCTTGTTCTACTCTATCAGGTCTTGGATTGTATGTTTGAGAGTGATACAATCATTTGTCTTGTGCCCCCTGTTTCGATGGTATTCACAGAAATCATTGTCGTTCCACCAGCGGGGTTTGACCTTTGGCTCGTACTCTCATGCTAGGGGGAGTGTTATGAGATTGCTAGCGAGCACTTTTCATAGAGTTATCTCTAGTGGTTCATCCAAAGGCATGAACGTTCTTTTTGGTCAAAAGTTGGTGAACCTAGATTGAATATTTGTTGGTTTATTTTGCGTGGGGTTGTTTTGGGGTGTTGATAGGTTAAAAATCAGTTGTTTAGGTGCCACATTCTTGTCATCTACTACCCCGTCATTTACAATGTTTTTGTTTTTGGTCCAAAACCTAGGTTTATCGTTGTTGGTGTTGGTATTGGGAGAGTCCTTGTAGAGTTTGATTTGGCCCTTCGTGATAAGAGCTTTCTCTATAATGAGGCCCATTTTGATGACCTTGATAAAAGATGTAGGACATTGGATTTGGATCTGGTAACTTAAATCCATTTGCAGATTGTGGACAAACATCTCTAGCATCTATTTCTCTGGCATTTGGTGTGGGCACTTGCTTGCCAATTGTCTCCATCTCTGTAAGAAGGCGGCAAAAGATTCTCCTCCCTTCTGTTTGGTGTTACAGAGATCCAATATTGAGATGTCGTTTTCAATATTATATGAGAAGTGGGTAACAAATTGGTTGACAAGTTCATTGAATGTCTTAATACTAGGTGGCAGTCTAGAGAACCATTCCATGGCTTGTCCTCCCAAACTCCGTGGGAATAGTCGCATAAGGTAAGTGTCGTTATGTGCGACCTCTAGACAAGCAACATTAAACTCTCTGATATGATCTCTTGGATCACCTTTCCCTCGATACTTATCAAATTTAGGCACCTCAAATCTTGAGGGGAAGGGAACCATGATTAAGGACCTATCAAAAGGATATGGTGAAATATCCTCTAGGGTGTAGTTTTTGGTTGATGTCCCTGCATTCATGCCTAAGACTTCTTGTTTGAAGGCTTCAAATTTCCGGTCCATCAGAGTGAGAGTGTCCAAAGAGTCAATTGTTGCTTTGCTCTTTTCTGTGGGTATTTCACCTTGTCTACTTCCTTCAGGGATTCTCTCTTCATTAGTTTCTTTGAGAGCTTCCACGTCAAAATCTTTAGGGAATTTGGCTCCTATGCTTGCTAGATATAAAAAGTATTTTGATGGATCTTGGGCAAGCACCCCTTCAAGTATTTGTTGACATTTTGGGTCATGCTATATTTGGAGGAGCTCTTCTATGGAAGGTTCTTCATTATTGTTATGACCGTCAAAAATATTTTTCTCTGCCATTTCTAACTTCTTTTGTTTTTGTAATCTTGTCAAGACCATGCAAGGTGGTAAAGAGATGGGATGGAGTGAGACTTGGAAGATTTTGAGCAAGGTGCCCAGATGGAACAAGGGCCCGGATGGAACAAGGTTTTAGCAAGGTTCCCCTTAGATCTCGGTGTCGTCAAACAAGGTGGATATATGAATGCGATAGTCAAAAGCTAGGATGTTAGGAATCCGTTACTTGATGTTGACTAGCCTTCGTCCATCCACTAGTGGAGTTCCGATAGAGAAGGATAAGTGATCCTTGATACTTGGAGGCTCACTAGGTCTTGTTTAAGATTTAATTTTGATCAAGAAGAATTTTGACTACAACCTTGTTTGGAAATTTGGGAGAAAGTGGCGAGATTTTCGATGAATAAGCAACTATGGTGCGGATAAGAGAGAAATGGTGGAATTTACAAGGTCTTTGATCAGATTCTAAAAACTAGAACAAGTTAAAACTAGTTTTTAAAAAGTATTTTGACAAATTTTGACAACTTTTGCTCTCTGTGTTAAATGCGCAAATATAGGATGTAAATGCGCAATAAGTCGATATGAATGCGCAACACTGGTTTTTGTGTATGCGCAACAATAGAGCATACATACACAATACAAACAAATGCACAACAAGTCTGCTCAAATGCACAAAAGGTTGGTATATATGTGCATATCTAGCTTTTGCTTGTATTTTCTCAGATGTTTTGACTTTTTTGGATCCGTTTCAGGATTTTTCTCAGTGTTTTTGGTTTTTTTGGAAAACTTTGGTGTTTCTGATAAAGTTGATACTTAATTATGGCAAAAAAGCACAGTACACACAAATGTTTTTCATGATTTTATGTTTTTATATATTTTTTTGTATTTTTGGGACTATTATGACTCAAAACACAAGTACAACTTAGGCAAGATGGGACAATATCTGTTGAATCCTCTAGCTGTGCCACTAAAAGCGTGTAGCTCCAGGATCTGGTAGCACCGACTCCCCTCCATGGCACTCACTTCTCACGCATACCAAATCCAGGTTTCCTTAGGCTCGTACCCACACTGAACCTTAGGATTGTCCCTGCTACCTCTACTTAAAGTCACTTGAATCGAGGCCGCTTCAAGGGCTCCGCCCTTTGCATCAACAAATAGGGGTTTTTGGCTTTTTATACAATTGGTTCTTAGTTCGGGCAACCGTTCAAGTGGTTACACATGCGGCGGCACTACTCTCCGTTATGGAGTCTCCCAGCCTCATAGGGTTGCGCCTATGAGGGTTTTGGGGGAGGTTGGCCATCGGTGTAACACAGCAGTACTCATTGTTTGAGGTTTTCACCCCAAACATAATTTATTTTAAGTGGCTTGGTAGGGCTTGGCTTTAGCCTGTTACCACTCAGGGTCGTTCCCACTTGGACAAGCGTGCATCCAAGGGCAGGCCCCCCTAAAGGTTCGACAAAAAGAATAACAAGTCTGGCACTTTGATCACCCAATTAAGGGGAGAGCATAAGCCTATTGTCATTCACAAGCACAGAGAACAATGGTAAATCCAACCTAGTTAAAATACAAAAACTAAATGGGCTAAGCTAATTTGTGCACTCACACGATAGTTAACTTGTAAAGTGATTAATCATAGCAATGTTCATTTCCCAGTTGTTAACTTTGAAAGGTGATTAATCATAGCAATGTTCATTTCCCAGTTGTTAACTTTGATAGGTGATTAATCATAGCATTGTTCATTTCCCAGTTGTTAACTTTGAAAGGTGATTAATCATAGCATTGTTCATTTCCCAGTTGTTAACTTTGAAAGGTGATTAATCATAGCATTGTTCTTTTCCTATTTTGTAGAATATAGCAATGATTGATCTAGAAAGTAAATTCACAATGCAAGATAGCAATTTAGTTCCAAATTACTTCCTTCCTATCTTAGGGACTAGGTGTAGTTTTGTCATGAAATGCACTTTGATTACTTCTCCCCTAGTTAGGCTAAGTGAGATTAGCAAAGTAACTAGATGAACTAATCCAGCCTTTACTCCTACAAAACTGATGTTAGCTCAACATGCCAAAAATCAGAAACCACAAAATAGAAAAATAGGAAACAGATGCGCAACACTGCAGCCTGAATGCGCAGAAACAGGGAGTGTATGCGACTGTTAAATAAATGCGTAAAAATAGAGAATGAATGCGTAGTTCTACGAGGTATTTGCGCAATAAAAATATATGTGCAATAACATAGGACAAATGCGCAACGTCTCAGAGTGAATGCACAAATACAATGTATGCGCAACAGTGCAGAGTATATGCGCAAATTAGGTCTGGTTTCTTCAGTCAGGATGGATGTGCAACTATGAAATATGAATGTGCAACTTTGCAGCATGAATGTGCAAAATGGATGTATGCGCAACAGAGGAAGGTAAATGCGCAACTTTATGGTTTAAATGCGCAAAATGATCAAATGCACAACTACAGCGGGTAAATGCGCAACTTCATAGTGTAAATGCACAAAATGGATGTATGCACAACTAGATAGCATGAATGCACAACTGTAAATGTTAAATGTGCAACTATAATGTATGCGCAGCTACGGAAGATAGATGTGCAACGGGGGAATATGTATGCACAAAACTGTTGTCGAAAACTTGTTCTGCACCTTTTCTCCTACCCGGACCTGCAAAAAGAACACCTGCGTGAAACCTGCAACTGAAACACTCATTTTCTTGATTAGTAGAGGGGCAAGGGCCCCACGGTGGGCACCAAAATGTGAGGGAGGAAATGGAGTTAGTTCAAATCAATGAAAACATAACAAAAACCCAAACACAATAGAAGGTGAAAGCAAAGAGGAATCAAAACAAAGAAGTAGAAATACTTACAAAAACCCATTTACCTTTCATTTTCCATTGTTGTCTATCTTACTTTGATCTTGATTGAAGCCCTCAGAAGCTCTTATGTGCTTGCTTGCTTGTGTGAAGATGGCAAAGTAAGAATGACTGTGAGAACCTATTTGTGTTGAATGAGAGATCCAACACAAAAAAATGGAGGATATTTGGAGAGTGGAATGAGAGAATTTTGAGTATAGATTTGATGCAATAATGAATCTCCCAAATGGCTTAGAAGAGGGTTCTATTTATAGAATTTTTGAAAATAGAATGGAGGGTGAGGATCTAATGATGAGATCAATGGTCCTCATTAATCCTGAATTTTTAATTCATGAGTGGGGGACAATGGGTTATGGCTTTTGAATTAAAAATTCAAAGTGGGGGACAATGGGAAATGGCATTTGAATTAAAAATTCAAAGTGGGGGACAATGGGGAATGGCATTTGAATTAAAAATTCAAAGTGGGGGACAATGGGAATGGCATTTGAATTAAAAATTCAAAGTGGAGGATAATGGAAAATATTGAATTAAAAATTCAATTTGGAGGATAATTGGGAAATATTGAATTAAAAATTCAATTTGGAGGATAATTGATTTAAATATTTTTGTTTGGAAAATGGAGGATATTAGCTAAATAAATATTAAGAATATTTAATTATATTTGCAACATGGTGAGGTGGAATAGATGAGGTGGATTGGTGAGGTGGATTTTGGACTTTAGACCTTTAGAAGAATTTAGAGAATTTAATTGATGTGAGACATAAGAAGAATTTAGGAATTTTAATTAAATAAAATGAATTTATTTAATTATGGGATAATGAGCTAATTAAACAAATTTGTAATATTTATTTAATTAACAGAAGAAATTAAGAATTAAGATAAATATTAAAATATTTACTTAATTCGACTCGAGCCAATTTTAGGTGCATACAGTTATTTCTAGAGGACACTATGGAAGAAGTTAAAGATAGATTTGAAGTTTAGTTCTGCACACCATCCATAGACTGATGGACAAACTGAAGTGATGAATAGGAGTTTGGGTAACCTACTACGATGCTTAGTAGGAGATAAGCCCAAGGGATGGTATTTGATTTTACCACAGATAGAATTTGCTTACAACAATTCTATCAATAGGAGTACTAGTAAATCACCATTCTAGATTGTATATGGCAATAGCCCAAGAAATGCTTCTAAGTTAAGGACGCTGGACAATGGAGAAAAGACAAGTGCTAAAGCTGAAGACTTTGCAGAACATCTAAAGAATTTGCATGAAGAGGTGAGAAAGCACATTAATAAAATGAATATTCAGTACAAGGCTAAGGTAGACCAGAAGAGGAGATATAAGGAATTCCAGGTAGGAGATGAAGTCATGGTTCACTTGAGAAAAGAAAGGTTCCCAATTGGAACATACAATAAGTTGAAAATGAAGAAATTTGGACCATGCAGAATCCTAAAGAAGCATGATTCAGGAAATGCATATGAGGTAGAGTTGCCGAGTGGGATCAATATTTCCCCTGTTTTTAACATTGCTGATTTATCAGAATATCATGAAGGTGGAACAGAGGATGGACCAACAGAAGTGCAGTGGAGTATTCCGGCATCTACTTCAATGGAGGAGATAGAAGAGATCTTGGATAGGCATGTGGGAAGAAGTACTCGGAACAAGCAATATGAAGAATATCTGGTAAAATGGAAAGGAAGGCCTGTTGAAGATTCTTCTTGGTTGTCTAAGGTAGAGGTTGACCGTTTGGGTTTTCCTCATACAAACATCTGAGACGTGACATGGTCACTTCTCAAATTACCTTGGGTGTTTGATGCAGGAGCATCCAGTGATGTAAGGGCAATCTTGCATCACCCAAAAAGAAGTTAATTCAAAATCATTGTAGTTGTTTTCATTTCTTTCCATAATTAGTGTTTTTGGTTCCATAATATCCAGAATAATAATGCAGGACTTTCAGTTTTTCCAAAACTGCTAAAAATAGTGACCTACCTATTTTGGAAAGTGTACCTGCTATTTTTAGAAAGTTTGAATTTGGGTACATAACGAAGCAAAAACTTCCAGAAAGTTACATAATGGAAATATAAGACCTTTGGTGAAGGAATCAAGAAAAGACCATTTGTGAGCTGAAAGATATTAAAGTTTTTGTTTTCTGAAAAGCCCCTGAAAATTTTTAGAACGAGATATGAGGCACTAAAACTTCCCATAACATCCCAAAAATTTGATAGAAACCCATTTATGAATTTTGGTGTGATATTTCACATCGTGAGCTTTCTAGCGTAAAAAACGGTTCGTCAATCGGACACCCGGATCAAAAGTTATGCTTCCCAGAAGTTGACCTACTTTTGGAGGGAATTGCAAATTTCAAAATTCAGCTGGAGGCCACCAAAAAGTGCTATTTATGACTATTTTGGGAACCCTGGGTGGTAGTAGAGTTAAGGGGGCTAGTGTAGAGTCAAGAATAGGTGGGAAAACATAAACCCTAGCTGATTTGGGGTTATAGAAGGCTGAAGATTCTAGAGTCTTGATGTTGGGGAAAGCTATAATGTGTTGCAGCCAGTAGAGGATTCATCCTCTAATTGTAATTGAGCTTCTGTAATGTAATGAGTTGCCTAGTTCAATAAAAGAAAGTTCTATTGTTGTGTTCAATATCTTTTATTGTGTGTTTTGTGATTCCACCCCTTTCATCATATGCACAAAATGGATTTGTTGAAAAGGCTTTAGAAAATTTATAGCAAATGCAATTAGCTGGTGTAAAGACAAATTCCACAACCTTTGCTAGCATCCTCCCTACCTGTGTCCAAGTGGGAGCTTTGGAATAGGGTATGGACATCCATCAATACATAAAGGATAGAGGAATTTTGTCAAATGTTGTAGTTGCAACAACCCTGTTAAACATGTATGCAAAATGTGGAAGCATAGACAAGGCACGTGAACTATTTGACAGAATGCCTCAAATAAATGTGATCTCATGGACTGCAATGACTGCAAGATATGCTCAAAATGGATTTGTTGAAAAGGCTTCAGAAATTTTAAGAAAATGCAATTAGCTTGTGTAAAGCCAAATTCCACAACATTTGCCAACATCCTCCCTGCCTGTATTAAAATGGGACCTATGGAATAGGGTATGGACATCCATCAATACATAAAGGATAGAGGAATTTTGTCAGATGTTGTAGTTGCAACTACCCTGTTAGACACGTATGTAAAATGTGGAAACATAGACAAGACACGTTGATAGAATGCATCAAAGAAATGTGGTCTCATGGACTGCAATGACTACAGGATATGCACAAAATGGATTTGTTGAAAAGGCTTCAGAAATTTTTAAGAAAATGCAATTGGCTAGTGTAAAGCCAAATTCCACAACCTTTGACAGTATCCTCCCTACCTGTGTCAAAATGGGAGCATTGGAATAGGGTATGGACATCCATCAATACATAAATGATAGAGGAATTTTGTCAAATGTTGTAGTTTCAACTATTCTATTAGACATGTACACAAAATGTGGAAGCATAGACAAAGCACGTGAACTGTTTGACAGAATGCCTCAAAGAAATGTAGTCTCATGGACTATAATGACTATAGGATATGCACAAAATGGATTTGTTGAAAAGGCTTTATAAATTTTAAAGAAAATGCAATTGGATGGTGTAGAGCCAAATTCCACAACATTTGCCAACATCCTCCCTGCCTCTGTCAAAATGGGAGCTTTGGCATAGGGTTTGGACATCCATCAATACATAAAGGATAGAGGAATTTTATCAGATGTTATAGTTGCAACTACCCTGTTAGACATGTATGCAAAATGTGGAAGTATAGACAAGGCACATGAACTGTTTGACAGAATGCCTCAAAGAAATGTGGTCTCAAGGACTACAATGACTGCAAGATATGCACAAAATGGATTTGTTGAAAAGGCTTCAAAAATTTTAATGCAAATGCAATTAGCTGGTGTAAAGCCAAATTCCACAACCTTGGCCAGCATCTTCCCTGCCTGTGTCAAAATGGGAGCTTTGGAATAGGGTATGGGCATCCATCAATACATAAAGGATAGAGGAATTTTGTCAGATGTTGTACTTGCAATTGCCCTATTAGACATGTATGCAAAATGTGGAAGCATAGACAACGCATGTGAAATGTTTGACAGAATGCCTCAAAGAAATGTGGTCTCATGGACTACAGTGACTACATGATATGCACAAAATGGATTTGTTGAAAAGGCTTTAGAAATTTTAAAGAAAATGCAATTTGCTGGTGTAAAGCCAAATTCCACAACCTTTTCCAACATCCTCCCTGCCTGTGTCAAAATGGGAGCTTTGGAATAGGGTATGGACATCCATCAATACATAAAGAATAGAGGAATTTTGTCAGATGTTGTAGTTGCAACTACCCTGTTAGACATGTATGCAAAATGTGGAAGCATAAACAAGGTACGTGAACTGTTTGATAGAATTCCTCAAAGAAATGTGGTCTCATGGACTGCAAGATATGCAAAAAATGGATTTGTTGAAAAGGCTTCAAAATTTTTTAAGTAAATGCAATTGGCTAGTGTAAATCCAAATTCCACAACCTTTGACATCATCCTCCCTGCCTATGTCAAAATGGGAGATTTGGAATAGGGTATGGACATCTATCAATACATAAAGGATAGAGGAATTTATCAGATGTTGTAGTTTCAACTGTTCTATTAGACATGTATGCAAAATGTGGAAGCATAGACAAGGCACATGAATTGTATGACAAAATGCCTCAAAGAAATGTGGTCTCATGGACTGCAATGACTACAGGATATGCAAAAAATGAATTTGTTGAAAAGGCTTTAGAAATCTTAAAGCAAATGCAATTGGCTGGAATAAAGCCAAATTCCACAACATTTGCCAACATCCTCCTTGCCTTTGTCAAAATAGGAGCTTTGGATTAGGGTTTGGACATCCATCAATACATAAAGTATAGAGGAATTTTGTCAGATGTTGTAGTTGCAACTTCCATGTTAGATATGTATGCAAATTTTGGAAACATAGACAAGACACATGAACTGTTAGATAGAATGCCTCAAAGAAATGTGGTCTCATGGACTACAAGGACTGCAAGATATGCACAAAATGGATTTGTTGAAAAGGCTTCAGAAATTTGAAAGCAAATGCAATTGGGTGGTGTAAATCCAAATTCTACAACCTTTAATAGCATCCTCCCTGCCTGTGTCAAAACGTGATCTTTGGAATAGGGTATGGACATCCATCAATACATAAAGGATAGAGGAATTTTGTTAGATGTTGTAGTTGCAACTACCCTATTAGACATTATGCAAAATGTGGAAGCATAGACAAGGCATGTGAACTATTTGACAGAATGCCTCAAAGAAATGTGGTTTCATGGACTACAATGAGTGCAAGATATGAACAAAATGGATTTGTTGAAAAGGCTTCAGAAATTTTAAAGCAAATGCAATTGGCTTGTGTAAAGCCAAATTCCAGAACATTTACCAACATCCTCCCTGCCTCTGTCAAAATGGGAGCTTTGGAATAGGGTATGGACATCCATCAATTCATAAAGGATAGAGGAATTTTGTCAGATGTTGTAGTTACAATTACCTTGTTAGACATGTATGCAAAATGTGGAAACATAGACAAGGCATGTGAACTATTTCACAAAATGCCTCAAAAAATGTGGTCTCATGGACTGCAATGACTACAGGATATGCACAAAATGGATTTGTTGAAAAGGCTTCAGAAATTTTAAAGAAAATGCAATTAGCTGGTGTAAACATAAATTCCACAACCTTTGCTAGCATCCTCCCTGCTTGTGTCAAAATGGAAGCTTTGGAATAGGGTAGGGACATCCATCAATACATAAAGGATAGAAGAATTTTGTCAGATGTTGTAGTTGTAACTACCCTGTTAGACATGTATGTAAAATGTGGAAGCATATAGACAAGGTACGTGAACTGTTTGACAAAATGCCTCAAAGAAATGTGGTCTCATGGAGTACAATGACTACAAGATATGCACAAAATGGATTTGTTGAAAAGGCTTTAGAAATTTTAAAGATAATGGAATGCCTGGTGTAAAGCCAAATTCCACAACATTTGCCAACATGCTCCCTGCCTGTGTCAAAATGGGAGCTTTGGAATAGGCTATGGGCATCCATCAATACATAAAGGATAGAGGAATTTTGTCAGATGTTGTAGTTGCAACTGCCCTGTTAAACATGTATCCAAAATGTGGAAACATAGACAAGGCATGTGAACTATTTGACAGAATGCCTCAAAGAAATGTGGTCTCATGGACTACAATGACTGCAGGATATGCACAAAATAGATTTGTTGAAAAGGCTTCAGAAATTTTAAAGCAAATGCAATTGGCTGGTGTAAAGCCAAATTCCACAACCTTTACTAGCACCCTCCCTACCTGTGTCAAACTGGGGGCTTTGGAATAGGGTATGGGCATCTATCAATACATAAAGGATAGAGGAATTTTGTTAAATGTAGTTGCGGCTGCCCTGTTAGACATGTATGCAAAATGTGGAAGCATAGACAAGGCACATGAACTGTTTGACAAAATGCCTCAAAGAAATGTGGTCTCATGGACTGCAATGACTACAGGATATGCACAAAATTGATTTGTTGAAAAGGCTTCAAAAATTTTAAAGCAAATGCAATTACCTAGTGTAAAACCAAATTCCACAACATTTGCCAACATCCTCCTTACCTGTGTCAAAATGGGAGCTTTGGAATAGGGTATGGACATCCATCATAACATAAAGGATAGAGAAATTTTCTCAGATGTTTTAGTTGAAACTGCCTTGTTAGACATGTATGCAAAATGTGGAAACATAGACAAGGCATGTGAAATGTTTGACATAATGCCACAAAGAAATGTGGTCTCATGGACTGCGATGACTACAGGATATGCACAAAATGGATTTGTTGAAAAGGCTTCATAATTTTTTAAGCAAATGCAATTAGCTGGTGTAAATCCAAATTCTACAACCTTTGCCAACATCGTCCCTGCCTACATCAAAATGGGAGCTTTGTAATAGGGTATGGACATCCATCAATACATAAATGATAGACGAATTTTGTTAGATGTTGTAGTTGCAACTGCCCTGTTAGACATGTATGCAAAATGTGGAAGAATAGACAAGGCACGTGAACTATTTGACAGAATGCCTCAAAGAAATGTGGTCTCATGGACTGCAATGACTGTAGGATATGCACAAAATGAATTTGTTGAAAAGGCTTCAGAAATTTTAAAGCAAATGCAATTGGCTGGTGTAAAGCCAAATTCCACAACCTTTGCCACCATCCTCCCTACCTGTGTCAAAATGGGAGCTTTCGACCAAGCAATTTGTAGCACTTAAGGTTATGTAATAGAATTTACAGTTGATAGTTAAATTTATAACAATTTTTTTATGATATTTACTAACGTTTATTAGAATTGTTGCATGTTTTACATCATTGGAATGACATATTAGCTATAACATTTTTGAAATTTTATTATGGTATGTGCACTTTGATATAATGTAATATTGTTATGGTTTTGTTTCATATGTTGTAATATTAGATATATAACAAAAAAATAAATTATTGCATGAAATAAATAATAACTTTTCATTTTAAATATTTTTTTTTTGCAGAACACGAATCTTCTAGAAGATCAAGATGATCCTCATCATAGAGATCCAGATTATGTTGGTTTTGGTACAGATCACATGGCAGAGGATGATGATGATGGAGATACAGAAGACACTGAGGCCGATAATGATGATGATGATGATGATGATGATTATGATGATGATCACGATGGTGATGATGATGATGATCACGATGGTGATGATGATGATGAGGCAGTTGCTCATAGTAGCTAGTGACATTCATGATCATATACACTGCATCATGGATCATTGTTGATATATCATTATGATACCTCTTTTCATAGTTCCTAGCTATCATATGTATCATTTTCACGGCCTGCAGTACCATATTAATGAGTTGTATCATAAATTTATGTATCATTTTGACTTATATCATTTGGACATGTATCATCTTGACTTGTATCATTTTGAGTTATGTAATTTATCACTTTTACTTATATCATTTGTACATGTATCATTTTGACATGTTATTTATCTACTAGCATATTTGACTTTCACTTGTTTTAGTTATATATGATGATGATCTTATCCTATTGACTTGTCAATTTATATATATTGAAAGCGGTCAAAGATTTTTATATGGATATTTATTACGTATGATGATTTTAATTTACTGCTCAGGATAGATGTTGTCAAATTGAATTTAAATAATAGATATTTGACTCACTTGTTTTAATTATAGATGATGATCATGTTATAATAATTATTTTGTTATTTAATCATATGAGTTAAATAATTAAATTACTTACTTTATAATCATATGAGTTATTTAAGAGGCATGATATATTTAACTAATTAACTTGAAATTAAACATATTAAATTAATAAATGTAAGAAAAACAATAAGCATTTTTAGAAGAAACAAAAGACACAAAAATGGAAGAAAATTTGGAAGCAACAAGCGATATTATATCGGAAGCAAAATTGGAAGAAAAATTGGAAGCAACCATGGAAGTAAAATTTGAAGCAAAATTGGAAGAAAAACTGGATGCAAATTTGGAAGCCAAACTAGAAATAAAACTGGAAGCAAAACCAGAAGAAAAATTGGAAGCCAAACTAGAAGCAAAATTTGAAGCCAAACCAAAAGCAAAATTGAAAGAAAAACAAGAAGCAAAACTAGAAGCAAAACCGGAAGCAAACCTAGAAGTAAAATTGGAAGCAAAACTAGAAGCAAAATTGGAAGCAAACCTGGAAGCAAAACCAAAAGCAAAACTAGAAGCAAAATTAGAAGTAAAACTAAAAGTAAAACTAGAAGTAAAACTAGAAGCAAAACTAGAAGCCAACCTAGAAGCAAAACCGAAAGCAAAATTGAAAGGAACAATGGAAGCAAAATCGGAAGCAAAATTGGAAGCAAAACTAGAAGTAAAATTGGAAGCAAAACTCGAAGTAAAACTAGATGCAAAACTGGAAGCAAACTGGAAGCAAAATTGGAAGCAAAACCGAAAGTAAAACTGGAAGAAAACTTGGAAGCAACACCAAAAGCAAAACCAAAAGTAAAATCAGAAGCTAAACTGGAAGCAACAAAATTTGGCGCTAAATCTGGTGTTAAACCTGGTACTAAAATTCAATGCTAAACTTGGCACTAAACCCGACATTATAATCAACGCTAAATCTGGCGCAATAGTGAGATGCTATTGGGTGCTGAGTTTGGCACCGGCAGAAGTGTCCAATTCATGGACTCAAATGCACTAAATTATGGCGCTATTTTAGGTGCTAGTTGCCTATTCTATGGTAGTGAGAGCAATGGTGCTTGCTAAGAGTGTTTGCGTTGGCACTTCATTTAAGCTAGATGCTTGCATAGTTCAGTGCAAGAGTTCTTCTATTACAAAGAAGATAACTTCAGAGTCTTCATCATTACCATTGGAACTAGTAGCAAAGAGGTGTGTTGTGTCTAATTCTAATGGATGTGCTTTCTAGGTACCTAAGGGTGCTCATTCTTTGGAAATGAAACTTCATACAAAAATGATAATGTTATGGCACCAAAGACTTGGTCATATTGGTGAGAAGGGTATTAGAGCCCTAAAAAATAAAAATCTTGTTGAGGGAATGAATGATTGTAATCTTGAGTTCAATTTGTGTGAACATTACATTTATGGAAAACAAAATAGTGTTCATTTTTATTCTAGTTATCGCAAATCTTCTCGGGTGTTGGACTTGATACATTCTGATGTTTTGGTCTTTTTAATGTTCCATCAATTTAAAAATCTATTTACTTTGTTTTATACATTGATGATTACAATAGAATGACATGGGTATGTTTCCTCAAAAGTAAATCTAATGTCTTTAGTCATTTCAAAGAGTTTAAATCTTTTGTAGAGAATCATATTGGTAAAAAGTTGAAGTGTTTGAGGACTGACAATGGTGTTGAGGTTTATTCAGTAGATTTTGACACATTATGTAAAGAACATAGGATTGAGATGCATAAGACAACTCTGTATAACCCTCAGTAGAATGAAGTTGCAAAAAGGATGAACAGGACGTTGATGGAGAGGGCTCAGAGAATGCTTAGTGGAGTTGGCCTAGAACAAACATTTTGGGATAAAATTATTTCCACTACTTGCTACCTGGTTAACAGGTCTCCTACATTAGCTCTTCTTGATAAGACACGTATGGAGGTGTGGTTGGGTAAAAATCCCTCATTTCTAGAGATCTTTGAGTATTTGGTTGTGAGGCATATGCACATATGCTTAGAGAGGAGAGGTCAAAGTTGAAGAACAAGGAAGTTAAGTGTATCTTCATTGATTATGGTGTCAATGTGAAAGGGCACAAGCTTTGGAATCCTTTTTCTAAAAGTGTTTTGTACAACAAAAGTGTTATTTTCAAAGAGATAAATCCTTCTTCCATTGTTCTATAGCTAGGAAAAGAAGAGAAGAAAGAGGATGTGGTTCAACTTCCTTCTACCTTTGAGAAATTTGAACTGAGAACACCTATTGGACGTGATGATGAGGAGATATCTAGTGGTCTAGAGAGTTTAGAAGAAGAAGAAGAACCTCAACGTCAGCTACTATGGAGGTCCACAAGAACAAGGTGACAACCTAAAAAGTATAGATATTCACCTGATGATTGGAATTACATTTTTTCTATTAACACTGATAAGCCTATAACTATGAAAGAGGCTATGGTTATGAAAGATGTAGATTCCTAGAAGAAGTCCATGGAGGAAGGAACATCCACATTAAAAAAAATACTTGGGATCTGGTACCTTTACTTGATGGATGAAAACCTATTGGATGTAAATGGGTGTTCAAAAAGAAATTTTGTTTAGATAGTAGTGTTGAAAAGTATAAGGCAAGGTTGGTTGCAAAGGGGTATCCCAAGTTGATGGAATAGATTATGGTGATATTTTCTCTCTCATTGCAAAGCTAACATCCATTGGATTCTTATTATCTCTTGTTGTAGTGTATGATCTTGAAGTTGAGAAAATGGATGTGAAGACAATATTCCTTCATGGTTACTTAGGGGAAGAGATTTATATGTTATAGCCTGAGCACTACCATGAAAGAGGTAAAAAAAAATTTGTTTGCAAGTTGAAAAGTCTTTGTATGGTTTAAAATAGTCTCCTAGGATGTGGTACCAAAAGCTTGATGCCTTTGTGTTGAGTTTGAGATTTTTTAGATTGAAATCAGATTGTGTTTATTACAAGATGGATAATGATCACATTCTCATTATTGCATTGTATGTTGATGATATGTTGTTCTTTGGGAATGGTAAAAGTTTGATTTTTTATTTGAAGTCTCAATTGCCAATACAATTTGAGATGAAAGATTTAGGGGTATCTAGGTACATTCTAGGAATGGAAATCAGAAGAGACAGGAAAAATAGAAAACTTTGTGTGAACCAAAGTAAGTATATGAATACTGTGTTGGAAAGATTCAGCATGGAAGAGATTCGGCATGGCAACTTGTAGACTATTGTGTGTTCTTGTTATGTAGGAGAAAAAGTTAACTATTGAGGATTGTCCAAAGTCTCCTATTAAGATGGAGGACATGACTAGAGTTCCTTATGCTAGTGTTGTTGGTAGTTTGATGTATGCTATGGTTTACACAAGACCAGATATTGCCCAAGCAGTGGGAGTCCTTAGTCGCTTTATGGCTAATCTTGGATGGGTACATTGGGATGTAGTGAAGAGAGTGTTTAGATATTTGCGGGTTACTTCCAAGTATTCCCTGTGTTATCATGGTTATCCTACATGAACTCAACATTCATGTATCCATGTATATGTGGATGCTGATTGGGTTGGTGATATTGATAGTAAAAGATCCACCAATGTTTATGTTTTCACTATGTTTAGTAGTGCTATTAGTTGAATGAGTAAGCAACAAGTTGTCATCACTTTGTCCACTATAGAAGTAGAGTACATGGAAAAATCTCATGGTTGTAAGGAAGCCATTTGGATAAAAAGATTGTGTTCATATGTTGGGATTAATGCAAGGATGCTTACTATTTGTTGTGACAACTAGAGTGCTATATGTTTAGAAAAAAATCCTACTTTCCACACAAGGACAAATCACATTGATGTCTAGTACCATTTTGTTTATGACATGGTAGAGGATGGGAAGGTGAAATTAGAAAAAATTGATGCTTTGAGGAATGTTGCAGATTCACTGACAAAGCCTCTAACCACTGATAAGTTCTGTAGTGCCCCTCCATTCTCATGTTGGATGTGCAGATAGTCTAGCTAAGGAGCATGAAGATGAAGGTAAAATAATAGGAATATATAGGGTATATTAAACAGTTGATGTCGTACATTATATGACGTTGGTAGATGCTACATTCATGTTGGTGACATTCCTGATTATCCTCATGTGTGGTTTCATATGACGGTTATTATGTTTTATTGATAATCCTTGTTGCAACACTGATAATTCATATGCTCTAACATTGTTTTAGATTCAGGTGATTATGATGTTGATCTTACTATGATTGTCATAAGTTAGAATTGATTTTTATGTGACTAATTTTGTATTATAGGATGATGGGATTATTGTGTGGTGTGAAAAAAGACAATGTCATACCACTCATTCATGAGCGTCTGACGATGTTGCGATTCTCTTTCACTCCATGACTATTTTATATTTATTATACTTGTCCATAGACCGTGTTATGTGGTGTAGGTTGTAGGTATCAGGCATTGACTCCACCTAAATTGACAGGTCTGAGCGTGCCTTAAAACCAATGGAAATTATTGAACGGAGATAACATATGGTCCATTAGTTAGCCATCATCCTTGAAAAGGATGAGTATTTAGTTTTGCACCCAACCAGTGTTGTCGGTTTGGGCATGATAGTCAACCACTATTATTGTGGTTATGTTTTTCGATTGTGCATGGTCGTCAGGTATTGTTTGACATTTAGATTATTTAGGTTATAATTGTTTGATTAATTTTTTGGTTAATTCCTTCATTAAAATAAACTTAGTAAGTCAAGAGAGTACTTTGATAAATAAATATAGATGCTTTTATGTAAATTTAAGTTTGTAGGAAATTATATATATTGTAATCTAAGGTCAATAAATAATAATAATTATAATGAGGAAAATAAAGCGTTATTAAAATGGGAATATAATTGATAAAATTAAAATGAAAATATTCTATAAACAAGTAAATGTTTTGTTAGTGGCAATAAAAAAAATTATAATATTTATGAGTTGTCATAAAAACTTATATATATAGCAAATTCTAAAATAGATAAAATTAGAGAGAAATTATTGTATGGTTAAAAATAGCAAATTGTAAGAAAGTAATAAAGGTAGAATTTATTGCCTTTAATAAGGAGAATCTTCTGGAAGAAATCATGGGGGTGGTTATGCATGCTCAACTTTATTTTTGAAATCTGAAGACATAATTTAGGGGAAGGAGTGTGCATTTCAAGAAGAAGAATATGTTTTATGTTTTGAGGATCTCTCTCTCTCAAAAAGTTTTTATTTTTCTTTTGGCACCATAAACCATAGCTTTCAGAAGAAAAGACTTGGGGGCAAAATAGACACAAGCTGAGAATTTTGTGAAGATGTAATAGAAGTAATATTCTAGGTATGGACTGACATATGAATCTGATTTATTGTTGCATTAGATTTAGTGAAATGAATTGGTACAATGCAAGCTTTATATTATTCTGTGAATTCTTTTCTACATATTCCGAACCCAGTCCGTTGCATTAGCCATAACTTTATTTTTACGAACTGGGTTCCTCTAAATTACTTATACATGGTGCACAACCCAGTTGTCTAAGACATATCCAAAAATTAGTCTTATATAGTTTGTCATTTTGGAGATATGAATATTTTATGACTATCTACCTCTCACCTTTTTCATCTCTGTTAAAACAGTTAGTTGCGTCACCAATAGCTCTATATTTTCAAACTAGGTTTCTCTAAAATTTTTATATAAGATTCAACTCTTATCTATAAAAATCGTATCTAAAAATTAGCAATACCCAGTTTGTCAATTCAGAAATATGTATCAATTAGTGACAGACATTCCTATGCTATCTTTGTTGTTGTTATTAAATCTACAAATCCATTCTGTGCATATCCTTTAATCATTGCATTCCATAATTCGAAATCTCTTTGAGGCAATTTGGTAAACAGTTAATGCACTTTGTCTGTGCTCTCACTTTTGCATACATGTCTACTAGAGCATTTCCTTTTCAAAATCTCTTATCATTATCAAAACACTCTATCTTTATATCCTTTCTAATATAGTATGTGTTCTTGCATATCTTAATCGATCATATTAGTATGTTTCTTTCTTAGTGGTTTATTTGAGTGCCTTTGAACATGATATTTTGTTATCTAAAGACTGATTCTTGTTTTTAAGTTCTTTTCTTAGGATTTGAAATTCGCAATATAGTCTAATCTAGATTTAATAATAGAAACATAACTTAAAAGATTTTAGAAATCATACATGGGGTAGTGATTATGAAAATGATTATGTTGGAATTGAATTATATTCTCTTAAATGCATAAGAAATAACATAATGTTAATCAAGTTATATCTTTTATCTGAAAATTAGATTATGGTAGAAGGAAAACAAATTAAATTACATGATAATTTTTTAGACTTATTGTGTTTGAAGGGAATAGAATCAACCTCGCTCTAATTTAAGGTAGAAGTATCAATTTTGGGATTTAATTAGAAATCATTCAATGATGAGTCCTTGATAATAGTCCATGACATTCAACTACTAAATGTTAGCCTTGCAATTAGTCTAAGTAAGACTCGTAATATTATCTATTGCCAATAGCATAGGAATGGATTAAATATTGTTACTTATGGCACTTATATCATTTGATCATATTAGTAACTGCTACTAGTAGTTAGAATAATATTGTTCTACATTGTTGAGATAGATTTACTTTATGTTTATTAGATGATTGACCATGATTGGAATTAATGTTGCATTATTTAAGACCCATTATTAGTGCATCAGATCATATGTTGCATTTGTGGGATCTTCGTTTATGATGTGCATTGGAAAGTGAATGTGATGTGTGACCATTGTGTTTTAATGGTGTCAAGTGTTTGTGTCATTTAGGGAAATGGTTTCTAGAGGCCTAGGAGGGTGTGATTGTGTGGGGGTTGGCTATATGTGCATCATATGAGTTGAATGAAATGCATTCTTGAAATATTGCCTCCTATTCATGTTGGTATGATATATGTGCAAAATGGTTTATTCCTTGCTCAATGTACCTATTCAAATGATTATGTTGACTATGCAAGATGGATAATGCCTTGCTCTGTGTTATGTGCTTGTGATAAATGTGCAAGATGAGTAATGCCTTTCTTTCTGTATGGACTTACATGTTAATGATAATCGTGCAAGATGGTTAATGCTTTGCCTTGTATAAGGTTTACTAGTTGCAAGTAGGGGGAGTGGCTCTCAACGGGGGCTAGAACCTGAAGAGGTGTCCAGGACAACCCATTGGAGGGTTTCTTAATCTAGTGATAACCTTAATTATGAGGTAGGGGGAAAGCATAGAATTCACATTAATCAATATAAAGTATGCCTCACTCATGGCTCAAGTGCTCATTTAGGCTTGAGATGAGATGAGAAGGCCTGGAATGGCAAGATCAACTGCCTTGTCCTCATGAAGGGTATGTTGGTTCCGCATGAGTTTGTATCAGAGTTGGGGTTCATGAGAGGCTTCCAGGACAACCCATGACAAGATATATGATGACACTCCTCCCTAATGTAGTCTAGCACTCCCTAGTTGTATTTCCTCCATCGATTGTGTGAGTACTTCTAGAAGTACAGTTAAGTGTGTAAGTGATGTTTAAGTTGCTTGTGATGTCTTTGTTGACCAATGTTGTAGTTGAGTCATTTTTAGTCGGTGCACCTATTAACCTATTGTCTTCTTGGTTGTTTGCTTAATGGGACCTTATTGTTATCTCCTAGCATGGGGGGTGGACCTTAGGGTTCCACATATTTGGGTGGTTGTGCTTTTATCTCCATTGGTTTCCCTTGCTGTTGTTCGTGTGCAAGAAGGATGTACCTTGTATGGTAGATTTCATATTTTGCTCTAACTTAAGGAGACAGATAATTATGATCATATTTCAGTCTTCTATATTAGTTGAATCATGTACTATTATCTTGATGTATGCACTCCAATGTCATCTGGATAGCGATATTGTAAACAATGTAATGTTATACTCTCTTGTAAAAGAAACTGTTTATGTACTTGTGATCCTATGTACAGGATCTTGATGTTACTTATCTGATGATATAATATGGAATTGTATGTGTTTATTCATCTGATGCAATTAGAATTAGAATGAATTGTGGCTGTTAGTTAATTCATAATATTGGTTAGACCTTGTTTTAGTTCGTTAGTAATGCAGCCGTGGAACCCTAGAGGATAAAGCTTAATTCAAATATTATTTATAAATATATGATTGTTGATATTTCTTTTGTTTATATATATATAGTTGTCCTTTTTGTAAGCTTAGTTGTGTTATCCTCTGGGTTCCTTGGTGGGGTGTTACATTTGGTATCAAAGCCTAAGTTGTAACACTAGGACCTCTAGATTGTTGTTGTTGCTCTAAGTTAAGTTTTTTTCTCCTTGTAGAAAATTGGTAGTAGTACCTCTCACCTATATGTGCCTTGGTGTGACATTAGAATGTTGATAAGTTTATAGACTTGTTCTTTAATAAATAAATTCTTTATGCCTTATTTTACTTATGTGTCTACGATTTTTTCTTTCTCCTTCTTTTCTGAAAATGTGATGATATATCTAACAATATGCATTTCCTAAATGATAGTTCTTGCTGATTTGTTGAGGCCTTGAGTTCCTCTTATGGTCTCTAGTGCTTTAGAAGAAAGAAGCATGATTACTATTAGTGCATGTAATTTGGAGTGTGGTATTTGCCCCCTCTAGTGATGTGAATGTCCTATACCCATTCTATGTGGGGTGTTGTGAAAGGACAGTGGTGTTTTGTGTTCCCTAGTTTGGTGAAGTAATCATACTTGGGGTTTATGTTTAGCTATGGGTGTAGAAGCACCATACCATCTTTATGTTAATTGCATTGTTTTCGTATATGTGTAAGTATTGGAATGATTTAATTATTCGGTGGCATCATGCATTGCGAGTCATGTGGTTATGTGGTGTTGTCATGTGTTGGGCATCTTTATGTAGTTGGTTGATAATCTGATATCTATCTCCTTGTTGGCCATGACCTCATGTGGAAATTTTGTTGTGGAAGTTATCATTGTGTATGCCTGTATAAGAATCGTGTGCAGGAGATCAAATTGGAGCTTGTGTTGGACCCATGAGATCATGAATGTGATATTGTAAGTCAATTAGAGTTTTGAATTATTCTTGTGTGTGATATCATATATTCCCTCTATAAATATCTTCTTGCATAAGGAAGTAATTGCATATGTTCATAGCTTGGTAAAAAAAGAAATTGTACTGCATTAATGATAGAAAATTTTTGTATATAAGTAACGATTGTGTTACCTTAAATTTTTGTATAAAAGTTGCTTAGATATGAAGATCTAGAAAACTTAGTTGTCTGTGTGTTTGGTGTACATTCTGTAATGCATTCTGGACTTTGAGTCCTAGGGCGTTGTGTAGCGGATACTCCCTTATGTGGCTAAAATTAGTCACACTATGATGTGGATTTGTTTGTAATATTGGTTGTTTTAGAATTTTTGATAATTGCTTCATGTGTTGTTGGTGGGCTAAGAGTGAATTTGGTTTCTTTGAACTCTCTTATGATAGGAGTGGTCACCAAAACTCTTTTCTTTATACTTGATGTATTGTTGAAAATTGCCAACATTTTATGACTTAAGATTGAATTTTATTATTTCCCCACTTGCGTTTGCATTTTTTTTAATTTCTATGGTGGCTATTCTGAATGTTTTTTTTTTGTTGGCCCCATTTTGTGCTAAGTGTTGTTTCTATCATGTTCATTTCAAGCCTCTGATAGTATGTACAAGGGAAGACTTTGTGGGGAATTGTACTTGCATGTTTGGTAACTAGTTGAAACCATAGTGGAAATAAGAGATGAGATGTATTCTTCCTTGTTAAAATGTGAATGCAATTCTCTAAATCATATGAAATTCTCAAAATATTTGTGATTGGTTATAAGTAGATCACATGTTATGCCTTAAAGGAAAGGAATTGATGTTCTTCTCGTCTTTATTGAATGATTGTGCATGTCTTATGAACAATTGCTTAATATGGATACATATGTTGGCAATAGAAAATTGCAATACTAATATGTTATGTTTCTACCCTAGTCTGTGACTTCCAGGAGTAAGTCAAGTTTTAGGGGGGGATGATGTAGTGCCCCTCCATTCTCATCTTGGATTTGCAGATAGTTTGGCTAAGGAGCATGAAGATGAAGGTAAAATAATAGGAATGTGTAAGGTATGTAAGACAGTTGATGTTGTACTTTATATGATATTGGTAGATGCTACATTCATGTTGGTAACATTCCTAATTATCCTCATGTGTGGTTTCATATGATAGTTAGCATGTTTTATTGATAATCCTTGTTGCGACATTGATAATTCATGTGCTCTGAGATTGTTTTACATTCAGGTGATTATGACATTGATCTTACTATGATTGTCATAAGTTAGAATTGATTTTTATGTGACAGATTTTGTATTATAGGATGATCTGATTATTGTGTGGTGTGAAAAGAGACAATGTCGTACCACTCATTCGTGAGCATTTGGAGACATTGTAATTCTCTTTCACTCCATGATTGTTTTATATTTATTATACTTGTGCATACACCGTGTTGTGTGGTGTAGGTTGCAGGTATCAGGCATCGACTCCACCTAAAATGACAGGTTTTAGCGTGCCTTAAAACTAATGGAAATTATTGTTTTGGAGATAACATATGGTCCCCTAGTTAACCATCATCCTTGAAAAAGATGAGTATCCAGTTTTGCACCCAGCCAGTGTTGTCAATTTGGGCATGATAGTCAGTCACTATTATTGTGGTTATGTTTTTCGATTGTGCATAGTCATCAGGTATTGTTTGGCATTTAGATTATTTAGGTTATAATTGTTTGATTAATGTTTTGGTTAATTGCTTCATTAAAATATAATTAGTAAGTCAAGAGGGCACTTTGATAAATAAATATAGATGCTTTTATATAAATTTAAGTTTATGGGAAATTATAATATATTGTAATCTAAGGTCAATAAGTAATAATAATTATTATAATGAGGAAAATAAAGTGTTATTAAAACAGGAATATAATTGATAAAATTAATTCAAAAATATTTTATAAACAAGTAAATGTTTTGTTAGTGGTAATAAAAATAAATTTATAATATTTATGAGTTGTCATAAAAACTTATATATATGGCAAATTCTAAAATAGATAAAATCAGAGAGAAATTATTGTATGGTTAAAAATAGCAAATTATAAGAAAGTAATAAAAGCGGAATTTATTGCCTTTAATAAGAAGAATCTTCTAGAAGAAATCATGGGGGTGGTTATGTATGCTAAACTTTATTTTTGAAATCTAAAGACATAATTTGGGGGAAGGAGCATGCATTTCAAGTAGGAGAATATGTTTTATGTTTTGAGGATCCCTCTCTCTCAGGAAGTTTTCATTTTTCTTTTGGCACCATAAACCATAGCTTCCAAAAGAAAAGACTTGGGGGGAAAATGGATACGAGCTAGGAATTTTGTGAAGATGTAATAGAAGTAATATTCCAGATATGGACTGACATATGAATCTAATTTATTCTTGCATTAGATTCAATGAAATGAATTTGTAATATGCAAGCTTTATATTATTCTGTGAAATTTTTTTTCTACATATTCTAAACTCAGTTTGTTACAATAGCCATAACCTTATTTTTACGAATTGGGTTCCTCTAAATGTTTTATATATAGTGCATGCCCTAGTTATCTAAAACATATCCGAAAATTAGCCTTACCTAGTTTGTCATTTTGGAGATATGAATATTTTATGACTGACTACCTCTCACCTATTTCGTCTTTGTTAAAATAGTTAGTTGAGTCACCAATAGCTCTATATTTTTGAACTGTGTTTCTCTAAAAAATTTATATAAGATTCAGCTCTTATCTATGAAAATCATATCTAAAAATTAGCAATACCCAGTTTGTCAATTCAAAGATATGCATCAATTAGTGACAGACATTCCTGTGTCATCTCTGTTGTTGTTATTAATTCTACAAATCCATTCTGTGCATATCCTTTAATCATTGCATTCCATTATTTGACATCTCTTTGAGGCAATTTGCTAAACAGTTAATGCACTTTGTCTGTGCTCTCACTTTTGCATACATGTCTACTAGACCATTTCCTTTTCAAAATCGCTTATCATTATCAAAATATTCTATATTTATATTCTTTCTAATATAGTATATGTTCTTACATATCTTAATCGATCATATTAGTATGTTCTTTCTTAGTGGTTTATTTTAGTGCCTTTGAACATGATATTTTGTTATCTAAAGACTGATTCTTTTTTTTAAGTTCTTTTCTTAAGATTTGAAATTAGCAATATAGTCTAATCTAGATTTAATAATAGAAACATAACTTAAAATATTTTGGAAATCATACATGAGGTGTTGATTATGAAAATGTTTATGTTGGAATTGAATTATATTCTCTTAAATGCATTAGAAATAACATAATGTTTATCAAGTTATATCTTTTATCTGAAAATTAGATTATGGTAGAAGGAAAATGAATTAAATTGGATGATAATTTTTGAGACTTATTGTGTTTGAAGGGAATAGAATCAACATAATTCTAATATAAGGTAGAAGTATCAATTTTGGGTGTTAATTAGAAATCATTCAATGATGAGTCATTGATAATAGTCCATGACTTTCAACTACTAAATGTTAACCTTGCAATTAGTGTAAGACTCTTAACATTATCTATTGTCAATAGCATAGGAATGGATTAAATATTTTTACTTATGACACTTATATCATTTGATCATATTAGTAACTACTACTAGTAGTTAGAATAATATTGTTCTGTATTATTGAGATAGATTCACTTTATGTTTGTTGGATGATTGATCATGATTGGAATTAATGTTGCATTTTGTAAGACCCATTATTAGTGCATCAGATCATATGTTACATTTGTGGGATCTTGGTTTATGATATACATTGGAAAGTGAATGTGATGTGTGACCATTGTGTTTTAATGGTGTCAAGTGTTTGTGTCATTTGGGGAAATGGTTTCTAGAGACCTAGGAGGGTGTGATTGTGTGGGGGTTGGCTATGTGTGCATCATGTGACTTGAATGAAATGCATTCTTGAAATATTGCATCTTATTCATGTTGGTATGATATATGTGCAAGATGGTTTATGCATTGCTTAGTGTACCTATTCATGTGATTATGTTGACTATGCAAGATGGATAATACCTTGCTTTGTGTTATGTGCTTGTGATAAATGTGCAAGATAAGTAATGCCTTGCTTTGCTTATGAACTTATGTGTTAATGATAATCATACAAGGTGGTTAATGCCTTGCCTTGTATAGGGTTTACTAGTTACAAGTAGGGGGAGTGGCTCTCAATGGAGGCCGAAACCCATAGAGGTGTCCAGGACAACCCATTGGAGGGTTTCTTAATCCAGTGATAACCTTAATTATGAGTTAGGAGCAAAGGGTAGAATTCACATTAATTAAGATAAAGTATGCCTCATTCATGGCTCAAGTTCTCGTTTAGGCTTGAGATGAGATGAGAAGGCCTGGAATGGCAAGATCAACTACCTTGTCCTCATGAAGGGTATGTTGGTTCCACATGAGTTTGTATGGGGGCTCGAGGTTGGGAGAGGCTTCCAAGACAACCCAGGATAGGGGCCAGGGCCTAGGAAGACCTACCAGGACAACCCATGACAAGCTATGTGATGACACTCCTCCCTAATGTAGTCTAACAGTCCCTAGTTGTATTTCCTCCATCAGTTGTGTGAGTGCCTCTAGAAGTACAGTTAAGTGTGTAAGTGATGTTTAAGTTGCTTGTGATGTCTTTGTTGACCAATGTTGTGTTTGAATCATGTGTAGTCCTTGCACCTATTAGCGTATTGTCTTGTTGGTTGTTTGCTTAGTGGGACCTTATTTTTATCTCCTAGCACAGGGGGTGGACCTTAGGGTTCCACATGGTCGGGTGGTTGTCTTTTATCTCCATTGGTTTCCCTTGCTATTGTTCATGTACAAGAAGGGTGTACCTTGTATGGTAGATTTCATATTTTGCTCTAGCTTGAGGAGACAGATACTTATGATCATGTTTTAGTCTTGTATATTAGTTGAATCATGTACTATTATCTTGATGTATGCACTCCAATGTAGTTTGTATAGCAATATTGTAAACAATGTAATGTTGTACTCTATTTAAAAGAAATTGTTTATGTACTTGTGATCCTATGTACATGATCTTGATGTTACTTATCTGATGATATAATATGGAATTGTATGTG
Source organism: Cunninghamia lanceolata (assembly GCA_027924645.1). NCBI lineage: Eukaryota > Viridiplantae > Streptophyta > Pinopsida > Cupressales > Cupressaceae > Cunninghamia > Cunninghamia lanceolata. The sequence goes on from BSBN01000207.1 coordinate 5,078,330, forward strand.
TTTATTCGTCTGATACAATTAGACTTTGAATGAATTGTGGTTGGTAGTTAATTCATAATGTTGGTTAGATCTTGTTTTAGTTCATTAGTAATGCAACTGTGGAACCCTAGAGGATAAAACTTAAGCTAAATGTTATGAATAAATATATGATTGTTGATATTTCTTTCGTTTTAAAAAAATATATAGTTGTCCTTTTTGTAATCTTAGTTGTGTTATCCTCTGGGTTCCTTGGCGGGGTGTTACAAGTTTAGATGGTGTTCGTAGCCTATAGGACAAAATTTTTTTCCTAGCAACAAAATTCATGATGATATGGTTTCCCTTGATTCTTAAAAGGTATTCAACAAGTGGGAGAATGTTGGGAATTAAGGTGTCTCAACCTTGTCAATTCCTAAGTTTATTTCTTGTTTAATATTTTCCTGTAGCATTTAATATTTGTGGTGCATCAAAATGGACATTTGGTTTTTAGTTGGCACTTTTGCCACATATATTAGTTGTCAAAAGATGCCCACTTACTAATATATAATGGAAAGGTTTTTTTTAAGCATGTTATGATGAATTCTATGACAACTGTAAGGGTAAAAAATAGGGAAATTTGCTTTAGACGTGAGAGCCTAATTTTGGACTAGAATCTTTCCTGTCTTGGGCACCACACCTCATGGGAGGTTTAGTACATGGTTTTGGTAAACCACAAAGGGTTTCCTATTTTCTAAAAGTCTATAAATTGGAAGCTTGAGGAGTAGTTTGTATGGTTGAGTTTACAGGTACTATTATGCTACCAAAATTGCTCTAGGAATTAAGTGTTGTTGTACTCCTATAAGAAACTTGCTCTGCAAGTGTATGTAATCTTGTTTTGGATTTGTAATACATTGAGTAGGATTTTGGAGTGTGGTTTTTCTCTATCGAAAGGGTTTTCCCCACGTACATCAATGTTATGGTATTATCTATTTATTGTTGATTTTATGTTTTATGTTGTGTATCTTCTTCTCTGCTACTGTAAAGATTAAAAACTTCAACAATGCTCTCCTCATTGGATTGGTGTAGGAAGTATTTTCACATACCTTGCTTCCTTTCAATGAAGTGGGGACCCTATGATACTAGCAAACTTGGGCATGTTTTTGACATGAATTGCCCACATGTCAAGTTCATAATTAGAACCATCATCGGAGAACCCTTGCTTAGAGCATCCTCCCAGGTACTAATGTTCTCAAATGTGGCTTCTATATTTCTTTCTAATATCATGGACCTAGTCTAGGATGCATATTTCATAGATATGGTAGGAGTCAGTTATTATGTACATGAATATTTGATCACCATTGATAGGCTGAAGTGCGCCTTAGAAGATTATGGCATGCCTTCTAGAGATGCACTCATTGGTGGTCTGTTCCCAATTAAGATGCTTTGTTCTTCACCAATAGAAACATGCATATTCCATGTTATACAAAAGGGATTAAGGTCTGGCTACACAAATACACTGAACAGTGCTTTAGAAGCACACCACTTTAAGCTTCTACCTGGGATGGATTCTAAAGCTAGTGATATCTATGGGTCTATTCAATATCTGAGAATATACACATCTAACCAAGATCTGTGACTATCAGCCATGGATCATCCTACTATGTTTATTGTTTTACCACCTCCAGTTGAACTATGTTACTCCTGTCTTGAATGAAAGTTCATATATAATTGGAATTTTCTTGTTATTTTATATATATCTCCTACATGCTTATGCATTTTCTAGCATGGGTTTTCTATGTGGCTAGATATTTGTATAATTTTTTGGTTTATAGTAGGTTATCTACTACCTAATAAAAACTTTGTATACATGAACTTCTTTCTCTAAAATTCAATATGGGTGTTATTCAGCTCCACGTGAGATTGCCAAAGTCAATCCGGTTGAGCACACGAGATCTCTGCAACCATATAGATGTATAGGCATTCCGGGCGATATTCACTATAGTTTTGGTGATAGGGTGATGGAATAGAGTGAAAGATCCACCCCATCTCCCAATGATGCGGATGCAGATGCCGGGGTCAACCCATATATCTATATAGGCTTCCCGGGCTCAACACTCATCCGACGATGTATCTAGGATGAGGGTTTTCCTTATATCGGATCGGGGTGCTCCCATTCGTTCCCCTCTCGTTATGCCTTAAAAAAAATTACCTATAGAATTTCTAATAAGAATCAAACGTTGCAATATAATATTGTAGTTTGATCCATAAATCCCTATGGTATGTGGGTTCTATAAAATTAACTACAATCTAACAATTTCACTATATACTCATACTTACAAATTATTAAAATTTAAAATTGCATACACACACACACATATGTATGTATAAAAACATATAAACTTCTTGATTTTAAATCGTAGGTTTAAAAAATAGTGTAAATCTTATCAAGCAAGCTTGAGTGGCATATTTTATCCTAGATACATATACATACATTCATACAAAAACCATACAAATATTTAATTGAATAGTGGAATCACACACAATACAAGTCTTCATTGTTAAAATAGATGTGAACAATTATAAAATAGAATACATAGGAAATTTTACCAAATGTCACTTACCTCTACCAAACATTATAATGGAGGAATAACTCACAAAGATATATGAAATAAAATCCAATTCCATTATATTCCCTTATGTATATAAATCTTGGCAATATTTTCTTATAATATTCATCATTGGTGATTATATTGTACAGGTATATATTCAAAGATAGAGTACAAGAGGATTATACCATGAAATATGTGAATAATTTTGGGTTTTAACTTTATATACACATTAATCATTGATTGATCATTTAGTTCAAAAAACATCTCATTGAGTACATGCTGAATGCATGAGGTCTCACCTTAATAAAGTGGTATGATCATGTGTAATCATATAATTAATACTATTTATTTATAGTTTAAACACCAATATGCTAGTAAAAATTGGGGTATTAATGTAAAATAGGTTTCAATAATAAGAGCATATATTGGTAAATTTAAAAATAGATAGAGTATTCAAAGATTGTTGATCACATATTCTATGAATCTTTTTTTACAAAGTGATAACCTTGTAGATGAATGTGTACACTTATAATAGATATTACAATTTTCTCATTATTTACTTGTATTTTGTTTTTTATTTGTTCATGTTCTACATTTTACAATAGGAATCCTCCATCAAATTGGATTTGTAAGTAAAAATAACTTTAAATTTTTGGTTTCGTAAACCTCACAAGTAAAAAAATTATCTATCTTTTATGTAACTCTTAGAGCTAATGTAATGCACATAATTCCAATCACATGGACAAAACCTCACAAAAATGTAACCATTTTTTTAAAATAAAATCACTATACAATGGTAATTTTCCACACACACATTGGTGTCATTTCCACATGCAACACCAACTAACACCAAAAAATGTGCGGAAAGAGATTTGTTAGTAAGGCCTAGAGGAATGGGGGTCCAGTATAATGAACATGCCATATGATAGGGTGGTGCACATCCCCATGCAAAACAACCTACATATTGATGGAAGAGAGATGGAGATGGTGAAACAATAATTCATTTAATTCCATAAGGGAGTGCCATCCCTATGATGACCACTCCTCCAAGGTCCTAAGTGATATGGGGAAAAGCCATAGATACCCCCAATACTAACTAATACAAATGTATATGAATGTTTAGATTAAGTAATGATTGAAGTTACACTTTTCTAACATATATAAAGAAACATGATAATCCATCACATGCATCTACTAACCAATTATTCCATTCATTTAAATGATGGGACGATGCATGCCTACACTAAGCTTCAAATTTATTTCTCCTACGCCTTAAATAAAATAGCATAAGTATATGGTTCAATTTAGATTAAACATGAGATGGGGTTAGAGCTTGCATGAAGCAATAAATATTTCCTAAAATGTAATTATTAATAACACTAGAAGATTCAATAGAAAAGAATGTGCAATGAACTACAACTTATAAAGAAGGATGATTTTCTTCATTACAAGCATGTCAACCAAGACAATAGAGAGATATTTTGATTTAATCATTAATGCCCTTAATGTCATAAGAGAGTGGCATCACTATGATGACCACTCGTCCAAGGTCCTAAGTGAGACAAGGAAGGCTCATGCCTATTCCCAATACTAACCAAGACAAATGTATATGAATGTGTAGATTAAGTAATGATTGAAGGTAGATTTTCCTAAAATATAAAGAAATATTATAAAGAATTGCATGCATTTGCTAATCAATTGTTTCATTCATTTAAATTATGTCACAATGCATGCCTACACTAACCTTCAAATTAATTTGCATTAATCCATAACTAAAATAGCATAAGCACACTTTGTATTTCAATTAAGCATAAGATGGGATTAGAGCATGCACGAAACAATAATCATTTCCTAAGATCTAAGCATGCCAACCAAAAGGGCAGAGAGATATATTTTAATTTAATAATTTAGTTAAGCGAGCATTTTAAGACATAAACTTTAATCTTAGATATAGGTCATTCAAAATTTGACTAACTTTATTAAGATTGCATATTGTAATGTGAAAGGAAAGAAGAACCCAACATGCACCTTACAACATCCTATATTTTACTTAAACCTATATTCAATAACTTGATGCAAGCACATACTACTATGCCCTTAAAGTGGAAATAGACATAGTTGATTTCCCATCTCATTAACCCTTAGAGGAAAGATAATTAGTTTATAGATCTAAATAAATTTCAACAACATAACGACATATAAATTAACAATTTAAGAACATGAAAGAAGAAGAATAGAAAAAAGATAGACAGAAGAGAAGAGACACCAATATACGTGGGGAAAACCCTTTTGGGTAATAAACCCCACACTCCAAAGCATCGAACCAATGTATTAATCTGCAACAACAAACATGTTACAATACACTTGTAGGCTCAAAGCCTTAACATGGAGATATACATCTTGCTCCTCTGGAGGAAAAATTGATAGCATAACCCTGCATAAAACTCTCATCTCCAAAACTTCTCCTCAAGCCTCCAATTTATAGACTTCTGGCTATACAAGAAACCATATGTAGTTTTACAAAACTATGTGCTTAACTTCTTAGCCAAGATTCTACTCCAAAAATAAGCTCTCACATCCAAAATCTTCTCCCCTATTTTTGACCCTTATAGTTGTCATAGAATCTATCATAATATCGCTAAAAATAGTCCTTCCATGATATACCACCATATGGGCATCTTTTGACAACTAATATTTCAATTTTCAAAGTACTGACATGTGGCAAAAGTGCCAATTAAGAATTCAAACGCCCCTTCATTATTTTGGAGCTAAATAAAAATAATAACTTACTGTGGGAAAATATTAAATACAAATAAATGCTACGGGAAATATGCAAGGTTGAGACACCTCATTTCCCAACATTCTCCCACTTATCAAATACCTTACAAGAGCTAGGGGAATCACAACCAGTATGTGAACAACCAAGGTTACCATAATGCCTCAACTAAACTCCACTATGTTGATGAGCTTTACAGAAGCACCTGTAACATCTTCCAAGTGATCACCAACATGACAAAAAGATTAGAATTCCAAAAACATAATGAAACACTAAATGTCACATAGACACACCAATGTATCCAGCTTCAACCCTGTTACCAAAACACAACTTTGAAGTCCAAATAGCTCCAAAACAAGATCAAGCACAAATGCTCTAGAACAATTAGAACAACAACCACAGCTAGTTTACATCCAACTAAAAGACCCACCATTGATAGAACTTTTACACATGACATATCCAACCCATACTGCAGCTCTCATCCCTGTATAATCCACTATCCTGCTCAAAGTTACCATCTTCCATGATAATAAACACACCAAAACCATTGATGTGCAAAAAATCTGAAGACCTTTGATACTACAGTCCAATGAAAACAATCTGCCAAAGACATACATACATCCTAGGAATCAAATTGCATGAGCAATGTCAACTAAAGCAACACAAAGTCTACCAATCAGCACTTACATAAAATCAAATCATGTAATAAAAAGAACAATCACAATGATCTGTGGTTTTACAAAACCATGTACTTAACTTCTCAGCCAAGATTCTAGTCTTAAAATAAGCTCTCACATCCAAAATCTTCTTCCCTATTTTTGACCCTTATAGTTGACATAGAATCTATCATAATATCGCTAAAAATAGTCCTTCCATGATATACTACCATATGGGCATCTTTTGACAACTAATATTTCAATTTTCAAGGTACCGACATGTGGTAAAAGTGCCAATTAAGAATTCAAACGCCCCTTCATTATTTTAGATCCAAATAAAAACAATAACTAACCGTGGAAAAATATTAAATGCAAATAAATGCTACGGGAAATATGCAAGGTTGTGAGACCTCATTTCCCAACATTCTCCCACTTGTCGAATACCTTGCAAGAGCTAGGGGAATCACAACCAGTATGTGAACAACCAAGGTTACCATATTGCCTCAATTGAACTCCACTATGCTCATGAGCTTTACAGAAACACCTGTAACATCTTCCAAGTGATCACCAACATGACAAAAAGATTAGAATTCCAAAAACATGATGAAACACTAAATGTCACATAGACTCACCAATGTATCCAGCTTCAAACCTATTACCAAAACACAACTTTGAAGTCCAAACACCTCTAAAAAAAGATTGAGCATGAATGCTCTAGAACAGTTAGAACAACAACCACAACTAGTTGTTTACATCCAACTAAAAATCCCACCATTGATAGAACTTTTGCACATGACATATCTAGCCCATACTACAGCTCTCATCCATGTATAATCCACTATCCTGCTCAAAGTTACCATCTTCCATGATAACAAACACACCAAAACCATTCATGTGCAAAAAATATGAAGACCTTTGATACTGCAGTCCAATGAAAACAATCTACCAAAGACATACATACATCCTAGGAATCAAACTGCATGAGCAATGTAACCAAAGCAATACAAAGTCTACCAATCAGCACTTACATAAAAGTGTGGCTTTTAATCAAATCATGTAATACAATGAACAATCACAATGATCTGCAAACTGCAACCAACTGCTGCAAAATAGAGCATACTTCCACAAATAGTTTTCTACTCACTCTCTTACCTTTGATCTCCTCCTTTTCTCCCAAGTCCTCCACATCTCAAATGATATACATTAAAAGAACACATACTATTGCTGAAAAACAATAAAGTACAACAACAGTAGATTATCACAAACCCAGTGATCATACTAGATGAATAAGAACCTCTAGGAGGAAATATGAGACCATAAAGAGAAACTGCAAACCATATCATGTCTCTATGCCAACACCACTAAGTGCTAAGTTGTGCCAAGTAAGATCTCCTTCACAAAATTCCAACTGAAAAAACTTACCAACACCCAAACGTTCAATCTCAAAAGATCAAACTGTTGATGCTCAGAATTGCGCAGTTTCCAACACCAACATGGGAAACTCTGAAACGTGGGAATGCTCTTCAGAGTAATGTCCAAATTTTAAAGAAGCTGGCTCTTCTTTATCTCAAAAGTGTTTGGGGAAAGGGATAGGATTAAACAGAATCACAAATGCAACTAAAAAAGGAAAATAAACTATGGCAATGCACCTGAATGTGATTTTGTTTCTCAACACTAAGCATAGTGAAACTACTTTAGGATTCAGTCACATTGAAGAGCAAACAATGCATGATCAATGTAATAGATGAAAAAACAAATAGGATCAAAGGCTCACAACTTAGAAGATTTTGTAATAACACAGAAAATATCAGCAAAGGCACAGAACTTTGTCTTTATTAATTTTCCAGTCACATAAAAGGCACAGAATCATGCACAGTCATACAAACTCTCTGAATCAAGAAAACAGAACAAAGGCAAATGATATTACTGGCCACTACAAAAGATCTTCAAAAACTTCTCTAACAATCTGTACTGCAGAAAATTATCTATATCTCCAATGTTATATGGCACCATGATCTGAACCCATATTTATAGCATAGAACTGACTCAAAGATTGCCCGCACGATCAAATCTCAACGGTCTAACTGAACTGGCACTTAACTGAAAGTGTCTGACAGAAGATCTCTTTCAAATCGGAGACGGTTAGCCACTCTGCAAGTTCATTGGCTGCAACAGATACATGTAACTCCAGTTACTTGAATCAGGAAGGAACGCGTGGCAGTTTCTGATAGTCTTTGCGACTATAAACCCTTGGAACAACTGGCATTCATACGCGCCTCTTTCTTGAAATTCTTTCATCTTTCCAGAACAATAAGAAACTAACACATGGCATCCTCTACGTGACTTACTTGATAAACTGCTTCTTTCTCAGGAGACACCGAAAATTGACACTTGGCATCATCCGCGGCCCCTGCAAAAGATACGTGGCGATGTCCGCTTTACTTTGAGTCTTTACTATGGCTTATATTAGGAGTGCTTGGGCTTTGCCATCTGTCACGGTCCACTAAACTTTGGAACCTAAGAAACATTAAAAATGTGACCCACCAACAGTCCGTGCCTGAGTAGCTTCAAAAAGAAAAAGGGATAGGTGGCGCTTTCCACTGATATGAGAAACTTTGTACGTGGCGGCTTCCACTGTACTTAGAGAGACTTTTGAAACATTTACGGGGTCCTGCGGAAGATGACACTTGGCAATCTCCGCTGCAACTCTGAGAAACTTTAGCACTTAAACAAAACCTCCGCGGATGTTGCCACCTGGCGCTCTCCGCGCAACTCTGAGAAACTTTACAGAAAGATTAGAGACTCATAAGAATCACGCGAATGGTGACACTTGGAGCACTCCGTTGAAACTACAGAAATATTAACGGGGCCCACCATACCTCTTTACTTAGCGATGAAACCAAAAAGGAACCCACAAAAGATGACACTTGGAGCTCTCCGCTTAAACTATATGGGACACGCGGCACCTTCTGTGTAACTTTAAGAAACTCTAAAGTCACTCTCCACATCTGCCACTTGGCACCTTCCGCGCTCACTGAAAGAAACTTAAAAATGGGGCCCACCACACTCACTTTGTAAAAAGGGGCTTTTGAAACTTATAAGAAACTGAACCTCAGATGCCAACACTTGGCATGCTCTGCAGGTATTAAAAGGGACGCATGGCTCCATCCGCGTTACTTTAAGCAACTTTATAATGTGTCCCGGGTGCTAACACTTGGCGGCTTTCGCTGTTTCTCTAGGACTTTGGCAAAATTTAGGCAAAATGCAAAACCCTGTGCTCGCGCTCTGTGTCAAAACCCTCGCTGTAAAAATTGAAACGCACAGAAACAAAACTGGAGCTCGCACGACTGAAACTCAAAAAATCAAAATGTAGAGTATTTTACTCTACAGTTCTTGGCGACCTCGAGGACTTTTGAGCCTGCTCAAAAAGAATCCAAAAAATACATGTATACAGCAAAATTTACAAATTTTGCAAGGCTGTCTAATATACAGACCACTCGGCATCAGATAATCCCTGCTTGTTCTGCAAATCCTGGAAGGCTAAATCTAGATTGATCATGTCCTTATGTGAAAAGCTCTGCAAAACATGGACAGCTGCTTTCAACTGGAAATCAAGCTGGGCCTTGGGAATCAAAACAGCTTCCACTTCTGACACTGATGAGGCATCTGTTAGACCTTGGAAAATTGATTGGTCATTTTGTCTGGCTAGCAACAGAGGCTTGATTTCATCAACCATTAATATAGTGTTGCTATCAGGAAAAGGGGAAGGAAGACCCAATTGCACCAGGTCTTCAATATGTTTCTTCATGTCCTTCACTCCCTCCTTGACCACATCAGGAGCTCCTGGCAAGTAATTGCAGCAGAGTTACAACTGAGAACCTCATTCACCCGTTTAGCAGCAATCATTCTATCACTGATCCCTGCTGCTGATAATGTTTCATTAGATGTATCATAAAGTTTCCCCAGCAGCAGTTGAGAATCAGAAACTCTCATTGAAACAATGGACAAAGTGGCCTGAACTGAGGTTTCCAACTTTTCACATAATTTCTGTGCATGGAGCAGGAAAGTTAAAGAGGGTTTGAGCTGGATAATCTCCTCAGAGATTCTTGCCCACACTAATGCATATAGCTCCTTAACCAAATTCAACACTTCTGCATTTTGTGTCCTATTTGCCAACTCAAGGGTCAATTGTTTTGCTATTTGTTGCTCGGCCTGAAGTTGAGCCTGTATGGCAGCAACATTGTTCTATTCTTTCAACAGTTGCTGTTGGAACTGTGTGGCTTGCTGAGAGGAATCCTGATGCCTCTTCTGCAATGTAGTCTTTTCTTGCTTCAAGGTAGCAACAATAGACTTCACCTGGATCAGTTCTTCTTTCAAGGAAGCATTTTGGCTCTGTGTAGCCTAATGAATCTGACATGAAACAGTATTTTACAACTGCTTAGTGAGATCATCAATTTCATCATTTTTTAGTTTGAGCTCAGCAATCAGAGTCTCACTATGTGTTCTTTCTTGAGCCAGATCAGCCTCCACTTTCTGCAACTTCCTTGATAACTTCAAATAGTCAGTGGCTACAGTAGAAGTGGTTTCATTTAGCAAATCTACCCTGTCTTGTGGCCTAAAAAGTGACATGTCCATTGCCATTGCACTCATTGTATAATCTTGGGGCTGCATCTGCTCATTGGATCTAACTACATTTGGTGACAAATGTGTCACAGTTAGCTGCTGCTGGATTGTGTCAAATAGTGACCTCATATGTGGGACACCCTGAGCTTTATTGTCCTTCTTTCTCTTTTTGTCCATTTAGGCTCCGTAGCCTTCTTAGCAGTGTCTGCTTGAGCTTGGAAGGTAGGGGGAGAGGCAATATACCCGCCCGCAAAAGGATGACCTTGTGGCAAGCCATAAGGGATAGCCAAATGTTGGCTAGGAGGAATCTGAGGAGGTATTCTCCTTGGAAAAGAGGGAGAAAAGGGGCGTAATGATGTGGCCTGTAATGACGTGGCCTGTGTAGTGACAGGTGGGGAAAAATGAGAAATTGGCACAGCAGATGTGGCAAGGGATAATATTTGGCCAGTTGGGATTACCACCCCTATTGAAGAAGAAAAAGATTGAGAAGAAGGAGAAGCATGTACCTGAGGAGCAATAGATATACTCGGTGGTGGCTATAATAAAGGTTCTACCTCCTCATCTGAATCAGGTTGAAGTTTTAGCTTCTTATGTTTCCTTGGCCTCTCTTCTTCTTGCTGTATTTCTTTCTCCTCAACATTTACCACTATTGCTAGTGGTGTTTGCACAAAACTGGAAGCCCCACTCATTGAAACTGATGGGATCCCTCTAGGTGGTCATGACACCACACCCTTTTGCTTCTCTATAGCACTGAGGGATTGGGGCCAGGTAGTTACAGTAGCTGTAGATGATGTTTGTCCTGGGGCCTACATTGTGTGAGTGGATTCAGGTTCTTCTTCAGATTCCTCACTCCTTTTGTGGATCTTGCTTGTATCAGGGCTAGAGACTGGAGAAGGATGCCATTCGTCCCAAATGGACTCCCATTTCTCATCTATATCAACCTTTCCAAAGGAGTGGGTTGTTTCAAAAATATCCTGCCTATATTTCCAATAGGCTTCTATCTTCTCAGCCTTCCACTCTCTATCTCTTATTAAAATTTTCTTTAATCCAGTGCCCATTTTGAGCTTAGGGTCATAGGCCTTTTCCTTTTTATAAAATACTTCCTATGGCCTAGGTCCCTCAAAGGGCAAATCTATCAATTCTGCATATAAATTAGGGATGTCCTCCTTAGGGTTTCTTCTGTCTTCCCAAAAGGGATGACCCTCGTGCACAATTTTGGCACCCACATTATTATTCTTGACCCACAAGGTTATGAAACTGATTGGATCATATCTCCATTTATCTTCAATCAAAAGAAAACCCAAGACAGCTAACTTTCTTAGCAATAAGTGTTCAGCATCCCTGACCAATAGGGTCATGTTTTTCTTCACCCAGGGAATATCATACATTTTCTTTTTCTTCTTCCTAGTGCTGTAATCATTATCAACCACAGACATTTGCCGGGTGACCTCTAAGAAGGCTAGCCTAGGAGTCAAAACCTTGGGTAGCAATATTGGCTCTCCATTAAAACCATGGACCCTGATAATAGTATGGTGAGACCCAAAGAAATAACCACAAGGAATGGGGGAATTTGCCATGAGGCCTTTGACACTTAATGTCAATCTATTCTCAATAGGCTCTGGGCTTAGGTGAGTAAAAGTAGGGGCGACAAAAAATTCCCAAAATTCATAGGGGTCTGACGATTCAGACAAAACATGTGTCCATGCAGACACAAGAATAGTTCTATTGTGACCGAAACTTGGGTCAAACATGTCCATATGCATATACTGGGAAAAGATGGCATAGTTTTGGTATAACATAAGGTGAAACAGATAAGAAGAATACCTGAAAACCCCTGTTGATTTGAAATTGGTGAGTTGTTCGGCCATTGACTAGGCAATCTGCTCTGAGAAATCTAGCCAAAAATCCTCAGACCTATCCATGGTCTTCATTCTGAATAAAATGGCCAGTTGCCAATCATAGACGGTGATGTCTTCCTTCATTCCGAAGATAAATGCCATCATAGATAGCGCTTCCTGACTGGCTTGTGTAAATTGTGCCCTCCCTGTTGGCAGCGCTGGCATTTGGGTATTTTCATCTCCGAGCTGCATCTCTGAATTGAGAAACCTTAATTGATACTTGACGTTTGCCCACGTCTTCTGCATTTTGGCAATGGTGGGAAACATGGCTGTGCTGTCATAGTATAGGGCCAACATGTCCCTGATAGCCTTTGGTGTGATTTGTACCATGAAGGGTCCCTTCTGAATGGTGCTTGAGGGTGCATGAAACAATTTTGCGCATACCTCAATCAGGTCGGGGCATAAATGCACGCTTGGGACCATGAATTTCGCCAATTGAGAGGTCCATATCCGCATGCCAAATGTTTCAAATTGTTTAGCCTTGGCCTTCAGGAGACATCTTTGGTGTGCTCCCTCTCGCAAAGCTTTACCAGACTTTTGTAGGGCTGGTTCAGCAATACCGTCTGCAAAATCCTGCACCTTAGCTGGGTCAACCACATAACCAACCTCAGGAACCTGAGTCCTTGGATAGGTTTTTAAAGGTTGCGCAGGGGCCGAAGCGTATGATTTGCTGGCGAGGAGCCTGTCAATAGACTCGTAAATCCCAAGCCCCTGCTGAGAAGACTGTGCCTCCGCCATCTCTGTGTTTGCTGGAAACTATTGAACTTACTGTAAATGAGTATGGAATCTTTGCAACAGGGAAGACACAATTAGGAAGCAGGCTTTGTAATGAAAACGTAGCAACAGGGAAGACACTTAGCAGAAGTAGAAACAAATGAAACTCAGTTAAGCTTTAACTCGTGTTGTTGGGGTATTTTAATGACGCATCAAGTCTCATAAATAGCATTAAAAACAAAAAACCGTTACAAAAACTTAAGAGATCTGAGCGGGACAGAGTGTCAGACACGTCATAAAAAGCGGCTGCGCTGGGTACTTTTTAGGAATTTTGGGGATTTAAGAGGTTTAATGAATGCAAAAGTTTCGAGACTTTTAAGAGACTTGAGTTGTGGCCATGTGTTTATAAAACACTTATTCAAAGCAAAAGCGGGAAAAATAAAGTAGGAAAAATAAAGCAACAACAAAAGGAAACTATCTAACTATAATACACAGGAAAGACACTGTCTAATTGAAATGCTTCAAGTAGATCCCATTGACGGGAATCTCTTCAGGCTCGCCCTCCATTGTTTCAAGCTCGAAAGAATTCTGCTATTTACAGGAACAGATTTTATAAGGCCAGTCCATAATGACTCAAATTTACTATGCCGACCCGGCTTGGCAGCTCTCTCATCCCATTTCAAAACAACTGATCCTACTTCAAAATGAGGGTTTGAAGTTTTCATATCAAAATAGTCTTTGATTATTTTCTGATGTTTCAATAATGATTCATGTGCTGAGTCCCTCTTTTCTTGAACTTCCAGGAGCTCAGCAAGTCTGACCTGCATGGGGCCATTTTCCTCAATCTCAATCTGTTTCAATAACTGGAGAGCAGGAATCTCCAAGCTTAGGGGCATCACAGTAGGTTTACCATAGACCAATTCATATGGGGACATTTTTGTCACTTGTTTCGGTGTAATTGTCTGCCCATAGTGCTATATTAAGCACTTTATACCACTCTTTGTGATGATCAACCCCTATTCTTTTAATAAGTCTAATCAGATTCTTGTTAGTTGATTATGCCAAACCATTACCCTAAGGATAATAATTTGAGGAGGTTTTTAGGTAGATTCCATACTTTAGTGCAAAGTCAGATATCTTTGCCCCTAAAAATGCCTTAGCATTATCTGAAATTACAGTACGAGGAGGCCCAAAGCGAGTAGTGATACCCTCCAGAAAGTCAAGAATCACCTTTTCTGTTGCTTCTTTTAGTGGGACTGCCTCACTCCATCTAGTAAAATAATCTGTAGTGGTTAGGATCCATTTGTGCCCCATACTTGACACTAGATTGATCATTCCAATGAAGTCTAGACCCCATTGAGCAAAAGGTTCATCAACGATTATAGGACTAAGGGGCATTGCTGCATTCCTTCTCTTCCCTACATAGTACTGACAAGATTGGCATTCTTTAACCAGTTGATAACAGTCTGTGAATAAAGTGGGCCAGAAGTAACCTGCCTGACTTATCTTTATAGCTATGATTCTTGTAGAAAAATGTCCACCTGACACTCCATGATGCATTTCATACAGTATTCTTTGGGCTTCATCTTTCTCTATGCATCTTAAAAGTATGCCATCAGTATTTCTTCTGAAAAGAACTTGGTCAATTAAAACAAAATGAACTCCCTGTTGCCTATAGTACCTCTTCTTATCCTGAGAGAGCTCTTTTGGGAAAATTCCATGTTTCATAAACTGGATCCTATTTGTGACCCAAGAATTCTGATCAACTTCTTGTATCCTCAATACATTTTCCTCCTCTGTTTCTTCAGTTATCATTTTTTCCATATCTTGAACCATATACTGGCACAAACCCTTGCCTCTAACAAGTTTAGTTGGTCTGACCTCCACATCATATTCAAGAATCTTTGTTATCCAGTTTGCTCTTTTCTCAGTGATTTCTCCTTCCATAATATATTCTCTGACACTCGGATGAGCCACTAGTATCAGACTCTTATTACCTGTGACCATGTGTCTAAATTTCTTGAGGGCTTTTACCATAGCATATGCCTGTTTCTCTACAAAGTTATACCTGGCTTCATACTCCCTAAGAGTCCTTGAGAAAAAGGCTATTGGATGCTCTCCCTCTTGTTGATCATCTTTCTGTGTTAGGACAGCAGCAACACTAAATTCTCCTCCATAGACATACATTATAAAAGACTTAGAGAAGTCAGGATTCCTCAATAGTGGGGCTGTTGAAATTGCTTTCTTGACCTTTTCAAAAGCTTGTCTCCCTTCTGTAGTCCATTTGAATACCAGGTCTTTCTTTAGTAGCAGTGTAATTGGTCTTATTAGGCCTGCAAAGTCTGATATGAACCTACTGACAAAGTTAATCTTTCCCAAGAATGACTGAACTGCTTTCTTATTGATAGGCAGAGACAGGTTCATTATGGCAGTGACTCTTTCTGAATCTATAGAGACTCCTTCTTTAGAGACTATATGCCCTAATAGTTTACCTTGAGGTACTACAAAAATGTATTTCTTAGGATTTAGAGATATTCCAAACTCTTGGCATTTCTTAAAAACTGCTTCTAAATGGTCAAAATGATCTACAGCATTTTTAGAGAAAACAGTGAGGTCATCTAGGTAAATTAGAATGATTTTATTGATAATCTCTCCAAATGCTATATCCATTGCCCTCTGAAATGTAGCTCCAGCATTTGAAAGACCAAAAGGCATCTTTGCATAGGCGAATGTTCCCCATTTTGTGGTGAAAGCAGTCTTATGTTGGTCCTCATCAGCCAACCAAATCTGATTGTACCCAGAGAAATCATCTAGCAGGAAAAATCTCTCTGATCCAGCCACAGTCTGTAAAATTTGTTCCATAGAGGGCAAGGGGTAGTGATCCTTCAAGGAAGCCCTATTTAAATCTCTAAAACCCACACAGAGCCTTATGTCCCCATTCTTTTTCCTGACTGGTACTAGGTTGGACACCAAAGTTGAGTGTTTGATTGGGAAAATGATCTTTGATTCTAATAGTTTCTAAAACTCATCCACCATTAGAGGTTCAATCCTAGGGTTCACAACAGGCCCCATTATGCTCCTTAGCAAAATGGGGACCCCTGCTGTTGCTTTGCTTTTTGCTTCTGCTTGTGTTGTTTTGTTTGGTGGTAAAGGGAAAAAAGAGTCAAATTTGCAAACCTTGTTAAAAATATGGAAAAATGCATTTTCAGTACCCTTGCATGATATGGTTAGATTCCTTGTGAAAAATGAGCTAGGGTTACTTTTTGAACCATCTTAAAATTCGCCATATTTTGCAAGTTATGATCATTTTAGTAAAATGTACATTCAGGTTTGTCTATCGCTTGGCATATACAAAGTCCTTTGTATGTGCAAAGTTTTTTTTATTTTTTATGCTTGGTCGCTTTTGTACATTCGGGCTTGTATATCCTAACATACAAGCAAAATATACATTGCAAATATACATTGGCGGACCCGACGGATTTATTAAAAACTGCAAATTCGTTGTATATTTTCGGGCTTGTATGTTTTCACATATAAGCGAAATATACATACACTGTTCAATATACAAGGCTATATATACAAGCAAAATGTGCAACGCCGGAATCGAAAGGTTATTAATTGGAATTAATTGCTTGTATATTTCGCATTGTATATCGCGCTAGTACAAGCGCTATATACAATGAAATATACATTAAGGAGAAAGACTTAGCCGAATATGGAAGAAAAGGCATCGGCGCAAGAAGAATGGAGGTTGCCGATGGGCGACCTCTCGCTGATGACGAACGAAGGAGGGGACATCGGTAGGAGTCACACCGATGTAAGGACATCAGTAAGAAGAGGGTGGTCGGCGGAGATGATTCAGAGTTCGCCGATGGCGAATCTCTCGCCGATGAGGGGGAAAAACAAGCCGACAGAGAAAACAAAGGAAAAAACAAAGAGAGAAAGGCCATCGGCCAAACAGCGAATATCGGCCAATGTATTTTTTGGCACGCCGATGGCGATTGTCACACCGATGGGCGAAGGATGCATAGCGATGGAAATTTTAAACTATATTTTTGGCGCCCGTGGCATTTTTTCAGTCAGCAATGGTTGACCCATTTTTTTGAACGTCTGTATGTAGTTTTGGACACGTTTTAAGAGTTTTTTGGACCCGATTTCTACATTTTTTTGCACAGTCACCCTGATTTAAACAGATATTTTGGTTTCCTACTGTTCATTTAGAAAATTTGATACTTATTGCTTGTCTTGTCTTGCAGGCTTGCAGTTGAGGAAGTAGCTGGAAATTCAACACAGTGACATCATGGAGGAAGGAAATCCGATCTCAGGAGTAGGAAGATAAAGATGAAGTGCGAAGAAGTCAAGGCCAACCCAATGAAGGACAAGGTTGCAGCTGAGAACATTACTGCAGCGGATAAACAAAGTTATTACTGAGCTGCCAGAACTTCTCAGAAGGGGCAATATTTTGCCCAGATTTGACACTGCTCAGAGATATTTTGAAGAACTGGTTCACCTATGTTTATTGCTGTAACCAGGGGTTTGAACCAGGGGTTTAGTTAGGTTTTTTGCTGTAGTGAGGACAATCAGAATGTCTTTATATTGTGCCTCTCTACACTGTAATACTTTACAACAGGGGCTACACAGGGATTTTTAGGAACATACAGCAAGTTAGCTTAGTTTAGTCTAGATGTAGAAGAAGGAGGTCGCCTGTTTGTCTGCAGTAAGGTGCGCATGGAATGTCTGGCTGCCTTACTGTATCTGTAAAGCTTGTAAGTTCTCTATAGTATGATCAATGAAACTAAGAGTCATTCCTACATTGTAAATCATGTATGACTATTCGTTTCTAATACAATAGAATCTGGAGTTCTGCATCTATCTTCTGAGTGTTCTCCTGCTCTTCTTTGCGTTTTGAAATATTTTCTTTGAGAGCTTGCAATTTTAAATGTATGTTTGTGAAAATGCTCAGAACTTGCATTTAAGGTTTTTACTGTGGATTTGATCAAATTATTGTAGTATTTACATAGTGCATAACAGAAACAATTAGATCCTTCGGTAGATTAAATGAGGTATAGATTAGATCTTTCTAACTTTTCCTAACCTATCTGAAATATTTAGCTGAAAACGTAGAAATCTAAAGGAAATTGTCTCAAATTTGAAGAAGCATGCATAACAGAGTTAAGAGTAGACAGTTTTCATAAATGTATAAAGGAGAAAGCTGCAATAATTCAAGAAAACCATCTAAAACTTGCAGCACAGTAGCACTTTTATGTAAAGGAATAAAAAGTATTAACATATCTTGTGATCTTTTGCATAATCTTAGTCCAGTAAACCACAAACAAACCTAAACTACATAAGGCCCCTTGAACATTACAGCTTCACATTGACCAACTGAACTTGACCAACCGAACCATTGTAGACTTGGGATTAGTTGAATCTTAAATGATTCCTTCTTATCTTTCAAGTATAGTTTCAGTTCATTATATGTGAATTTTAACTTACTGTTATGATTGCATCAAAACAATCACCAACAGTTTTCTGGCGCTAGAAGGAGGGCCTGATTTGGTTTAGGGTTAATATTTTGAGTTTTAAATGCTATATTCTGAGATATGTTAGATCTCATAAAATTTCAAAAGGCCTAAAAGGGTGAAAATAAGGTCCCATTTTTTTCAATGGACACATATAGGGATAGTTTTCAAGTTGACATTCCTTCATTTCAGAAGGCTTTGAATAGACAGCTTTATCCTAAAAATTTATATAGCTATGGTTTATTTTTAAGGTGTATGATACATAAGTCCGCAAAGCATGGTGAGCTTAATTGTCTAGCTTTCCTTACAAGGTTAGATTTATATTTAAAAGGACTAATCTCTCTCTCAGATGTGTATAAGGCTGAAAGTTGGCAGGGAAATGAGGAGATTATTGAGCGACAGGAGGATGCAGCATCAACGGTCAGTAAGTGTGTAGAGGATACAAAGATGGAACCAATGCTAAGAATAAAGGATAGTAAGATCTCTTCCCAGGAATCATGTGATGGTAAGAAAAAAAATCTGTCTTTTCATCAAGGTCCAGCTGTGATTAAAGTTAGTGAAAAGTATAAATATCCTAAAAAATGCAGAGAAGAAATCACAGCTCATGTCCCTTTTCTAGATAATAAGCAAAAAAGATTTAATGAAAAAGAAAAGGAAAGTGAGGTTCATCTTGATACATTTGATAAATATATGGAATTACTAAGAGGTATTTGTCAAGAAGAAACCTCTGGGTCTGACCTGAAAAGTTTTAACGAACATGATTTGGCAAAGAAATGTAAACAAGCATTGGCAAAATTAAAATGCACTAAAATTGATGAGATCCCTACTATAGGAGCTAAAGAAGTCATAGAAAAGAAAGTAGATCCTAGTGTTACGACTGACTTCTCTGAATTGAATGATCAAAATCAAGATTGTTGCAGGTCAATAAGATTAGACTCTTCACTGAATGACAAATGTGAGTCATCTGATGAACAATTCTTGAAAGAAGAGGATATAGAGGATCATGGAGCTGCTGTACATAATCAGACATCACCCCAGCATCATGTTGAAAATAAAACAAGGGAGTACTCTTGTCGATCTAAAGATGTTGTCCCACCTTTACTCTCAAGTGATTTAGAAATGATTAAATTCTGTATATCAGATAATGATGAAGATACTTACTTAAGTACTGATGTGCAGGAAACTAATGAGAACATTGAGAGGCGTGTTGAGTTTGAGGATAAACTGAACATCCGAAATAAAGGAACAAGGGTAGATGAAGATGAAGAAATGATGCATCTAGAGTCATTCATCTTTCAACTTGAAAAAGGACTAGACATAGAGCTGGGCAATGAAAATGCAGAGTTAAATGAAAAGCCAGCTATTAATGAACAAGTGTGTTCCACAGAGCTAAAGGCACATCAGGTTGTCTCTTTCCTTTCCTTAATAAACAATGATAAATGCTATTTTGATTATGGAAATTCAAGAGATAGGACATGCATATGGATTAATCATAAACCTGATGAGCTGCCTCAGTTACTAGTTAAGAGCTATTCTGATAAACACAATGAATTTAGAATACAAGAATTTTTTTCAGAATTCAAAGATAAATTTGCTAGGATGAAAACCATAACCAGTACCCTGTTACTCCTGCACAATCTAAAGAAATATGCAAGTAGGGGCATTCTTGGGTCTTTTTCCTGGGTTTCTGTTTGCCTTGGAGAGGCTTGTACATAGTTTTGTAGGGTAGTTGTTTTTGTTTTGTTTTTTTTGTTTTGCTATTTTTTTTTTTTTTTTTTTTTTAGGTTAGTTGTTTGTATAGTTCCTTTTTGTTTCTTTCTGTTTTTGTTTCTTTCTGTTTGTACAGTTTTTCTTTTTTTTTGTGTTGTTTGTACAGCTTGTTTGTTTGGTTTGTTTGTTGTCTCTTCAGCAGGGATATTTATTTTACTTTAGAGTATTAAGGAGCAAAACTAGCAACCATTCAAAACAATATAAAATTTAGGATATCCAAGTTAATCATTTGCAATTTACACATAACTTGTTACTGTCATGAATGTAGAGAGTTGTTTATCTTCTGAAGTTTTGTATTCAATAAATGTGATTGAGAATTCGAAGCAAGTTTCTCACGATGACACACCTAAAATCCTTAGGTTTGTTGAACTTACCAGTGTAGATATTAGGTGAAAAATTAGAGGTTACCCTTGCTACCATTACAATTCTCAGCTTAATTTCAGCAAGTGTCCACTCCTTGCATCATGAAGTTACAAATTGTTATATCTTATGAAGTCTTTCAAAATGAGAAAATAAAAATAAATAAATAAATAAAGCGGATTATACTGAAAATCTAGATTAAGCCATCTAAGTAACTCTACCGGGGCTATGGACGCTCGCTGGCAGTGGGGCTCTACTTAGGAGAATTGTAACGATAACCTTGCCGGGGCTATGGACGCTCGCTGGCAGCAAGGCTCTATCCGGTCGGCTATGAGGGAATATCCTCACCTACGTAGGCTAATGTCAGTCACTGGTTTATTCAACCGATCTTCAAGATGAGGATAATTAATCACGTGCACACAACTAAACTGAAAATGGAAATTCATGCATCTTTATTGAATACTTTGAGTCTCAAGCTGAATAGTAATTTGCAGGAAAGATAGTCGGAAGTTATGGATTCATTTCAACTAGTTTTCTTGAACACTTTGAATTTAATTGTTTTGTTTTGGTTGCTAGTTGTTGTGATGTTCACAACACGCCCCATTATGCTCCTTAGCAAAATGGGGACCCCTGCTGTTGCTTTGCTTTTTGCTTCTGCTTGTGTTGTTTTGCTTGGTGGTAAAGGGAAAAAGGAGTCAAATTTGTAAACCTTGTTAAAAATATGGAAAAATGCATTTTCAGTACCCTTGCATGATATGGTTGGATTCCTTGTGAAAAATGAGCTAGGGTTGCTTTTTGAACCATCTTAAAATTCGCCATATTTTGCAAGTTATGATCATTTTAGTAAAATGTACATTCAGGTTTGTCTATCGCTTGGCATATACAAAGTCCTTTGTATGTGCAAAGTTTTTTTTATTTTTTATGCTTGGTCGCTTTTGTACATTCGGGCTTGTATATCCTAACATACAAGCAAAATATACATTGCAAATATACATTGGCGGACCCGACGAATTTATTAAAAACTGCAAATTCGTTGTATATTTTCGGGGCTTGTATGTTTTCACATACAAGCGAAATATACATACACTGTTCAATATACAAGGCTATATATACAAGCGAAATGTGCAACGCCGGAATCGAAAGGTTATTAATTGGAATTAATTGCTTGTATATTTCGCATTGTATATCGCGCTAGTACAAGCGCTATATACAATGAAATATACATTAAGGAGAAAGACTTAGCCGAATATGGAAGAAAAGGCATCGGCGCAGGAAGAATGGAGGTTGCTGATGGGCGACCTCTCGCCGATGACAAACGAAGGAGGGGACATCGGTAGGAGTCACACCGATGTAAGGACATTGGTAAGAAGAGGGTGGTCGGTGGAGATGATTCAGAGTTCGCTGATGGTGAATCTCTCGCCGATGAGGGGGAAAAACAAGCTGACAGAGAAAACAAAGGAAAAAACAAAGAGAGAAAGGCCATCGACCAAACAGCGAATATCGGCCAATGTATTTTTTGGCACGCCGATGGCGATTGTCACGCCGATGGGCGGAGGATGCATAGCGATGGAAATTTTAAACTATATTTTTGGCGCCCGTGGCATTTTTTCGGTCAGCGATGGTTGACCCATTTTTTTGAACGTCTGTATGTAGTTTTGGACGCGTTTTAAGAGTTTTTTGGACCCGATTTCCACATTTTTTTGCACAGTCACCCTGATTTAAACAGATATTTTGGTTTCCTACTGTTCATTTGGAAAATTTGATACTTATTGCTTGTCTTGTCTTGCAGGCTTGCAGTTGAGGAAGCAGCTGGAAATTCAACACAGTGACATCATGGAGGAAGGAAATCCGATCTCAAGAGCAGGAAGATAAAGATGAAGTGCGAAGAAGTCAAGGCCAACCCAATGAAGGACAAGGTTGCAGCTGAGAACATTACTGCAGCGGATAAACAAAGTTATTGCTGAGCTGCCAGAACTTCTCAGAAGGGGTAATATTTTGCCCAGATTTGACACTGCTCAGAGATATTTTGAAGAACTGGTTCACCTGTGTTTATTGCTGTAACCAGGGGTTTGAACCAAGGGTTTAGTTAGGTTTTTTGCTGTAGTGAGGACAATCAGAATGTCTTTATATTGTGCCTCTCTGCACTGTAATACTTTACAACAGGGGCTACACAGGGATTTTTAGGAACATACAGCAAGTTAGCTTAGTTTAGTCTAGAAGTAGAAGAAGGAGGTTGCCTGTTTGTCTGCAGTAAGGTGCGCGTGGAATGTCTGGCTGCCTTACTGTATCTGTAAAGCTTGTAAGTTCTCTGTAGTATGATCAATGAAACTAAGAGTCATTCCTACATGTAAATCATGTATGACTATTCGTTTCTAATACAATAGAATCTGGAGTTCTACATCTATCTTCTGAGTGTTCTCCTGCTCTTCTTTGCATTTTGAAATATTTTCTTTGAGAGCTTGCAATTTTAAATGTATGTTTGTGAAAATGCTCAGAACTTGCATTTAAGGTTTTTACTGTGGATTTGATCAAATTATTGTAGTATTTACATAGTGCATAACAGAAACAATTAGATCCTTCGGTAGATTAAATGAGGTATAGATTAGATCTTTCTAACTTTTCCCAACCCATCTGAAATATTTAGCTGAAAACGTAGAAATCTAAAGGAAATTGTCTCAAATTTGAAGAAGCATGCATAACAGAGTTAAGAGTAGACAGTTTTCATAAATGTATAAAGGAGAAAGCTGCAATAATTCAAGAAAACCATCTAAAACTTGTAGTACAGTAGCACTTTTATGTAAAGGAATGAAAAGTATTAACATATCTTGTGATCTTTTGCATAATCTTAGTCCAGTAAACCACAAACAAACCTAAACTACGTAAGGCCCCTTGAACATTACAGCTTCACATTGACCAACTGAACTTGACCAACCGAACCATTGTAGACTTGGGATTAGTTGAATCTTAAATGATTCCTTCTTATCTTTCAAGTATAGTTTCAGTTCATTATATGTGAATTTTAAGTTACTGTTATGATTGCATCAAAACAATCACCAACAGTTCAATCCTAGGGTTCACTGGCCTATGTTTCTGTCTAACCGGTTTAGATCCTTCAGTCAGCTCTATAGTGTGTTGAATGATATTTCTATCATAACCATGGAGATCTTCATAGGTCCAGGCTATGACCCTATCATATTTCTCACATAAATCAATTAACCTTTTTCTTTCCTATTGAGTGGCATAATTCCCAACCTTCAGTTTTCTTCCCTCACTAACCTGAATCTCAGAGTAGTCTTCTTTGTTTGCTTGGAATCTCTTCTTTTCTAGGCTAGCATCTTCAGGATCAAACAAGTTTTCCAGGGTAATCAGTCCCTTAGGGAGCTTGTTTGACTTTAGTTGAATGATCTGATCACCATATGCCTCTTCAATTTTTGGTTGTAACTGATCAGCAAATTCTCCTGACTGTTGCAAAAATGAGAGTACTTGAAAATCATTTTCAAAAACTTGCCAATTTTCATCATTGTCTGGGATGGTTGGCCTCACAATAACTTTGACTGACTCATTATTGACCATTAGATCAGTTATTGGATCAAACTGTGAACCAATTTGTGCCATCCTATCTGCCTCAGAATTTTGGGCTCTAGGGACTACTTCTATATTAAAGGCTTCAAAATTTTCTATTAAGTCCCAAATTCTATGTCTATAGGATCTCATCCTTACATTTTTGGCTATTGCCTTCTCTCTTATTTGTTTCACCACTAGTTCTGAATCTCCTTTGACTATCAGATTCTTTACTCCTTTCCTTTTTGCCAATATAAGTCCATGCACTAAAGATTCATACTCAACATCACTATTGGTACAGGCAAAATGAAAGCGAATGGCTCTTAAAATCTTTTCACCATTAGGGGTAGTAAGACAAATTCCTACTCCAGCTCCATTTTTGCTTCTAGCCCCATCAAAATTTAGGGTCCAGATTCCTGAGTCATCTATAGATTCTTGGGTCTGAGAGGGCTCATTCCTTAAGACATTAGGGATCTCTTGGTCTTCCTCAAATATAACATAAGTGCCCAACCCTGTTGAGTCATAGTTCGCAAAGGGATCACTCTGCATCATGGTTAACAACTGGTTATCCTCTACTTGCTGATCATATTTAGTCCAATCCCTTATTTCTTCAACAAAAACCCTTTCCTCTTTATTTATCATGGCATGGGTTGCTTCTAACTTTGGGGTTGGTTCATTAGTGATATAGTCCTTTGACAATGGTTCTGATAGTACCTTCATTTTAGTCCCATATTTGGTCCTTATGATGAGATGAGACCAATCAAGTGACATATAACCTCCTATCTTGGCTGTGAAATCTCTGGATAGGCATAAGCCAAAAACAGGAGGAATATCTATGACTACAACATCTTGATTAACAATTATATTGGGACAGGTATACAGCTGTAGTGGAAGTTGTTTAATTTTCCCTATTGTTTGCACAGACTTCCCATCTAATTGCATAACTCCTTTTGCAAGTGGCTCATATTTGATTTTCAAAGCATCTGCTATTTGCTTTGGCATCACTGTGGTGCTAGCCCTAGAGTCTATCATTACATTGTGCAATAGTTTCTTCCCAACTATCAAAGTTAAATAAAAGGGATCTGGCTTGGATTTACTTACCTCTGGTGCATTGTTCAGAAGAGCTGTTGTCTGCAGAGGAATAGTGTCTTTGAGTTTTTCTTTATCATTAGGTCTTCCTTTGGCAATAGTCTCTTTAAGCATAGCTTGGCCCTATAAAGCTTCTTGCAACAGTGTCTTTTGCTCAGGAATGGCTAACATGTCCCATATTGACATGTGTGCTAGAGTCCTCTTCAACTGATCCACCACATTCACAGGTCCTAGTGCTTGTGTTCTTGGATAATAAGGG
This sequence comes from Cunninghamia lanceolata, assembly GCA_027924645.1. Taxonomy (NCBI): domain Eukaryota; kingdom Viridiplantae; phylum Streptophyta; class Pinopsida; order Cupressales; family Cupressaceae; genus Cunninghamia; species Cunninghamia lanceolata. The sequence goes on from BSBN01000207.1 coordinate 5,104,122, forward strand.
TACCTTGCTTTTTCTTGAACTTGTCCAGAGACTACTTGGTTCTGCACTGGCTGAGGTATTTCTTGTCTAGTAGCTATATTTTGATGATCTTGAAATGGTGGAACTCCCATAATTTCATTATTTGTGACTCCAGGCTATTCCATCATCCTTCTCTTGGCTCTAGTATAGTAATCTGATTGTACCAATGGCTTCTTAGAAGCTGAAGCTTCATTTAAGAATACTGACTCTTCATCTTCAATCCATGAAAATAGAGCATGCTCAGGGGCTATTTCTTCTTCTTGCTGTAAGGACATCCCTTGCATCTGAGCCACGAGGACTGAATTTTGCATACCAGGGGATTGGTAGGGCTGAGTGTCAGAAGTATTTGCAAATTGTCCATCCACTCTTCTTTGTTCTGCTATCTTTTGCTGTAGATTACCCCTAGGACAATCTCTGGGCATATGTGCATTATTACAAGGGAAACACCAGGCATTGGTGCCATCTGCATAATTATTCTACCCTGGGACAATCTCTCTATTTGGATTGGGAGGAACAGTCTGCAAGGGTGTAGGAACTGCAACCAATTGGTTTGATGGCTGAGGGTTAGTTTGCCTTTGGGGGCCCTGATACTGGTTTGACTGTGAAGGAGGTCTATTCCCTTGATAGCCTTGATATTGGGGTCTAGGATAAGGATTCTGCTGTCTTTTTAGGTTAATTATTTCATTAGAAAATGTCCTCAAGATGTTCCTGACATCATCCATCTTTGAAGACTGGGTAGGGACAGCAACTTTAGCAGGTTGTTGGGGAAACGTATACATGGACACAGGTGGGGTTATGGGGTTAGGAGCTTCTTGAGGCAATGGTAGGGTAATCTTTGGAAACATAGGCATGGGAGGCCTTGGGGGCAATTTTCTAGCATCTATCAAATTATTTTCAGCTTTGACTGCATAGTCATAGGCTTCTGGCAGGGTCTGGCCTCCAAGTGATTGAATCATTACTGCTATATCCGAATTTAGGGCTTTAAGATAAAACACTATAGCCATACCTGGTAATGGTCTTGCTATAGCAGGAATCCTTTCCCAAGTCTTCTGAAATCTAGAATTGAAATCAGTCATTGCCTCTTGTGGTGCCCTCTTGATGGTAATCAGTTGTTGTAACAAAGAAGATTTATCACCCTTCTCTTTGAATCTTGCAAAGAAAGAATTTCCAAGCTGATCCCATGTAGATATTGAATTTGGGGTTAAAGATCTGTACCAGTCTAGAGCCTTCCCCTTAAAAGAAGCTGCTAAGAGTCTTATAGCCACGTTCTGCTGTGTGATCACATGTATTGCGTAGACATCAGACACATCTTGTAGATGCTCTTCGGGTGTTTTGAAATCCTCCCCGCTGAATTTGGGCAGAGCCTTCAGGGCATTTGCTCGAATAGGATACCAAGTGGCTGGTGGTACTGGAAGAATTAGGGCACTGCGAGTGTTCCAATTCACATAATTTCTTGGGGCTATAGGTGCTCCCATGTTTGTACTTGGGGTTGTTGTAAACTGATTGACCCTTCTCCTTGGATTAGTTATCAATGGTGATAAAATAATACCTAGGTTCACAGCAGATTGAGCTCTTGTCATAGGTCCACAGCTCTGACTCCTCGTGACTCTCTAGTTCATACAGTCTTGAAAGAAACTTCAAGAAATGGTCCCACCGGGCGTGCCAAAAACTGTTGATGCTCAGAATTGCACAGTTTCCAACACCAACATGGGAAACTCTGAAACGTGGGAATGCTCTTCAGAGTAACCTCCAGATTTTAAAGAAGTTGGCTCTTCTTTATCTCAAAAGTGTTTGGGGAAAGGGATAGGATTAAACAGAATCACAAATGCACTAAAAAAAGAAAATAAACTATGGTGATGCGCCTGAATATGATTTTGTTTCTCAACACTAAGCACAGTGAAACTACTTTAGGATTCAATCACATTGAAGAGCAAACAATGCATGATCAATGTAATAGATGAAAAAACAAATAGGATCAAAGGCTCACAACTTAGAAGATTTTGTAATAACACAAAAAATATCAGCAAAGGCACAGAACTCTGTCTTTATTAATTTTCCAGTCACATAAAAGGCACAGAATCATGCATAGTTATACAAACTCTCCAAATCAAGAAAATAGAACAAAGGCAAATGATATTACTGGCCACTACAAAACATCTTCAAAAACTTCTCTAACAATTTGTACTGCAGAAAATTCTCTATATCTCCAATGTTATATGGCACCATGATCTGAACCCATATTTATAGCATAGAACTAGCTCAAAGATTGCCCGCACGATCAAATCTCAACAGTCTAACCGAACTGGCACTTAACTGAAAGTGTCTGACATAAGATCTCTTTCAAATCAGAGACAGTTAGCCATTCTGCAAGTTCATTGGCTGCAACAGATACATGTAACTCCACTTACTTGAATCAGGAAGGAACGCGTGGCAGTTTCTGATAGTCTTTGCGACTATAAACCCTTGGAACAGCTGGCATTCATACATGCCTCTTTCTTGAAATTCTTTCATCTTTCCAGAACAATAAGAAACTAACACATGGCATCCTCCACGTGACTTACTTGATAAACTGCTTCTTTCTCAGGAGACACTGGAAATTGACACTTGGCATCGTCTGCGGCCCCTGCAAAAGATACGTGGCGATGTCCACTTTACTTTGAGTCTTTACTGTGGATTATATTAGGAGTGCTCGGGCTTTGCCATCTGTCACGATCGCTAAACTTTGGAACCTAAGAAACATTAAAAATGGGACCCACCAACAGTCCGTGCCTGAGCAGCTTCAAAAAGAAAAAGGGATAGGTGGCGCTTTCCGCTGATATGAGAAACTTTGTACGTGGCGGCTTCCACTGTACTTAGAGAGACTTTTGAAACATTTACGGGGTCCTGCGGAAGATGACACTTGGCAATCTCCGCTGCAACTTTGAGAAACTTTAGCACTTAAACAAAACCTCCGCAGACGTTGCCACCTGGCGCTCTCCGCGCAACTCTGAGAAACTTTACAGAAAGATTAGAGACTGATAAGAATCACGCGAATGGTGACACTTGGAGCACTCTGTTGAAACTACAGAAATATTAACGGGGCCCACCATACCTCTTTACTTAGCGATGAAACCAAAAAGGAACCCGCAAAAGATGACACTTGGAGCTCTCCGCTTAAACTATATGGGACACGTGGCACCTTCCGTGTAACTTTAAGAAACTCTAAAGTCACTCTCCGCATCTACCACTTGGCACCTTCCGCGCTCACTGAAAGAAACTTAAAAATGGGGCCCGCCAAACTCACTTTGTAAAAAGGGGCTTTTGAAACTTATAAGAAACTGAACCTCGGATGCCAACACTTGGCATGCTCCATAGGTATTAAAAGGGATGCGTGGCTCCATCCGCATTACTTTAAGCAACTTTATAATGTGTCCCGGGTGCTAACACTTGGTGGCTTCCACTATTTCTTTGGGACTTTGGCAAAATTTAGGTAAAATGCAAAACCCTGTGCTCGCGCTCTATGTCAAAACCCTCGCTGTAAAAACTGAAACACACAAAAACAAAACTGGAGCTCGCACGACTGAACTCAAAAAATCAAAATGTAGAGTATTTTACTCTACACAAACATAACATATTAATCTCATATAACAAAAAAATGGATGTAAGCTTCTCTAACCAAAGAAGATCAAACTCAAAGAAAAAATCCATTCCAATAATAGGAATACAACCCACTAACATCTCCAAAAATTCTCATAAATGAAACGCCATACCTAAGGAGATAACCATGCCAAGTACTCCTCAAATGAACCCTCCAGAACTAGAAACTATAGCTCAAGATCCATATCCATGAGAAATCAAAGCATAAAACAAAATGAATCTAAAATAACATGGGCAACACCTATCAGATCATTTTCTGCCGAGTGAACTAAGAGTGGGGAATGAGTATGATCCACTGAGATACACCAAGCCTCATAGACACTCTCCAAGAACAATCTCCTCTCGAGTTCAAACTTGAACTCATGTCCATACCTAGGTGAAAGGCTCCTCGGTCTTTCTGCTGAAATTTCACCATTCCAACACATGATCCCCACAACAAGAGATCTCTAGCCTCGCCTCAAGTCTCTCTAGTATCAATGAGCATCCATTAACTAGTACATGCCAATTTTAAATGCATCCTACAAAATCATGAAGCTTCAAGCAAATGATTAATACTCAAAACCAAAGATAACTTCACCAAACCACTGTCAAAGCTCCCACTACTCGTCTGCAAAATCCAGGAACACACATGACATCATGATCTAACATCTCCTCCTAGGCGATCACTACCTATTCTAATGAACCATCATGCCAAAGGGGCACCATCATGCCAAAACTCCAATATTAGAAATAAGAATCCATCATGGCATAATACCATCTCCAATCACATGAAGATAACTATCCTCTAACAATGGAACTCAAGATGTCAAAATAATTTCATAGCATATAAGAATCATAATCAAAAAGCCTTACCATGACACCTAAAACCACTGTAGAAGATCATCCATCACCAAGTGATAGATCCATATCACGGTCGAAGCTCCCACTGAAACTGTGATACCGAGCTTATCAAGGCATTATGATAACCATCCTCTCAGTGAAGATAATCCATGGCTCTAACACAATCAAATAATTAACCTGTGCAATACTAGCAACACAAAAAAATAAAGTAGAACCAAGATCCCCAAGTCAAGAAAATAAAACCATCACTGTCAAAAGCTCACACTAAACTATGTAACCAAGCTATCCATGACATAGTGATAAACATGCAACAAGTCCCAATAACCAACTATCCAGGCACTCTAATCATCCATCCTCTTATCACAATGCAACATACCAATGCACAAATGACCACAGACAAGGCCAACAAACAAAGTCTGCATAAACACTGAATCAATCCGTGGATAAAGACAGTCCACATTCGAGTCATCCCATTGCAGCTAATGGGTAGCTAGTGTAGGGGCACCTAACAAATCTTTTGTTTTTTTTTTGGATAAGGTCAAACTGACTAGTTGTTCATTTTCAGTTTTTGTTTTCTTCAGTTGTAATAAAAGCAATTTGGGGATATGAAGCGGTTGGCCTCCCCCAACTGTCATGAACTGTTTAATCTCCCAATGTGTTGGGATAAATTAGCAACAAAATGAACATTTGTGTTTGGTTCTGAATTCGGTTGTGTAAGTTCAATTCTATGTTGAAGAAGAATAAGACTCTATTCTGTTAGTTTAGTGTTTCCTATTTTTGTGTTTGAAATTTTCATAATTTGTTCATTGTAGATTTTTACCTTCCTACGGTTTGTCACAAAATGGCTTGTTGAGGCATTCCACTGGTTCGACTCTCGTTGAGATCGGTGGAATGGCTTTAGTGTATATATATTTGTTTTTGTTCTTTTTTTTGTGTTGAGGTTGGCGATGCAGGGAATTGAAATGGAACAATCCGTACAGTAGGAGACCTAGCATCTCCATCTGCTAGGGTCTGGGTTGAAAGTTTGATGATTTGAGGACTTGCAATTTTGTGAAGGCATCATCGGTGAGACAGTGGTCATTGGCAGGAGATTTGAACCTTAGAGTGATAGTTTTAGTCTACCTAAAGAGTGATTGGGGTGACCAAGTGTATCGGCACACAAAGGAAAAGTTCTGTCGACAGAGAGTGGTCCTACTGATAAAGGAAGACTAAGTGGAGAACTTGTATCAGCGTATTATCGGCCTATCGGCCGATAGAAAAATTCACCTCCCTAATTATTTAGAGCCTCGATCCATTTGATGACTTCTTCTATGTCCATCTTTCCACTAAACATCAGAATCTCTATTTTTGCCTCGGACGACTCCTTACCAAGTGATTTTATGGCCTCCAGAAATTGTTTCTGGTCTGCAGTTATCTCTGCCTAATCTAGGGGCATTTCCTCATCCCCTTCTTCATCTTCTCCTTCAGACTCCTCATCCAATCTTAGTCCTTTCCTCAATGTCTTCAATTCAGCCTGGAGTGCTTCCCTGACCCCAGCTTTTATTTTCTCTTCCATCTCCCAGAATTTCTTGGCCACCTCAGTGGTCATTCCCTTTGGAGGCATATTGCTAGCCTCTCCTTCACTCTTGTCTGCTGACATACACAAACTTGTTCAAAACACATCACCACATAGACTGCCTAAAGATCTGATACCAAAATGATGCAGAGCGCACTGCGAAGCGGTAAAACTATTAAAAAAAATTAAACCCTTGAACTCACTGAACCACTGAAACTTTGAACCATTGTACTTCTCTACTGGTTGAACTAGTTTGAATCTTCAAACGGTCTTGAACTGTTGAACTCGTCGACCCCTTGTCCGATTTTGAACCTTCAAATTGTTGAACTGTTGAACCTATTGAACCACATGAACTGTTCAACTATTAGCAAGAGAACGCTTATAAACTCTTGAACCAAATTAAACCTTATGAACCTTTGAGCACATTATTGGTAGGACTTATACCATCAGCCAACCCCAAACCTATTTCACCGATAACCCGGTCACTCCGATGATCCAAAAGAGCATTTGATGCCTGGCTCAATATCAGTAAGACTTAACTTATTTCGAGTACAAGGAGGTACTAGAGAATAGAAGAGTCAAGTTTGCAAAGATGAAATTGAAGGGCACTACACTCACGTGGTGGAACTAAACCCAGGGAGAAAGGGTGAAGAGTGGCAAGAGCATGATCTCATCCTGGAGTTGGATGGTAGAGAGGATCAAAGCTTAGTTCCTACCAATGGATTATGAAGTGCAGATATACAGGAAAATGCAGAACCTCAGGCAGAAGGATATGGATGTATCCACCTATATAGAGGAAATTCATAAATTGTCTCTAAGGTGTGGACATGCTGAGGATGAGAAAGGAAGAGTTGCCAGGTATATTAATGGCCTGAAGTATAGTATACAAGATGAGATTACCATCTTGACACCAGAAACCATGGACAAGTGTTTCCAAGTGGCGCTGAGAGTAGAAGAGAAGCAGAAAAGAAAGGGAGAACAGTAGAATAGAGGTAGAGGTGGAAGAAATTTCAAGGGTAGAAATAGCTTTGGTGGCAGAAATCAGTTCTAGAAGAATCAAGGGGAGTCTAGTCAGCAAGAACATAGTGGAGAATCTGGTTCCAGAGGGGGTTTCGGAGGAAGGAGACCCAATGGGAGAGGTAGATTTAGTGGACCAGGCAGAGGTCCTAATGTCTTCATGGGAAGATGTTATAAATGTAACCAAATTGGGCACACAGCAGGCAAGTGTCTGGAGAAAGCCTCAAGCTCTCATGGAGGAGAGAGAAGGAGCCAACCAATTCAAGAAGAAGATTGTCAGAGTGTGAACTCACCTATGGGAAGTGTAGCTCCAACACAAGATGGAGAGAATCTCATGATGAGAAGGATGATGCTGAAGGTACCACAGAACAAAGAACCATCGCAGAGGAAGACACTGTTCAGAACTCTGTGCAAAGTCTCCGGCAAAAGGTGTAAGATAATTGTTGACTCTGGCTCCACTATAAATTTAGTTTCTATAGAAATGGTAGAGAAACTAAATTTAAGAAGATTACTACATGTGAGTCCATACAAAGTGTCATGGCTGAACAAAGGGCAGCAAGTCTTGGTCAAAGAACAAGCTTCGGTAGAATTTCAGATAGGAGAATATGGGGATAAACTTTTGTGTGATATAATTCCCATGGATGCATGTCATTTATTGTCAGGTAGACCTTGGCAGTATGATGTACAAGCCTAGCATGATGGTAAGTCAAATTCCTTTGTGATCACTAAGAACGGTAGACAGTATAAGATGGATCCTTTACCAGAAGAGGGTGTAGATAAGACTGTAGGATCAAGTGTCATGTTAGTGAGTGGGAAAGAGTTTCTCCATACTCTGAAAAAGGAAGGTACCCAAGGGTATGCTCTGGTTTTGAAGCCGAAAGATAGTTCTGATCTGTCTAAATCCAGTAAGGATAAAATTCCTCAGGAAGTGCAAGAATTGTTAGACAAATATAAGGGTATCATGGTGGAGGATATGCCCAATGCACTACCCCCTATGAGAGACATAAGTCATCAGATTGACTTCATACCAAGATCCACATTGCCAAATAAACCAGCTTATAAAATGACACCTAATCAGAATGAGGAGATTGCTAAACAAGTACAAGAACTGTTGGATAAAGGCCTGGTGAGGAAAAGTCTTAGTCCATGTGTTGTACCCACAATTTTAGCTCCCAAGAAGGATGGCAAATGGAGGTTGTGCACTAATTTGAGGGCCATCAATGAGATCACCATCAGATATAGGTTTCCTATGCCTAGAATAGAGGACATCATGGATTGTTTGGGAGGAGCTCAGTACTTTTCTAAAATTGATCTCAAGAGTGGATACCATCAGATCAGGATTAGACAAGGGGATGAATGGAAGACAACCTTTAAGACTAATGAAGGTCTTTATGAGTGGCTGGTGATGCCATTTGGTCTGTCCAATGCTCCCAATACTTTCATGCATCTAATGAATGAGGTATTGAAGGATTTTATTGGTAAATTTGTTGTTGTCTATCTTGACGATATTCTAGTTTTCAGTAGGACAAAAGAAGAACATTTACAACATTTGGAACAGGTGTTGAAGAAGCTACATGAGAAAAAACTGATGATTAATATGGAGAAGAGTGTCTTCATGAAGGAGGAACTCACATACCTGGGATTTGTGCTATCCCAGGGTAGTTTGAAAATGGATCCAGAGAAGGTAAATGCTATTCTATCTTGGCCAACACCTAAAATAGTAAGTGATGTAAGAAGTTTTCATGGGTTGGCAACTTTTTATAGGAAATTCATTAGAGGATTCAATCATATTTGTGCACCCATTCTGGATACCATAAAAGGAGGACAGAAATGTAAGTTTGTTTGGAGTAGAGCAGCTGATGAGTCTTTTGAGATTCTCTAATAGAAAATAGTAGAGAAACCTATTTTGGTTTTGCCTGCTTTTAATAAGTTGTTTACTGTGGAATGTGGTGCCAGTAACCTTGCCATTGGTGTTGTCTTGAGTCAAGAAGGTAGACCTGTTGCTTTCTTTAGTGAAAAGCTAAATGATGCTAAAAGAAAGTATTCCACATATGATCTAAAATTGTATGCAATGGTTTAAGCATTGAAAAAATGGAGACATTATCTCTTGCCTAAAGAATTCATTGTTTATACTGACAACCATGCTTTGAGTTTTCTAAATTTGCAGGAGAAGCTAAATCACAGGCATATGAAGTGGGTCGAACAACTCTAGGCGTATACTTTTTCCATCAATCATAAGAACGGACAAGCCAACAAGGTGGCAGATGCTCTAAGTAGAAGAGTGTGCACTATACAGGAAATCCAGTTGCAAAGTGTGGGAGTGGATTCTCTCAAGAATATGTACCAGGATGATGAGGACATAAGGAGATATATGCAGTTTGTTCACAATTTTCAGATTCCTATCATTCTGATTTTTTTAAATTTTTACTACAGCAGGGGTTACTATTTAAAGGCAACCAGTTGTGTGTACCTAAGTGTTCCATGAGGGAGAACATCATAAAAGAGAAACATTGCGGTAGTCTTGGAGGTCATTTTGGACTGGACAAGACATTGGAGCAAGTGAGAAGGTTTTACTTCTGGCCTAAGGTGCAAATAGATGTCAGAAAATTTGTAGACAGTTGTCACATTTGCCAGAGAGCCAAAGGGACTTCATCCAATGCATGTCTCTATCAACCACTTCCAATTCCTTAGGCCATGGGAGTGTATAAGTATGGATTTTGTTTTGAGTCTTCCCCGGACTCAAAGAGGTTTTGATAGTGTGTTTGTTGTAGTTGATAGATTTAGTAAAATGGCTTATTTTATACCATGCAAATGTACCAATGATGCTTCACACATTGTCGATCTGTTCTTTAAAGAAATAGTTTGAATTCATGGTTTGCCATTGATTATTGCCACTAATAGAGATCCCAAGTTTGTGGAACATTTTTGGCGCACATTGTGGAAGAAATTGGGCACTCAGTTATCTTTCACGTCAGCCTATCACCCTCAAATAGATGGATAAACTAAGGTGGTGAATAGATCACTGGGTAATCTTTTGAGGTGTTTGACTAAACAGCATGGAGAAGCATGGGATATGATCATCCCATAAGTAGAGTTTGCATATAATGATTCTATTAATAGGAGCACAGGAAAGAGCCCTTTTGAAGTTTTATATGGGATTCATCCAAGGGGAATTTTGGAGCTCAGAGATCTCCATAACATGGAGAAGAGGAGTGCACAAGGAGAAGATTTTGTAGTCAACATGAAGGATATCCATAATGTTGTAAGTGAAACTATCCAGAAGAACACAGGGAAATACAAAGAGAGAGTTGATCAGAAGAAAGGGATGTCCAATACAAAGTTGGGGATCTAGTAATGGCATATCTAAAGAAGGAAAGACTATCGAAGGGGCAGCCCATGAAGCTTCTTATGAAGAAGATAGGCCCATGCAAGATTGTACACAAATTTGGGCCTAATGCATATGAAATTGAACTTCCTCCAGGTTTAGCAATATCACCCATTTTCAATGTGTCAGAACTGTTTACATTTAGGGGAGACAATGTTACAGATTCAGATGTGATAGGAGCAGGGGATGCAGAATGGATTTCTGATCTTCCACCGAGTCAGCCAGTACAGCTGGAATGTATTTTGGACACAAAAGTTTAGAAGAAGACAAGACATAAAACCTACAAGCAGTATCTGGTCAAATGGCATGGTTTGCCTGATGAGGATGCTACCTAGATGAGTGAGGAAGACATCATCAAGCATGGGGTTAATATTTCAGACTTGGTTCCTCAAAGGACTTGAGTTCTTTTAAGCCCTGGGAGTATGGTGCAGGGGCACCTAACAAATCTTTTGGTTTTGTTTGGATAAGGTCAAACTGACCAGTTGTTCATTTTTAGTTTTGTTCAGTTGTAATAAAAGCAGTTTGGGGATATGAAGCGGTTGGCCTTCCCCAACTATCATGAACTATTTAATCTCCCAATGTGTTGGTATAAATTGGTAGCAGAACGAACATTTGTGTTAGGTTCTGAATTCGGTTGTGTAAGTTCAATTCTATGTCGAAGAAGAATAAGACTCTGTTTCGTCAGTTTAGTGTTTCCTGTTTTTGTGTTCGAATTTTTCATAATTTGTTCATTGTAGATTTTACCTTCCTACGGTTTGTCACAAAATGGCTTGTTGAGGCATTCCACTGGTTCGACTCTCATTGAGATCGGTGGAATAGCTTTAGTGTATATATGTTTGTTTTTGTTCTTTTGTTTTTTGTTGATGTTGGTGCTGCAGGGAATTGAAATGGAACAATCTGTAGAGTAGGAGACCTAGCATCTCCATGTGCTAGGGTCTGGGTTGGAAGTTAGATGATTTGAGGACATGCAATTTTGTGAAGGCATCATCAGCGAGACAGTGGTCGTCGGTAGGAGATTTGAACCTTAGAGCAATAGTTTTAGTCTACCCGAAGAGTGATCGGGGTGACCAAGTGTATCGGCACACAAAGGAAAAGTTTCACCGACAGAGGGTGGTCTTACCGATAAAGGAAGACTAAGTGGAGAACTTGTATCAACTTATTATCAGCCTATCGGCCGATAGAAAAACTCACCTCCTGATAAGTTAAGTCTTACCGATATTGAGTCAGGCATCGAATGCTCTTTTGGATCATCGGAGTGACCGAGTTGTCGGTGAAACAGGTTTGGGGTTGGCCGACGGTATAAGTCCTACCGATAGTGTGCTCGAAGGTTCATAAGGTTCAATTTGGTTCGAGAGTTCATAAGTGTTCTCTCACCGATAGTTGAACAGTTCATGTGGTTCAACAAGTTCAACAATTCGAAGGTTCAAAATGGTAGAAGGAGTCGACGAGTTCAATGGTTCAAGACCGTTTGAAGATTCAAACTAGTTCAACTGGTAGAGAAGTTCAATGGTTCAAAGGTTCGGTGGTTCAGTGAATTCAAGGGTTCAATTGTTTTTAAAAAGTTTTGCCGCTTTGCAGTGCGCTCTACATCAGTAGCTAATCCACAAACTACATAACTCAAAGATCCAAAACAAGTGTAACATGCAAACTCATCATTACATTAGTAACCTACAAACTAAGATATCAAAGAAGACAACATGTAGACTTCAAGACTCAAACACCAAATCATCACTAGATTTGAGTGACTAATCACATACCAACATCCCCACACTGAGAAAGCTACAAACCTCCTCACACCATGCATGAAGCATAAATGCAAACCTGCAACTATCTTACATCTAGAAACACCCCCAAGGAATCATAATCTAAAAAATAGTTTGTCTACAGATCTACAAAACCACAAGTTTTGATTAACCATGTAAAACTTGCAAAACCACCATGTCACTGACATACATGCAAATCCATATCCACTTATCATTTGGAAGACCCACAAGTCTGAAAACTGCCAAAATAGTTAAACCAAAATAATGGAATAACACAGATGTGCATAACCATAGATTTTGAACAGAAAATATACAAAACCCTTAGATCAAATCAATATGGAACTAAGACATGCAAGTACAACCAACCAAAAGCAAGAAGAGGTCCAGGAACTCCAGGCCCACTTGTAGGACAACTCCACAACCACCACCATGTACAAGCATATGGAGGAGCTAGGCTATTCCAGAAGCTTTCAGATCATCTAATGATCAACTCTATAGACTACATGCATTTGAGGTTAACAAAACAATGCCTTCCAATGCCAGGGACTAAAACCAAGCACCCAACATAAGCACACCAAATCACAGTCATTGCAACCCAAGTTTCTCCATGTGATCAGGGAGCCAAGAACAAACACCCAACATGAATACTTTACTGCAAATGACCATAGAATGAAAGAACATAACCACCATGCATGAGGGTTATTACATACTATCAAACATGAGCTCCAAATCAATATCATATTAAATGTAACCACATGATCAACTCCATTATACTCCATCTTTTCCATCCTTCAAATGCCTATTGTACCCTGAAAATAAGATCAACTGCAAGACTTCCACTCAAACAAGGATTAATAATCAACCAATTCCTTCCTACAGATTCCCTCAAGCTTTCCAAGTAAAGAAATCACAACAGAAGAAATACCCAAAACTTTAAACACCATGGAACCACCATAGCTCTGATACCAACTGAAGGGAAAAGAAGAACCCAGCATGCACCTTACAACATCCTATATTTTACTTAAACATATATTCAATAACTTTATGCAAGCACATACTACTATGCCCTTAAAGCGGAAACAAACATAGTTGATTTCCCATCTCATTAACCCTTAGAGGAAAGATAATGTAGTTTATAGATCTAAATAAATTTCAGCAGCATAACGACATATAAATTAGCACTTTAAGAACATGAAAGAAGAAGAATAGAAGAAAGATAGACATAAGAGAAGAGACACCAATATACATGGGGAAAACCCTTTTGGGTAAAAAACCCCACACTCCAAAGCATCGAACCAATGTATTAATCTGCAACAACAAACATGTTACAATACACTTGTAGGCTCAAAGCCTTAACATGGAGATTTACATCTTGCTCCTCTGGACTAAAAACTAACAGCATAACCCTGCATAAAACTCTCCTCTCACAAATTTCTCCTCAAGCCTCCAATTTATAAACTTCTGGCTATACAAGAAACCATCTGTGGTTTTACAAAACCATGTGCTTAACTTTTCAGCCAAGATTCCAGTCTAAAAACAATCTCTCACATTCAAAATCTTCTCCCCTATTTTTGACCCTTACAGTTGTCATAGAATCTATCATAATATTGTTAAAAATAATCCTTCCATGATATACTACCATATGGGCATTTTTTCACAACTAATATTTTAGTTTTCAAGGCATCGACATGTGGCAAAAGTGCCAATTAAGAATTCAAACGCCCCTTCATTATTTTGGAGCTAAATAAAAACAATAACTGACCGTGGGAAAATATCAAATACAAATAAATGCTACGGGAAATATGCAAGGTTGAGACACCTCATTTCCCAACATTATGATCAAATTTGATACAAACATAATAAGACATTAACTATCATAAAATTTCTCAAAAACCTACTAACTCCTACCTACATCAAAAATCTAAAATAACATAAATTTAAATAACAAACATAGATCATCATTAATTAGAGTGTAGATCTCCATCATACAAACGTAGGAATCGTAATGTCGCTACAACGTAAATGCGCTGGCTTTTGGTGTGCACAACTAGAACTTCATGACCTAGTCTGATTCATCAAACTTTGTACATAGAAAAATAGAACAAAAGAACATTAGAAGATCAGTCATACATGAACATATTTGAATTTCAAAATCCCCTTCGCCTGCAAAATGGCCAGTACAACACTATACATGTTCAAGTAAAATTTCATTTGTCATAATTGTAAATGATATGTAGATGGAGTCTTACTGCTCATATTCGATGTTAGTTTTGTTAATAGAGCAATGAGCGATGTCAGAAAAGGCATCGGCAAATAAATGGAAAGTTGCGTCGCCATTATCGCATCCAATGGAAGAGCAGTAATCAACAATCTTTATCACAAGGGATCTTTGTCTGCATGGATTTAATCTCTCATTACTTTTTCCGCTCAAACATCTTATTTTGTATTTCCTTCCGCAGGCTGCCTGATTGTCCCAAATTGCGTCATTTGCCACTCCAAAAAGATTGCCTGCTGGAAATTGGACCTGATTGTATCCATAGCACGATGATGCTGCAAAACCCAAATAAAAAGAACCTCTCAGCATTTGGTTTTCACACTTCATATCAGTATTGTAAGTATTAATCAGTCTCTACATTTAATTTCAACAATAGAAAAAACAGAATTCTCTTCCTTTTATAGTTCACAATGTCCTATGATCTAGTTTATAGATAGTTTGTAGCATATAGGATTACTTTGAACTCCCAATAGTGTGAGGAAGCATTTAACTATCTATCACACATACCTTACTACATAAAATTCAAACTTTTAACTCATTATAACCTCGCTTAAAAAGACAAATTTTCAACATTAAACCAACCGTATTGGTGAAATGCTTTATTAAGCTAATAATACTTGAAGACCATAAAAGGTTGCTGTGCCCACATCTGCCACACAAAAATGAATCAGAATTAACAAACTTATTGAAATTTTTCGCAAATATGATTGCATATGCCTTCATTGTTGCATTGAATCACTGTGTTCTACTTCTTATTGTATTTATTTACTGTCGAATAAGTCTGAAATGTATTATATGGACTTCGGCGCATATGTCTTGAGCATAAATTCTGCTTTCTTTCTTCTGCAGTATCTGGTGCCATCCCTATTAAATTTAGTGCTGATATTTCCATACTAGTGCTTTATAAGAGACAATATAAACGCGTCAAAAAATATTCTTTGAAAAAGAAATCTCGTAAAAAATATTTGGTGGTACTTTAAAAAAATCCCCACTTCATAAATCATGTATTAAAAGGTAACCCTATAAAGTGAAGCTTTTGGTTTAAAAAGTATTACCTTTACAAGGTAGCTTTTAACTTTAATAAGGTATGCATCCATAGCACTTAAAAGGAGCCTTTCTTTTTTCCTTTACTTGATATATTTTGGACCATCATTGTCAATGAATATCAAACATCAAATTTATTTCACTGTGGTGGGCCGGCGGGGAAGTACTAAGTGTTGATTTCATATCAAAATGTGATTGTTTCTTACTTAATCACCTTTGGATGGTGAATCTACTGCTATATATATCTGATTGATTTTAAGAGTCATGACTATTCCAAGAATCATGACTTTAGGCTTACCTCCCGAAACTACCAAAACATCAACACTCCCTCTTAGCTAGGGAGGTATCCTTCCAGATATCCATGTCATGGAGTCTCTCAACATGACATCCACAATGGCTACACCCATTTGTGAAATAATTCATCACAGAATTTCTCAATGTGATATCATCATGGAGTCACTCAACATAATGTCCACCATGGCTACTCCCATGTGTGGAAAAAAACATGTGCACAAGTGCCCATCACGAAGTCTCTCAACGTGATGTCATCATGGCATCTCTCAACATGACATCCTATCTCAGTCTCAAAGATGAATAAGGGCTTGCATCTCATATTTCTCTGTCTCAGAGAAATATACACTACAAGGGCTTTCACCTCATATTTCTCTATCTCAGAGAAATATACATTGCAATGGCTTTCACCTCATATTTCTCTATCTCAGAGAAATATACACTGCAATGGCTTTCACCTCATATTTCTCTATCTCAGAGAAACATACACTACAAGGGCTTTCACCTCATATTTCTCCATCTCAGAGAAATATTCACTACAAAGGTTTTCACCTCATATTTCTCCATCTCAGAGAAATATACACTGCAAGGGGTTTCACCTCATATTTCATCATCTCAGAGAAATATACACTACAAGGGCTTTCACCTCATATTTCTCCGTCTCAGAGAAATATACACTGCAAGGAACCTTCATGATGATGTGACTCCCTCTGAAGCTCCAAGTACTAATATCAACCTCCTAACCTCCTCGTCCAAGGTTGCCTTTGTTGGTTTGTCAGACTCTTTTCAGTGGAACCAATGCCAAATGTAGAGGCGCACAATAGAAGGGACTTCTCCTCATCTTAACCACATTTGCTAAGCAATAATTGTGCTATTCCCAGAGCATCTTCAATGTCTTCTCCTTGAACGACATAATGTAGATTTATTTTTCCATCACAGTCACGCTCATTTAAAGGGTGGGTTCCCTCATCCAAAAGCTTCTGGACCACCCATTTATGGCCTTCACAAGCCACTTTATAGAGCGTTGTTTGACCCAGCACGTTTATTGCACAAACAAGATCTTCTCGTTGTTGTGACTTGGACATCAATCTCTTTGAAAGAAGCTTTTCCACCATTTTAATGTTGCCTGTTGTAGCTTTCATTGGACATAAATCCATTTGCCAAAAAATGGTTATCAAACAGATCACATATCCTCAAACCTACATTTCCTCTATTAGCAGATGCATCTCCACAAAAAAAATATTTGTAGGCTCTGTCTCTCTTAAGAGAAATAGAATTTCTTTGAAGCTTCGCTCATGGACCCATCATTTCATAGGCATAGAAATATATCGCTCTAATACCATATTGATTTCAGATCAAAATGTAATTGTTTCTTACTTAATCACCTTTGGATGGTGAATCTACTGCTATATATATCTGATTGATTTTAAGAGTCATGACTATTCCAAGAGTCATGACTTTAGGCTTACCTCCCAAATCTACCAAAAACATCAACACTAAGTATGTGCATAATTAACTTTAGACACCAAAGTCCCAATGTGATATCCTCATCAGCATTTAATGTCAACTTGTTGTCGGTTTATTGGTCAAAGGTAGTATACTCTACATGTAAAGGTGAAGAACCCACATGTAAATCACTAAGTTTAAGGTGGGGAAGGCATTGTAGAAGTGGAATGTCTACATGATGAAAAATGGAAAATCATTCAGGTTGAAGATTGCATCCAACAATAACAAAATATGTAAATAGTATTATTATCTACTTGGGCATCTTTACAATGTAGTATAATATTTATAAAACATTGTATTTGTGTACAATTTTCTAAATTATTCTATACTAATACAAAACTAATTAAATATTATCATGTCTACATCTGTATATGGACATTATGCAACTAAAACACAGTAAAAAGAAATTAAAACAACTAGTTTTTGTTCTGCCACACTATGCAAAATAGCATATACATGTGCACTCCACATCATTGCACGTGCAACGTAACAGAGAGCACACCAACTCACACAAGGGAAGGAAAAACAAAGTAGATGGAACATTGCAAAACTCATTTTCCAACCCTATGCAGGTGAATGTGACTTAATTTAGGGTAAGGCATCACCTTATGAGATGCCTCTAGAGAGAACCTTCATGAGGTGTACCCTCCCTCTAGGATCCTAGGTGGTGTTGGGCAGTCACACCTCCAAGGTATGACCTACACCAACAACCAAAAATGAATTTCTAACATGAAAGATAATTAAATGCATAGATATAATAAATTATCCGAGCAACCAACATTAAAATGCAATTACATTTGCAACTATAATAATGCTTTAATGCACAATGCATTTTTTCATTAAGACAAGATTATGACCAACCAAAATTTAGAACTATGTAGTAATATAGAAATCCAACAATACTAATTTAACTATGATTACATAAAATCTTACTTAAAGATGTAGTAAATATTTCAACATCCATTCATTTTTTAACAAGATCAAGCTCGGTTATTTTAATTATTTTATTCGCTTATTCACTTTCTAGCCAAATTACAAAGTCGTTATGATCATTATCCTTTGGAATATTCATTAAATTCCTAATATTTTTAAAAGGACTAAAGGTATCTAAATGTTGCCTCCTTGAAAAGAAGTTGCTAAAAAAAAATCTAAATAAACCCTGAAAGAACTAATTCCTTTATAAATGATCAAATGCTCAAATGAAAATTAACACATACACCAAAGTTAATTTAAACATAATCTACTCTTAAAATGTTATTAGGTTTTAGGGCATCACAAACAAAACCTATCATCGACTTATTTGAAGAGGGAAGGTCCCCCTTCAAAACTCATTCATTTCAACTTCCTTTGTATGGCAATTTTGAAGGGAAGAAGGAAAGAAAGCGTGAGGAACTCTCTTCATTTCCATGGTGAGAGAACTCCTTTTTTAATAAATTTTAAGATATATATGAATTTCTAACTTGAAAGATAATTAAATCCATAGGTATAATAAATTATCTAAGAAACCAACATTAAAATGCAATTACATTTGCAACTATAATAACACTTTAATGCGCAATGCATTTTTTATTAAGAAAAGTTTATGACAAACCACAATTGTTTAAAACTATGTAGTAACTCAAAAATCCAACAATACTAATTTAACTATGATTACATAGATTCTTACTTGAATATGTAAATATTTCAACACCCATTCATTTTCTAGTTATTTTAATTATTTCATTCACTTATTCACTTTCCTACAAAATTATAGTCATTGCGATCATAATCCTATTATTTTTAAGGAGAAGTTTTGGAATATTCATTAAATCCCTAATATTTTCAAAAGGCTAAAAGTATTTAAATGTTGTCTCCTTGGAAAAAAGTTTATAAAAACATCTAAATAAACCACAAAAGAACTAATTCCTTGATAAATGCTCAAATGAAAATTAACAGATACACCTAAGTTAATTTAAGCCTAATCTACTTTTAAAATGTTATTAGGTTTTAGGGCATCAAAATAAAACCTATCCTCAACTTATTGATAGAGTAAAGGTCCTCTTCAAAACTAAGTCATCTCAACTTGTTTTCTATGGTAGTTTTGAAGGGAAGAAAGAAAGAAAGAAAGATGAACTCTCCTCATTTCCATGGTGAGAGAACTCCTTTTTCTATATATATATATATATATATATAAGATTTGTTTAATTAATTTCAAAGGATTAGTTAGGTGATGAAAATGGCATGAGATGATTTTAGGTGTTTACATTTTACCCCTCTTTAAGATGATGTTGTAACTAAGAGAAGTCACAACATTTCAAAGAAAGAAATAATATAGTGATTGGAAAAGGATGCCCCAACCACTCAGAGAAGGAATGATGAGGATGAATGATGTAGGGATGATGATGCCCCCCTGAGGGGATAGATAGGTTTGAAGAACATGTGTATGCTCTCAAAACTAATGAAAAAGATGAGTAGGTGAGGAAAATAAGGATGAGGATAAACTATTGGATAATTATGGATGTTCATGTGATGATATTATAGACATGATTATGTATATGGGTGTTTAATTTGATTTATATGATGGAATGTAAGGATGTGATAATGATTAATGGATATATGTAATTGTAGGAATACACACAACACTGAGAGGGGGGGTGAATCAGTGTTGTTAACAATTTTAACACTTTTTAACCCTTTTGATTAATTTAATTTCACAATTTAGAATTCTTCAGAAGAAACAAAGTAAATATGCAGAGTATCAACACAAAGATTTGACACAAGAAATTTCCCAAGTGGAAAACCCTCCTGGGGTATAAAAACCACTCAACTGCCTCACTGGCTTAACACAAAATTTAGATTACAATTGTCTCACTGACATTACAATTCTGCCTCACTGGCATATTGTATCTCTCTGCATGTCTCACTGACATTACAACATCTAAAATTCAATGAATAGTACAACACAGGGGGTTTCCCTGTTTCAATAAGATCAATACCTTATTTCTCCTTTTCAAAAACAATCAAATATATATTTTCTGTAATCAACCTTCAACTGTTATCATATCATCTTTACAACAATCAATCAAATTCGATATTTAAGATATTTCATACCTCTATCTCTGCAAATCAATCTCAAAACAAATCAATTCACACTTTTCAAATTCATAGATTCTTTCACTACAATATTGAAAAACTTTTAACCTTCTCCAAAATCATTTTTCAAAGCTTTATCCTTCTCTGAGAAAATATTGTTCAATTCTGATCAAAAATCTCCATCCTTGATTTCACAAACACACCTCCAAAACTTAGCAAATTTCACTATCAAAAATGTCTCTTCATGTCAAAAACATCTCTCTGCAAAAAGATTATCTTGCTACAAATAATACCATTCTTCTTCACATTAAAACTTTCTCACTCAGCAATTGAATCTTATCACACTTCCTTTCAAAACATATCTGCACACTCAAAAAAAATCATTAACAATCATCTTCCCCTTTTTGTAACTGGTTCAGCTTCAACATAATTTTATCTCAACCTTATCACATTCCCTTATGAAAAATCAAACAACAAAACAAAAAAAATGAATCCTCTTCGAACAACACTGCCTTTTCATATTCTTCATAATTAGAAACCTTCTACAACTCACTCTTTCCTTTACATAACTTTCTATATTCAAAATCTCTTGAACTTCGGTGAGAAAAGACTAAAAAGGCATGTTTTAGTTCTAAAGCAACAAATCAACCGTCAATTTTACACCATAAAGCCGACCGTTGGAGGCAACTTATAGTTTAAACCTTATCCCTCCAATTTGCGCGGCCCGCCATCCATCATTTAAACCTTAGCCATTGATCGGCTATCTCGCGCCCACTTTGGAACTTCCACCGGCGCTCACCCGAAGCCTAGCACAAGGGGCCGGTGAATACAACGAAGCAAATACCCTTAAGTTATAACTTAAGACCCGATGACCTTCTCAACCGGTCAACAGAAAAATAGAACAAAAGAGCTTTGACAGTTAGATTTGTGGTTTTAAATCTAAGTTTGGATTTTGTTAAAACTTTATATCATGTAATTATCAAATATGACAATTTGATCTTAACACCATATGATTTAATTTTTCACCATATGCATTACCTGACCACATATGCTGACTAGAGATAAGTATTGATGAGACCACATATACAATTGATAAGTCACATATGGTAATGGACATGTCACATATCTACTAACACTATTTCACTGTAGAAACTGATGTCCCTGATCTGAGAACCATATCACTGAAAACATTACCATGAAGAAGACAATGTCACTGATGAAGACTATTCACTGATCTGAGAACCATATCACTGAAATCATTACCATGAAGAAGACCATGTCACTGATGAAGACCATTCACTGAAGAAGACCATTCACTGATTATACTACCATTTTGGCATCAATGAAAACCACCATCATTTTGACATCAATGAAAAGACAATATACTCAACTGTGAAATGTGCTACAAAACTCCCCCTTTGTCTTTGACATTGATGGCAAAACCATAACAGATTTCTCCCCCT
Organism: Cunninghamia lanceolata; assembly: GCA_027924645.1. Lineage (NCBI taxonomy): Eukaryota > Viridiplantae > Streptophyta > Pinopsida > Cupressales > Cupressaceae > Cunninghamia > Cunninghamia lanceolata. Next base: position 5,125,987 of record BSBN01000207.1, read on the forward strand.
TTTTGACATAAAAATGTCAAAGGCAAAAAAAATAACACCACAACCGATAGATTCCTGTTCTTGTAAATACAATCCTCTGAAAAAATTTGTCAAAACCAACACTTTATTTCATACTGATTAAATGCACAATACTGTAACACTGCCAACCACAAAAACTATATACATGCTATGTACAAATGAGATTCAGGACATTAAAATAATCTAGAAAACAACTCCCCCTGAATCTAATATCTCTGTAACTTACTGAAGGGAGACAAGAGACAGAACTCCCAGTCTCTGTCTCAGAGTTTCAAATGTCTCCTTTGGCAAAGGCTTTGTGAAGATATCAGCTAATTGATCACTAGTATGCACATATCCCAAAGCAACTTCATTTTCAATTACCTTTTCCCTTAGAAAATGATATCTGATAGCAATGTGCTTAGTTCTTGAATGCATTATAGGATTCTTTGACATATTGATTGAACTTGTGTTATCACAAAGAATAGACACAGGCTTTTTAACCTCAACCTTAATATCAAGAAGTGATTGTACCATCCAAAGTACTTGTGTACAACATGATGAAGCAGCAATGTACTCAGCTTCAGCTGTAGATAGAGAAACACAATCTTGTTTCTTACTATGCCATGCAACCAATCTGCCACCTAGAAAGAAAGCTGCCCCACTTGTGCTTTTTCTGTCATCAGGACACCCTACCCAATCTGTATCTGTATAGGCAAGAAATGTAAAATCATTGTGTCTAGGATACCATAAACCAAAATTAAGTGTACCCTTAATATATCTAAAGATTCTCTTAACAGCATTCAAATGTGATTGTTTAGGACAAGCTTGAAATCTTGCAACCAAACAAACAGCCTGCATAATATCAGGCCTAGAAGCAGTGAGATACAAAAGACTCCCAATCATAGATCTATACAGAGATTGTTCTACTTCAGGTGATTCATCATTTTTACTTAGCTTATGCCCTGTCTCCATAGGAGTACCCAAAGGTTTGCAATCATCCATTTGAAATCTCTTTAACATCTCTTTGGCATATTTATTTTGTGAGATAAATATTCCCTTTTCAAGCTGAGATACCTGAAGACCAAGAAAGAAAGACAATTCTCCCAACATAGACATTTCAAATTCTGATTTCATGATGTTAGGAAATGAATGACTCATATCATCATTGTTACTACCAAAAATGATATCATCTACATAAATTTCAACAACCAGAATATCCTCACCTTTGATTAAATAGTACAAATTACTATCCACACCTCCTTTTGTGAATCCCTGTTCCTGCAAAAACTTATCCAGTCTATAATACCAAGCCCTTGGAGCTTGCTTTAAACCATATAAAGCCTTTTTCAACCTGTAAACATGATCTGAATTATCTATATTCATAAAACCTTCTGGTTGTTCCATGTAGACTTCTTCTTCAAGATCTCCATTTAGAAATGTTGATTTTACATCCATTTGGTAAACTTTGAAATTTTTATAAACTGAAAAAGCTAAAAACATTCTTATAGCTTCTAATCTAGCAAAAGGAGCAAATGTTTCTTCAAAGTCAATACCTTCAATTTGTGAATACCCTTTGCAAACCAATCTGGCTTTGTTTCTAACAACTTTACCTTTATCATCAAGCTTATTCCTAAATACCCATTTTGATCCAATGACATTCTTACCTTCTGGTCTTGGAACAAGTTCCCATGTTTTGTTCTTTTCTATTTGGCTTAACTCCTCTTCCATGGCATTAACCCATGCTTCATCTTTGTTGGCCTCAACATAATTCTTTGGTTCCATTTTAGATATCAAACACACATGTGCTTGATTATGTGTAGCAGCTTGCTTTCCTCTTCTTGTTAACACACCACTGTCCTTATCCCCAATGATCAACTCATGAGGATGATCTCTTTGAAATGCCTTTGAAAGAGTCTTTGTCTTAACATCAACAGATTTTTTAGGATCTTCTTCCTCTTCCTGAATTTCTTCTTCTTTTTGTGAATGATGATCAACTTCAATGTCATGAATCAACTGCATACAGGGCTGCAAGTCCTCATCCACCTTAACATTAGTACTTTCAATTATTCTTTTGAGCCTATTGTTAAAACACTTATATGCCTTACTATGTGTAGAATAACCAAGAAAAATGCCTTCATCACATCTAGACTCAAAACCACATAAGCTATCATTATCTTTCTTGATGTAACACTTACTTCCAAAAATTTTGAAATACCCAACATTAGCTGACTTACCATACCACAGTTCATAAGGAGTATAATTTGACTTTACCCTTAATTGAACTCTGTTCAGAGTATATACAGCTGTATGAACAGCTTCTCTCCAATAGACATTAGGCAGATTTGCATCATGTAGTAGGGTTCTTGCCATTTCTTTTACAGTCCTGTTTTTCCTTTCAGCTACTCCATTTTGCTGTGGAGTTCTAGGAGTGGAGAATTTCCTTCTTATTCCATGTTTTTCACAATACTCCTCAAATTCCTTTGAAGTGTACTCTCCTCCATTGTCTGACCTTAGACATTTTAGCTTGAAATCAGATTCCTTTTCAACCATCTTCTTAAAGATTTTGAATCTATCAAATGCCTCTGATTTATGCCTTAAGAATGTTACCCATGTCATTCTTGAAAAGTCATCAATGAAAAGCATAAAATATTTTTCTCCTCCCAGAGCTTTAGTCCTTGTAGGACCACACAAATCTGAATGTACCAGCTGCAGAGGTTTAGAAGTAAAATACTCCTTAGGCTTGAAACTAACTTTGGTTTGCTTACCCAGCTGACACTCTTTGCATATAGTATTACTTGGTTTTGAAATATGAGGCATATTTCTGACATTGTGATTCCTGCTGATTCTCACAAGATTGTCAAAATTCACATGACCAAGTCTTCTATGCCACAACCAGCTTTCCTCAATTTGACCCATGAAACAGATATGGCTGTCAACACTTTTAGTTTCTGAGTTATGAAGATTGTAGATGTTACCACTAGTCCTTAGACCTGCTGCAATAACTTTACCTGATTTCTTTTTGATCTCACATCCATGTGCATCAAAAACCACATTAAAACCATTGTCACATATTTGACTGACACTTAACAGGTTGTGCTTCAGTCCTTCTACAAAATACACATCATTTAATGGTGTTTCATCATCAAGAAGAATTGTACCTTTGCCTCTGATCATAATACAATCATTATTTCCAAACATAACAGAGCCTTCATTAATGTCTTCAAACTTAACAAACTTATCTTTGTCCCCTGTCATGTGGTTGGAGCAACCACTGTCAATCACCCACTGTTCCTTCTTTTTGGCATGAAAAGCAGCTTGTGCAATCATAACATCTAAGCTCTTATTGATTACCTTAGGTTTCCAAACAAGCAATTTCTTTTCAGAACCCAAAGAAGACAAACCTGAGACAGTATTTCTTGTTGTTTGCTACATTTGCAATGAAGGTCTACAGAATTTGGCAATATGCCCAAAATTTTTACAATTGTGACACTTCAAACTTCTTAAGAACATGAATGGATGCATTTCTCTTCTGATTCCAAATCTGCATTCACTGGCTTTGTGTCCAAACCTGTTGCAATAAAAACAATATCCAGTAAAGTGAGCATTATACCTGAAAGTATCACTTCTGTTGTAGTTTGTTGTCCTTATGATTGATTTGCCTTTTATACTAGCCTTTTGTGAACATTGTCCCTCTTCAAATCCAAGACCTGATTTATCTTTGAATCCTTTTTGTCTATCAAGAAGATCATCAAGTTTATCACTACTTCTGCACATATCAAGTCTTCTTCTTAGACCAACAATTTCAGCTTCAAGTGTATGACATTCCTTGTCCTTGTTATTCAATTCTTTGTCTTTATCATCAATAATTTTCTTACTTTCTTCAAGAGAAAGAATTAGATCAGTAATCTGTTTCTCATAACAAGTTAACTTGTTATTCATGATATCATTTTCTTTTTGAAACTGACTTCTTTGAGCAATGATTTCCTTCTTAAGTTTCTTGACTTGACTTAATGTACACATCAATTCTCCTTCAAAATCAATAACTGCTTCACAACTGTTTGATTGTTCCTCACATTTTTCATTTTGAACTTCATTTAGAATAGCCATGAATAAAGTCTGTACATTTTCATCAAGAAAATCATCTGAATCACTTTCAGACATATCAACATTTTTTATGAACAAACTTCTTTTCTTTCTGAAATTATTTTTCCTTCTAGAAACAAACTGTTTCTTTTTAAATTGCTTCTTGTTTTCATCTTCATCACTGTCTAGGTCTTTGTAAGGACACTGAGCTGCATAGTGTCCAATCTTTCCACATTCAAAACATTTGAATGGAAGCTTACCTTTGTACTTACCAATAGATCCCTTCTTCAACTTGCTTGCAAGAGATATTTCTTGATCATCATCCAAATCTTCTGAATCAGAAATCTCCTTTTCTTTTCTGACTGATGTGAAAGCAGCTTCTTTGCTTAAAGGTATGTCATTGCTAATTCTCATCTCATAAGCTGTGAAAGTGCCATGAAGTTCATCAAAGGTAACTTTGCTTAAGTCTCTTTCTTCTACTGCAGACACTTTGGATTCATATTTTGGATTTAAAGTCCTTAAGACTTTTGTAACAACTGTCTTCTCTTCCAGTGTATCACCAAGTCCTCTAATAGCATTTACAATTTCTTGGACCCTTAGAAGATATTCTGCCACTTTCTCATCATCACTCATTCGGAGACTTTCAAATTTGGCTCTGTAGGATTGCAGTTTTGCTTCTTTGATTTTATCATCTCCTTGATAAATATTAGACAATTTGTCCCATATTTCCTTGGCTGTTTTGCACTCCATGATTTTGACAAGTATGTCATTGGTAAGACCACAACATAATGCATTTTTAGCCTTAGCATTATTTTCATATGCTCTTTTCTCATCAGCTGTGCTAGGAGGATTTGTAGCAGTATATGCAGTAATAATGGCAGCATACACATCATACCCCAGAGATGACAAATATGACTCCATCCTGAATTTCCAAAAAGCATAGTTAGAGCCATCAAACATAGGTGCCTTATAATTTGAGTAACCTTCTTGACTTGCCATGATAGGTATTCCAGAAATATGATCTACCCAAGCTAATTAAGCTTTGACAGGGTACCTGGCTCTGATACCAATTGTAGGAATACACACAACACTGAGAGGGGGGGTGAATCAGTGTTGTTAACAATTTTAACACTTTTTAACCCTTTTGATTAATTTAATTTCACAATTTAGAATTCTTCAGAAGAAACAAAGTAAATATGCAGAGTATCAACACAAAGATTTGACACAAGAAATTTCCCGAGTGGAAAACCCTCCTGGGGTATAAAAACCACTCAACTACCTCACTAGCTTAACACAAAATTCAAATTACAATTGTCTCACTGACATTACAATTCTGCCTCACTGGCATATTGTATCTCTCTGCATGTCTCACTGACATTACAACATCTAAAATTCAATGAACAGTACAACACAGGGGGTTTCCCTGTTTCAATAAGATCAATACCTTATTTCTCCTTTTCAAAAACAATCAAATATATATTTTCTGTAATCAACCTTCAACTGTTATCATATCATCTTTACAACAATCAATCAAATTTGATAGTTAAGATATTTCATACCTCTATCTCTGCAAATCAATCTCAAAACAAATCAATTCACACTTTTCAAATTCATAGATTCTTTCACTGCAATATTGAAAAACTTTTAACCTTCTCCAAAATCATTTTTCAAAGCTTTATCCTTCTTTGAGAAAATATTGTTCAATTCTGATCAAAAATCTTCATCCTTGATTTCACAAACACACCTCCAAAACTGAGCAAATTTCACTATCAAAAATGTCTCTTCATGTCAAAAAAATCTCTCTGCAAAAAGATTATCTTGCTACAAATAAGACCATTCTTCTTCACATTAAAACTTTCTCACTCAGCAATTGAATCTTATCACACTTCCTTTCAAAACATATCTGCACACTCAAAAAAAATCATTAACAATCATCTTCCCCTTTTTGTAACCGGTTCAGCTTCAACATAATTTTATCTCAACCTTATCACATTCCCTTATGAAAAATCAAACAACAAAACAAAAAAAATGAATCCTCTTCGAACAACACTGCCTTTTCATATTCTTCATAATTAGAAACCTTCTACAACTCACTCTTTCCTTTACATAACTTTCTATATTCAAAATCTCTTGAACTTCGGTGAGAAAAGACTAAAAAGGCATGTTTTAGTTCTAAAGCAACAAATCAACCATCAATTTTACACCATAAAGCCGACCGTTGGAGGCAACTTATAGTTAAACCTTATCCCTCCGATTTGCGTGGCCCGCCATCCATCATTTAAACCTTAGCCGTTGATCGGCTATCTCGCGCCCACTTTGGAACTTCCACCGGCGCTCACCCGAAGCCTAGCACAAGGGGCCGGTGAATACAACGAAGCAAATACCCTTAAGTTATAACTTAAGACCCGATGACCTTCTCAACCGGTCAACAGAAAAATAGAACAAAAGAGCTTTGACAGTTAGATTTGTGGTTTTAAATCTAAGTTTGGATTTTGTTAAAACTTTATATCATGTAATTATCAAATATGACAATTTGATCTTAACACCATATGATTTAATTTTTCACCATATGCATTACCTGACCACATATGCTGACTAGAGATAAGTATTGATGAGACCACATATACAATTGATAAGTCACATATGGTAATGGACATGTCACATATCTACTAACACTATTTCACTGTAGAAACTGATGTCCCTGATCTGAGAACCATATCACTGAAAACATTACCATGAAGAAGACAATGTCACTGATGAAGACAATTCACTGATCTGAGAACCATATCACTAAAATCATTACCATGAAGAAGACCATGTCACTGATGAAGACCATTCACTGAAGAAGACCATTCACTGATTATACTACCATTTTGGCATCAATGAAAACCACCATCATTTTGACATCAATGAAAAGACAATATACTCAACTGTGAAATGTGCTACAATAATATGATATTATGGATTCATATGTGATATTTTATGACTAATGATTGATGACGAAATGATTATGTTAGTTAGAAGAGAATGATGAAAGTAGATGACAAGTAGATATATAGTTAAGTAGATAACTAGCTAACTAACTTATCATTTGCAAAATCTAAATCATGATTAACAAATAAACTAGTAAAAAGGATAATAATAGGTATGGAGAAGTGGGTTAGGATGAGAAGATAAGGTGGAAAATAGGGATTAGAATGGATGGGTCGGTTGAATGAGAAGTCATATTGCATTGGGTGAGAAACTATGGTGTTGATATAGCACTTGACATTATGCACCAAGGTATAAAGACCATTGCAATGATGTGTCTCATGCATAAAGGACTGACTCAAAAGTAAAGATTGTAGGCAAGCATATGCCATATGGCACCATGAAATGGAAGATCATGATGTCATTGTCGCAATATGCTACAAGGACCAATGTAGAAGCAACCAAAATTATAATACACACGAGAAAGAAAGCAAGCATGCATAAATGATCACAAAGACAAACAAGAGTTACTACTCCTATCAAGCTAAAAAATAATCATTGATTGATTGATGATGATAATAATATTTTCGACATGGGAACAATATATCCCAAGAACAACATGAGAGTTGGGAATGATACATCTTAATGATGATTGATGATGATGATAGCATTGTTGATGTAGGAACAATTTATCCCAAAAATAATGCAAGGATTGGGAATTCTATATCCTAATGATGATTGATGATGATAATAGTGTTGTTGATGTGGGAATGATATGTAACAATTCACCCAAAAAACAAAACAAATAAAATATTACATTGCTACATAGAATTTTATGATAGAAGTTTACAAAGAAAAGAATGATATGATACAAATCTGAATTAGGACTATTGTCTTTCTAATCCACATGAATACATCAACTATACATGTTTTTACTTTCATTACGAATTTGGTTGACATCAGTCATAATCATCTCATCTAAGTGCAAGAAATATGGTTGTCTAACTATAGGAGGAAGAGTATCATCTGAGAACTTTACCTCCAACCACAAACTTGGTGATCCCCCATTCATATTCTTATTGGAAGAGGCTTGACCTTTCAATGAGGATAATAGATAGGGACATTTGTAGTATAACCAAATCTAAAAACCAAATGTAAATATGAATACCTATCACATGAAGTCAATCAAGCAATCCCTAGATGGTGCAGGAGCTCCCAATTCCAGTCATTTTTTGCTATGTCATGTTTTGTGGTCATGTTATATTGTTCTCCCTAAGGATTTGAAAGCCATTTTCATGAGTTGTAATAAGGACTTGGTCCATTTGGTTGATTTGTCCTTGCTATGATCAATATGAATGTAAATTCACTTAAGAAACATGTGGTTTCTTGTGAGAAAAGTAATAACCAATGGTTAACTACCCTTGGACAGTAGTTGTATGGTTGGAGGAGGAGTAAAAACATTCCTCAAGCCTTCTATAGGCAAAAAACTATAATGACATGCCAAGAATAATGAAGTTTGGAAGTTTTTGGAGTGCAAAACTATAATTTTTTGTGTTTTCCTGAAAACAGTCATTCTGTACGGCTCTGTACGGAGAGGGAAGGATCTAAAACTATTGAAATGTATTAGTAATTCGAGATACCTTTCATTTGAATGTAGTTTGGCTTCTTGAAACCTCTTGTGCTATGAGAATCAAATCGTTTTGTATAAACTGGTTTGGAAACCCTCAAAACTAGGGTTTTGTGACAAAATTTGTAATTTCTCCTCTGTCCTCTAAAAGACATCAACTATTTTTAGTAGGATGGAGAGAGAGAGAGAGTGTGTGTGTATTTCATGTTTTTGTTGGTTGTAGGGTCTGCACTCCTCACTCCAAGGCACTTGGCATGAATCTAACTAGTCTGCATGGTGACTAGTTAGTATGCAAATAGTGGAAATCAATGTGTTTTCAAAGGATAGTCAATGGAGCGACCAAATGGAGGTAGTGATTGGTGTTTGTGGATGAAGATAGACCTATGAAGGTGTTTGACTAGTCCTAACCAAGAGATCTTAATACACTTCCTTTGTAAAGACCTCTAATTAGGCCTACTCCCTAAAGAGAAGAGTCCACTGTCATTGGACGTCTAAAACAGAGTACGGCCCTACAACTTGGTAGATGGTTGTAAGTCCATAATGGGTATTAAATGTGCAATGTGTCTAGATTGTCCTTTGGAGGTTTGAAGAGTTATCCTTGGATTAGCTAATCTCAAGGGCTACAAGGAATAAGTCTCTTTAGGCACTGTCACAGTGCAGTCGTACTATAGTTTGCTATCCACTGTCCTTGCAGGTATAGAACATAGTTATTGGGTTAGAGACCTTGTGTTGGTCATTTCCTTGACAAGTTTATGTTTATTATAGAGTGAGATCCTATTGGTAGGGATGTTGGTAGTTTGGTTGTTGATCTAGAAGGTAAGTGTGTGTTGGTTGGGTTGACTAGAGACTCCACAAAAGAGAGTTGAGTAGGCTATGTGGGTGGACACCAGGGTGTGGTCCCAGACTAGGTCAATCTCTTGGATAGCCTTGTATAGACTTGTGTTACATAAGGTTTTGAAAGTTCTTGTGAAGGAAGCCTTGAAGTCTAGGTCTATTGTGTGGACAAAACTAAACCTACCAATACCTCTACATCATATTGGTATCAGAGCCAATATCTGATTAGAGCAGTGTATGTCATATGAGGAGATTGAAACAGAGGCTAGTATAATGCCTCCCAAGACAATGAGTCAATAAGCCATCAAGAAGTTGGTGGAAGAGATGGTTGAGGCAAGATTGCAAGAAGAAAGGTCTAAGGGCAAGACCAAAGAAGATGGAAGTTCTTCTGACACAGATGATGAAGCAGAGGCAGAAGAGAGTCCTCAAGGGTAGGACATGTCTACAGATTAGAAAGCTTTCTTCAATGCACTTAAGGGTGCTCATGGAGACATTGGTGATCCCAAGATGGATGTGCCTACATTTCATGGCAAATTGGATGGGGATGCTCTCACTGATTGGATAGAAGCCATGTGTAACTACTTTGATTACAAGGAGTTCAATGACAGCAAAAAGGTTAAATTTGCCAAGACAAGGCTAAGAGGTTCTGCACTTGTGTGGTGGAACTACATGCAAAGTGAGAGGGAGAAGATTGGGAAGAGTCCCATCACTAAATGGAGTAGAATGGTGGCTATGCTCAAAACAAGTTCATGCCACCTGACTATGAGATCCAAACCATTAGGAGATTTCATAATTTGAGATAAAAAGACATGGATGTGGCTGCCTACATAGAAAAATTTCACAGACTAAGTATGAGAGCCAACCATAATGAAGAGGAAAAGGAGATGGTGGCTAGGTACCTAAATGGTCTGAAATACAATCTGTAAGATAAGATCAGTTTAGTGATACCTAGAATGGTAGATGAATGCTTCTTATTGGCCTCTAGAGTAGAAGAAAAGCTAAGAAGGAAGGGTGAACAAAGTGCCAGAGGAAGAGGTGGCGAAAACCAAAGAGGAAGAGGCAGTTTTGGCCGTGGACAGTCCAACAAAACTGAAAATAACAGTCAGCAAGAATCTCATACTGAAACAGAACATAGAGGAGGCTTCAGAGGTTGGAGAAGACCGAATGGTAGGGGCAAAAATGGTGGAGGAGGTAGAGGACTAGGAGTCTTCACTAGAAGGTGTTATGGCTGCAACCAAGTTGGCCATATAATGAACAAATGCCCAAACAAAGCCAGCAGTTCTCATGACAATGGAAGGAGAAATCAGTTAGTAAAGGATGATGATTGTGAGAGTGTGAATTCACCAATGGGAAGTGTTGCACCTATCCTAGACGGAGAGAGTATGATGATTAAGAGGTCTGTGTTGAAGATGCCATTGAAACAAGAGCCCCCTCAGAGAAAGAATCTTTTTAGAACCCAAGGCCTAGCCTATGGGAAACTTTGCAAGATCATAGTAGATTCAGGATCTACTAAGAATCTGGTATCCATTGAGATGGTTGAGAAGTGCAAGTTGAAGAGTCTGCCACATATCAGTCCTCACAAAATCTCTTGGTTGAATAAGAGTCAAAGTTTCATGGTGGAAGAGCAAACTTGGGTTGAATTTGCAATCGGTGACTACAAGGACAAAGTGTTATGTGAAATCATCCCTATGGATGCATGTCATCTACTTCTTGGCTGCCCATGGCAATATGATGTCAAAGCACAACATGATGGTGAGAAGAACACCTATGTCATCACCAAGAATGGAAGACCATACAAGATGGATCCTATGTCAGAACAGACCGGGGGGGAGAACAATGATAGCAGTGTCATGTTGGTGAATGGCAAAGAGTTTTTGAACCTCTTGAAGGAGAAGGATGCCCAAGGGTATGCCTTGGTCATGAATCCCAAGAGTCGATCAGATCAGCAAGATCAAAAATAGGAGATTTCATTAGAAGTGCAACAACTTCTAGACAAGTATCAAGATCTTGTGGTAGAGGAAGTACCCAACTCCTTACCACCCATGAGGAACATAAGTCATCAAATTGACTTAATACCTAGTGTTACATTACCTAACAAGGCTACCTATAAGCTGACCCCATAGAAAAACGAAGAGGTGGCAAGGCAAATTCAAGATCTCTTGGAGAAAGGGCTGATTAGGAAGAGTTTAAGTCCTTGTGCAGTCCCAAGTGTACTTGCTCCTAAGAAGGATGGAAAGTGGATGCTATGTATGGACTCAAGGGCCATAAACAAGATCACCATAAGGTATAGGTTCCCAATGCCAAGGATTGAAGATCTTTTGGATTATCTCAGAGGATCATGCTATTACTCAAAGATAGATTTAAAATCAGGTTATCATTAAATCCGGATCAGACAAGGAGATGAATGGAAGATTGCCTTCAAGACTAATGAGGGTCTTTATGAATGACTTGTTATGCCATTTGGTCTTAGCAATGCTCCAAGTACATTTATGCACTTGATGAATGAGGTATTAGTTGAATTCATTGGTAAATTTGTTATTGTTTATCTTGATGACATACTAATCTTCAGCAGGACAAAAGAAGAGCATGTGAAGCATGTTAGTTAGGTGTTGGAGAAGCTACATGAACACAAGTTGATGATCAACTTAGACAGGTGTGAGTTCATGAAAACTGAACTTGTATACCTTGGATTTGTGATTTCCAATGGTTGTTTGAAGATGGATCCCTCTAAGGTTGATGCTATTCTCAATTGGCCTACTCCTAAGACAGTGGGATATGTAAGAAGTTTCCATGGATTGGCAACTTTTTATAGGAATTTTATCAGAGGTTTCAGTCACATTAGTGCTCCCATCCTCAACACCATCAAGGGTGGAGTCAAATGTAGATTCCAATGGACAAAGGAAGCCAATGTTAGTTTTGAGTTGTTGAAAACAAAGGTGGCTGAGTTGCCTACTTTAGTGCTTCCTGGTTTTGATAAGGTGTTTATTGTTGAGTGTGATGCAAGCAAGCAAGCTATTGGTGTTGTTCTCAGCCAAGAAGGACATCCTATGGCATTCTTCTCAGAGAAGTTGAAAGAAGCGAAGCAAAGGTACTCTACCTATGACCTAGAGCTCTATGCAATGGTGCAAGCTCTTAAGAAATGGAGACATTATTTATTACCCAAGGAATTTATTGTGTTTACCGATAATCATGCTTTAAGCTTTCTAAACAGTCAAGAAAAATTGAACCATAGACATGTTAAATGGATGGATCAGTTACAAGTTTATACCTTCACAATTAAGCACAAAAAAGATGTTTCTAACAAGGTGGCTGATGCTTTAAGTAGGAGGTTGCTTATTGTTCATGAAATTTAGTTAGAAAGCATGGGCATTGACTATTTGAAGGAGTTGTATAAGGAGGATTTAGATTTCAAAGAGGCTTATGATGTTTGTGTAAACTTGGCTATATGCAGATTTTGTATTGCAGGAAGGTCTTTTGTTTAAGGGCAATTTGTTGTGTATCCCTAAGTGTTCCATGAGGGACAATCTCATTAAGGAGAAGCATAATGGCTCTTTGGGAGGACATTTTGGCTTAGACAAGACACTAGAACAAGTTACAAGGTTCTATTTTTGGCTAAAGATGCAATCTGATGTGAGGAGGTATGTTGCTAGTTGTGCAATTTCTCAAAGGGCCAAAGGTGTGTCTTCAAATGTAGGTCTATACCAGCCCCTTCCCATTCCCAATAGGCCTTGGGAAAGTATAAGCATGGATTTTGTACTTGGGTTACCTAGGACAACCAAAGGGGTGGATAGTGTGTTTGTTATTGTTGATAGATTTAGCAAGATGGCTCATTTTGTGCCATGTAAATGCACAAATGATGCATCTCATGTTGCAGGTCTATCTTTCAGAGAGGTAGTAAGAATACATGGTTTGCCATTATCAATTGTAACAGATAGAGATTCTAAGTTTGTGGGTCACTTCTGGAGGACCTTGTGGAGAAAGTTGGGCACACAGTTGTCCTTTTCATCAGCCTCCCATCCACAAACTGATGGTCAGACTGAAGTGGTTAATAGATCACTTGGAAACCTCCTAAGATGCCTTACAAAATAGCATGGTTTGGCATGGGACTTGGTTATCAGTCAGGCTGAATATGCCTACAATGATTCAAAAAATAGGAGCACTAGTAAAAGTCCTTTTGAGGTAGTTTATGGTTTCCACCCAAGAGGGCCACTTGAACTGAAGGATCTCCAAGGATGGGATAAAAGGAGTGCACTTGGTGAAGATTTTGCTACCTCCATGAAAATAGTCCATGATCAAGTCAAGTTGCAATTGGAAAAAACAGTCACAAAGTACAAAGAAAGGGCAGATTTGAAGAAAAGAGAGGTGCAACTCAAAGTTGGAGATTTAGTTATGGCATTTCTAAGGAAAGAAAGGTTGCCAATGGGCCAACCAACTAAACTCTTGATGAAGAAGATTGGGCCATGTAAAATAGTACACAAATTCAGTCCAAATGCATATGAGATTGAGTTACCATCCGGTCTTGGTATCTCTCCAATTTTCAATGTTTGTGATCTTTTTCCTTTTAGACCCCCATTGCCTGGTGAAAGTGGATCAGATGTGGTGGATACAGATGCTGATTGGACCAAGGATTTGCCTCCAAGAAAACCTTTGCAGTTGGAATGTATTCTAGACTCCAAAGTTGTCAAGAAGACTAGGAGAGGTGTCTACAAAGACTACTTGGTGAAATGGAAGGATCTTCCTGATTTAGAGGCCACTTGGATGACTGAGGTAGATCTCTTGAAGCATGGAATGACACTTCAACAATTGGCAACTCAAGGGACTTGAGTTCTTCCTACAGGGGGAGTATGGTGCAGGAGCTCCCAATTCTAGTCATTTTTTGATGTCATGTTTTGTTGTCATGTTATATTGTTCTCCCTAAGTCTTTGAAATCCATTTTCATGAGTTGTAATAAGGACTTGGTCCATTTGGTTGATTTGTCCTTGCTATGATCAATTTGAATGTAAATTCACTTAAGAAACATGTGGTTTCTTGTGAGAAAAGTAATAACCAACAGTTAACTACCCTTGGACAGTAGTTGTATGGTTGGAGGAGGAGGAAAAACATTCCTCAAGCCTTCTATAGGCAAAAAACTGTAATGACATGCCAAGAATAATGAAGTTTGGAAGATTTTGGAGTGCAAAACTGTAATTTTCTACGTTTTCCTGAAAACAGTCATTCTGTATGGCTCTGTACAGATAGGGAAGGATCTAAAACTATTGAAATGTGTTAGTACTTCAAGATACCTTTCATTTGAATGTAGTTTGGCTTCTTGAAACCTCATATGCTGTGAGAATCAAATCGTTGTGTATAAACTAGTCTGGAAACCCTCAAAACTAGGGTTTTGTGATAAAATGTGTAATTTCTCTTCTGTCCTCTGAAAGACATCAACTATTTTTAGTAGGATGGAGAGAGAGTGTGTGTATTTCATGTTTTTTTTGGTTGTAGGGTCTGCACTCCTCACTCCAAGGCACTTGGCATGAATCTAACTAGTCTGCATGGTGACTAGTTAGTATGCAAAAAGTGGAAATCAGTGTGTTTTCAATGGATAGTCAATTGAGTGACCAAATGGAGGTAGTGATTGGTGTTTTTGGATGAAGACAAACCTGTGCAGGTGTTTGACTAGTCCTGACCAAGAGATCTTAATACACTTCCTTTGTAAAGACCTCTAATTAGGTCTACTCCCTAAAGAGAAGAGTCCACTGTCATTGGACGCCTAAAACAGAGTACGGCCCTGCAACTTGGTAGATGGTTGTAAGTCTATAATGGGTATTTAAATGTGCAATGTGTCTAGATTGTCCTTTGGAGGTTTGAAGAGTTATCCTTGGATTACCCAATCTCAAGGGCTACAAGGAATAGGTCTCTTTAGGCACTATCACAGTGCAGTCATACTATAGTTTGCTGTCCACTATCCTTGCAGGTACAGAACGTAGTTATTGGGTCAGAGACCTTGTGTTGGTCATGTCCTTGACAAGTTTATGTTGATTATAGAGTGAGATCATATTGGTAGGGATGTTGGTAGTTTGGTTGTTGATCTAGAAGGTAAGTGTGTGTTGGTTCAGTTGAGTAGAGACTCCCCAAAAGAGAGTTGAGTAGTCTATATGTGGGTGGACACCAGGGTGTGGTCCCAGACTAGGTCAATCTCTTGGATAGCCTTGTATAGGCTTGTGTTACATAAGGTTTTGAAAGTTCTTGTGAAGGAAGCCTTGAAGTCTAGGTCTATTGTGTGGACAAAACCAAACTTACCAATACCTCTGCATCACTAGATACCCTCTAGATACCATGATTTTTAGCTAACATGAAATCTATGAGTATAGTGAACTAGTGATACTTACAACTATTGCATCATTTTGGCCAAAGTGTTCAATTTTTAGTCACATAAATGTAATCATTCATTAATGCACTACTATCTGTTGCTTGACTCTTTTGATGAATAATAACTAGTAAAATATAAATATAGGATAAAATATAAATTATCCTTCATTTACCAATCTCCTAGTATACCCTACTCTAAGATGGTATTACTAGCCTTTTGCTATAAAAGATGGTCTTAAATTGGTATATAACCATTAAGCTCCAATCTCCTGGTATTCCTTACCCCAAGATGGTCCTGGTTCCTAAGGTAGATAATATGACCAGTAATACAAATAACTATTGTTCTCAAATCTCTTGGTATTGTTTAATCTACACGTACTTCTATGTTTAACTATTGTTTCTAATCTCCTAGTATGTCCTTACCCTTGAGATGGTTCAAATATTACAATAATCGAAGAATAAGAGTATTTACAATTTCCATTCTCTTGGTATGTCCTTACCCTTGAGATGATTTAATGAATGCAATAAATCAAAGGTACAAGAATAACTACTATTTATAACCATGGCAATACACCCACATCACAATATTTGATGATTATTATGTTACAACATATACCCACAAATAATATTGATTTATACATATGTAATTGTATGAAATTGCATACTAAGTTTGTGATTCTCTTGACCATTAATAATCAATGTAATGTTATTGACATATGTAGTCACATATAACCTTATAAACATGCATGAAATATAAAATTGTGCTATTTCATTCTACCACAACAAAAGGTAGTATTACATAGTTATTAACTAGTTCATCCACTTTATCAAGGTAGTTAACTTATCCATGAGTTTGACTAGTCGCTAAGAGGCAGAGTATGTAAAATTCCCCAAAGGGATTAGCCACCAATTATCTTCATGTATACTAAAATAGAATCCCTGATCAAATTATTACTCAAACCCTATCTTGCTTGATCTGGTTAATATCTAAGCCACACAAAATGAAAATTTATTACCAAGGTTATGATCATTCCTATATTTTGGATAACTCATTATCTAAAATTAGACATATTAGGTTAGGGCATATATATTTGAAAGAATTCTAGAAAATGATGGGGCAAATTCATAGGTCTCCCATGGTAGAGGTAATGCTTTAGAGTGGTTTAGCGTATGTTGGTGGATTTCCCACTTCTATGCAATGTAAAAACCTTTATCTTTCCTATGTAAGGGCATTATAAAACTGATACATAGGATTTTAAAATACTAGATAAGTTCCATTTTGTAGCAAATTTAGATGGACCATCTTTGGGAATCACATGAAGGCTTCATGTTAGAGAAGAGTATGTAGATATGAGCACTAATATAGGAAGGCGTTATTTCTAGGACAAAAAGGATACATGCCTCAACAATATTGACAATTATTGGTTATTGCCAAATATTAGTTGAAGGTGCCCAAGAAAGGAAAATCATTAATTCCCAAGAATCTACAAAGGTCTCACTTCAATCAAGACATTTTTGATATTATTACTCTATTGAATAAAGGTAATGGGAAATAAAGAAACTAATTCATTCAAATATTGGATGTGTCATTTCATCATAGTAATTAGATATGCATTCCAACACATTGATTGGGGTAAAATGATTAGTGACAATCTACATAATCAATCGATAAACTTCTGGACCACTCAACAATTCTACATGTCATCATATTTATTTTATGCTATAGAGAGTATCAAACCATAGCCTAGGCTACAAGAATAGGGGTTATATGATGATATTACACAAATTTATGATTTTTATCCATAGTTGTAGATAGAAGTGAGAAACAAAATTTTTAGGCATGTCAATGATGCCTTCACTATGTTGACGGTGAGAGAGCTTCATGGGAATGTTAGTTTGTGAATCTCCCCTGTAGTTGTAAATTTAATCACTCAATATAGTATCTATTTCATTCAATTCCAGAGGTTCACATATATCAAACTTGGTAGTTTCAATGAGTATCCTTACAAGATACCCCACTATGTAAGTGATCATCTTATCCTAATTGAACTTTGCAGGAAAATGGTTTTAGTGAATAAGAAGTACAAAGACATAAAGAAGGTAGGTTATCTCTTTCCAGTAGGTTTGAGCTACTACACTTTCCATTCCTTTACTGATACAAAAAATATCACCAATTTTCAATATTGCAGACTTATATCAGTATCATGAAGGAGAATCAAGTGACAACATCACAAAAGTTGGTTTTATACTAGAACAACAACAAGAATAGATAGAATAGATTCTAGATAACATATTTGGGCATAGCACTAGAGGTAAGCAGTATAAGGAGTATCTAGTTAAATGGAAAGGAAGAGTGGAGGAAGATTCATCATGGATTTCTCAAGCTGAGTTAGACCACATTGGTTTTCCTCTAGCCCCAAGAAAGTGAGGGACTCACTTTTCAAAACAACCCCAAATGTCTAATGCAGGAGCATCCCAAGTTGAAAGGCAATCTTGTATCAACCAAAAACATCGTTTCTTTCATTATTTAGTCATATCAGTCCCAGTATATTGCACCACATAATCAATTCATAGTTCATGACACAAGATGAAGAATCAATACTATGTCATCTACATCATATCTAGATTTAAGGAGGTTTGCGATTGTCTGCGCAGAGATTTATTGCCATCAAAAGCATCATCAGGAGTCTCAATTCAAAGCAGCTAGTATTTAGCTTGGCACATGAGGTTTACAGCACCTTCCCATAACATGTGACACCAAATGAAACATCTCACAAGATAGTATGGTACTAGAGGCACCTTCAATTAGAACTGCAATGTGTTCTCTCAACACATGGAGCATCACCATATGATTTCTAGCCAACCTACATGTTTCAACAAGCATTGGGTTTTGGAACCTCTTAAGGCTGACGTAGATCATTCCTTGAGATAGCAATTAGTATATAAGCATTCATTAGATGCATTAGGATAGTAATGAATATGATCTAGTGGATAGTTAGTTCTTAGTAGTTGATTTATAGAGGGCACTACAAAGCCATATCTTTCATGTAAGTTGTAATAAGTTGGAGGGTAGGCCTATGAGCCATTTGAAGTCTGCATGTTTTCAACATATGAAGATTGTAACTGTTATTATATTGAATCAATCAATTTCTATAAATTTTTCTCCATTCTGTGTTTTCTATTGTGTTTACTCTAAGGATGCATAGTTGGACAGTGCCTTCTCTGGACCCTCCTATCGTGAATGCACCACATTCGTTGTATACTTGAACTTCAGTATGTTTGAACTTTGGTATGTTTGTACTAACCTTGGGTATCATTTTGTGTGGAGTGTATGAATGAACTTTGATGTTCACTTTATGTAGAATGTGATTGAAAGAACTAAGATTCCTTTTTTCTATGTGTACACAACTGAACTTGGGCTATCATTTTGTGTAGTTTATAAATAACTTTGATTTTCACTTTGTGTGGAATGTGTGTATGTAAAAAAAAATTAATGGTGTTAATCATGTGTCTTTGTGTGTTTGTTTGAACTTTGACTTTCATTGTGTGTGTGTGTGTTTGAAATAACTTTGGAATTCATAATGTGGAGATGTGTGTAAATGAACTTTGGCATTCATTGTGTGTGTGTGTGTGTGGGAATAAACTTTGACACTCATTCCGTGTATGTTTGAAAGTTAACTTTGGCATTCACTTCATGTGGAGTGTGTGTTTGTGTAATTTGTTTCACTTTGCATGTTTAAAATTGAATTCACTTTGTCACTCTAATTTGATATGCGTATTCTTTGTGTGAGCCATGGGTTTGAACTTTGGTATTGACTTATATGTGTTTTACTTTGTATGTTTAAAATTGAATTCACTTTGTTTGCATTTATTCTTTGGATGAAGTGTGTGTTTGTGCTTTCTATTTACTTTGTGTTTGTTTAAGTTTTGACATCCATTGATTGTTTGTTTAAAATGTCTTTAAACTTTGTTTGATTAGTGTGTTTCACTTTGGCATCAACTAACTATTTGTTTGAAGTGTGTTTGAACTTTTACATTGTGTACACTTATTGTTTGAACTTTTGGCATTCACTTTCTGTGTGTGTTTGAACTTTGGCATCCACTTATATATTTGAACTTTGGGTTCACTTTGTTTAGTGTGTACACTTTGTCATACACTTATTATTTGTGTAAAGTGTGCATTTGAACTTTGACATTCCTTTATTATTTGAGTGAGATTTTGGTATTCACTTTGTGTGTGTGAAATCTGCATGAACTAACTTTCACATTCACTTTGTATGTGTGGGAGTGAAGTAACTTTGACATACATTTGGATTTTAGCCACTTATTATTTGTGTATTGGAATCCACTTTGCTTATGTAGAGCATATATTTGAACTTTAGCATCTCCTTAATTTGTTTGAGTTAATTATGGATTTATTTTTTTAATATAAACTCAAATTCACAAATATTTAATTATAATATAATTTTTCTATTTATTATTGATAGTCTAACTCCAAGTTCCCACATAAAAGTGATGCCACAAAATAATAACCTACTTATCCGTTAAAAATGGCCAAGAGTATAACAAATCCACTAATGTATGAAATCAATATTTCATTAGGCTGAAAGCCTTCCCTTAGTGAGCAACACTACCTCAAATACATAGACAAATGGTCTAGATTTAAAGGACTACTATAGAATACATCTCAACCATTCATTTGAAAAAACTAATAAATGACAAAAGACAATAAAATTGAAAGAATTAATAAATAAGAAAATATTTATGAATAGACAGCTCTATCAGACCAACATGCTTTTGATATTAGCTGAAAAAAGGGGTATCTTCCAAGTTCTTGCAGAATCTAAGGCCAAATGAACTAAATTTGGTCAAGATGAGAAATTAGAGGAAGAATGTGAATCTAAATAGTGCCTACTTGAATTTGACCTTCCATTTCTGTTCATTCGCTTCTAGGTAGGCTTTCTTTAAACTCTTGTTGTCTTTCTTTTCATCTAACATTTAAGCGTTGAATATCGTTATCTTAAGAAGATTCACGTAGTTGGATTGAACTGAAAGTCCTTCATAAATAATAAATGCCCACTGTCAATTAGAGTGGCTTGTAAGTTGTAGGTGTTAATGTTGGAAGCACAAATGAATTGCAGAAAAAGAGTAATAAACAGAGCACAGACTAATTAGAAAGCAAAATTAAAAGAGACACCAGATTTATCATGGTTCACCAAACCTGGCTACATCCACATTGAGCAGAGGAATTTATTATTGCTAAAAGAATTGGTTTTTACAATGAGATGTCTAGTATATATAATGCTTCATCATACACCAAAGAAGGAATGTGAATAGACAAGAATTGGCGAGAAAAAAAATATGTCCGTTGGACTTCATTTCCTAACAATCTCCCACTTGAAGGTCAATGGATGCTGCAACTCACCAATCATTCCCCTACTCTAAACTTTTGGTCACTTCTTCTTAACTAGACCAAGAGAATTCCTGGCACATTCAAACTTCTCTTTGGGAACAACCTTGGTCAAAATGTCTACCGGATTGACCTTTGTGTCAATTTTTGCAACTTGTAACTTGCCCTCTTCAACTACATGATGAATGAAATGAGCATGTATGTCGATATGTTTAGAACAAAGCTAAGATGAATGATTGTGAGCCATAAAAATGGTGCTACGACTATCAGAAAACATAACATAGTCACTTTGTTGACATCTCAAATCACTAAACAATTGATGTAACCAAAGCATCTCCCTAGCACCTTCGGAAAGATCCATGTACTTAGCTTCGGTAGAAGAAAGACCAAAGGAATGTTGCAACCTTGAGAACCAACTAATGGTAGCTCCAACAAACATCAAAATATAGCCAGTAGTAGATCTCCATTTATCTAAATCTCTGGCAAGATCAGAATCAATGAAACCTTGCAGTTGTACCTTATTGCCACCAAAACATAAAGCATAATTAGAAGTACCTTTAAGATACCTTAATATCCATTTGACGGCTTCCCAATGAGGCTTACCGGGATTGGTCATGAACCTACTTACAACTCCCACTACATGAGAAATATCGAGACGAGTGGAGACCATAGCATACATAATGCTACCAATAGCCGATGTATAAGGAATACCTTGCATAAACTCCTTATCCTCTTGTGTTTTTGGATACAAATCAGAAGATAAACAAAAATGGGCAGCAAGATGAGTAGAAACAACTTTTGCATCAGCATACCAAATCTGTCTACAACCTTGTCAATGTATGTCTTTTGTGACAACATGATCTTCTTTTGTCTATCCCTAGTGATGGTCATTCCAAGAATCTTCTTGGTTGGGCATAAGTCTTTCATAGAAAATCTCTTAGCTAATTGTGACTTCAATTCAAAAACAATTCTCATACTTGTGTTGGCTACCAACATGTTATCAACGTAGAGCAATAGAATGACAAACTCACCATTAGGAAGTTGCTTATAATAGACACAAGGATATGATTCACATATTAAGAATTTTTACTCAATCATAAAGCAATCAAACTTGAGATACCATTGTCACAGGGCTTTCTTGAGCCCATACAAGCTGCATTTCAACCTACAATAAAGATGTTCCAATACCTATTTTTTAAATCCTTTTGGCTGCTCCATGTATAGCTCTTCATCAACATCACCATGTAAAAAGGTTGTCTTGACATCCAACTGATCAAGTCCAAGATGTAGCACATTTCACAGTTGAGCATATTATCTTTTCATTGATGTCAAAATGATGGTGGTTTTCATTGATGCCAAAATGGTAGTGACATCAGTGACATGGTCTTCTTGGTAATGACATCAGTGACATGGTCTTTATTAGTGACATGGTCTTCATAGTAATGATATCAGTGACATGGTCTTCATCAGTGACATGGTCTTCATAGTAATGACATTAGTGACATGGTTTTCAGATCTCTCAATTTTGATCTTGTGTCTTGTGTGAAGTTGTTCTGACTTAGTCATTTTAGTGGATTACAATTGCTTAATCAATGGCATCTCTTATGTTGGTCTGTCATATTGATCAGTGGCATTCATTGCATATTATCAATATTGAATCAAGGCAAGGGCTTGTATCATTTGACAAAAGTTAATATGCATTATATTAACTTCATCTAAATTGGCTTCATGATAGTGGCAGATCTGATGAAGTATGGTTTACAATTCAGTGCTAAAGATATGTTGAGGTTTAGTGTATTTGAAGTGGTAATTGTGTTTTTCTTAACACTTAACAAGCCTTAAAAATTGTGCTAAACACTTATCTTTCCTAACCATACTGCCCGTCACCATATTTTGCACTTTATGTTATAATTTTAAAGTGACCGGTGATAGCAGGTTCTTTCCAAATGATGACCAGTTGAAGGCATCGTTAGTCAATGAGTGGTAAGTTTATTTAAGCCCGATGCCCTAGCGGAAATGGTGGTCTCAAGTCATTCTAAAAGGCCTTAAATCCAATGATCAGGGTTTAAAACTAAAATGGCGGGCACCGCAGATCGAAGGATCTAGTTTAAATTAGAAGGAATCTACAAACGGTTAGTTGGAGTTGCTAAAATTGACGGCCACTATGTTTTTTAAAAGGCATAAAAGCATGCTATTTTTATGTCTTTCACCAAAGATGAAGAGGGTGTCAAGTTAGATTTTTTTGGTAAAAGTAAGAGTGAAATTTGGAAGGTTTCCTACGACAAAGAATATGAAAAGAATGTGATCTTCATGATGTTGTTTTTAGTTTTATTTTTCTTTCAGAGAATATGATATGATTGAGATAAAATTATGATGTTGGAAGTTGAACCGGTTTTGAAGATATTGTATGATGGAATTTCATCTTGTATAAAGAGAGATTTTGAATGGTAGGTGGTAGTTGTTGCAGATAAGAGATGATCTTGAAGGTTGTGAGAAGTTTTGAGAATGGTATTTTTGTTATGAAATGTATTTTTGCAAGTATGAAGAAACAATTTTTTGACAGGGAATTATGTTGAAGTTTTTGAAAGAATGTTGGTGCAATAAATGGATGGAGTTTATTCAATGATCAAGATGGATCAATATTCTCACAGAGAAGGTGGAAGTGTTAAAAGACAATAATTTCTCAAAGAGGGTCAATTGTTCAGTTTTGCACAGTGAGAAAGTTCATGAAATGGTGAATTAGATTTTGAGATTGTTTTGCAGAGGTATGAAGTATTTTGAAGATCAAAATTGATTGATTGTAGATGATGATGACAGTTGAAGGTTGATTGCAAAGAATATATTTTTGTTTTTTTTAACAGGGAGAAATAAGGTTTTGTTTTTATTGAAACATGGAAATCCCCTGAGTTATATTTTTCATTGAATTTTAGATGTTGTAATGTCAGTGAGACATGCAGAGAAGTACAATATGCCAGTGAGGCAGAATTGTAATGTCAGTGAGACAGTTGTAATCTAAAATTTGTGTTAAGCCAGTGAGGCAGTTGAGTGGTTTTTATACCCCAGGAGGGTTTTCCACTCGGGAAATTTCTTGTGTCAAGTTTTGTATTGATACTCTGCATATTTTCTTTGTTCTATCTGAAGAATTCTATAATTGTGAAATTAAATTAATCAAAAGGAGTAAAAAGTGTTAAAATTGTTAACAACACTGATTCACCCCCCCTCTCAGTGTTATGTGTATTCCTACAATTGGTATCAGAGCCTGGTACCCTGTCAAAGCTTAATCAGCTTGGGTAGATCATATTTCTAGAATACTTATCATGGCAAGTCAAGAAGGTTACTCAAATTATAAAGCACCTGTGTTTGATGGTTCTAACTATGCTTTTTGGAAATTTAGGATGGAGTCATATTTGTCATCTCTGGGGTATGATGTGTATGCTGCCATTGTTACTGCATATACTGCTACAAATCCTCCTAGCACAGCTGATGAGAAAAGGGCATATGAAAATAATGCTAAGGCTAAAAATGCATTATGTTGTGGTCTTACCAATGACATACTTGTCAAAATCATGGAGTGTAAAACATCCAAGGAAATATGGGACAAACTGTCTAATATTTATCAAGGAGATGATAAAATCAAAGAAGCAAAACTGCAATCCTACAGAGCCAAATTTAAAAGTCTCAGAATGAGTGATGATGAGAAAGTGGCAGAATATCTTCTAAGGGTCCAAGAAAATGTAAATGCTATCAGAGGACTTGGTGATACACTGGAAGAGAAGACAGTTGTTACAAAAGTCTTAAGGACTTTAAATCCAAAATATGAATCCAAAGTGTCTGCATTTGAAGAAAGAGACTTAAGCAAAGTTACCTTTGATGAACTTCATGGCACTTTCACAGCTTATGAGATGAGAATTAGTAATGACATACCTTCAAGCAAAGAGGCTGCTTTCAAATCAGTCAGAAAAGAAAAGGAGATTTCTGATTCAGAAGAATTGGATGATGATCAAGAAATATCTCTTGCAAGCAAGTTGAAGAAGGGATCTGTTGGTAAGTACAAAGGTAAGCTTCCATTCAAATGTTTTGAGTGTGGAAAGATTGGACACTATGCAGCTCAGTGTCCTTACAAAGATCTAGACAGTGATGAAGATGAAAACAAGAAGCAATTTAAAAAGAAACAGTTTGTTTCTAGAAGGAAAAATAATTTCAGAAAGAAAAGAAGTTTGTTCATCAAAAATGTTGATATGACTGAAAGTGATTCAGATGATTTTCTTGATGAAAATGCACAGACTTTATTTATGGCTATTCTAAATGAAGTTCAAAATGAAAAATGTGAGGAACAATCAAACAGTTGTGAAGCTATTATTGATTTTGAAGGAGAATTGATGTGTGCATTAAGTCAAGTCAAGAAACTTAAAAAGGAAATCATTGCACAAAGAAGTCAGTTTCAAAAGGAAAATGATATCATGAATGATAAATTAACTTGTTATGAGAAACAGATTACTGATCTAATTCTTTCTCTTAAAGAAAGTAAGAGAATTATTGATGATAAAGACAAAGAGTTGAATAACAAGGACAAGGAATGTCATACACTTGAAGCTGAAATTGTTGATCTGAGAAGAAGACCTGATATGTGCAGAAGTAGTGATAAACTTGATGATCTTCTTGATAGACAAAAAGGATTCAAAGATAAATCAGGTCTTGGATTTGAAGAGGGACAATGTTCTCAAAAGGCTAGTACAAATGGCAAATCAATCATAAGGACAACAAACTACAACAGGAGTGATACCTTCAGGTATAATGCTCACTTTACTGAATATTGTTTTTGTTGCAACAGGTTTGGACATAAAGCCAGTGAATGCAGATTTGGAGTCAGAAGAGAAATGCATTTATTTCCAAGGAATCCATTCATGTTTTTAAGAAGTTTGAAGTGTCACAATTGTAAAAATTTTGGGCATATTGCCAAATTTTGTAGACCTTCTTTGCAAATGCAGCAAACTATACAGAATACTGTTACAGGTTTGTCTTCTTCAAGTTCTGAAAAGAAGTTGCTTGTTTGAAAACCTAAGGTAATCAATAAGAGCCTTGATGTTATGATTGCACAAGCTGCTTTTCATGCCAAAAAGAAGGAACAGTGGGTGATTGACAGTGGCTGTTCCAACCACATGACAGGAGATAAAGAAAACTTTGTTAAGTTTGAAGACATTAATGAAGGCTCTGTTATGTTTCGAAATAATGATTGCATTATGATCAAAGGCAAAGGTACAATTCTTCTTGATGATGAAACACCACTACATGATGTGTATTTTGTAGAAGGACTGAAGCACAACTTGTTAAGTGTTAGTCAAATATGTGACAATGGTTTTAATGTGGTTTTTGATGCACATGGATGTGAGATCAAAAAGAAATCAGGTAAAGTTATTGCAGCAGGTCTAAGGACTAGTGGTAACATCTACAATCTTCATAACTCAGAAACTAAAAGTGTTGATAGCCATATCTGTTTCATGGGTCAAATTGAGGAAAGCTGGTTATGGCATAGAAGACTTGGTCATGTGAATTTTGACAATCTTATGAGAATCAGCAGGAATCACAATGTCAGAAATATGCCTCATATTTCAAAACCAAGTAATACTATATGCAAAGAGTGTTAGCTGGGTAAGCAAACCAAAGTTAGTTTCAAGCCTAAGGTGTATTTTACTTCAAAACCTTTGTAGCTGGTACATTCAGATTTGTGTGGTCCTACAAGGACTAAAGCTCTAGGAGGAGAAAAATATTTTATGCTTTTCATTGATGACTTTTCAAGAATGACATGGGTAACATTCTTAAGGCATAAATCAGAGGCATTTGATAGATTCAAAATCTTCAAGAAGATGGTTGAAAAGGAATCTGATTTCAAGCTAAAATGTTTAAGGTCAGACAATGGAGGAGAGTATACTTCAAAGGAATTTGAGGAGTATTGTAAAAAACATGGGATAAGAAGGCAATTCTCCTCTCCTAGAACTCCACAGCAAAATGGAGTAGCTGAAAGGAATAGTAGGACTGTAAAAGAAATGGCAAGAACCTTACTACATGATGCAAATCTGTCTAATGTCTATTGGAGAGAAGCTGTTCATACAGCTGTATATACTTTGAACAGAGTTCAATTAAGGGTAAAGTCAAATTATACACCTTATGAACTTTGGTATGGTAAGTCAGCTAATGTTGGTTATTTTAAAATTTTTGGAAGTAAGTGTTACATCAAGAAAGATAATGATGGCTTATGTGGTTTTGAGTCTAGATGTGATGAAGGCATATTTCTTGGTTATTCTACACATAGCAAAGCATATAAGTGCTTTAACAATAGGCTCAAAAGAATAATTGAAAGTACTAATGTTAAGGTGGGTGAGGATTTGCAGCCCTGTATGCAGTTGTTTCATGACAAGGAAGATGATCATCATTCACAAAAGGAAGAAGAAATTCAGGAAGAGGAAGAAGATCTTAAAAAATCTGTTGATGATAAGACAAAGACTCCTTTAAAGGCATATCAAAGAGATCATCCTCATGAGTTGATCATTGGGGACAAAGATAGTGGTGTGGTTAACAGAAGAAAGCTTGCTACTGCACATAATCAAGCACATGTGTGCTTGATATCTGAAATGGAACCTAAAAGTTATGTTGAGGCCAGCAAAGATGAAGCCTGGATTAAAGCCATGGAAGAGGAGTTAAGCCAAATAGAAAAGAACAAAACATGGGAACTTGTTCCAAGACCAGAAGGTAAGAATGTCATTGGATCTAAATGGGTTTTTAGGAATAAGCTTGATGATAAAGGTAAAGTTGTTAGAAACAAAGCTAGATTGGTTTGCAAAGGGTATTCACAAATTGAAGGAATTGACTTTGAAGAAACATTTGCTCCTGTTGCTAGATTAGAAGCTATAAGAATGTTTTTAGCTTTTTCAGTTTATAAAAATTTCAAAGTTTACCAAATGGATGTAAAATCAGCATTTCTAAATGGAGATCTTGAAGAAGAAGTTTACATGGAACAACCAAAAGGTTTTGTGAATAAAGATAATTCAGATCATGTTTATAGGTTGAAAAAGACATTATATGATTTAAAGCAAGCTCCAAGGGCTTGGTATTATAGATTGGATAAGTTTCTACAGGAACAGGGGTTCACAAAGGAGGTGTGGACAGTAATTTGTACTATTTAATCAAAGGTGAGGATATTCTGGTTGTTGAAATTTCTGTTGATGATATCATTTTTGGTAGTAACAATGATGATATGAGTCATTCATTTCCTAACATCATGAAGTCAAAATATGAAATGTCTATGTTGGGAGAATTGTCTTTCTTTCTTGGTCTTCAGGTATCTCAGCTTGAAAAGGGAATATTTATCTCACAAAATAAATATGCCAAAGAGATGTTAAAGAGATTTGAAATGGATGATTGCAAACCTTTGGGTACTCCTATGGAGACAGAGCATAAGCTAAGTAAAAATGATGAATCACCTGAAGTACAATAGTCTCTGTATAGATCTATGATTGGGAGTCTTTTATATCTCACTGCTTCTAGGCCTGATATGATGCAAGCTGTTTGTTTGGTTGCAAGATTTGAAGCTTGTCCTAAACAATCACATTTGAATGATGTTAAGAGAATCTTTAGATATATTAAGGGTACACTTGATTTTAGTTTATGGTATCCTAGACACAATGATTTTACACTTCTTGCCTATACAGATGCAGATTGGGCTGGGTGTCCTGATGACAGAAAAAGTACAAGTGGGGCAGCTTTCTTTCTGGGAGGCAGATTGGTTGCATGGCATAGTTAGAAACAAGATTGTGTTTCTCTATCCACAGCTGAAGCTGACTACATTGCTACTTCTTCATGTTGTACACAGGTACTTTGGATGGTACAATCACTTCTTGATATTAAGGTTGAGGTTAAAAAGCCTGTGTCTATTCTTTGTGATAACACAAGTTCTATCAATATGTCAAAGAATCCTATAATGCATTCAAGAACTAAGCACATTGCTATCAGATATCATTTTCTAAGGGAAAAGGTGATTGAAAATAAAGTTGCTTTGGAATATGTGCATACAAGTGATCAATTGGCTGACATCTTCACAAAGCCTTTGCCAAAGGAGACATTTGAAACCCTAAGACAGAGACTGGGAGTTTTGTCTCTTGTCTCTCTTCAGTAAGTTACAGAGATATTAGATTCAGGGGGAGTTGTCTTCTAGATCATTTTTGATGTCCTGAATCTCATTTGTACATAGTATGTATATAGTTTTTGTACATATTTTTTGTGGTTGGTAGTATTACAGTATTGTGCATTTGTTCAGTGTGATGTAGAGTGTTGGTTTTTGACAGTTTTTTTTTTAGAGGATTACATTTACAAGAATAAGACTCTATTGGTTGTGGTATTTTTTTTGCCTTTGACAATTTTATGTCAAAAAGGGGGAGAAATGAGTTATGGTTTTGCCATCAATGTCAAAGACAAAGGGGGAGTTTTGTAGCACATTTCACAGTTGAGCATATTGTCTTTTCATTGATGTCAAAATGATGGTGGTTTTCATTGATGCCAAAATGGTAGTGACATCAGTGACATGGTCTTCTTGGTAATGACATCAGTGACATGGTCTTCATAGTAATGATATCAGTGACATGGTCTTCATCAGTGACATGGTCTTCATAGTAATGACATCAGTGACATGGTTTTCAAATCTCTCAGTTTTGATCTTGTGTCTTATGTGAAGTTGTTCTGACTTAGTCATTTCAGTGGATTACAATTGCTTAATCAATGGCATCTCTTATGTTGGTCTGTCATATTGATCAGTGGCATTCATTGCATATTATCAATATTGAATCAGGGCAAGGGCTTGTATCATTTGACAAAAGTTAATATGCATTACATTAACTTCATCTAATTTGGCTTCATGACAGTGGCAGATCTGATGAAGTATGGTTTACAATTCAGTGCTAAAGATATGTTGAGGTTTAGTGTATTTGAAGTGGTAATTGTGTTTTGCTTAACACTTAACAAGTCTTAAAAATTGTGCTAAACACTTATCCTTCCTAACCATACTGCCCGTCATCATATTTTGCACTTTATGTTATAATTTTAAAGTCACTGGTGATAGCAGGTTCTTTCCAAATGATGACCGGTTGAAGGCATCGTTAGTCATTGAGTGGTAAGTTTCTTTAAGCCCGATGCCCTAGCAGAAACGGTGGTCTCAAGTCATTCTAAAAGGCCTTAAATCCAACAATCAGGGTTTAAAACTAAAATGGCAGGCACTGCAGATCAAAGGATCTAGTTTAAATTAGAAGGAATCTACAAACGGTTAGTTGGAGTTGCTAAAATTGACGGCCACTGTGTTTTTTAAAAGGCATAAAAGCATGCTATTTTTATGTCTTTCATCGAAGATGAAGAGGGTGTCAAGATTTTTTTGGTAAGAGTAAGAGTGAAATTTGGAAGGTTTCCTACGACAAAGAATATGAAAAGAATGTGATCTTCATGATGTTGTTTTTAGTTTTATTTTTCTTTCAGAGAATATGATATGATTGAGATAAAATTATGATGTTGGAAGTTGAACCGATTTTGAAGATATTGTATGATGGAATTTCATCTTGTATAAAGAGAGATTTTGAATGGTAGGTGGTAGTTGTTGCAGATAAGAGATGATCTTGAAGGTTGTGAGAAGTTTTGAGAATGGTATTTTTGTTATGAAATGTATTTTTGCAGGTATGAAGAAACAATTTTTTGATAGGGAATTATGTTGAAGTTTTTGAAAGAATGTTGGTGCAATAAATGGATGGAGTTTATTCAATGATCAAGATGGATCAATATTCTCACAGAGAAGGTGGAAGTGTTAAAAGACAATAATTTCTCAGAGAGGGTCAATTGTTCAGTTTTGCACAGTGAGAAAGTTCATGAAATGGTGAATTAGATTTTGAGATTGTTTTGCAGAGGTATGAAGTATTTTGAAGGTCAAAATTGATTGATTGTAGATGATGATGACAGTTGAAGGTTGATTGCAAAGAATATATTTTTGTTTGTTTTAACAGGGAGAAATAAGGTTTTGTTTTTATTGAAACATGGAAATCCCCTGAGTTATATTTTTCATTGAATTTTAGATGTTGTAATGTTAGTGAGACATGCAGAGAAGTACAATATGCCAGTGAGGCAGAATTGTAATGTCAGTGAGACAGTTGTAATCTGAAATTTGTGTTAAGCCAGTGAGGCAGTTGAGTGGTTTTTATACCCCAGGAGGGTTTTCCACTCGAGAAATTTCTTGTGTCAAGTTTTGTGTTGATACTCTGCATATTTTCTTTGTTCTATCTGAAGAATTCTATAATTGTGAAATTAAATTAATCAAAAGGAGTAAAAAGTGTTAAAATTGTTAACAACAATAATTCAACCCCCCTCTCAGTGTTGTGTGTATTCCTACACAAGATCCCAAACTACAACCAAACCCAAAACTACCTGGATTATGGTCATTCTCACAACTGGTGAGAAAATCTCATTAAAATCTATGCCTTTGTGTTGATCAAACCCTTTGACAACCAGTCTATCACGATAGCGTTTGTTGCCCCCATCTTCCTCTTTCAACTTGTATACCCAACGATTCTTCAAGGGTCTTCGATTAGGTAGAAGTGGCACTAAATCTCAAGTGTTATTAGCCTGCAATGAACTCATTTCATTTTGCATCGCCTCTTGCCATTTCAAAGAGTCAACTGCGTTGCAAGCCTATTTATAAATAGTTGGTTCAGGTTGATCAGAAATCAAAAGTTCAAGCTCTGCCTCTTTTGAAAATAATAACTCATAATCAGAGAATTTGGAAGGACGTCTCCTCTCCCGGGTAGACCTCCTTAAGCGAGGACTCTCCTATTGAAAATTTGAATCATCCAGATTCATTCTATGTAACTGATTTTAAATGTTTGCTATCTCATTTTGCAAGTTACCCTTGTTCTGAGCATGACTCTACCTCTATATTTCTACAGTCCCCTGTGCATGCACATTTCCTTGTGTAAATTCTCCCATGTTCTATCCCAGAGGTAGCAAATGAGTTGGACCACTAGATTTGATCTAACAGGGGTTGTGTTGGTGTTAGAGGCAACAATGCATTGACTCCACCATAACTCTTACATTGAATTGTTGAGAGTTGTGAATGACTAGTCAGCATATTACCTGGCAGGGGCAGCGATGACTAATGAGGACTGCATGTGGGCAAATGAAGGATGCGAGTGAGTTAGAAGAGGCTGTGTATGTGCACAAGGAGGCAGCATATGAACAGTATGAGGCTGCATATCATCTGGTAGCTGTGAATCAAAATATAAAGGCTGTGTATGTGTTTGTCCAGGTAGGGAATATGTATGAAGAGGTTGCATTGGTGTTAGAGGCAGCTGCATAGGGACTTGGATAGGCAATGATTGAAAGATAGAAGGTTCGGTTAGCAAATTACCTCCAATGTCATCATTAATTCTTCCTTCTGGCATTTGACTGGACTACATTTGAACTATGGAAGGCTGTGTTTGACGTGAAGGAAGATTTGAGGGGTCTGCTGGTAGCGTGGGATTTAATAAATGCTGTGTTTCAACTAAAAGGGGTTGCGTTTGGACTTGAGATAGGGACGTTTAACTATGTGCTGGGATGCCACTATATGAAGGCAGAGAACAAACAATTTGATGCTAGACAGGCATAGATGAAGTCGGCATACCAACAGTTGATACATGGCTAACATTTCTATGTGATTTGACAACATTATTGCCATTATCAAACAAATCAACTGTTATATAATCATTTGAAGATGTATTTTCTTTGTGCAAACCTAGGAAAATTTTTTTGTTGAAGACAACATCCCAACTATGAGTGACCTTTTTGGTGATGGGATCCCACAACCTGAATCCATATTGATCCTCACCATACCCAACAAAAATACACTTCTGTGATTTGGGATCCAATTTGGATCATTTCTCATGGGGAATAAGAGCAAATGCTTCACATCTGAACAAACGTAGATGATTATAAGAAATACGCTTGCCCAACCACCTTTCCTCGAGAATGTCAAGATTTAACTAAGATGAAGGAGCTCGATTAATGAGATAAACTGCTATGTTGCAAGCTTCTGCCCAGAATTCTTTTCCCAATCTAGCATTGGAAAACATACATCATGCTTTTTCCAAAATCATTCTATTTAACCTCTCTGCAGCCCCATTTTCTTGTGGTGTAAAAGGAACAATCTTGATTCTTTGAATACCATTTTCGGCACAAAAATTATCAAACTCTAGTGAACAAAATTCGTCGCCATTATCAGTTTGCAAACACTTGATATTATGCCCACTCTGATTTTCAACTAGAGCTTTAAAAATTTTGAATTTACTGAACACTTCATATTTTCTATTAAACATAAAAATCCAAACATTCCTAGTGTAGTCATCAAGGAAAGTCAAAAACTAATTAGAACCTCCAAGAGAAGTTAACTCGTTTGGCACAAAAACATCCGAATAAACCAACTCCAAAGGTGAGGTGTTCTTCTCATGACCTGTCTTCATGAAGGTGATCCACTTCTACTTGCTGTAAAGACAATGTTGGCAAAAATCCAAATCCACAGATTTCAACCCCAGTAATTGTTCTCTTTTCATCATGACTTCAAGACCTTTCCTACTCATATGTCCAAGCCGTTGGTGCCAAAGCTCGATTTCATTGTCCGTCACTGTCATAGCAACTCCCACATGAGAGTCATTTTCAAAAACATATAAACTGCCCTCTCTATTTCCTTTGGCAATCTGTAGGACACCTTTAGTAACCTTCCATGAATTTGGATAGAAGGTAGTATTGCAGCCTTGTGAAAATAGTTGGGTTATAGAAATCAAATTCTTTTTTCAGTTTAGGGACATGTCTAACATCTTGCAAAAGCCATTTACTTCCATTCTTGGATTGTAAGAGAACATCACCTTTACCAATGATTTCTAATGAATTGTTATCCCCAAGTAAACTTTCCTGAACTGTCCTCCTTGATAATTTGAGAAGGCATCTGTATAAGAGGTGGCATGAAAAGATGCACCCAAATCTAGAACCCATGAATTTGAAGTGGTTTCACTTACAGATAAAACCAAAATATTATCATCCTTGTCATAAACAACATTAACCTCATTGTCTTTAACCTTCTCTTGTGCCTTCTTATAGGAATAACAATTTTTCTTGGTGTGACTGGGCTTATCACAAAACCAACAATCTCCAACTCTACCTCTGGATTTTGACCTCTTCACTAATTTTGATCTTCTTCTATTATTGTCTTTGCCTCTATTCTAAGGGCTTCCTCTACTAACAGCAGTTAAGGCTTCACCAGAAGATGTTTCTTGGTTCTTTCTACGCATATCTTCACTCAGGAGTGTAGCTTCTACATCATCAAAAACTAATTTAGTTTTGGCTACAACTGAAGTGCTCACGGACATCACGACACCTTCCCAGCTATTGGGTAAAGAACATAGTAGCAAGATTGCTTTAATTTCATCATCCAATTTTATACCCACCGAAATCAATTGGGTAACTAAGGTATTAAACTCATTCAGATGGTTTGACATAATTCTGCCTTCTTTCATTTTTAGGTTATAAAGCTTTTTCATAATGAATAGCTTATTAGATGTTGAAGCCATCTCATACATTTTAGAAAGTTTATCCCACAACTCCTTCGAAGTCTTCTCCGCTGAAGCATTAAACAATACATTGTTGGATAGCGAGAGGAAAATCGTAGCTCTTGCCTTCTTATCCATCTTGTCCCACCCTTCATCCGTCATCGAGCTTGGCTTCTTTGCTACCCGTTCAAGTGTAAGTGAGAGGTCTTGTTTTATTAGCAAAGACTCCATTTGCACCTTCCATAGTCCAAAATTCTAACCAGAGAATTTCTTAATCTTCAGTTCCTCCATGACTCGAAAATCCAACACCGATTTTCGCAAATAGCTATACCATCACCGTACAGCTCTGATACCAATTGTTAACGCTGGAAGCACAAATGAATTGCAAAAAAAGAGTAATAAACAGAGCACAGACTAATTATAAAGCAAAATTAAAAGAGACACCATATTTATCATGGTTCACCAAACCTGGCTACATCCACACTGAGCAGAGGAATTTATTATTGTTGAAAGAATTGGTTTTTACAATGAGATGTCTAGGATATATAATGCTTCACCATACACCAAAGAAGGAATATGAATAGACAAGAATTGGCAGGAAAAATAATATATCCGTTGGAATTCATTTCCTAACAGTAGGTACCTAAATCATAAATGCCCAACTGCTAAGTGATGCTTTTTCATTAAAATTAATTCATTCATTAGACGTGATGCTTTTTCACCGTTACAGACAAACTATTAGAATTTTCATAGAAATGGCAACTTGTATTGGCCGCTATGTTTTTTTTATTTTGAAAATTGACTCTCCATATCTTGCATTTTTAAATAAAATAATTTCACACTATCTAAGAAGCTTCCTTATTTCTTGACAATGTTAATACCTTACTAATTTTGGAAATTATTTATATTTTAAAGAGGTTTAAATAATAGGGTGAATGGAATTTTGTAGGCTATGTGGAGTTGAATTGAAGAAATAGTTTTAAGCTAACGGAGCTCCCAAGTACGCATGGAATTGGTTTAGATTATTGACATGAGGTAGAAGTATTTCATGTTGTAATGGTAGAAGAAAATTATTTACAATTACATTTATTTTTAAAATATTAAAATTTTAATTAGGTTATTTAGTTTTTATGATGGAAAGTAAGGTTTAAATTTCTCAAGCACATTTTAATTTTGAATGATGTGCTTAATGAATATTTTAACCTTTATTTCAACAACAGTTACATTGGTTAAGAACATTTATATTTTTTAAAATAAAAATAGAACAAAAAAATATAAGTGGCTTTATAGACGTAATACAATATAAAACACCTCTATTACTAAAAAAAGTTAAAATAAAGTAAACAATATATAGATATATAAACAAAAAATCTTTTAAAAAAATAAAATTTATGTGTTTATAGTAATAGAATAGTTCTAAAGTAAAATTAAATAATAAAAATTAATTATGAAAAATAAAATTATATTTGGTGGTTAAAATAACAGTTTGGGGATTGTGAGAAGAAAAAGAAAATACCAAGTATAGGTAAATACTTTTTTTTTTATTCATGGGTAAACGCTTTTGACCGGAGCTATGAACCGGTTACAATTATCAGGTGGGCAGGGGGGAGACTGGACCTCATGACCATCTTTACCGCAACAGAATTACTTAGCCAATCGAGCCAGGGCCCCTGCCCAAGTATAGGTAAATACTTAAAAAGATAATTAATTTATATTTTTAAAAAAACCTCAAACTTTTTTATATCACTTGTAACACCTAATAAGAATATTTATGAGTTTTAATTTAGATCTCAAAAACTCTTAGATTAGTGTATGCCTAGGTTTGAACAATATCATAATAGTAGTTCAATAAAGGAATATCAAAGTGCATAAAGACACAATTTCTATGAAAAATAAATATTTAACTTAGACTATATCCCGTATGAAATATTTTAAATGAACGGTGCAAACTATAATAAAATTTATTTGCTATGATAAAACTATGGTTATATGTTTAGAATTTTTAAATACATATATAGAAGATAAATTTCTATATAAAGGGTATTAAGTTATTGAAATGTATTATATTATAGGCTCATAATGTATTACATACTAATATAATATTAATAATACATAATATATATAATAGTAATATAATATTAAAAACCATAATATATGATACGATTGAATTCCTTGATCTTCACTTTTCTGAGGATGGAGCGTGTGCGCAAGAGCTCCGTGTAGTCCCGTGACCTGTAGCAGGTCACGGTGTGCATGTGTTTGTTCTCTGTTGCATGCATTTTTTCTTTGCAGATTGGGCTCTGTGGGGTTGTTTTCAGCAAGGGGTGGGGTTTTTTAGCTTTCGGGGGGGGTTTCTTGAGTGTGTGCGTTGTTCAGTGCAGGTGTGGTGTGCGAGGGCTTGAGGGGATTTTCTAATGGCAGAGTCTTTGCCTTTGGGTGAGACGTCGAGGGATGCTGCTATGGCAGGGGTTGGTGATGAGTTTCCTCATCCATCCCTGCCTGATGTTGGGGTTTTTAGCACTGGTGCTTTGAAATTACACAAGATAAACAGATGCTTGGAAAGAGCTCAATTTCGTCCGAAGTTGGTGATTCAAACAGAGGTGGTAGCCAAGGACCTGGAGTATTATAGCAAACATGTTTTAATCTGTAAATTTATGGGATTGAGGGTTTCGATGGCTTTTATGGAACCCTGGATTTGCAAGTCATGGAATCTGGAAGGTGATTTTGAAATCTTGCTAGCTGCGAATAACTTCTTTCTAGTGGTCTTTTCGTGTATCTCCGATCGTAACAAGGTTTTTGAGGGAGGGCCCTACTTTTATAATCAAGTTGGCCTTTTCATGAAGCCTTGGCATGTAGGCTTTAATTCGGTAACGGAGCTGCCCTTGAAGGTGCCGGTGTGGGTTTGTTTTTCTCGACTGCCATTGGAATGTTGGAGACAAGATATTCTGCAATCAATTGCATTGCTATTGGGGAAGCCTATTGGCTCGTCTCAGTAAACTTTGGAGAAGCAAATTTTTTCCTATGCCCAGGTCTATGTGGAGATTGATCTTAGCTAACCTCTACCAGATTCTATTGATCTGACTATTGGGTCTAGCTCCTGGACTCAACAGTTAGACTATGAGACTTTACCTTTCAGGTGCCAACTGTGCCATGAGTATGGCCATCTTCGAAGGAGGTGCCCTCGTGCCTCAGGTGCTAGTGGTTTAGATAATGTGAAGGCTCCATCTAATCCAAGGGTGGAAAAGGGTAAAGCACCCATGCAAGGGGTGGTACCAGATAAGGATGGCTTTGTGCCAGTTAAGGCACGTAACAAGAATCGGGGTTAGAAGAGGACTCTTCGGGATCATCAAGAGGAGGAGACTTTTAACAAGTTTGAGGCTTTGGATGAATTAGTCCATGAGGAGGGGGTTTCTTCTGACATGCATGTTGAAGCTTCTCCTTTAGTTGATCATAATTCTGAGTCTTTGCCTATCACTACTTCAGTCCTAGTTCCTGTGGTGGCTTCCAGGGTGGGGATGGATTCAGTTGCTTCTCTCCCCAATGCTGGGTTTGGGGACTCTTGTGGTTTGGTGGAAACCCCCATGGCCTCTTTGGATGAAAGGGTGAGTTTAACCAGTGGATCGGGTTTGGAAGACTCTGGTAAGAAAAAAGCCCTCTCCTCTTCTCCTATTCTGGGTCTACAACAAAAATCCTTGAAAAAGTGTGTTCTTGATAAGCCCCAAAAGGTGGGGAGGAAGAAGGATCAGGAGAAATTTAAGATGGCTGGAGAGACATTGGTGGAATCTGGGTTAGTGAAGACATTGGATACTTGCTTCTCTCACCCTTCGCGATGATTGTGTTATCATGGAATGTAAGGGGTATGAATAGCATCCCTAGACAAAAGGCTATTCGGGACTTGGTTAGTGCTCATTCTCTGGATGTGGTTTTCCTCTAGGAGATGAAGTTATCTGTGGATGGTATGATGTAGTGTGTTTCTAAGATTTGGAACAGAGGGTTTTGCCAATGTGTCAGTGTGCAAGGCAGCTCAAGGGGTCTTGCTTGCCTCTGGGATTCTCGATGAATTTCTCCTATTTGGTGGATCTCTAGTAGATTTTCCATCTCTTTGGTTTCAATTAGTTTGGAGATAGGAGAAAGAATTCTTCTGTCTAACATTTATGCTTTGACGGATGTCCCTGGTAAGACTCTCCTGTGGTCTCATATCAATCTTCTGAGATCATTGGATCCTTTCCTCCCCTGGATTATGGCAGGTGACTTTAATGCAATTGCCTCCCTTGAGGAGAAAAGGGGGAGTGTGCCTCGCTTGGACCCCTCTTCCGATCTTCTAAGGGATAATTTGGTTCAACTTCGGCTTGTGGATATCAAGCCTTCGAATGGCATGTTTACTTGGAATAATACAAGGCTCAAGGATGATGCCATTTCTGAACAGTTAGACAAGTTTCTTGTTTCCTATTTTTGGGTGGGTGACAAATCGCTGTCAAGTTCTAAAATTTTAGATTGGCGAGGATTAGACCATTGGTCAATCAAATTCTCTACTTGTTTGGCTGATGGTCCTAAGAAACAAACTTTTAGATTTCAGCTTATGTGGCTCAAGGAGGAGAGTCTTTTTGACTTGGTCTCTAGATGGTGGACTGAAGGATGACCTACTTTTGGTAGAGCTATGTACTCTTTTGTGAAGAGGCTTCAATATGTAAAGTATAAATTCAAACATTAGAATAAGTATTAGTTTGGCAGTGTGTTTCAATAGAAAATGGTTTCCCAAGAGCGCTTGGATTCTATTACCAGGTAGATTCAGGACCAGGGTCTAGATGCAAATTTAGGTAGGCTCGAGGTTAGTGCGGTTAAAGACCTTGAGGAATGGGAGCTTCGTGAGGAAATTTTTTGGAAACAGAAGGCCTGTGTTGATTGGCTTCAGGAAGGGGATAGGAATACTTCCTTCTTTCATAAATTGGTGAAGGCTTGAAGACAAGGTAACTTTATCTCTTCTCTCCACTCTCCTGAGGGTTCTGTTCTTTCTTCCTCTTTGGGGATCTCTAGTGAGGCGGTTCATTTTTTCTTTGCTCTCTTTTCTGAAGATAGCCCACTTGCTAGTGAGGAGGAAGCTTCAATCCTAGCTTGTATTCCCTCTCTGGTGACTACGGATATGAATGCTTCTCTTCTTAAACCTATTTCTTTGAAGGAGTTGGAGGACGTGGTGTTTCAGTTGAAAAAAGGGAAGGCTCCTGGTCCTAATGGATTCCCGGTTGAGTTCTTTCAAGAATTTTGGGAAGTTATCAACCTTGATCTATTGGAGGTGGTGCAGGAGTCTTTTAGGAATAAGCAAATGTTGCGAGCCATGAATGCCACGTTTCTTGCTTTTATTCCAAAATGCAAGGGTGATGATTCTCTGGATCTTTTTCGACCAATTATTTTATGCAATGTGGTGTATAAAATTATTACAAAGCTAATTGCTGAACATTTGAAGCCATGTCTCGATAAGTTGATCTCGGAGGAACAAGGGGGCTTTGTTGCAGGTAGACAGATTTTGGACAAAGTAGTTATTATGGCTGAGACTATTCACTCTATGGCCTCTTCTAAGGAAAAGGCTATGTTTATAAAGTTGGGCATGGCTAAAGCTTATGATAGAGTTAACTGGGGCTTTTTGATCAAAATTCTCAGAGCCTTTAGGTTCAGTTGTGAGTGGATTGATTGGGTCATGAGCTGTGTGACGACGTCCTCATTTTTTGTTCTCATAAATGGGGAGTCTTTAGATCTGTTTGATGCTTCTAGAGGTCTTTGATAGGGAGACCCCTTATCCCCATATTTGTTCATCTTGATGGTTGAAGGCTTGGGGAGATTCATTAAGTCTCGTGTTATGAATGGGCTCTTTCAGGGATGGAAATGGAGCAATTCTCTTCCTCCTTAAACAATTCTTCAGTTTGTGGATGATACAGCTTTGATGGGTGTTGCTAAGGTGGCTGAAGCGGTTGCTTTGTGTCAAATTTTGTATTGTTACCTGGCTGCCTCAAGCAAAGCATTAATGAAAGTAAGTCTTGCATTTATTTCTTTAATACCCCCAAGCTTATTCAATAGTGTATTGCCAGGATCTTAAGGTTTCAGGTGGAGACACTTCCCTTTATTTACCTTGGCATTCCTCTGGATGTGCTCCCACTTCCCAGGTATTTTTGGCAACATGTGATGGATAAATTTCATGGGCTAGTTTGTCACTAGACCTATAGATGGTTATCTATGGCTAGTAGAGTTACTCTGTTGAAGTCTGCGGTTCAGGCCCTTCCTATATACAGGTGCTTTGTGTTGACGGCTCCCACAAATTTCATCAAAGATCTTGAGGGCCTCTATCGGTAGTTTCTTTGGTCAGGTAATCTCCTTTCGAAGAAGTGGAGATTAAATAAGTGGGAAGTTGTTTGCCGGCCAAAGCAAGATGGTGGTCTTGGTTTGCGTAGGATAGATTGGAATGGAGAGGCTTTGGCTGCTAAGCTATACTAGAGAAGGTGTTCATATCAGCATCAGTATTGGGCTAGGATCCTTACCTTCAAGTACCTTGGGGAGGTGGAGGGCGCTGAGGTGCCTCATTTTAGTCTTTCGGGGAGAGGTTCTATGATATGGGATACTCTCAAGAGGGCGGATGCACTAGTTAAACA
The DNA here is from genome assembly GCA_027924645.1 of Cunninghamia lanceolata. Taxonomy (NCBI): domain Eukaryota; kingdom Viridiplantae; phylum Streptophyta; class Pinopsida; order Cupressales; family Cupressaceae; genus Cunninghamia; species Cunninghamia lanceolata. The sequence continues at coordinate 5,167,504 of BSBN01000207.1, forward strand.
AGGCCTATTTTGGATCTGCAATAGAGGCTCTGAAGCTCTTTTTTGGCATGATTCCTGGGATGGCTTCCCACCTATCCTCTCCTCACACCCTCACTTGGGGGACTTATGTAGTATTTTTGTTCAAGCTGGTTGGAGTAGAGTGATAGATTTCAAAGCCCCTCAGGCTTTGGGGCAGACTATTGTTTACCAGTGGAAGGATATGCAGGAATGGCCCGTGGGTGGATCTTTGGAGGATAGGAGGGAGTTGTCCTCTATTTTGGCTGATAGAGTCTATTGTTCTCTCCCAGAGTGGGATGTGTTGGCTTGGGGTCCAAATCCAAAAGGGAAGTTCATTGTTGCTTCAGGGTATCATGCTTTGGACAGACAGGCCTAGGGTACTACTGAAGTTCCTTGGTGGAAAAATATTTAGAATAAATTCTCTTGGCCAAAATGCAATTTCTTCTCTTGGCTGGTGGTTTATGGCAGGTGTTTGACTTGGGATAACCTCTGTAAGTGTGGCTTCCAAGGTCCTTCTGTATGCTTCTTATGTCTAAAAGATGTTGAGACTATTTCACATCTTTTCTTCCAGTGCTCTTTTGCTAGGACTATTTGGCATTTTTGGTGGGGGGCCTGGAGTTTACAGTGCAAGCACCCTTCTTCTCTGGAGGACTTTTGGCAGAACTTTGGGCCCATTCTGGTGAGGACTTCATTTCTGCACATAGCTTGGCCAATTGGCCTTAGTCTAATTATATGGTACATTTGGTTGGAGCGCAACCACAGAGTCTTTCTGGATAAGAAGTTGCTAGTGGGTCAAGTTTGGTCTCGTATTCTTGGGGCTTTGCAAGAGACCTTATATGCTAAATGTGATATGTCAGCCCCAGTGGATCCTGGTGATACTAGAGTGATTTGTAATTTAGGGATTCTTGTTGGGGGTCCTGAAAGGCCCAAGATTGGGTGGAGCAGGTGTTCTAGAAGGAAGGTTTCTAGGGAAGGGCATTGGCTGCCAAAATTAATACTGATGGGTCTGCAAGGGGTAACCCTGGGCATGCTGGCATTGGTGGGGTGGGCAGAGACAGTTCTGGGGTGGTTGTGTTTTTCTTCTCGGAGTATAGGGGGTTACACTCTAATAATCTTATGGAGGCCTTGGCTATTCTTTTGGCTTTGAAGAAGGCATATACCCTTGGCTAGAATAATATTATCTGCGAGTTAGATTCTCAGGTAGTAATAGACTTAATAAATAGAAGGCAGTTTGATGATGTTAGTTGGTAGCTTGTGGTGGTGGCTAAGCAAATCACCAGTCTTGGAGATTTATTTGATTCTATCACCTTCTGAGAAGAATGGGACCTAGTTAGTGGATGATTGGGATAGTTTACCTGGGAATCTTGCTCAGGATTTGGTGGATTTGGTCATGGAGGATGTGAGATGTTAGATGACCACTTCTTGACTTCTTGTTTGTTGTCTCTGGGCCTGTTTGGGCCTCTTGCTACTTTTATGCTTTGTGCTGCTATCTTTGATTAATAAAGTTTTTACCCTCTTTAAAAAAAAAAAAAACCATAATATATGATATAGTTAGTTAGGGTAGTATTGTCCATTATATATCATGAAGTAGAGTTCCATTCAATTAATCCACATTGACTGGTAATATGTTGGAAGTATAGATATTATAAAAGTTCATATATCAAATACATACTCTATTGTACCTTAAGAATTTTTTTAAAAATAATTATATGATTAAATATACATTTGTTTTTATGAGGATTATATAAAAATCAATCGAGATTCAATTAATTTACTACATATATACAATATAGACAAGTTACTTAGAAGGTGAACTATAATTTTTAAAATTATATTTTTTAAATGATGTGATCTGTCATAGGAGTGAATGTAAAGTAATGATAACTTACAAAATATAAATATTTACTTGGTAAGAATTTGACATGATAATAATTTTACTTCATGAAAAAATTTACTAATATAAGTGAAAGAAGACAATAGTTACTGTGATGAAATTTCAATAAGAATTGATAAAATAATTTAGTAAACAACTTGTAAATTAATAAATAATAAAAAAATATCTAACAAATTCTATAATTTCTTCAGAAAGTTTTCAGCCTACCCATTGAACCTATAAGTCCAATTGCTAGTTTATTTTCCCTTGGAATATTTAATTAAGACTAGCTACAATGTAAGAATCGTAATTTCCCTACAACGCAGATAGGGATAGATTTTGGTGCACACAACTGGAACTTCGTGACCAAGTCTGATGCATCACACTCTGTACATACGGAAACAAAAATAAATAAACATTAAAACAACAGTCATACATGAACAGATTTTAATTTCAAAATCTCCTTCGCCTGCAAAATGCCAGTCCAACACTATACATGTTCACATAAATTTTCGCTTTTTCATAATTGTAAATTATAGCAGATGGAGTCTTACTGCTCATATTCGACGTTAATTTTGTTAGCAGAAGTTGCATCGCCATTATCGCATCCAGCGGAAGAGCAGTAATCTTTATGACAAGGGATCTTTCTCTGCATGGAGTAATTATCTCATGGCTTATTACGGTCAAACATCTTATTCTGTACTTCCTTTAGCAGGCTCCCTGATTGTCCCAAAATGCGTCATTTGCCTGCTGGAAATTATATTCTTGTTTCTTAGGAAAGTTATAGTGTGTATATGAAGTAAAGTATTATGCCATCTTTTTAAGATTTTGGTTTCATAAAATAGTTAAAAGTCAATTTTGGTCTCAAAAAAGACAAATGGTTGTAATTATGTTACACAAAAATCTCTAAATAATTTTACCAAAAAATAATTATTCGATTTAATGAACTATGGAAACATCATATCTTTTATATATCTGTTATACTTGCTTAAGTGGCTGGTAGGCCCTTTCTCTTACTCTGTTTTGTTAATGTGTCAATAAGAGAGGGGCCCCTCGGTCACCTAAGCAAATCAAAACTTAGTGTGTGCTATTTAAGCCCAACCCTTTTTATTATGAATGATATGGAAAATTATTATTAACTATTTAATTTGGCCGATAGGCCATTCTATATGTGCACACATCTTGTAACTGCCAAAACTTTGGTAGTCCCAAATTTTTGGTCGTCCAAAAATTTAAAAAAATAATTTAAAAAAAAAATTGGTTGTCCATATAAAACATGGGATTTAAAAAAAATGAAACACCGTCTGTTGCATTTACTCGTAAAAGTGCTATTGGACAACAGTGTTTTACTGTGGTTTCTTTGTTAAAATATATGCGAAGTCATCCAGATCTGAAGAGCGGCTTAAAAAGAGAGTTTGCCGGGTAAACCAAGAAACATAATAGTAGGACAATCCAACAATCAATAGAGGGATTGGGAGCGCACAGGCGGTAGATCTGGCAACAAATCTGGATCCCCAATCAGAAAACAAGTCAGCTGAGCTAGAAATTGATCGATTTGGTAAAGAATTGTTTGTTTGCTAGAATTTTTTGATTTCAAATATCCTAGGAAAAAGATTCAAATCTAGTAGCAATCTAGTTGGGTAGGCTTAGAGATTTCAGATTTGAATACTCATTTCATTTTCTGTCACAAGATCTTGAGAAGGGGCCTGTTTACTGGGGGGCAAGATTCTATTTTATTAAGGGTTTGAGGGTTTCTGGAACATCAACGCTAGGGCCAAATGGCTCCACTGGTGCTGAGATATGCTTCACAGATGAGTACTACAACCCTATTTGTTGTTGTTTTGCTATTTGGGTCTGTTTCTGATGCATTTTATTTACCTGGAAGTTATATGCATACTTACCATAAAGGCGGGAATTTGACTATCAAGGTTAATTCTTTAACCTCAATAGAAACTCAGTTGCCCTTTAGTTATTATAGCATGCCATACTATAAACCCCTCAGAGGAATTAAAAAAAGTGTAGAGAATCTGGGTGAGCTTCTCATGGGTGACCAGATCGAAACCTCACCCTATATTTTTCACATGAATATGAATGAATCCTTTTATCTTTGCACCACCACGCCATTGAATGAGCATGAGGTTAAGATCTTGAAGCAGAGGATTGATGAATCCTCTTCCCCATTCAAATCGCATTGAAATTTGAGTGGACGCTCCAGAGAATCCTCTCCATGGCCTGTTGCAGTTTCTTCACAATGATTTCAATTTTGTTCAGCTTTTGACACTTTACAGTGGTTATTCTATGCATTATTTCTGTAATCCGAAGTTGATAAATCTTTGACTCGATTGTTATTGTGTTTCATTCATCCTTATATTTGGTTTTGATTGTGAAGAATAATTTAATCTTTGTTCTTGAGATTTTCTTTAAAAACTCTAGGTTGGAGCTCAAATGGTAATGATAAGATTATACGTTTTTTTTGCAAATTGATTATTATACCTTTTTTTATAGATTGATTATCTTACTGCCATTATTTACGGCCATATAGGGAGATCTACAGAGCAAGTGGCAGCCACAGGACAGTCCACTCCAGATCTCAGAATTCATCTATAATATTATCAAATGCTCCATATAGATCTCTTACAATATCTCTTACAATATCTATTCATATTTCTTTTAATTATTTTACTATTTTACTATAGGAAAGTTTTAGTTGTTAAAATACATGCAATTTAGAAAAGAAAAATAATTGTAGTATCTATTGGATGTTTCTATTTTGCATTTTAGAAAAAAATATTTTCACATAAATAGTATGTATTTTTTTAATAGGCCTTTTCTTCATTTGGATTTAAAAATTGTGTTGTAACTTCTTTACCACTTCATGTAAATAACTCTAGTGCAAGCTTTTCCTAAGACTTCATTTCTTGGATTGTATAGAAGATTTTGTGTTTGAATATTTGTTTTATAATAAAATATGTGAAAATTTTATGTGAATGGTGAAATGTATAGATTGTATATTTGCAATAAAATTTATTTTTTAACATGTCTATTAGTTAATTGGATTTTAAAAATTATAAGAATAATTTTGTGGAAAAAACAATAAAATAACTCTTATATAAATAAAATAAAATAACTCTTCAAATAAAAATAAAGCAAACAATGTAAATAAAATAAATATTTCTAAAATAAAATAACTCTTATAGAGTGATATCTCTTGCTTTTTTAAAAATAGAAAATGTAAAATATCTATACTAATTATAAAATAATTCCTATGTGTAAATATATAATAAAAATAGTACCTATCCTTAATATTGATCAAGCATTTGTCTACATTAGCAAAAAGTCTATCCAGTCCATTATCCAATTTTAACTATTTGAAAGGATTGCCCCCTACATTTGAGGGATTTGGTTGTTGTTTCTAACTATATAATACAACATCTTGAACAAAAATAAGACCACACAAATCTATTGAATCATTACAAAATTATTTAATATTCAATCTCAAAATCTAAATTAAAACATAAAAATTAAATATATAATTTTAATTAAACTATCTCAATACTATTCTTATTAATAAAGCTTTTCTCACTTCAAATGTTTCTCTTAGCATTAAAATTCAAATACAAAAAGTTAAAAGCATCATGATACCAAGGACATTTTTAAAAAGGAAATGCATAATATATCTAAAAATAGTTAAATATATAAAGTAACTCAATTATTATTAAGTAGTTTTATTTAAAAACAATATTTTAATTATATAAATTGTATGTTGGTGAGTGAAAATTGTATTTTAGGTAGTGATTTAGAGCAGGGCTTAAATTTGATAGTTGTATAGCTGTATTTAAGGATTTTTGCTGTAAAATACAATCAAAATTTTAAAAAAACTATATCAAATGAAAGTTGAAATTTTGGACAAACTATCAAAATTTATATAGGATTATGCTGATATATATATATATTTGGTTTTTTTATAATCTGCTTAATATAAGGTACGCCATAGTATTTTATAACCAACATTAAATAAATAACTGTCATAAAAAATTTGCTTGACAGGCAAGGTTGATTGTCACATTTAAGCCCTGATTTAGAGTATTTGTAAATATATAATATGAATATAATGTAAAAATATAACTTTCTTACTCATAGAAAATCAATTATGTGGAAAACCAAATCTTCCTATAAATCAACTCTTCACAATGTAAAAATATCAAATCATAATTAATGCATGTAAGTTTCTAATATCATTATTTTCCTATCTCTCAAACCTATGCACCTCTTACATATGCATAAATTTAATCATAAGTACAATAAGCCTAGACCAATTTAATGATAATACTTGAAACCTAACTCTAGCACACCCATTGAAGGAAGGAGATATTGCTTCTAAAAATGGCACAAGCTATAAGAATTATGTGCAACAAATAATTCTTATGTGTAAATATATAATAAAAATAGTAGCTATCCTTAATATTGATCAAACATTTGTCAACATTAGCAAAAAGTCCATCCAATCCAATTTTAACTATTTTAAAGGATCACCCCTTACATTTGAGGGTTTTGGTTCAAGACTATAATGTATGTTGTTTCTAACTATATAATATAACATCTTGAACAAAATTAAAACCACACAATCTATTCAAACATTACAAAATGTTCGAGTAAATAGGATTTCACTTATTTACATGCTTAAGTTTAATTAGGCACATAATAATTCATAGTTAGGTTTTAGGAAGTTATTCCCATAAGAAGTTGGGGTAATTTTTACCTACCAACTCCCCAACTTGCCTATATATATTGTACATTGTAATATATTATTGTATATATCAAATTATTCGATCTATTCCTTATGCAAGCTCTTGCTCGAGCATTCTCTTGTGGTGGTTTGATGATGGCTTCCTATGCATTGCTACACAAAATTATTTAATATTCAATCTCAAAATCTAAATTAAAACATAAAACTAAATGTGTAATTGTAATTAAACTATCATAATAGTATTCTTATTAATAAAGCTTTTCTTCACTTCAAATATTTTTCTTAGAATTAAAATTCAAATACAAAAAACTAAACCCATTATGATACCAAGGGCATTTTTTCAAAAGGAGGTGCATAGTATATCTAAAAGTAGTTAAATAGATAAAGTAACTCAATTATTATTAGGTAGTTTTATTTAAAATAATATTTAATCATATAAATTGTATGTTGGTGAGTGAAAATGGTAACATGAAACTTATAGGAAAAGTATCTGGAACTATTTCAGATGAAGCCTAAGAACATGGAACTGGAAGAGCAAATCAAAGGTATCATGGTCTAATCCTAGGAATATCAGAAGCATGCCAAGAGCAGTGAGGCAATGGGCACCGCCCTTAAATTGCAAATTGACAAAATGAACAAAGAATGCAGTGGAGATAGGCCTAAAAATATAAATATAAATATATACTCAACTACTACATGTAATAATAACATGTAATGTTTTGAATGTAACTTTTAATAACATATTAGGATATCATATTAAATAATAAGCTATATGAAATAAGATCACATCAAATATTTTATTTTATACAATTATTATTACATGGACACAATTGAAAGAGAAATTATTATTGCAAGTTCAAAGACAATAACATTATTCTAAACAACATAATATTTATTTATGTAAATGAACAAATAAATTGAATATTTATTTGATTTTCTCTTAAAGATCAACTTAGAGACCACAATTTCAATGGATGCTCTTCATTTTTATAATTCTTAACATAATTTGCATTTTCTATCTTTATGCACTGTTCAACTGAGAATGGTGGTGATATAGTCCAAGTTTTGAGAGATAGACCTAAAAATATAAATATAAATATATACTCAACTACTACATGTGATGACTTTCCAATGAAAATATAAATATATACTATTTAGAAAAAGGCCTAAAAATATTTTTGCCTATCAGCCATTTGATAGCACCTTTGGTGCTTTAACAAAGTACATTCCTTACAGTCTTCAATCTTCCATAATAATAATAATAGAACTTTTTTCACCGAAAAACAGTGAACACTTTTGACTTTTGCAACACGTTTACATATATTTTAAGCAAACGTTTTTCTAAAAAACTTGCAAGCAAAGGCATGACGCACAAACCCATCACGTGAGAATGTATTTTGCATGGAAAACGAATCCATGGACATATTTATTCGTTATATTGGGAGGTCACTTAAACGCATGCTTATAAGTTTTAGTGTAATTTTTATTATTGGTTACTTCACTTTTTTATTTTTATTTGTTTTTATTATATTAATATAAAAGTTGTGTACATTTAAAATTATTTTTTTATTTTATTAATTATTTTATTGTATTAATTATTTTGTTGGTTTAGATTTGTGGAAAATTAACCTTTTAAATTGGATTGGAGGTGGAGGGATTTAAGTATTTGTCAAGTGGTGTGTTTAACTACGTTATCAAAGTTACCTTTCCTTTTAATATTCACTTGTTTGTTATATACTTGTTCCTCAACTTCGTCAGTTAATTTTTTATCCGCATTGTCCTCTTGGGTCATCCTTTGTCCCTTCCATCTTTTCTCTATTATTGGCTCTTTATTTGTCTGACATTATCATCTCAACATATGTTGTTTTTCTTATCATCTTTCTTGTCTAATATCATTAGTCAAAGCAATGATGATGTTTTTGTCCCCCTACTAGCCAACATCACAATCTAAGAGGATGGTGTGTGCCAACTATTTTAGGAGTTGTTTTTTCAATCTAAACCTTTACTTAGGTTTTTCTTTTTTATTTCTAAGAAGAAAGCCATGATCAACTTTGCTCACACTTACCTATGCTCTTAAAGGACTAGGGAAGGAGTACTTTACCAATGAAAATCAGTTATACATATAGGACCTTTTAGGATTCAAAGATGGGAGATCCACCTCTTAGTGTACCAAATCTCTAGAGTTCCTAGATGTCATTTATTAGGGTTTCTTCTTTATGCCTCAAAATCACCTATAGCCAAATCTCCCAAAACATGTAAGCCAAGGCAAAGGTTAATGCACCTACAAGGCAACCCCTAGGAATTATTTTTGAATCCTACCTCTTTTTTATACTAGGAAAAAGTATGCAAATATAGGAAAAGACCTATATTTAACCATAATGCATTTCTCTTTGAATATATTTCAAAATTACTTTTTCATTAAAACAAGGACATCAATTTGAAGTGTAGTGTAATTTTTTTATGTTTTCTAACATAGTTTGTTACTTTTCATAGTTGTTTGACCTCCACAACACACCTCTATTCTCCAAGAATTAGGGATCCTCCTTTAAATGTTCTATGAGTTTTATCAACTTTTGATGCCCTATTGTAATCTAACTTGAATCCCTAAGCCATTGAGTTAGAGAATTACTTTCTTTGTTTAGCCTATTTCAAAAAGGTTACATTTTCAAAATCACTTTTTTTGTTTGGGCATTTAAAATCCTATTATGACCCTCTAATTTTTTTGTGAATACTTCCTATTAAACTTTATAACAAAAAAGAGTAGTAGTACATATTCACAAAAAAAGTTGGGTGGTAGAAATGCACATCCACAAAGTCTAAACAAGATGAAGTCCAAAATAAAGATGAAATAACAAAGGGCCAAGCTCGATCAAAATAACTAAGAATCTATTGCAACACTAGTAGAAGGAGGATCTTTATCATCAAGCTTGCCCCAAACATCATCAAGGATAGAATAATCAATTGGATCCTAACCAATGAGAGCTCTTTCCTCTTTGGGAGAGTCATCTAAGAGTGGTTGAGCATGAACTAGAGAAATGGAAAGCTCGAGGTAAGGAAACTTGTGAGAGTCAAGCCAACCAAGAGCACCACACCCATAAGAAGAGGCAGAGGATGGTATTGAAGGTTGAGACCATATATGGGCTACATTGTCTTTATTCCCCAAGGGTTAAGAGCCATACAATTGGGATCCTTGATCTCTTCTAGAAGATTGGCTGCAACCTTGTTAGTGCCCTCAAGGAGGAGAAGAGGGGGTAGGTAGTACTCTAGCACTAATGCAAGGAGCATTTCCCTAGTGGTCTAAGAGTCCCTAGAGATGATCCACTTCAAGTGCAATATTGCTATCTTGCACCTATGTTGCATAAGTACATTAGAGAAAATCATAGCTTTAGTGTACCAATGGAAATAAATATTAACTAAGCATCCTAAAAATAGAGTTGAATAATTTATATCTTTAAAAGTTTTGAAGAGAGTTTCCACCCTAAAAATTTTGGGTATAATTGAATGGGAGAAGGCTAGTCTCCTAACATAACCATGTGCCAAGAAAAAGGAGTAGGTCAAAAGGGCCTAAAAAATCATGAATCCAATTCTAACCTTATTGATCTCTGGTGAAAAACTAGAAGAGATGCTAAAGAGAATTAATATGTCCACAAAATAGACAACGAGGATTAAGAACTCCCAAATAATTTAAACGAGTGCTAAGAGGAAGTCCTTGATAATGAGTACATAGGTAAAATGATCCAATTTAGGCTCTAGAATGGCCGACCATATAGACTAAAATGAGCAATACCAAGTACCAAGAGAAGACTAAAGATGCCAATGATCAATTTAACTAGTCCATCATAGGAAGGTGAGGTGAAAGCCACAAATAACCTTTACAAGGCCTATAATTGTGAAATGGTGTGTCTAGATACCATTTTCAATCCTTCCACCAAGGCTTGAAAGATCTAACCCCAATTTTGTGAATCATCTGGGGATGACATCAATAATAGTCTGGAAAGTCTCCTGGTCATGGATAGATAGCCTAAATTTTGTTTTAATTTTAGACCAAGAAAGAAAATTTTTGGTATTTCTAGTAATGAGATATGGTAGCACTCTAATGCAGGTCATTTGAAAATTTTCAAGGCATGGATCCATGGCACCATAGCCAAAGGCCAATCTTGACAAGAAAGAACTGGAAACCACCAAATAGACTGCTAATTGATTGAAAGGTCATTGCATAAGTCATTTCCAACCCATTAAAGCTAAGGCTTAGTAGCTTCCCAAGCTTTCCAAATGCTCTTGATAACAAAAGTGCCTTGAATCTAGACTAGTTCCCTCATACTAACAAGAGTGCTAAGATCCAAACTTTTTTGAGCTTATCATGAAAGGAAGCAAGGTAAGTGGAAATAACTTCCTACACCAATCTAATGAGGGATAGTAGTACAATTTTTTCTTAGATATTTACAATTACAGTTATGTTTCACATTAACAGAGAGATTAACACAAATTAACAAGTAAGCATAAATGCAATGACACAAGATATACATGGGGAAAACCATTTCGGGTGAGAAACCCCACACTCCAAAACCTACACAATGTATTATCAAATCTAAAGGAGATTACAATGCACTTGCAATGCAATTTCTTCCAGGAGTTATTGCAATGTCAAATCTAGAGTAATTCTCGTAGCATAATGATACCTACAATGAACCATACCACTCCAACTCCAAGCACCTATATAAATAGAGAAGTACTACAAATCAAAGAAGCTTCTAGAGCAAGTCAACACAAGAATCTCATCCAATTCCATATGGCCCAATTTACAAGGCCATAAAACATGCGTATGATACTTGTAAGAGATTCTCTTTCATCCCTTACAACCCCCCAACTTGGGCACCCCAAATTTGCCTAATATATGTATGGCAGATGCTCTTACAATGTCATAAAATCTGTCATATGTGAGAGCACTTACAACTGTAAGAGAATCTATCATAAGTTCAGACTATTAATAGTGGATTCTCTTAGAACTTGTCATAGTCAAACTTGGGTGCTTGCCTTCTCCATGCAAAGATGCTTCCTGACACTTGTCACACCTATCATAAGATCTTCTATTTCTATCTCTTATATGTCATAGATTCTATCATAGGAATTTGTCATAACTTGTACACATCATAAACCTCTTACAACACCCAAAAGATGCCAACACATGGCAAAAGTCTTCTACCACAAAGTGGGACACCTATCTCCTCATATGAGGACAAAATTACACTTAGTCACATTCCATGTAGGACACATTAGTGTGCCAACTCCCACAAAGTGACAAAATAAGATTTGCATACAAATTATAATAATAGGTGAAAAATAAATACAATTAAATAATAAATGCTAGGAACTTGCAAAGGTTGAGACACCTTAATTCCCAACATACCAAATTGAACACACCTAAACTAATACAATGTCTGATGAAAATTTTCTAGGCTTCATTCCCTTCTAGGGATTTAATAATCCATTTCTCCCACAAGATAATTCATTGATGATGAATAGAAAGAAAAACCACCAGCATTGTCAGGAAGACAACAAAATTCCCAAGCAATGTGATGAAATCCTTGATGTCCATCATTGGAGGCCCAAAGAAAATCTCAGAGCAACTTTTCAACCTTCAAATAAGAAGCCTTTGAGGGTATCCACCAAGAGGAATAATAAAAATGGGTCGAAACCAAGATTTCAGAACAAATTTGGAACTTACCAGCTAAAACGAGAGAGGCTTGGTGATCCAATAATTGAGTTTTTTCTCGATCCTAGCAACAATTGCTTGCTAGAAGATAAAAGGATAAGATTGAAAATCAAAGGGAATCCCCAAGAAGTGGAAGACTTCCCCATGATCGATCCATTTCTAGCCAAAATTATCTAACCAACTTGACCTAGGAAGAAAAGATTGCAGGTAACACTAGGTCTTTTAGCATTGGATACTTGACCCTCTAAATTTGCAAAGAAATCCTATGATAATGTCACTTGATTTTTTCAATATTAATTATTAAATTTCAAGATGTGCATATCAATTTAGATTTGATATGTTAGTGGTCCTAGGTCAAATGGATGATCAAATAAGTGCTCTTCATGTCCTATTTTATAGTCTTTTGGGAGTCCCATATGTTGAAGGGATTGATTTGGAAGTCTTTACCATGAGCTTCCTAGTTTAGTCGTGCTTCATATACATGCCTACAAATAGTCTTGGCCGAGATGTATTTGCTTGCTTATACTCTACCCTAATTTACTGGGTTACACACAATACATGTATGCCATGGTCAAAATGAAGCTTGAGATTTCCCTTCTAATTATTTTATGGAATACCTTTGTGTATACTCTAAGCATTCCTTTAATTTGCTCGAATGTCATGTTCGTGCCTTTTATTCTATGAACCAGTTTGAAATCTAATTCGGTCCCTTTTGTAATAATCATGGTCTCACTATTTTTTATTATGTCTATGGTCAAGTTTTTTGAGTTTTAAATCTCGTGCCTTCATTGTACCTATTGTTAAAGAATGCAAACAAGAAACCCTAATGCTTTTGACTTTTCACCCATCATAAACAACTAACATGTTGTGTGTTGACTGTGTTGGTGCTCAAACATGCAATTCCACTAATCCTAAAGACTCAACACTAGAACCTAAGGCTAGGGATATGTTGCATGCTTATCCAATGGGTAAGACTTATGATTTGATAGTGACATTAATGGACCAATTGTTGTGAGTGGGTAAACTCACCTTCATCTTTATCCTTTGCAAGGCCAAGGGGGTATTTCCTGATGTCTCCACAACATAAACAATTTAAACACTAGGTCTTTAAGAAGCTACACCCATTACATGCTATGAACTCCCATAGTTGTCACTAAGTTCATGTTAGCACTAGCTACATACAAACCTATTAGACCTCTAATAAACAAATATAAATTCACTCTTACCCTGCACCAAAGATGGTAGCTATACTGTGTTTCCCTAGAAGATGAATCCACTTAACATTTCATACATAGGGATAAGAGAGAAGAACACACATACATGATTCTCTAACAATGGTCAATTTTAGAGTTGCATAAGGTATGACTGAGTTTACAATACTAAATCATGCATATGTGGTGTAATTTCCCCTTCTAGTAAGCTCAAATTGTTCACAACCTTGCACAATTTCAACTTATAGAAAGGAAACATTAGTACTCCAAATTTTCTTTTCATATCATGATTAGAGTTGATAACTAAGTATCAAACTCATATATTTTCCACAATTGTATTTAAGGCTTATAATCTTTAATGATAATCACATACATTTCATCTCTATACTTGTAGTTATGATTCATATCAAGTTCATGCATTTCATATTCATATTCTTTTTCTCATCGTTCCCATGTATTATCTAAAGAGAGTTATTGGTTAGCCCTATCATTAATCAACCTTGTCTTCCACATGAGCATGGTTTGTTAAGGCGTTAACCATCCCACACGGAGGCCCAAAGGCTTCTCCCAACACCCAGGGTCCTTCACCATTTGGCTCAATGGAACTTCATGCAACATGTGGCATTCTTCATCCCATTGAGAGTCACCTACCATCAGGCACATTTATTATGAGCTCATAATACCATAGGCCCAAGAGCTTCTCCCAACACCCGGGGTCCTTCGTCTCTTGGCTCAAGGGACTTCACACACACCCATTGTTCATCCACTTGAGGGTTACCTAGGTCCAATTTTACATCCTTAACTTAACCCCATACACATAGGTTGATAAAGTGATTAAGGATGAGGCTTGAACATCCCTTTGATGACATCATGAGTTTGTGAGCCACAATTTATCAATTTGAGATCTTTATATCTCTATTCGTGTTCCTTCATGGAACCTTATTTCATCCTTTACTCATAGCCTCATACTAGGCTTTATTGATAATTCATTTTATGCTTGTTTTTGACATATAAATGGTTTCATTGCCTTAGATTCACATCATTCTCTTATAGTTTAATATCATTCATCTTTACTTTCAAGTATGAGACAATTAACTAATGTTTTGTTTCATTCCTAAACAAGATTCATTTATGCTACCATAATTATAGTGGTCTAGAATTATATTTCCTATTTATAACCATGAAATCAATTCATGTTATTTATCTATACATTGACATATCTTTATTTATTTATTTTCAATCATTTCTAAATTCACAATATACACAAAACATTAATAATACATACTATATTGTATATTTAAATACCTTTATAGCAGTGTACCTGTAGTAATAGCGACTTACCTTGCTGCCCCTATATACTCCTTATGCTGTGCCAGGGTTTGATGTTGCTCTGTATTGAATTTACCTTAGACTGTGTTGTTTTTCCTTCATTGATTCCTTCTCTTGAATGCTATTTGAAATCCTTTAAGATTCCTTATTCTCTTCTTCCATGATGATGATTGTCTTATGGGCCAGCGCCCCCTTTTAAACTTGTGAAAAGTTTCTTTAATGAAAAGTTACATTGATTACATTCGCTGCCTCTTCTTTTAACTTTTGTTTATATTTTTTATCTCTTTTAAATAGGGATCGGTCTCTTTCATAAACTCCATTTTATTCAATTAATATTAATAAGACTTTTGTCTTATTATTATGATTCTTATTGTCTTATGATACTAATTTATAAATCTATTTAAATATTTATATTTCTATTATTATTATTATTTATATTTATATTTATATTACATATATCATATATAATATTATAATTGTTTTCAATAAATATAAAATATTCATATAATATTATGAAATATTATTTATTAAATATTATATTATTATTGTTAGAAGCATTCAAATGGACATGATGTTTAAATCTAAACCTAAAACTACTCCTACAACTAACAAGAGGGAGACTTAATAATTTTAAAGGTTGTTAACCCTTCACCAATTAGACCGGTGCCTAGTCCATTCGGCAACAAAGGGATAAATTTACAGAAAGGAAAGAGGTGCAGTAGTGAAAATACAAATGGAATCTCGTGTGCATCATCATACAATGCATATATCTCATCTCATGCAATGGACATTCTTAGTAATCCAAGCAATAATGCAAAAACCCACATGGAACAAAAAGAGAGAGCATCACAAAAGCCTTGCAATGAATTAAAATATTGTCATCATATTTCTCTAACCTATGTTACATTCATACCAACAACTATGGCAAGAGAGGATGAGCAACTAGGTTCAAAAACCCTCCTGAATAATTACAAATTGCACTAGAGACATACCATTACATGTATCTATCTTTAAATAGCCTTCCTATGCTTTACAAGGTGCACATTGTTGGCAACATGGTTAAGAGACACTACTGATATGTTGAAGATTTGATGTTGTCATTGATGGCAACAATTAGATATGACTTGGAATAGTTTTTGAGACAATCTATGCACAACATTTTTGGTCTAGGAAGATTGACTTAGTTAAATTAACTAAGTATTAGGAGCTTACTATGTTAGTGACAGAGATTCAACTAGCACTCCTCCGTAGATGAAGATTTTGGTGAGAGGTTCTGGTATGTTACACATAGTTATTATACAATGCTATGTTCCAAGTTTCATGTCTTGATGTAATCTCCAGAACCCATACTGTGAATTGCCAAAGTCCAACTAAGAAGAGTTTAGTTATAAACAATGCAAATCACTTGAGGATTTCAGTCCACATTCCTCTAGTATTGGTTGTTTCGACTTGCAGTTTGGAGGTGTTGTAAACACATATGAGAAGCATCTAATTCTAGATTTACAAAGTCTAAACTCTACTAGAAGATTATCTACAATCTTCCAAGTATCGACATTCAGTTTGAAAGTGCTTCACAAAGATAGAGTCAATAGTTTTGAGATCCGTATATTGCCACACAAGAATATTATGACTTGCAGTTATGAAAGTATGACTGGTGATGCATATTGAATGTTTGGTATGAATATCAGAGTCTTGCATGTATCCCACATTAGGAGTTGTGATATGATAGATATGATGGTTGATTGTATACTTAATGATGAGGCTGACACACAGCTGGATCGATGTACAGTAAAGGTATTTTGTTTAGATCATCATCCTAAGTGGTTCTATAATAGGTCCACACCTATATGAAAGTTCTTGAAGAATTGTATAGGTTCGTATTGTTGTTTGTGTAAAAGATCAAGCTGACAAAGTATAACTTTTGTGTACACATTTCATATTTCACATGTCGACCTAATTTTGAGTTAAATCTTGTTGTGGATATATATACTTGATAGATTTTGATGTTGGAAAAATATGATGATGTGAATGTGTTGCAAATTTGTTATGTATGTGATTCTTGTGATCCGAAAAGTGCAGTAGAGCATATGTGAATAGGGCAGAGAAATAGAGAAGGCATAATGAAGACCTTTGTATCTTTATTTTGAACTATCAATGGAACTGTATTTCAGCATTCAGTAGATGCATTTGTAATAGTTCTTTCCTGGCAGTGAGCCACCCTTTCTCTATCTTCTTTTTCTTTATGGCAGTGAGCACTTCTTTGGAAAGTGAGTCCTTCAGTAGTGAGTC
The DNA here is from genome assembly GCA_027924645.1 of Cunninghamia lanceolata. Taxonomy (NCBI): domain Eukaryota; kingdom Viridiplantae; phylum Streptophyta; class Pinopsida; order Cupressales; family Cupressaceae; genus Cunninghamia; species Cunninghamia lanceolata. Next base: position 5,184,663 of record BSBN01000207.1, read on the forward strand.
CTTGGGCAGTGAGCCTTAAGGCAATGAGCCTTTTCGTAATCTAGTTTTGATATTATAATATATTATGAGCTAACACTCACCATGGTTTTTACCTTTTTGGGTTTTCCATGTAAAAATCTTGGGTTTTTTCCATTGATTGGATTCATTCTCGATCTGCATTGGTTAGCCATATGCCCAAATCTATTGCATTCAGAGTATATCTAGTTACAGTGATTAATGCCAGGTCACTGGCATGAGAAAGGAATTTTGATGAAGTCTTCAATGTATTTGTATGCCAAAGTAAGTTCAATCACAAAAAACAACACTCATGAGAAAGGAATTTTGATGAAGTCTTCAATGTATTTGTATGCCAAAGTAAGTTCAATCACGAACAACAACACTCAATGATTCATAAGTGCTTTAATCATATCATATGAGTAGAAACAGTTGTAAAAATAAGCATCCTTATCATATATGAATGATCAAACTAATAAGTAGTATATTTGTAGCTATACATAGAAATATCTATGCAAGAACAAGTCCATTGAAATGATAGCTACAGGTGTAGCATTTGAAGGTACATCAAGCTCGAAATCATAAAAATAAGCCACATATCAAATGTCGAGCATAGAATGTATCAGTTCAGAAATATCATTACAAAGTGCATTCATGATGGGGCAGCATCATCTCTAAGAAGATTCAATACCAAAGGACAGTCAAGTAAGATACATGCTGAATGGAGCAATCACTTATTAGCATGAAATAGTCATATATCATAAGGAAACCAAGATGAATAGAAACATATCAGATTCAAGAGAAGGAGCAGGTCATGGATAAGATAGAACAGTCAATAATGGAACTCATCATGGATAGTAAATAATGTACAGAGTAGTCTCGAAGATAGACATGAATGAAAGTAATAACATAGGTAGTTAAGAAAAGGATAGAAACACAACAACCATTAGCTAGAATACAAATCAGGTGCCATGATAACTTACAGGTGTAAAAGAAGATCATAAATTATAGACATAGTGATAGGAGATAGCATATGTAGTCTTACCAAGTATATACATGATAGATAAGCCATGTCACTGTGAGCAAATGAGGTGCATACCAAGTGTAGTCATGTTGATGTAAGCATACAGTATATATATATAAGTTTAGAAACAAGATAGGAGAGTGTTATGTCATTATGAAGACAAACGGTCATGTGTAAACATATTGGTTGAGCAGAGAAGAAAATGCTATAATGATCAATAAGACAATATGTGTATTGTATGATAATTATCAATGGAGATTCTCAGACATGATCCAAGCAATAACTATAGAAAAGCCATGACCTTTATTGAAGGAGGAATCGAGCTCTCTTCATTCAGAATTGAGACAAATACAAGTAAAGAGATACAAATTGTGTTCTTTTAAGCCGTGGCCAAGCAAGGGTTTCTCTTCATTAATATCAAAGCCAATGTCGATTTGCATGAAGAAAAGACAAATATAGAGTAAATAGAAGCCATTTCGATCTCATGAGGGTTTAGTAGAAACTCAGAAAAGATGGAATAGACCAGATATGGCTGTGGCCTATAATAAATATACAAAGGTTCATAGTGCCATAAAAGATCTTTCCTTTTGAGAAGAGAATGAAAATATCTTCATACTATCAAAATTTGCCTGGGTGTTGTATTGTTATGGAATCCTTATTGCAGAAGCAAAAGCATTTGGAAACTCAGAAAGGAGGAACAAAATAGTTTCATATAGGAAATGAACAAAAAAAACCTTTTTTCCATCAAAATCAAAGTCATGGCCTGTAGTAGAGGGTTCTTTTCTTTCTCATAATTTAAACCCACTTGGGGGTTTCATTTAAAATTTGATACAGGGAAATACAAAGCCTTTGAACTCATGTAAACAAAGCTATAGAATGCTCAAAAATATAAGGCCTAATTGCAGCCTTTCATGAAAGAAATATAGAGAAGCATACACATATTTGATGCTCAAGAATGGCAATAATATATCTGTTATTCCCTACAACCTAATCATTAGGTTTGTAGATTGTGAATAAGAGAAGCAAAGCTTTAAGGAGAGGACCTCACCCAATGGTCGTCTGAAGACTGCATATTCGTTGCCTTTGAAAGCTCAAACCAAAAGCACTCATGATGGCCCATGGACAAAGGGTGTTAATGGAGTATACAAATAGAAACAAAGATGCATCAAAAAGTATAGTATAGTCATGGCTTAATAAGCTGGAATATACCCAAGAGATGAAAGAAAAATGGACCAATTTTGTACAGAGGATCCTTACCTTGTTTCTTGGAGACCGCTGTATAAAAATCATTGAAATTGCATGAAGATCCTTCAAAACTATAGAGGAATAGAGGGGTTTTGAATTCAAACCCTAGCCATGGTGCCCAAACAAACAGAGCCTCATTCCAGCAAGAGGTCAAAAGCAAATGGGTTGAAATTTTAGGGCATCAATGTTTTGTCTTAGGGTTTGTAAAATGCCCTAAGTTCGATGGGGTTTTTGTCACATCGAATGTATTTTTTTATGCTTTGACTAATACCCATGGGGATTGATCTTATTTTTACTTTCACCTAGTGTCCTCGTGACTAAGGACATGTCAAATGCCTTAGGTTTGTCTACACATACATTGCCTAGGTTTCATTGTGCCTTAAAAGGGCTAATTTAGTCTCTTTTGAAGAAATGATATAGATCATATGCCCTTAAGGATATTTTGCAGAGACAAATTGAAATAAGCCATCATAGTTTTTTTTATTTTTGCAAAACTATATATTATGCCTTCACATATTTTATGATTTTTATAGAAAATCATATGCTTGTATATGCATATACTTGGCAAGATTATCAAAAGCTTTGAAATTTTTTGTAAAAATCAAATCAAAATCAAATCAGGAAAAGGACAAAACTGTAAATCATTGTAAAATGATATTTAAGCAATATTCTATAAATTGCTTTAAAGTATTCATTATTTATGCAGTTAAAGCAAAGTAAAGCAAATGAAATCTTTCTTTTAAAAGTTTTCTTTCTTTTAGGAGGATATGGACAAAATGTAGTTTTATAGGGCAGATAAAGCATATTTTTTGGTGGGGTCACCTTGGAGAGGTTCTTGGCAGCTTCTATTTTCAGTTTGTAAGCATTTTAGAAGGCTTTTTGACAGCTTTCCAGAGGAGCTTGAAAATGGATTTGCATGGCTATTTTTAGGAGCTTTTCTCAGCTTTTTCTTGGAGATCTCTTGGTAGGTATTTATGGGAGAAAGCTTAGTTTTTCTAGGAGTTCATATCATTGTTTCTTCTCTCGAAGCATAGGCAGAGAGTTTGTAGACATTTTTAACTCAAATTTTGTTAGATTTTCATGTACTCTTTTCAGTTCAATACAACAAAGAAGACCTATTTCACTTCTTTTGCTTTCATAGTTACAATATTGATTTGATGCCTCATTGTGATAATAAATGTTTTGTCTTTTGTCGTGTCTCATTATTGTGGAACTATGTGCAAATATTATATATGATTCTGGTTGTATGTTGAGTTCAGATTGAACCTTCATGCAAATTAATTTGAATTGTATGTTCTAAGTGAGGTTGTGAGAGTTAATGTTTAAGGAGTTATTTGTGAGTGAAAGTATTGAGATAGGTTAGAAATCAGGATCATATTTTGTTAGAATTTAATTTCCATTTTAGTTCATCCTCTCACCTTTTTTCTTAGCAATTTATTTAGATTAGGAAAAAAACATTAGGAGAACCAGCTCACTTTGGAGGTCCGCTCCAAGTTTAGGAAACCCACAGGCCTAGGAGTGTTCCCATGTGTCAACAGATAGCTAAGTTGGTAGCTTAGCATAGGGTGCATATCTGATTGATAATAGTTTTTGGCATGCCCAATGGGACAGATTGGACTGTCTCAGTCCAATAGCATGTTCATATATCACTGATATTTGATGTGTGTGTTAGTGATCTCTACCCTTGGAGGCAAGGAAACAACACATCTACTGACTCTGAGCTCAAGTTTACTGGTTTTGGTATGATTAAGTACTAGTATGTTACAAAAATCATCAATTAACTCTATTTTCTAGCTTTTATATAAGTAAAAAATGTCAGATTTTCATAGTCAGTATGAATATCCACCACCATACTATAAAAATGTTGTCCATAGGGCTCCTTATCAACCATGTCAGGCCAATTATGCTGCTATAGCTTTTCCAAACTAGCGTGTACAACATGCTTACCACCCACCCACCCCTGCACAATCTTTCAATCAACCTAAAAAATTTGAAATTATCGAACTTAGAGATATTCTGTTAGACTACAACAAGTAGATCGATGAGATCAAAAGCAAACTTGAGTATAATCAGCAACAGGAAGAGATGTCTTATCAAGCCTATTATCAAGAGACAATTTGAAGCAATAGGAAGAGATGCCTTATCAAGCCTATTATCAAGAGACAATTTAAGGAGAATCTTGCTCAACAGCTAGCTGCAAAAGAGGAGCAGATGAGACTTTTGCTCACTCAAATACATAAGCATCAAGTTCAAGAAGCTCCTATCATTTCAAATCAGTCTATTGAGGAAGAGGTTTGTAAGTACAATCTTCCAAGTTTCAAGCAAAATGAACCTCTTATCACTACCAAGGTTAAGATTCCCAATTTTAGAAATCCTTTACCCTTGCAAGAACCTAGGTTGGTACAGTCTAAACTTGTTATGCTTCAAAACCAGCCACTTGAAGAATTCGTTCCCCTTCAAGAGATTGGTTTTGAATGCAAATAGACTCCCCAAAAAATCAAAATCCCAAGTTTTAGAAGTTTTGATTTTGCTCAGGAGCCTTTTTGCATTCAAGACCAGCCCATTAATCCTCAGTTTTAGTCATATCAAGAACCTGAACTGAATCATCAAAATTTTGAATAATCCTGGCAGCCTTCTTGGACTAGGTATCCTGGTTATAAAATGTTGAATCTTGTTAAATCTACCCCTCCCAAACCAATCCAAAATCAAGAAGTAGAAGAGGTAGCAAAATCTAAACCAATCCAGATTCCAAGTTGGCATGGTGAATGAGAGAAAAAATTTGTAGAGCCCAAACCAATCAGAATTCCAAGTTTCAGTCCAGTAGCTAAAGGTTCTTGTAATCCTTTGTATGCCACCAAATTAGACAAACTAGATGTGAAGCAAGAGGTTGCTGATGTTTGTGTTGCATTCCCAACTGAATATGAGTGTAATGCATGCGTAGAGGAAGTTAATTTAGGCTTGACACTGAATCCTCTGCATTTTGGTTCATTTGAAAAATTTTCTAATGCTATTTATAAGATGAACGAAAGAAGAGTGCAGAGGTCACAAGGTGAAAGTCTCTAGTTGCAAAGATAGAATGCCCAAGTCTCATTGGAGAAAGCACTGCATGAAGAGGAAGAATTGGTCTCTTTGTTTGATCAACTACCCAATTTTGTTAAACCAAATGAGGAAAACATGCTCATACCAAAGGTAGCAGTTTCAGACTAGCGTGAGGATCCTAAACAATCTGGTGAGTTGCTAATTGAAGCTGAGCAACCTGACATGGAGATCTTGGATCAAGTGGAAAAGTTTTAAGAGAAGCCTACCATAGAACTTACACAGTTGGTTGAGAACTATTATGAGGTAAAAAAACAACCCTCCTTTATCAAAAATTCAAGAGGAATGTGATGAAATTTCATTTTGGGATGACCCTGATAATTTTGTTGCAAATTTAGGTAATGTGGAGAAGGTTTCATTTAGTCTATTTAATAAGCTTCCTAGCTTTGATGTTGGAGATGAAAATAGCATGTGTATGCCAAGTCTTGATCATTAGAGTGTTGCAAAATATTCAGACAAGATGTTGATTCATGAATAGGTATATGAAAGCAACCCTAATTTGACTGATGAGGATCTGTTTCAATTTAAAATTAAGCTTTTCTACACATGCTTGGATGTTATGCCAATACCTTTGGAGGAGGACAGTGTTGATCAATAGGAGCAGCCTGTAGAGGAGGGTTACTTGGGGCAGTCAAATCGGTAGGGTGAAGGAACAACAAATCCTAAGTAGAAAACCAATAGTGAAAATCCAAGTTTCATCCCTGCAAGAGGATGTCTAATCAGAGATTTAGCTGGCAGGAAGCTAAATAAGGAGTCACATATCATTGTTGTACCAAAGGAGGAGATTACAGCCTCACAACAACAAACCCAACTCACCTATGCATCCCAAATAAGTTATATGATTGGTCAAACTCAAGAGGTAAGTGAGTTTGCTTATGTTCTTCATGAATCATCACAATAGTTTGTGGGGTATCTTTTTGTTTCCCATCTTTTATCAATGGCATATAATCTGGCAAGACATCCTTAGTTGGTTAGGAGGGGAAGTTATTTCACCCAATCAGTGAATGGGTTTGTTTGATCACCTTCCTTGGCTGGTTAGAGTAGGTTAGAGTTAGTATTTTTAGTTAATAAGTGTTGTTTGCACTTCCATTTCAGTTTGATTTTCTTTTCCCTAAGTGTTGTTGTACATGTTTTCCAGCCACCAAGGCCTTTTAGTTTGCTTTCAATTTGGTTTAGTTTAGTCTACTACTATTTGGAGTAGTTAGAAGCATTGAGTTTTAGTTTTCTAAGTAGGAGAAGAGCATAGTTTGACTCGATGCCCAATCGATAGTTAAGGCAAATGGTCCTGATGCTTAGCAGGCAATCATGTAGCAAAAGTTGCCAGAAATGTTACCAATTTTTCACCTACAACTCAAATTGGTAGAGCTGGTGTATCAAGTTCATTTTAAGATGAAAAGTTTAACATTTGTCTACTACGATTATTTTGCATAGTTTATTTTATCATTGTTATAACAAAGAAAAAAGATTCAGTTAATCATTCATTTGCATTGTAGAAGGTTGCATGTGAGAAAAGGTATTTCATTTCAATACAATGATCATTCAATTTACAGATGAGGTACACAAATGGAATAAACATTGCATTGAATGAAAACACAATAGATCAATTGTCCCACAGAAGTCGTGGGAATAGCTGAACCAGTACATCAAACATAATCTACTATGTAGCCATAAAGTAAAGGAAGTAATGAAGCATATAGAATAGGGCATATCAATCATTGCCTATGCTTGTTGAAGTTAGTTTGATTTTCTTGTAGCTATTCTTTGTTTTCAAACTCCGTATATACCTAGACCTGCAATGATGCATAAAGAAGGGTTAGAGATCATGATATGATCTTTTCTATATACTTCATCAGACAGAACATAAGCATAATATATTGTCTATGATGTACGGGATCATAAAGTAAATCATTCATAGGAAGGAGATGGAGAGAGACAAAACATCACTGAGTAGTACTATTTTTTTAAAATCTAATGTGTTTGTTTCATGTGCACGTATAGGTTTAAAGTCATGTCACTATTTTTGAAGATCATTTTAGCATGTGGTGTAAAGTGGGATCCCACAAGGGTAGAGCTTAGCATGCTACCCCTAGGTGTCAAGAGGAATGTAGCAAGGATACTTATTCATATTGATTAAATACAATACATTCAATTGAAGGAATATTACATCAAATGAGAAATAAGCTTGTAATATTTTAGGATGTTGATCATATGCATAGTAATCAAGTGACTTATCCAGGTCCTCTCTAAAGATTAAGAGGACAACAATACTCAATGAAGTAGGTACTTTTCTTTTTGTATCAAGTTATTGAGAAATGCAATGAAGAAGCCAATTAAAAAATCATTTGGAGTATATCCAGTTATAGTGATTAATGCCAGGTCACTGGCATGAGAAAGGAGTTTTGATGAAATCTTCAATGTATTTGTATGCAAAAGTAAGTTCAATCATGAACAACAACACTCAATGATTCATAAGTGCTTCAATCATATCATATGAGTAGCAATAGTTGTAAAAATAAGCATCCTTATCATTTATAAATGATCCAACTAATAATAGAAATGTCTATGCAAGAACAAGTCCATTAAAATGATAGCTACAGGTGCAGCATTTGAAGGTACATCAAGCTCGAAAGCATAAAAATAAGCCACATATCAAATACCGAGCATAGAATGTATCAGTTCAAAAATATCATTACAGAGTGCATTCATGATGGGGAAACATCATCTCCAAGAAGATTCAATACCAAAGGATAGTCAAGTAAGATACATATTGAATGGATCAATCACTTATTAGCACGAAATGGTCATACATCATAAGGAAACCAAGATGAATAGAAATATATTAGATTCAAGAGAAGGAGAAGCTCATGGATAAGATAGAACAGTCAATAATGGAACTCATCATGGATAGTAAATAATGTACAAAGCAGTCTTGGAGATACACAGGAATGAAAGTAACAGTATAGATAGTTAAGAAAAGGACAGCAATTCAACAACCATCAGCTACAATACAAATCAGGCTCCATGATAACTTATAGGTGTAAATGAATCATAAATTATAGACACAACGAAATGAGATAGCATATGTAGTCCTACCAAGTATATACATGATAGATAAGCCATGTCACTGTGAAGAAATGAGGTGCATACCAAGTGTAGTCATGCTGATATAAGCATACAATATGTATATTCTATTTTAGAAACAATATAGGAGAGTGTTATGTCATTATGAAGAGAAAACAATCATGTGCAAACATATCAGTTGAGCAGAGAAGTGAATGCCATAATGATCAATAAGACAATATGTGTATTGTATGACAATTATCAATGGAGATCCTCACACACAATCCAAGCAATAACTATGGAAAAGCCATGACCTTTATTGAAGGAGGAATTGAGCTCTCTTCATTCAGAATAGAGATAAATGCAAGTAAAGAGATACAAAGTGTGTTCTTTTAAGTTGTGGCCAAGGAAGTGTTTCTCTTCATTAATATCAAAGCCCATGTCGATTTGCATGAAGAAAAGATAGATACAAAGTAAATAGAAGGCATTTCAAGCTCATGAGGGTTTAGTAGAAAGTCAGAAGTGATGGAATAGACCATATATGGCCACAGCCTATAATAAATATATAGAGGTTCATACTACCATAAAAGATCTTTCCTTTTGAGCAGAGAATGAAAACATCTTCATACTATCAAAATCTGCCTGGGACTTGTATTGTTATGGAATCCTTATTGCAAAAGCAAAAGCATTTGCAAACTCAGAAAGGAGGAACAAAATAGTTTCATATAAGAAATGAACAAAAAAACCTTTTTGCCATCAAAATCAAAGGGCTGCGGCATGTAGTAGAGGATTCTTTTCTTTCTCATAATTTAAACCCACTTGGGGGTTTCATTTAAAAGCCGATACAGGGAAATACAAAGCCTTTGAACTCATTTAAACAAATCTACAGAATGCTTAGAAATATAAGGCCTAACTGTGGCCTTTCATGAAAGAAATACATAGAACCATACACATATTTGATGCTCAAGAATGGTGATAATATATCTATTATTGCCTGCAACCCAAGCATTAGGTTCATAGATTGTGAATAAGAGAAGCAAAGCTTTAAGGAGAGGAGCTTACCCAATGGTCGTATGAAGATTGCATATTTATTACCTTTGAAAGCTCAAACCGAAAGCACTCATGTGGCCTATGGATAGAGGGTGTCAACAGAGGAACCAAACAGAAATAAAGATGCATCCAAAAGTATATATAGTTTTGGCTTAATAAGCCAGAATATACCTCAAAGATGAAAGAAAAATGGACCAATTTTGTACAGAGGAACCTTACCTTGCTGTTTCTTGGTGACATCTGTATAGAAATCCATGAAAATTGCATGAAGATCCTTGAAAACTATAGAGGAATCGAGGGGTTTCAATTTCAAACCCTAGCCATGGCAGCCAAATAGAGAGAGCCTCATTCCAGCAAGAGGTGGAAAGAAAATGAGTCAAAATTTTAGGGCATCAATGTTTTGTCTTAGGGTTTGCAACATGCACTAAGTTCGATGGGGTTTTTGTCACATCGAATGTATTTTTTATGATTTAACTAATACCCATGGGGTATGATGTTCATTTTTTCCTTCACCTAGTGTCCTCATCACTAAGGACATGTCAAATGCCTTAGGTTTGTCTGCACATACATTGCCTAGATTTCATTGTGCCGTAAAAGGGATAATATAGTCTCTTTTGAAGAAAGGATATAGGTCATATGCCCTTAAGAATATTTTGCAGAGAAAAATGGAGATAAGCCATCATAGTTTTTTTTATTTTTAAAAAACTATATATTATGCCTTCACATATTTTATGATTTTTATTGAAAATCATATGCTTGTATATGCCTATACTTGGCAAGATTATCAAAAGCTTTGTAATTTTTAGTAAAAATCAAATCAGAATCAAATCGAGAAAAGGAAAAAACTGCAAATCATTGTAAAATGATATTGTAAGCAATATTCTATAAATTGCTTTAAAATATTCACTATTTATGCAGTTAAAGTAAAGTAAAGAAAATGAAATATTTCTTTTAAAAGTTTGCTTTCTTTTAGGAGGGTACGGACAAAATGGAGTTTTATTGGGAAGATAAAGCATATTTTTTGGTGGGGTCACCTTGGAGAGGTTCTTGCCAGCTTCTATTTTCAGTTTGGAAGCATTTCAAAAGGCTTTTTGACATTTTTTCAGAGAAGATCAAAAATGGATTTGCATGGTTATTTTTAGGAGCTTTTCTCAACTTTTCTTGGAGATCTCTTAGCAGGCATTTATAGGAGAAAGCTTAGTTTTTTCTAGGAGTTCATATCATTGTTTCTTCTCTCTAGAGCACAGACAGAGATTATGTAGACATTTTTTACTCAGATTTTATCAGATTTTCATGTACTCCTTTCAGTTCAATACAACAGAGTAGACCTATTTCACTTCTTTTGCTTTCATAGTTACAATCATAATTTGATGCCCCATTGTGATAATAAATGTTTTGTCCTTTGTCGTGTCTCATTATTGTGGAACTGTGTAAATAATCCATATGATTCTGGTTGTATGTTAAGTTCAGATTGAACCTTCATACAAATTACTTTTGAATTGTATGTTCTAAGTGAGGTTGTGAGAATTCATGTTTAAGGAGTTGTTTGTGAGTGAAAGTATTGAGAGAGGTTAGAAATTAGGAGCATATTGAATTAGAATTTAATTTCTATTTTAGTTCATCCTCTCACCTTATTCCTCAGTAAATAATTTAGATTAGGAAAAAATCATTAGGAGAACTAGCTCACTTTGGAGGTCCACTCTAAGTTTAGGCAACCCACAGGCCTAGGAGTGTTCCCATGTGTTGACAGATAGCTAAGTTGGTAGCTTAGCATAGGGTGCATATTTGATTGATAATAGAAGTTTTTGGCTAAAATAGATCTAATGTGGTACATTGCAGAGCAATCTTGAGTGATTGTGCTTAATAGTGAAGTGTTTGATAGCTTTTGGGCAAACATTAGTTATGAGATTAGGTTTTTTCAAACAAAGGTTAAAAAGTTCACATGCGAAAGACTAATCACTTTGCATTTGAGTTTTCAAGCATCCAAGGAGATCAAAAGCAGAACCCTAAGTGACTTCAATGATTTTTAGTGATCCAAAGTAGAGAAAACCCTAATTTCAACAAAAAAGGTATTTACAGTTAAAACCATACTATGAAATTGTTTGAATTATTGTGGAAGTGGCAACACCACAAGTAATCAGTATCACTGAGAGACCTCGACCAAAATTCAAGAAACACCTATTCAAATCTATGGAAATTGACCCTAATGGTGCATGTTTTGAAGTACCATATGGCGTAATGCATGAGGAAGACATTAGGGCATGCATACATGTTGCCCTAGAAGAACTTGGTGGTAGCCAACTTATAGATCTACACCTGAAACATCTAACCGGTGATGATTTTGAATTCAAGGAAGAGTACAAGGTGTTGGTAGTAAAGAAATTCATACAATATGTAGACTTCCCAACATTTTTAGAGGATGAATGGTTCCAGTATGTGTTCAATAGAATTCATGATGAATTTTTGTGGCTTGACACACCATTCATGACTACAAAGGAGGCTATAAGGGCTATAATAAGATTGAACTCTACCAGAATGGTGCCTATACTAAAGGATGTAAATAATAGCACTATGATGGAGGCCATCGGAGCTCAATTCAACAAAAGGGCATTGTCAGTTAACACAATTGTAGACCATGATATAAGGTTTGCATCGATGGTAATCGAATATAAGATATACTTCACAAACTAGGAGAACTCTACCTCTGGTACGTCCACTACACTGCTTATGAGATGGTTAAGAAGAATGTTGATTATGACCTCTGTGAGTTGCTTCAACAAAAATTGATGGAAAATATGAAGAAGACAAAGGAATCTAAATATGCATTCAAATATGATACGTTAATCATTTGCCTTTTCTTCTACTTTATAAAAGAACTTCCTAGAATGAAGAATTTGGTATGGTACAATAACAAACCTATGGCCACACAAATTAGAAATCATTTGAACAGCTTAGGCAGCCATGATGCACAAAATGAAGCCTTGTGGGGCTATTTCAAAAACTTTCAAAAGGCCATGCAATCTAGGGAATGGATACCAAGATCAGTAGTTGAGAAATACAAAGATGACATATGCTTTATTGTGAATAAAGATCAATGCATAATGGTAGCTATAGAGCCAAAGACAGTGTGGGTTCATCCTTTGGTGTATGAACTAACTGAGGAAGTGTTAATTGGGTCAACTGACCTCATGTTGAGAAAACCTAGAGATCCTACTGAGGAAAGATTTGGCACTTATGAGTAAATCTTTGTCAAAGTGCATGTTGAATTGAGAAAGCCTAAATTTGTAAAGAAGGATAGGAAAATGGCAAAAGAATATGCCCAGAGTAAGGGGTTCACTAAAGAACATATTGTAGAAACAAGGGCAAAGGCAGAAGAAGCAAGGGCGGCTGAAGAGAAGAAGCAAAGTGAACCTGAAAAAGCTCCAGAAGAGCCTGAGAAAAAAGCAAAAGAGCCTGCAGTACCAAAAAGAAGAACAAGAGGTTCAACCTCTACTAAAATAGCATCCAAGTCCTCTGGTCCCACACCTTCTATGAGTATGGAAGCAACTACAAAGGAAACCACTACAAAAGAGCACAAGAGAAGAAAAAAAAAGGCAAAAGGATGTATGTTAGTGTAGGAGCTGATGATGATGAGACTAAGACAGATGAAGAGGCAGAGAAAATGAAGGCCAAGGCAAGTGATATCTCTAAAAGCAAACAAGACAAGCCCTCTAGCAAGGGAAGAAGCAAGAAAAAGCCAAGGCAAATAGAGCCTGAGAAAGTAGAGGCTACAATAAATTTGGAAGATATCCTAAATTCTATGGGAGCCTATGGAAATCTAAAGCCTATACCACAACTGTATGATGCATACAGTGAGTTAGACAAAGGCATCATAGAGATTGTTGTGGTCAGATTTTTGGAGATGTACAACAAATCCCTCATTGAGGTAATCATTGATCTCCCTAACAACTTGGCTAGTATCATGTATGCAAATAAGGAAGCAACAATGGCTAAAGATTTAGAGTTAAAAGAATATGGTTTGCTAAAGTTGTGTCTAGATGTAATTGTTGAGGAGGAAACCAAGGTCAACAAGATACTTGGGGATAAGATTGAGATAAAGAGGAGGATCAACACTCTGATGTCTGGAGAAATAGAGAAATTGGTAAAGGACACAAAGCAAATAACTCTTGATGTCCTAAAAGAACTCAACATCACAACTATTTATGACAAGGAAGAACAAAATGTTGGTGATGATAGTTCCCTTTCAGAAGTCAGCTCTGAACAAGACCTAAATCAAAAAAAGACTCCTCCAGTAAGCCCAAGGAAGGATGAAGAGATGAAGGAGAAAGAAGAGGATAAAACTCCTAAGAATGCTGAAATCCCTCCAGAGAAAAATGATACTGGTGATCAGGAAGAGAAAGATGATGAACAAGCCAAGGTAAGTCCTTCTCCAAAACAAAAAAATGATGAGCAAGAATCTATGGATCAAGATCCACTGGAGCAGAATAAAGAATTACCATAAGAGACATTACTACCACTCAAGATCCAGTTCACACTGTTAGAGAATTTTTAGAGAAGTAGCAAGAAGCATAGATTTTTGATTCACCTAAGTTACTGCAAGGGCCAATCAACTTGGACTACATGTCACCTTTGCAGAAATTAAAATTAGGGATGTAATTGTCCAAGCTAGAGCTCAAAAAGAAATATTAAAATCCTACATTTAGGATAGTGAGCCCATTGATAAGGCATCTAATGTTTTGGAAAAGTTGATGCCTAGACTACAGAAGAACACATCCCTAGCACCATTTGAGCAAATTATAAGGCTCATAAATTCTGTAAGTTCACATTTTGAATCTTTTGAAAAAGCTATAGATAATAAGGTTTGGGCAGAAATAAATGATAAGAGGTTAATTGAGCTGAAGGATAAGTTAGCTAAGGATACAATTTTGTTAGACAATAGCATTAAGAACATAGATACTACTATAAAGAAAGCTAGTGATATATATAAATATTGTCAAACATGGTATGAAACCACAATAGAAATGAAGGAGAAAATAGATGACTTGGAGCTTTAATTGATAAAAATCTCAGTAACATTTGATCCAGCATATGACTTGATCATCAACAAGAAAGTAGAAATTGAAGGCATTCATGCAAAGATAAGAAACATACAAAGTAAGAAAGAAGCCACTACGAGTAGAATGTTCCAACTCAAAGAAATAATAGAATCCAAGATTGATTCTATGATTGGTCTTCTAGTAGAGGCAAGAAAAATAAAGATAATAACAGATGTGCCTACCACTGCAGAGAAAGGAGAGGAATTGGTGTTTCAAGTGAATGGAAACATTCAAATTTTGAGTAGTGCTAAGGCTAAGTGGGATGGAGAAATTGCTCAATTGAAATCTATATACACAGACATCCTCTCCACTTTTTAGTAGGTAAGCTATATGATTGCACTTGTACATATACAGTAAAGTATGACAGTTTTACAATTTTCATACAATTTTGTCACTTGTACATACACTTTTACCATTGATGTCAAAGGGGGAGAAGAAGAACCAATGAAAAATGGCCAAACATCTTAAGGAAAAAAGAAATATAGAGTGTACATAGTAAGGGGGAGAAGTATGATCATTTTTACAAAGTGTTTCCATCAATGCCAAAGGGGGAGATTGTTGGCAACATGGTTAAGAGACAATACTAATATGTTGAAGATTTGATGTTTTCATTGATGGCAACAATCAGATATGACTTGGAATAGTTCTTGAGACAAGCTATGCACAACATTTTTGGTCCGAGAAGATTGACTTAATTAAATTAACTAAGTATTGGTAGCTTACTGTGTTAGTGATAGAGATTCAATTGGCACTCCTCCACAGATGAATATTTTGGTGATCGGGTTTGGTATGTTACACATAGTTATTATAGAATGCTATGTTCCAAGTTTCATATCTTGAGAATCTCCAGAAGCCATACTGTGAATTGCCTAAGTCCGGTTAAGTAGAGTTCAGTTATAAATAGTGTAGATCACTTGAGGATTTCAATCCGCATTCCTCCAGTATTGGTTGTTTCGAGTTGTAGTTTTGAGGTGTTGTAAACATATATGAAAAGTATCTAATTCTAGATTTACAAAGTTTGAAGTCTACGAGAAGATCATCTACAATCTTCTAAGTATCAGCATTCAGTTTGATAATGTTTTACAAAGACAAAGTCAATAGTTCTGAGATTCGCATATTTCCACACAAGAATATGATGACTTGCATTTATGAAGGTATGATTGGTGATGCATATTGAATGTTTGGTATGAATTTTAGAGTCTTGTGTATTCAGCATTGGGAGTTATGATATGATAGATATGATGGTTGAGTGTATACTTAAGGATGAGGCTGACACACAACTGGATCGATGTGTAGTAAAGGTATTTTGTTTAGATCATCATACTATGTGGTTCTATAATAGGTCCACACCTATATGAAGGTTCTTGAAGGATTTTATAGGTTCACATTGTTGTTTGTGTAAAAGATCAAGCTGACAAAGTATGACTTTTGTGTACACATTTGATATTTGGCATGTTGACCTAGTTTTGAGTTAAATCTTGTTGCGGATATATATACTTGTTAGATTTTGATGTTGGAAAAATATGATGATGTGAAGTTGTTATGTATGTGATTCTTGTGATCCAAAAAGTGCAGTAAGGGTTCAAAAAACTAAAGAACAGAGCATATGTGAACAGATTAGAGAAACAGAGCAAGCATAATGAAGACCTTTGAATCTATATTTTGAACTACCAATGGAATTGTATTCCATCATTTAGTAGATGGAATTGTAACAATTCTTTCTTGGTAGAGAGCCACCCTCTCTCTATCTTCTCTCCTTTAGGGTAGTTAGCCTATTATAGTGAGCATTTCTTTGGACAGTGAGTCCTAAGGCAGTGAGCCTTTCTGTAATCTGGTTTTGATATTATAATATATTGTGAGCTAACACTCACTATAGTATTTCCCTTTTTAGGTTTTCCACGTAAAAATCCTGGTGTGTATGTGTTATGACTTTGTGGCTACTCTTCCTATGTTTATTTTTCTTTCATGTTATTGAATTTGGTGGTAAATGGATTAAAGAACTTGTGAAAGAATGGTTTATAGAATACTGATTCACCCCCCCTCTTAGTATTCCTTGTGTTCAACACACATTTACCCCTTTACAGATATGATTGCATCATTTGATGACCTAGAACATTGCTGAGACACTTGCAATCAATAAATTTGTTTAATGACCAACCCTTATTACATCTTTAGAATATATATATATAGCATTACAATTCACTATTGTAGCTTTGGCATGGATGCCCTAGAACACTGCTAGATACTTGCAGTAAGAATTTGGTTCAATGACCAACCCTTATTACATCTTTAAAATATATATAGCATTACAATTCATTGTTACAACTTGTATGTAGATTTGGAGTAGTCAACATGTTTGTAGGTTGCCCATAAATGCTACATTAGGGACACATGGGCTACGCTAGAAAACTCTATAGATTTGGAGTGTAATTTGTCCATGCCTTGGTACGAAAATCCATCATGGAAATGATCCATAGTAGTCCTGGGGAGGATGGAGTTCACCTACCATGCCATTGAGCTCCAAAATGGTCATTAATAGCGGCCCAAAGATTTGTTGGAGCATCCCCTCACATATTGAAAAACCAAATCATTGAGAAGGAAAATTTGTTGAGACTTGACAAATTGAGCCTCTGCTAAGTATCCTTCATCTATATCTAGAGTAAGAGACCCGCCGTAACCTTGATGAAATACAAAGGTAAGACCATTACATTGGAATTCAATAGATCAGGCCTCCATTGAATATTCTTCCACTTTTGAATGGGATTATGAGACTCCCTGAAATCTGAAGTCTGAATAAATATAAAGGTGCCAACCAGGAAGTCAAATTCATTGATCCTTGACAAACTGAGCCTCCACCAAATTACCTTCCACTTGATCATGAGAAACATGCACCTCCTCGACTTTAAAATCTCAAAAGACTTAGGCAAATATGTAGCATCTAGGATCAAGAATCAGGGCTACTATAAATCACATGCTCAGAAGGTAAAGAAAATCAAGGAAGAACGAACCCATGACACTAAAAGACTTAGCATTTATGAAGAATCAGAGATCAAGGATTGGGGAAGTTCTTAAACTCATACCTAAAAGTCAAATAGAAACAAAAACACCTAACACTCTAATCTTGAAAGACCTAGGCAAAAAATTCAAGGAACCAACGTGAAGTTCAGAGTCGATAAGGATGGCATGCAAGCATGGGAAATCCCAAAACTCTAAAAATTCAACAAAAGCATAAGACCAAGGAAAAGGCCAGAAACATCCTAGACTTAGATTTTTATAGATTTTCTCTTGCATTTTGACACACTAGGAACCCACTTAGGATATCTTAGATTGATTATCAGCAATGGGTGAATTATTTTTTAGGCACTTTAGAGGCATAAACATGGGACCTTGAAGGAAATTGAGGCACGTGCCAACAAACTATTTTATAAAATTTTGACCTTTGCAATTGTTGATTGATTTGTCAAAAACTTGTTCTACCGATTGATTCCGACTAGCTAAATATTTTACAATGTGTTGGTTGGTTAAACTTTACCTAACTTTTGAAGGAAACCTAACTTGTTTTGCACTTCTATTGTGCATCAGAGAGCACTAGTCTACTAGGTAGTTATTATTGGGCTTCTTCATTTTACCTAACCTACAATATCCATTTTTTCTCATGGCTCCCTTTTCATTGACCATTAGATCAAATCCAAAGTGTTCAAGCTTTACATTATAGCCATGCACTTTTCATTATATTGCTATGTTGACTAGCTAGTGTAGGTTGATATTCCTCTTAAGTTATAACTTCACATTCAAAGTATGACCAATCCCCATAGTTATCTGAAAGGGACAAGGAGAAGAGTCTAAGTAAAGGAGGGAAGTGCATGTTCCCAAGTTGTACACTCATTTATTGACCTCCCAGTTTGATATCTCTAATCATGCATGTATGCCCTACTCTGCTCTCTGTTGTGTTTGGTTGAGTGTTACAATTTTGTTTGCGTGGTTTTGGCTTCTCTTGCAACCATCATAATTATTTCTTCTAGACTTGTTGTTTGACTCTAATGTGTAACTATTTATGTGGCTGTTGTTGCAGCTATTATTCAACTTTATACTATTGTTATTTGTAAACTATGATGTTTAACTATTTTTATAGCTATCGTTGTAGTTGGTTATAGTTGTGCACTTAGTTTAAATGTTATCCTCAATCTTGTGGAAAAATAGCATAAGAGATACTTCACCTTATTCCATGTTTGTTTAGTCGTAGGCTACCATACCAATGATGCAATATGTTTTAGTTACATTGGTCGATGATTCAGGAATGCAAGTGCACGACATAAGATTGACTAATAAATCTTTGGTTGGGGGTATATGAGCACAAATAGTGGAAATATAGAGGACACTAAGGTAATGCTTGTGAATTATATGTCAACCTTGGTCCCATGGTGAAACGGCTTAATAAAGGCCTTATATTTCTTTGTAGGCTTTCTTTCAATAAATACACTATGCCTCAACATTGAATTGGTTGAGGGCATG
Source organism: Cunninghamia lanceolata (assembly GCA_027924645.1). Classification (NCBI taxonomy): domain Eukaryota; kingdom Viridiplantae; phylum Streptophyta; class Pinopsida; order Cupressales; family Cupressaceae; genus Cunninghamia; species Cunninghamia lanceolata. Next base: position 5,203,740 of record BSBN01000207.1, read on the forward strand.
AGAAGGTATGCATGTCACAATATGATCCACTAGGATTTGGACACATGGGTATTGTTAAGGCAAAAAAGAATGCATGTGCTCTATCATTATTGGTCAAAGTACTTGTATGGTCCAAGGTCCCACTATGAGCACCAATATCTTGATCACATGTAGGCTTGGAAAGAGTGACTAGGTTAGGTCTTAAGAGTTTGAGCATCCTTTAGATATCACTTGCGGTGGCTATAAGAATGAGATATGTGGTGGCTTTAGGTGAAAACAACCTTGTTAAAGGTCATGCAACTCCATTCAAGCAATCTTCCCCACAGCATTAGATTTTAGGCCATTATGCCAAGCCATAGATCTTCCATAGCCTATCAAATAGGATTAAGAAGGCTTGTAAGGTTTGACAATTCACCAAATGAGTGATGACAGTCGTAGGCCTACCACATTATAAATTCTGAAGAAAACTCTTGATCGACTACCCATCTACAAAAAAAATTGAAGTTAGTGTTATACTATGTTGTATGTGTGATAGATAACTTTGATTTTAAAGAATAAACAAAGTGTATATCATGCACTTAGAGTCATAAAATATGAATATAGACTATGAGATCTTAAATGTGTGTATGTTGAATCTAAATTTAATGGATACTTAAATTTGTGAATTTTTCCAAAGGAATTTGATACTCAACTTTGCTTCTTATTGACCTTTTTAAAGATATAATACTTTGGATAGAGTTGTTGAGCATGGAGATCATGATACTAAAAGGTGATAAAATATTACTAAAGAAATCTTGATGGAAGTAGTCAACTAGTGGTCAATGAAGGTTACTTAAGACTAGTTCCATAGAAGATTGTTGTTAAATGATCTATTTTTTTATTTTAATGCCTTAATGCTACTTGAAACTAAATTTGTTCTTATCATATTACCATTAAAGACTAGATGTGTCTATAATATTGCTACCGCGTAGCTTATATGATTGGAAGATTACTTGAAAGAAGACAAATTTAGACTTATTCAAAGTCAAATTATAACTACCCCTATTTTTAAATTGGGCCTTTTTATTGATAATTGTAAATTATAATTTAGAATTGGAGGGAAAAATCCTAGGATTCTCCTCCATGAGAAACCTAAAAGATCCCAAAATGTGATATTGTAAACGATTGGAAACCATTCATTTGCTTCTTTAATAAAAATTCATTATTTTTTGTTCTTCTTTCCTTCTACCTCCATGGTTTTTTAGTAATGAATTTTATTGTTCTACCATTCTATTCTTGAATGAGTATTTGCTAGATTCAAAGTTTGATTCATATCACTAAGGATTTGTTGATTGTAACTCCTTTTATGTGGTCAACTTGATCATACTAGTGTTGAGAAAAGGGTAAACAGATATAGTAGGAATATTAACTAATGGTGCTTAATTCTAATCAAACATGTGATAAACCATATAGTATAAATGAAACAATAGACAAGCAAACATAAATATACAAACCATACGAACGTCATTTTTACATGGAGAAACCCTCTTAGGAAAAACTAAATCACCAAAGAGATATTGAGCTTGTATTAATCTTAAGAACAAAATTATACTAATACAATCCACTCAAACTTCTTCAATCTAACAACATTTTGGCTATTTAACAATACTTCACCTACATAACACTATTCAACCCCTATCTCATACACTCAATATATATAGAGCAAAGAAAACATGAAACCACCAAGTGGTTTTTATTAAATAGTGGTCACCAAAACCATGGTCCACAAGCCAAAAGACCATGCCCCACTATGCATTAGAACATCTGCACAAGATAGAAATGAACTAAGGATAGCATGGTTGACCCCATAACTCCCAATAAGAACCACTCTCAAGACTCACTCCATGATTCAAAGATACCAACCACCATGGGTCCCACCAATTATGAAAAGATGTTCCACTCTTCCTAATGTAACTCCCACTATTAAATTTTTATCATGAACTCCTTATTCAATTCCATTATAATAATATCTCAAGTCCACCTCTTTTCATTCCTATCTTTCTCAGGTATCACAGTGTGCAACTTTGGAGCTTGTTATTTCACATTATAAGGGGTTTTTAAGGGTTTTCATGATGTCCAAACTAATCTTCAATCAATTTAATGTATATGACTTGACAAGATCTTCAATTTTGAAAAAAAAAATTGAAAATAGAGCTCTAGATTAAATGTTACACCCTCTAGAAGGTGTTTGGAAAAACAACATTATACATAGGATTACAAGTGAACAACACAATAAACTTAACAATTAGTGCAAAATCATATGATATTTATCTTGCACAAAGATTGTGGAAGTTATATTTTCAATCTATGTCTGAAATAGGGTGTCTGATTGCTCTTTCTTTCATAAATGATTGATACCTAGGAGATGCATCATCTAATGTAATGATTATGTGAAGACTAGTCAAGCAAAAACAATTTTAAATTTGAATTGTGTACTCATAGAATTGGATTTGACAATAGGATAAAATAGGTTATTCTTACATTTTCCTTCTCACCATTCTTTTGTATTTTTTAAATAAAATTTGTTAGATTAGGATTAATTTAGTGTTTAGTCTAGAATTTCAAATTTGTGCCTTGTTTGAAATTGTAAATTCCTTCATTTACAAGTCTGTATTCATGTACTAAATGGTTAATAAAACCTTGAATTAGGAATATTCACAACTATTTGGTATCTCTTGCTAAGTAAAGGACACAATTGTTAACAACACCTTGTGTTCTATTCAATTAATTATAATGAAGCCCCTTGAACAAGGTAGTTGACATCTACCATCAAGTTACTCAAGAAAACCAAAATTTGTGATAACAAATTTTTGAAGAAAAAATTCCCTTTCAAGAAGGGAACAACCCATTATACATGTTGTTGTGTCAAAACACACATAAACACTAGTGTCTTGAATATTTCATTATTTTTTTAATGGAACTATGTTGATTATAAAAATAAAAAATATAATACATGTTATACTTTTTGGAAATATAACACCAAGGATTGTGCACTTGTAAAATTGTGTCTTCAAATGACTTCATTTGTCCCCAAAAAGGTGAGGCAAGTTGTTTTTTTGTCAAGATTTTGATAGTATCATAGGAGACTATGCCAAGGGCTCCTTAAAGGTGGGTTCAATCTAAGCCTAGGGGTTCAATCTAAGGGGCTTAGATCTAACCCCTAGGCTTAGATTGAACCCTCCCCCCTTACATCAAAACTGCAATGAATTTTTCAATAAAAGCATGTAGGCAAAAATAAAGGTTGTTGTACATAAGTGGGACACACTATTGTGCTTTAGCCTTGAGGTGCCTCTAAGAAAGTAAACCTTCTAGCATAAAAATGTAACCAAAACTCTTGATACCTTTGGAAAACCAAAACTTAGTAGAACACCCTTTGAAAGAGCTCAAGATGCTTATCATTGCATCTAAGATTCCACCAATAGATTTGAAGGGTTGAATAGATCCTCCAACCATAAAGTAAGCACCATGCACTCTAGTAAATTATCTAGCCTTCCAAATTGAGCCAAAAAAAGGGGAACCTCTAGGTATAAATTTGAAAAAGCCAAAGAAGTTATCTAGAGAGTGAAGCCCACTCTAATGAAATTTTCCTTTAGGACTATTAGAAAAATTATTTTTCTTGATAATCCTACCATCTAAGGCTTCTCATCTACCAAATCCCTAGTAGCCACTTAACAACTAGAGAGACTCACTATGAAAGGGTAAATGCACAAATATGGGGGACAAAAGGGGTCTTAAGTGGCCAATTTTTTCCTAAAAACAATTAAATATAACCTTTAACAATTTATTCAAGATGTGTACACACACAATTCAAAGGTGCTTTAAGAAAATGACTTGTAGCATTTTGAATCTTGTTTCGAAACTACATTTTTTTGAAAATGGTAAAGTCTAAGTGGGTTAAACAAGGAGCATGTTGAGGTGCTCTTGTTTTTATCAATGAAATATAACATAGTGTGAGGTGACCTCTCCTCCCCACCACCTTTGGTTTCATAATGTATTTTTTAAAATTTTTTGGTGGGAAGTTAGTAAGATCATGTAATAGTTGACATTTTTTTCATGATTTTAAAATAATTAATTATCAAAGTGGGCACATCCTAAAAAATAGAACACTAAGCATACTCCCTCCAATTTCAAAATGCATATAATTCAAAATTATTATTTTTAATGTGTATAGAATGAAGCATTGGAGGTGAGAACTTTTTTCAAATTTGAGAGACAAATCAAAAAATATACCAAAATACAATATACACGTGTTTTTGTGCCATATGACTCTACATCAATAAAAATAAATAAAGTTCAAAACCTTAATTTATTCAAATTATAGAAAAATATATGGTTAGAAAGATAAGAACTAGCTCATCATTGCAGTGGTATGTACATGGAATATTGTGAAAAAAATATTAAGTTGGTGAGGAGGAAGGTCAAACTTTCTAATTTGTATGTAAAACATATATTTGGGAATCACTTATGCAAGTCCAAACCTCAAGCTTGGAAATCCAATGTTGAATACAAGGAATACTAAGAGGGGGGGATGAATCTATATTCCACAAAACCACTTCTTTACATGTCCATTAATCCAATTACGAAATTCAATAACATGAAAGCAGAATAAACATAAGAACAACAACCATAAAGACATAACACATAGACACTGGGATTTTTACATGGAAAACCCAAAAAGAGAAAAACCATAGTGAGTGTTAGCTCACAATATATATATCCGCATCAAGAATTTCCTCAAACTAGGTCGACATGCAAAAGATAAAGCTTGTATATTCAATTTATACCTTGTCAGCCTGTTATTATGCCCAAACAACAATGCAGACCCAATGAATCATGCAAGACTCTTCATATGAGTCTAGACCTATTGTAGAATAACTTAGATTAATGATTCCAATCATATACCTTCACCGCATATCGGCTTAACTCTTAAGTGCACATGCAACTAGCATGATTGCCATACCATAACCTTTAATGTGAACCATATGAGACTTTGAAATTGATAACCAACATTCATTATGGACCTCTTATCATACCTTTAGAACCACAAAGTATAATACTCTTTGGTAGTGAAATGCGGATCTTAGAACTATTGTTCTGTCATAGAGAAATACTGTCAACCTGAAAGCCAATATTGGAGAACTTGTAGAATGTGAACCGGTTAACTTCAAGCTCTACAAATCTAGATTTAGATGCTCATGACATGTATCTTCAATGTCTCAAATCTACAAATCAAAATGTTCATCAATGGAGGAATGTGAACCAAATTACTCAGGTACTCTGCACTGTTTCTAGCTTAACTTTGTTCACCCAGACTTAGACAATTCACCATATGACTTCTAGAGGAAATCAAGACTTGAACACTAAATCATGACATTAGTAGATAGATGTGAGTAACATACTAGAAAAGCATGAAAAGATCTTCAATTGCGTCCAGGAGTACCAACTAAATTACTATCACTGTCTTAGTATCCTATCAGTACTTAGTCAATTTTGTCTAAGTTACTCTTTTCGAACCAAAATGTTATGTACAACTTTGTCACAGGAGTTGTCTCCAAACATGTCAGGTTATTGCTATCAATGACAACATCACATCAGTAGTGTCTCTTGACTATGTTGCCAACAATCTCCCCCTTTGGCATTGATGGCAACACTTAGTGAAAAATGTTTATCTGCTCCCCCTTACTATATACACTCTATTTTTTCTTCTTCCCTTGAGATGTTTGGGCATTTTTCACTAGATCTTCTTCTCTCTCTTTGACATCAATGGCAAAGGTGTATGTACAAGTAGCAAAGTTGTGTCAAAACTTCAAAACTATCATACTTTGTCACATATGTACAGGTACAATCTTCCATCTTAGTTAGTTGTAGGTGGTAGAATATCATTATAAATGGTCTTTATCAGAGCTAACTCTCCACCCCATCTATTTTTTACGCTCTCTAAAATTTGAATGTGACCATTTATCCAAAAAACTAATTTTTTTGTCTTCTGCACATCTGAGGGTGTATCAATTATTGCTTTTTCTTTCAAAGCTTCTTCTGTAAGATTGGTCATTGAATCTATTTTAGGACTTATCAACCCTCTTAACTGGCATAACCTATTTTTAACTTCTTCCCTCTTCTTCATCAAATTGCTTAAGTCATTATGGATGTTTACAACTTGTATCCCTTTACTCCTTATTGATTCAGCTGCCGGATCATATGACCTAGAGATATTTAGCAATTGGAGTTCCAAATCATTGATTTTTTCTTCTAACTCCTTTGTAACTTCCAGCCATGATAAGAAAAATTTGTATATATTGTATGATTCCTTAATAGCCTTCTTTATACTTTTGATTCCATTGTCTAGCAGAATTTTATCATTTTCCATCATGGTCTTTAATTCAGCTAATCTTTTCTCATTATATTATTTTCTAACTTTTATTTCTATAGACTTTTCAAATGACTCAAAATGTGTACTTAATGAGTTTATTATCCCTTGAGTTAACTTATTGGTGGCAATGATGTGTCTTTTTGATGTGAAGGCATCAACTTCTCCAAGATACTGAATGCTTCACTAATGAGTTCGTTGTCCTATAGATGTGACTTCAGAATTTCTTCCTATGCCTTTTCATAAAAAAATGTCCCAAGTTTCATTTTTTGTAATGGGGACACAGAGGCCATGATTATGGGACTTTGTAGCAACTCATATTATTCCAGCATTTGGCTTTCCTATTGTTTCTCGAGAAATTCTCTTACCAATTCAACAGGGTCTTTAATAATGGTGTCAGCAGCAGTGTCTCTGGTCCTTTCATCAGACACTTATTCTTTGTTCTTCTCAGGAGGTTCTAGGTCCATATTCTCTTGTTGATCAATGTTATTCTCTAATGAAGGGCTTTTCTCAGCTTGTTCTTATTTTTTATCATCAACTTTGTTTAACTCATCAGTCTTCTTGCTTGTTGAATCATTAGTTTGTTAATCTAGAGGAGGACTTATTTCAGTTTGGTCCTTGTCAGTTGTGTCTAGGTCATCAGTAGTAGGGGCTTGATCTTCTTCCTCCTTTATCTCTTCATTATTTTTGTCTAACCCCTGGTCCATGCTAACATCTGGAGTAGATGTGTCATCTCCAACACTTATTTTTTCATTATCATATATGGTTGGGAGATGAAATTCCTTCAACACTCTCAAAGTGATTTCCTTAGTTTCTTTGACCACCTTCTCAATGTCATCTGCCACTAGAGTGTTCATCCTCGTCTTTGTTCTAAATTCTATATGAATCACTTTGGAGACTTTTACCTTTTCTTCTAAGGTGATTTTAGGACATAGCTTTATTAATGTGTGTTCTCTAAGCTCAATGTCCTTGGCCATATCAGCTTCATTCCTTGCAGACATTATACTTCCCAAGCTATTTGGGAGATTAGAAATCATTTCAATAAGGGATTTATTTTATGTCCAAGTATTTGATGACATCAGTCTCAATCATGTTTTTATCTGCATCATCATAGTCATCATATAGTTGGGCAATAGGTTTTAGATTGCCACCAACTGTAATGGCTTTCAATATGTCCTCTACAATTATTATAGCATTTACTTTCATAGGCTCTACCTTCTCCTTTTTCCTTCTTTTTCTATCAAAGGGTTTGTCTGGCTTGCTACTAGAGGCTTTGGTTGACTTAACTTTCATTTTCTTAACCTCCTCATCTGATTATGTTTCCTCTTCATCAACTCCTACACTCACATGCATTATTTTAGCTTTTATCTTCTTTCTCTTATGACTTGTTGTAGGGGCTTCCACACTTATAGAGGGTGTGGGATCAGAGCACATAGATGTAGCTTTTGTAGAGGTAGAACCTCTAGTTCTTCTTTTAACCACTGTAGGGTTCTCTGGTTTACTCTTAGTCTCTTTCAAATCTTCAACTAGTTCACTTTCCTTCTTTTCTCTTATTGCCCTATCTTATTGAGCTTTTTCTCTTGCTTCTGTGATTTGTTCCTTTGTAAATCCCTGACTTTGGGCATATTCTTCAGCTCTTTTCCTTGCCTTCTTCTAAATTTCTGGCATTCTCTGTTCAACATGGACTTTTGTTGACAACTCTTCATATGTCCCAAATTTTTCTTCTTTGGGGTCCCTGGGTTTGCTTACCATGTGTTGGGCATAATTATCCAGTATTATTCCATCTACTTCATAGCCCATAGGCATAACCCAGACTATTCTAGGTTCAACAGCCTCCATCATGCATTGGTCTTTTGTTACAATGAAGCATGTCATTCTTGTATTTTTCAACAATTCCCTTGGGAATCCTTTCTCTAGATTACATAATTCTCTGGAAAATCTTGAAATAGACCTATAGGGTTATGTTTTGTTCCTCATAGCTTCCTATGTTTCTTAAATAATCCCTTATTTGCACTGCAACTGGTTGATTGTTTAACCAAAACAGATTTCTCATTTTAGGTAATTCATGCATGAAGTAAGAGAATAAGAAGATGATCAATGTACCAAATTTGAAGGGGTATTTTTTCTCCTTTACCTTCTTCAAGTTTTCCATTAGCTACAGTCAAAGAAACTCACAGAGATCATAGTTTGCATTCTCCTTAATCATCTGGTAAGTAGTGTAGATAGTTGTGCTAGAGACAGAGTTCTCCCTACTGGTGAAGTAAATCTAATATCCAATTACCATTGATGCAAAGTTCAATACATGGTCTGAAATGTCATTAACTATTAATTCCCTCTTGTCGAATTGGGCTCCGGTTGCTTCTGTCACAGTGCTATTTTTCACAGTTTTTAACAAGGGCACGCTACCGATAGAATTTAGTCCTGTCATCCCTAATTGCATCCTTAGTGATCTTAAAGGGCTTATCGATCCACATGAAATCATCATGAATCTTTCTCAACACATATCAGACCCATTCATCTTCCGTAAATGTAGGGAATTCTTTGTACTGAATGAATTTCTTCTCTTCCAAAGCCTTATATTCTTCCTTCAATTCAAATTTGTTACCACTTAGATGATTTAGATATAAATCTGAGAACCTGCTCTTTCCATGCTCCTCTAGGGAAACATGAATGTAGGTCCTAACATCCTCCACATGCATCACTCCATGTGGTATACCCGAAAATGCACCCATTGGGTCAACTTCTGTTGATTTGAAGGGATGTTTCTTAAATTTCGGCCAAGCTCACTCAGTGATATCAACAACTTGTAGAGTTGCCATTTTATGCAAAGACATAATCAAATTCACAATAGGGTTTTAACTATAAATACCTTTTTATGCCAAACTATGGTTTTCTTTACTTGAATCACTCTGAGTTGCTTTGAATCTTTGGCAATCATTGATATTGCTTAGAATTCTTCTTTAGTTTTTCTTAGACACTTGATAGCTTGAATACAAAGTGAATTGTTTGTCAAATGAGCTCCTTTTTAACCCTTGTTATGATAACCTAGTCGTCATAAATGCTTGTTCTCCAAAAGTTGTCAAACTCTTCACTATAAAATATAGTTGATTAGGATTGCTCTGCAATGCTATGCATTTGAACCTTTATTTCTAGAATTTCTTTCAAAAGAACTATCATATAAAGATTTTCATCATATCTTCGTGCTAGATCCTAGCACTAACTATCTGGCTAGGGGATTAGGATTTTCAGTATTGGTCCCCCTAAGCTAGAGCTCCCAATTTACTTTTTGGAGGAAGTATCTGCACCAAAAGCTGGTGTGAATCTCTCCTTGACCTCAATGACATCTTTCTTGATCCAAATCTTGCCCATCTCTTTCTCGGTTTCAACCGGATCAACTTTATTCTTTCCTTTATCTTCCATCTACTCTATTTTCTTCTCTTTTGCATAGTAGTTTCTTTGCACATTCTTGCTTTTGTAGAATTTTGCCACATGTCTAGGTTTGTTGCAATTGTAACACACAATATTTCTCTATCCTTGATTCCTTCCATTGATTGAATTTATCCTTGATCTACATTGGTTAGACATATGCTCGAATCTATTGCATGCAAAGCATCTTCCATTGAAGGATTCTATATTATTAAAACCATTCCTCATTACACTTCTACATTCACTCGTCATGTGACCAATTATTTTGCAATTGAAACATTAACTAGTGTAGACACCTAAAAGTGTCCTCGGATTGCACAACATTAATCTTTTCAATATTCTCCTATTTTTTCCCTAATTTTCCTCTATGGTTAATTATTTATTTATTTAATCATTCACTTTCCTAATGTCCCCTTCACTTAATTTATTCAAACAAATAAATTCTACCCCACTTAATTAAATAAATCTCATTTGTTCAATTAAGGTTTACATGTCCACTTCAAATGAATTAAATAAATTAACTAAGTTTATTTAATTTAAACATCCTCCACCTCATCATATTTGTGAATTTTAAATTCATTTTTGTCCTCTAACTTGGAGAGAAACCATAACTAATCACGTCCCTCCATTTTGATCCAAAGTCAACATCAAATCCTGGTCATTCATTCAAATTAGGTCTTCTATAAAACACCTTTTTCCAGCTTCATTTTCAGCCCTTATGTTTTGAGATCACTTAACATCTCATCTATTCTTGGCTTAGAATTCTCTATCATCTCCAATATCTTGCTATTCATGCACCAGAGCTTATCAAGATTGTTGCAAAAATATGCAAAATCTGAGAACATAATGCAAGGTTAAGGAGGACAATAGAGATAGGTCAAAGTTAGCTTAGATTTTTACTTGTTTTTGTATTTATTTTATTGTTTTCTAGGCTAGTTTGCACTCCATTGGGAGCTAGGGTTAGCTGTAGTTTGTTTTATGCATGCTCGTAGCTTTTTTCCCTATCTCATTCTAGTGAACCCAAAGTGAATTGATTTCAAATCCACCATTTTTGTTGAGTCTTGGTGGGTAACTTGTATAGGTGGATTCCTAGTCTCAAACAGACCTCACCGTTGAGTTCGGGAGGCCCTTTTGGTGAAAAATGACTATAAATTTGACCAGTTTTGCTCACTATGAATATTTTGTATATTTTTGAATTTTTTTTATTTTTCCAATCCATACCATAGGGATCCCTATGGTACAAACCAATCGTACGTTTTCTATGTAGTGGGTTTTCATTTGTTTTGAAGTTGCAAGTTTCAAATTTTGGTCAAAAATCGTGGTTGTAGGGTATTTTATTTATGTTTGTAGGTTTAAATGTTTGCAAATTTAAATGTTCATGCTTTTAGGTTTAAAATCTCTATCAGCCACCATGGATACAACCCTAACTGCCAAGCGATTCTCTGATATTGCAAACCCCTTACCACCTGTGATGAATCTAGGGTCGTCATCCTCTTATGACTGATTGGTACCCCTACCTCTGCCACCTGTGTTTTAACCAACACCTTGCTTGCCACCCATAAACCCCCTAAAAATCTCACAGTCCTAAAAAGCCTAGTCAACATTCCCCGTGGCCCTGTCATAGTCCGTAGTCTCATCTAAACAACACCAACCCCTTGAAATGTCAACCAACTCCTTTTCCTCCGCTAGTTGAAGGCCTCTTAAACACTCTGTCACCGCTATCTCTGAAGGTCACCACTGCCTGTAACAATTTGTCGACCGTCTTCCCAAAATCCCTAAACCATCATTCATAAACTAAGGGTCACAGTCTTCACAGATAGTCATAGCCTCCACCACTCCTTCTACCTTCGGTAATATTCGTTAAAACTCCTCCCACCAAATCCCTAAAAACTACCTTTGTCGACACCAAGTCTATGCACTTTGATTCCCCATCACCACCACTCTAAATATTGTCACCGCTCAAAGCTCTCCCTACTGCTACCATCAGAAACTCTACTTCATCACTTCATAACCCAGACTCCGTTCATAAGGCCAGGGTCAATGCCTCCATTCAAGGGTCAACTCCTTCTTTTGTTGGTCGACACCTGCACATGGCTTTTGTTAGCCCTTAGTCACCACTTTTGTGGCTGTCAATACTCTAAACACTGTCACCAAGCGTAAGCCCTAGTCAGCCACCTCCTTAAGCCTGTCAAAATCTCCCATTCAAACTTCCCACCGACCAAATAACCCTAATGCTTGTGTTTATGGTTTTTGTTGGCTTACTTCTAGGCTATAGTTAAGATTGTGACCACTGCGAGGGCATCTCTTACCTACAGTTTGGGCATCTAGCCCCTGGTCCAGTAGGGCCTTAGTCACCTCCATGATAATAGCTTGGACTTTGAAGCCCCTTTGTTCCGTTCCCTTTTTTTATTTTTTTATAGGATTTTAGTCTCTGGTCACATGGGTGACTAGGGGCCCATTTGACCCTAACTACTAGAAACAAACCTTAATTTCTAGCTACACAGACAATCACATGTGACTGGTCCTCTCAAACCACTAGCAGTCAAGATTTGACAGTCAACCAAACCCCTCTTTGCCTCCACATGCTAAAATAGGCATTTTTTTCAAACTTTCATAACTTTTGTAAAATAGGTTGGATTTTCAAGAAACAAGCGATGTTGCAGAGCTGACTCACCAAGCTTCTATTGCAAATATGTGTCTAATCATTGTTGTCATTGATGTCAACGTATTCTAGTTGCCATTGGTGTCAACTTTATCCTATTTTGTTTCCTGTTTAGAAGACTGGAATGTTAAGGATATTGAGAAAATTAACGTGAATCAAAGTATGCGAACCATATGGCTGAGTAGAGGATTGTCTAAAGAATCTCCAGTTAAGATTTGAAGGGTTCACATTAAGATTTGAAGAAGCTATGACCATCTAAGTAGAACTAGGTTCGTAGTGTTTATAAGAGACAGAGTGACAGGAAAGAGGTCCAAATTGTTCCAGAAATATAAAATGATGATCTGGGGATCTAGAGACATGTTTGGCAAGTCAGTGTGTATCATCCAGTCAAGTGGTTCATGGTTTGGAGATTCGCAAGAAAACTTTATTATGTAACAGTCATAGCAGACAGTGTTCTTGAGGTTCTAGATGAAGATGCAAGTGATTCTGATAATTTGGAGGAGGGCAGATGTTTTTGTTGAATTCATTATGTTTGTGAAGGTCTCTAGATCGTGTGACTACTATGTTGGAGGTTCGTATTGAAGTTTGAGCTTGTTGGTGAAGATTTCCTTCTTGGTGCTGTTGTTCTTCCCAATCTTGGTTGACCAAATGATTCAAGAGTGTTGTGATGATCTAAGAGCAATTCGATGGAGATTGGTGTGTTGATCAAGGAAGATTTGAGTCCTAGTTATGTTTGGTCGACAACTTAGTGACTCACATTAAGTCAAATGCTTGTAGTGCCGACCTTGATGTTTATTCCAAGGTTGATGAAGCTTATAAAGGCATGTAGTTGAGTTGTTTAAAATCTATCTGTATACGCCTAAAAATGACACAAATCATCCTAAATAAATATTCTAAATATTTATTCCATTCTTCTATTAAGTAAATAAATATTCCAAATTTATTTAATCAATTCACTATCTCACAATTAAATAAATTCTATTTATTTAATTAAAATTCTTCTAAAGTCCTTCACAATTAAATAATCGTAAATTATTTAATTAAGTCTAATTCCTCTATCCTAAAGTTCTAAATTCAAAATTACACCTCACCTTTTCCACCTCATCTTGTCCACCTCATCAAGTTGCACATGTAATTAAATATATTTAATATTTAATTACCTTATTTTCCCTCACCCACATGGCCTATTTCTCCTCCAATCAGAGGTCAGTTAACCAATCAATCAAATCTGTTAACTAACCTGTCAGTTGAGTCAAATCCTCAATCAATCCAGTCAGTTCCACAATCCACTCTTCTAACTGATCAATCAATTCTGTTAACAGATCAATCAAGTCTGTTAACTGTTCAGTCAATGGAGTTAACTCTCCAATCAGTTTTGTCACATCCCACCTTTCATGATGGAGCTGGGACACTTGTCACGTTTCCACTGGTTGCACATTCCTCAACCATCCTCAACCGTTGATCTTCATATCTTCTCTCAACTGTTGATTTCCATTCTTCCAAGTCTATAAATGAAGCTTCTTCCCTCCATTCTGATCATCCAGGCTTTTGACATCGTTACTCTGCAGAAATATCACCAGCGTGCCTTTGGCACCCATTTGTCATCCACAAGCTTGAGATCACCATTGTTGCATTGGAGCTCATCTTCATTGCATATCACACCATAGCCGTTCACCATCGACTTCCTCAAACAGCTTTAAAAGATTGCACTCTCTGAGGGCTCATCTCATCTGTGAAAGGACGATTCGTGATAGGTGAACAACAGAAGTTTCGAAACGGAAGAGGTTTGCTGTGTTTGTTCATTGCTTTGTTTACTTGAATCTTCTTTGTTTCTCTATTCTGTTGATGTTTGGGTCATCTATTATTCATTTGATTGATGCACTATTTTACCCTCACATTTTTGGCGCCCACCGTGGGGCCGTTGCCCCTTTATTTCACCATTTTTGAGCTTTTTTGAAGGCAGGTTCCGTACAGATCCCACAGAGTCACGCACAGGTTCTTTCGGCGCATCTGTTCATTTTTACAGTGCTTTTGAAGACTGTTACGGCGCTTTTGAAAATCCTGCGCATCTGTGCATCCTTGCTGTGCTTTTACAGACTGTTACGGCACTTTTATTAAAACTGCGCATTTGTTAACTGTTACTGCGCTTTCATATAATATTGCTGCGCATACGTTAAAACGGCGCATCTGTTGACTGTTACGGCGCTTCTGACGACTGTTGCTGCACATACGTTAAAACTGCGCATATGTTCATTTTAACGGCGCATCTGTTCATTTTTACGGTGCATTCGTTAATGCTGCGCTTCTGTTGATCATTTCTGCGCATCTGATCACTGAAGCTGCACATTTGTAACAGACTCAGCTTTTGGTACTTTCCTAGAGGTTTTTGCTAACACTAACCCTTTTGCAGGTGTTTGCTGGAGCGGTTTTGCAGGATAGGCTCAGGTTTAGTCACATATAGTTGCATCTAACTAGCTCACATTTCATTTTCTGGGAAAGAGTAAAATGGTTGTTCATTACAAATCTTCATCTAGTCTTAATTAGGGAGGAAGTAACTGGTTTATTTCGTGCTTGCATTGCAAACAACTTCCAAGTTATTGCTATCTAAGACTTAAAATTGAACTCACAACTGCTTTTTGAAGTTAAAATGAACCATTGCTATATCGTGAGACCTAAATTTCAAAGTTAACAATCTCGTGCAACGTGGACTTAAAATTGAACTCACAACTGCTTTTTGAAGTTAAAATGAACCATTGCTATATCGTGAGACCTGAATTTCAAAGTTAACAATCTCGTGCAACGTGGACTTAAAATTGAACTCACAACTGCTTTTTGAAGTTAAAACGAACCATTGCTATATTGTGAGACCTGAATTTCAAAGTTAACAATCTCGTGCAACGTGGATTTAAAATTGAACTCACAACTGCTTTCTGGGATTTAAAATTGAACCACTGCAATATTGTTGAAATCACTTCAAAGTTCTGTTTGAGTAGCTTAGCCCATTTAGTTTTTATCTTTTAATAGGGTGGATTAACCAGTGTATTCTGTGCTTGCGAATGACAATAGGCTTATGATCTCCCCTCTTCTGGGTGATCAGAGTGCCAGACTTGTCATTCTACTTGTTTAACCTTTAGGAGGGGCCTGCCCTTGGATGCACGCCTGTCCAAGCGGGAACGACCCTGAGTGGTAACAGGCTAACGCCAAGCCCTACCGAGCCACTTAAAATAAATTGTGCTTGAGGTGAAAACCTCCTGCAATGAGTGCTGTTATGTTACACCGACGGCCAACCTCCCCCAAAACCCTCTCAGGCGCAACCCTGTGAGGCTGGGAGACTCCATAACGGAGAGTAGCGCCGCCGCACGTGTAACCACTTGAACGGTTGCCCGAATTAAATACCTCTTGTTTTAGTGGCCCAAATCCCTTATAATCCATTTCTCGCCTAGGATTTTGTGCTTGCTTTTGTCCAAAATAGAGTCGAAAAACTACAAAAACAATGGAAAACTACAAAATACTCTTTGTGCTTGCTGTGTTTTCTTGCTAAATTAATTCATAATATCAGATCAGGCAGACCTTTTTCAGCCAAAGAATACCAAAAACAGGGAAAAATCCCAAAAATTTGCAAAAAAATACCAGAACTGCGCATATGTCCGTTTCTGCTGCGCATACACAGAGACTTGCTGCGCTTTTGTACTGACTTGCAGCGCTTTTATACCTTTCTGCTGTGCATATACACTGTTCTGCTACGCTTTTACAGCGACTTGCTGCGCATATATGCCGACCTGCTGCGCATTTGCGCACTATTACTGCGCATGCATACTGCATCAGAGCGGCGCATATACAGCGACTTATGGCACATTTACCCATTCTTGCTGCGCATCTGTTTCTGCGCATGTGTGACAGTGAGCATCTGCCCTATTTTTGAGAAATTTTTGTCAACTGTTTAGAGTACCCATTTCAGCCTAGTTTCATTTTCTGAGGGTCAGAATCAACCTTGCAGTCAGTTTTCATCCATTTCACCCATTTCTCTCTCTTTTGACGGTCGTCCCAGTCACCTTCTGTCCTAGTCACTCTTGCCCTAACGTCATTCTGTCCCATACCAATTCGACATAGGTCCTTCTTCATTTCCTTCGTGAATTCACGTAAGCCTAGTAGGTCACAGTACCTTTTGCTAGTAGTCTTGTTGAATGACTAAGCCCTACACAGTGAGACTGGTATCGACTACCCTTGCTAGTGGCTAGAGTCTTGTGTCAACCGTCTTACCTGAAGTCATTGAGCGAGAGAACCCTTTGTCTAGATCTTGTCCTAGATACCCCATTCATTACAGTCTTAGTCGGCACCTTGCCAAAATTTCTAATCCTAGTCCATTTCATCCCACCCCACCTTGCATGGTTCTTACTCGATCCCAGTACAACAAGCTAATTGAAATGGCTGACTCTTCCAATCACATCGCCCCACCACGCGATGATGATGAAGAGATTTCTCGTGAAGAATTAGTGGCACACATGCAAGATAGCAAATTCCAACGCCTAGTGGAGAAAGTGCTCCTTGAGGACCCCACCAAATATTTCCATCATCTTGCTAGTCTCGGAATCAAACTCCCCGCGGACTTTGACATTAGCTCCATCATGGAAAATGCAGACAATGAACGTGAGAGGGACACAAATGACACAGTCCCAAATGCACATGAGAGAGGCACAAATGACACGGTCCCCCAGGCCAATGAGAGAGGAAAACAACACATAGATCAAAATGCTCCTATGGCGGATGTGAGACAACAAATTGAGAGTCTAAAGCTAGAAATCTCCAACCTTAAGATCAGCACCAGTTCCAAGAACTACTCCTTGGAAGATATAGCCCCATACCCCTTTGACAGAAGTTTGGTCATGAAACCATTCCCCTTTCAGTTTGGAATCCCAAAATTCGACAAATACAAAGGAAAGGGAGACCCTAGAGATCATATCAGGGAATTCACTGCAGCATGTTTAGAAGTAGCTCACAACGAGACCTACTTAATGAGACTATTCCCAAGATCTTTAGGAGGTCAAGCTATGGAGTGGTTCTCGCGTCTTCCACCAGGAATCAAAACTTTTGATGAACTTGTCAATAAATTCATAACGCACTTCTCTTACAACATAGAACACGAAGTATCTGTGCTAGACCTATGCAACACCAAACAAAAAGGTGGTGAGTCTTTCGCCACCTTCTTACAACGATGGAGACAGCTAGCTAGTAAGTGTTCTTACGACATGCCTGAGAAACAACTATTGGAAATGTTTGTCCACAATTTGAATCCCGATCTTAGCTATCAGATTCAGATACAATGCCCTACCTCATTCACCAAAGTCATTGAAATGGGGCTATTCATTGAGAAAGCTATGATTGCTAAAGGAACTCTCAAGCTCTACAAGGACACACCTCCTTCCAATTACACAACTAACAAGTCAAAGTTTTGGACCAAGAACAAGAATGTGGTCAACGATGGAGTAGTGGATGCCAAGGCGGCAGCCCCTAAACAACAACCCATATTCACTCTTAAGGAAGAAACAAATAACGGTGCACTCAACAAGCCACCCCCTCGAGAATCTAGACCTTGGTTCAATTCAAATCCAAGGAGAAAATTCATGCCATTAGGAGAATCTCAAGAGTCTACTCTCAGGAAGTTGTTGGCTAACAATGAAATTTCTCTACCGCCAACAAGTGACTATGAGCCTATAGTCAAACCTCCCTATTGGAAGGACACAGACTATTGTGAGTATCATCGAGGAAGGGGGCACACAACTAATAATTGCATCCGTCTTAAGAAAGTCATACAAGATATACTGGACCAGAATCAGGGAGGGACACAACAGCATACCTCCAATGAATCTCATGTGGCCTACCGAGATCCTCTCCTAAACCACAACCGGCCGTATAACAACAATCACAACAGCGGTCACAACAACAATGGTTACAACCACAACAATGGTCACAATGGCAACAACTCCAATAGCCATAACAATAATGACAACAATCGCAACAGGCCAAACCAGAACAGTGGGTCGAGTAATGCTAACTATGCAAGCGTTCCCTTTGAATACACCATTAACTGCATTTCTGAGCACGTTCCGCAAGTCAACGTCATATCCCCCAACCAACAACCAGGACCTAACGGAACTGGTTGTAGTATAATTACCCGCAGTGGTAGAGTCACGATCAACACCACTCCTCCAAGGTCGTCGCCATCTCCGTCTAACCCCCGCCCATATAATGTCATCGACCAATTGCAAAAGACTCCGGCCCACATTTCTATATTGGAGCTCTTGCATCTATCTCCTTCTCATAAGGAGATTCTTGAGAAAGCCTTAGTGGAAACTACTGTCCCCACTAACCTAGCCCAAGAAAAGTTTCAAACCATGGTGGGTAATTTGACATCCTCCACTTCCATCTCGTTTACAGAACAAGATGACCTTTCCATGTCTCAACCCCACAACACTCCTCTACACATTGTCGCATTCGTACACAGGCACCGCATCAAGAGGGTTCTCATTGATGGGGGGGCCGGTTTGAATATTTGCACTTTGAAGCTAGTCCTTGCATTGGGGTTTTCTGAACAGGCAGTAGATCCTAGACGGAAAATTACTATCAAAGCCTACGACGAGGAGGAACGCACCACAAAGGGCACAGTTGTCCTACCCATTCAAGTGGGACCGGTAATTAAAGATGTGGTGTGCCAAGTCCTTGATCGAGAGCTTGCTTACAATATTCTGCTAGGGAGACCATGGATCCACGCCATGAAAGCTGTCCCCTCCACCTACCATCAATGCATAAAGTTCCCACACGATGGCAAGCAGGTCACCATACATGGCGATCCTGATCCCTACCAACACTGCAATTCTTTCCAAGCTAAACCTGAATGTGTCATTCCCAACAATAGAGCCCATATCTCCCCTACTCCGCCACAAGACCATACTGCCGAAGCTTCCTCTTCACGGCCCAAACCAATGAAAATCACCATAAAAGAAAATGGCGTGGGGGAATACCAGATTGAGCACAGCCTCAACCTTGCAAAAATGCCCTTGTCTCCTCGCTCCTTTGGCCAGCCCAAGCATCAACCCAGGCATTTTCCAAAGCCCTCTGCTCCTCCTACAACTCCCGCAAACCCCTTTGTAAAATGGGGGACCTTATCTGATGAATCAGAGGAGCGAGATCTCTTGCAATGGCTTTATGCCGAAGAAGAAAACACATCCCAAGATCCACCCAGACTCCCTACAGAGCTCTATGGGCGAGGTGAAACCATCTTGCATAGGATGGGATATGAAGGACAAGGCCCTATCAGCCTCAGAAAAGAGGGGATCACCGAACCTATACAACCTTCTTCCTCCTCTTCGGCTAGAAACATGACTGGCCTAGGGTACAAAGGTAAAGGTAAAGCCAAAGAAAATGCCTGCCTAGTGGAGACAATTCAAACACTCCAAGTGGACAGTGACGCAGATTCAGATGATTCCAATCAATATGAATGGGACGAGCTGACAGAGCACTCCTACGATGACAAGGAGATTGACACCATCCAAACCCTTAGCCCATATCATGAGAGACAAACGCAATGGGACAGACCACTGGAGTCTGATTTGCCCCTCCCTGAAGTTATGGCTTTCGAGGAAAGTTTCGATTCCATTGCGATAAACAACCTGGAAGAAAGTACCACCCAGAACACTACCCCCACCTGTGCTCCTAATATTTCCATCCACACTATCAACGAATCAGGTCTTTCATCTGACTCCCTTCCCCTCTTACACCCTGAGCTTATTGACTGGGATTTGCAAGGAACCCCCCAATTAGATGTGTTCCAGAACGATGATGCCTACATTGACTATATGGGACTTCGAGATCATTTACCAAAAGGAGATCATAAAGCCGGTTTCGCTATCGAACTCAATACTGTAGCTTACTTCGGGGAGGGTGCCAAGCCTTCTAGTCGCAAAAATGTAAAGATCAAAAAGGGATCTGACGGTGAAAACCGCCATGCGGCAGTGTCAGATCATAAAACAGTAAAAAGAAAGGACGTATCTGAAGGTGAAAACCCAACTGTGGCACCTAACGATGGATTGCTTGACACCCTCCCAAGTGACATGTATCAAGAAAGGTCGCAGATCGTGGTAGAGCCAACAGAGCCAGTGAACATTGGAACCGAAGAGCAGCCTAAGATAATCCACTTTGCAAAATCTCTCACGCCGTCTGAGAAAACCAAGTTTGTACCATTCTTTAAAAAGAAGAGAGGCAGCTTTGCTTGGTCATATGCCGACATGCCAGGTTTAGACCCAAACCTAATTCTACATCACTTGCCATTAGATCCAGGGGTGAAGCCCGTAAAGCAAAAACTGAGAAAAATGCATCCCCATATTGCCCTCCTAGTCAAGGAAGAACTCAAGAAATTGTTAGACGTAGGGTTCATCAGGGCCATTGATTACCCTGAATGGATATCAAACATCGTGCCAGTGTCTAAACCAGATGGCAGGGTTCGACTATGCAACGATTTTAGAGACTTAAACAAAGCATGCTGCAAGGATGACTTTCCCTTGCCTAACATCGATATCATAGTCGACCTCACGGCAGGACATACAATGTTGTCACTTATGGATGGATTCTCAGGGTACAACCAGATCAAAATAGCACCAGAGGATCAGCACAAAACCGCTTTCACTTGTCCATGGGGTATCTTTTGCTGGAATGTCATGCCATTTGGGCTGAAAAATGCAGGTGCTACATATCAGCGGGCCATGACAACTATATTTCACGACATGATGCATGTGACCATGGAAGATTATGTTGACGACATCTTAGCAAAATCACTCACCAGGGACTCACACCTGGACACATTAGAGAAAGTCTTCCAACGGTTGGATCAATTCCAAGTAAAACTGAACCGGAAGAAATGTGTGTTTGGGGTAACATCGGGCAAGCTGCTAGGCTTCATCGTGTCAGCCAACGGCATAGAGGTAGACCCGGCCAAGGTCAAAGCAATCATGGACATGCCTCTGCCCAAAACTCTAACACAGTTGAGATCCTTACAGGGCAAGCTACAGGCCATCCGTAGGTTCATCTCACAGCTGGCAGACAAGTGCCACCCTTTCAGCCATCTCCTACATAAGAACATTCCATTTAAATGGGATGAGTAGTGCGAAGAGGCATTTGACAAGCTCAAGGAGTACCTCATGAATCCTCCTATACTCATGCCTCCGATCCAAGGAAATCCTTTGATTCTCTACATATCTGCTACACCTACTGCTCTTGGGGCTCTCCTAGCGCAGCAAGACTATGAGAACAAGGAAAGAGCTGTGTACTACATCAGTCGAACCTTAGTGGGCTACGAGTTGCAGTACTCATAGGTGGAACGTTCATGCCTTGCGGTGGTTTTTGCCTCACAAAAACTCTGACACTACATGTTGGCACATCCTGTCAAACTCATTGCCAAGATCGACCCACTAAAATATCTTCTCAGCAAAGCAGCTCTCACAGGTCGACTAGCCAAATGGGTTATGCTTCTTAGCGAATATGATATAGAGTATGTGGATAGAAAAGCCATCAAGGGGCAAATCATCGCAGACCAACTAGCTGAGGCACCGTTACAGGACACTTCACCAATGCAGTTTGAGTTCCCAGATGAGTCTTTATTCACTATGTCAACATCTCCTTGGAAACTCTACTTCGACGGGTCTTACACCAACCATGGATCGGGGGCAGGTATCTTGTTTATCACTGCCCAAGGCGACACAATTCCAAAGTCCTACAGGTTGTTATTCCCATGCACTAACAATATAGCAAAGTATGAGGCTTTGGTAATTGGTCTCAAGATGGCCACTGAGTGGAAAATCCAAGCACTATGTGTCTATGGTGATTCTCAGCTTGTCATAAACCAGGTCAACGACGAGTATCAGACCAAAGATGAGAAGCTCATCCCATACAAGCGAATGGTCGATGACCTCAAAGAACATTTTGGGACCATCTCGTTTGAGCAAATACCCAGGATAGAGAACAAAGCAGCCGATGCAATGGCTACCATAGCCTCTCTTCTTGAGATACCTGAACAGGAGTCACGGTATGAGTTCTTAGTAGAAACAATTCGACAGCCGGCTTATGATCTCCTTGAAACCCATTCCATTTGCCACCTAGTGGGATCTAATTCACCTTGGTACGGTAAGACCTACACTTACCTCAAGGACAATATCCTTCCTTTGGACCTCTCTTCCAACCAAAAATGAACTTTCATCCGACAAGCCTCCCATTACACCATTATCGCCAATACCCTTTACCGACGTGGTCTGGATGGTACTTTACTCCGTTGTCTAGAACAAGAAGAATCTGTAACTGCCTTGCGAGACGTGCACGAAGGGATCTGCGGAACACACTCCAGCGGTCCTTCCTTAGCTAAGAAACTCATGCATTTGGGTTATTACTGGCCCAATATGGAAATAGATTCATATCAGTTCGTCAAAAAGTGCAAACAGTGCCAGATACATGGGAACCTGATTCATGCACCTGCTCAGGAGTTGAGACCGCTAACGACACCCTGGCCCTTTTGCTAGTGGGGACTTGACCTCGTGGGAAAGATTCATCCGCCCTCTTCCAACGGCCATAAATTCATCATAACCGCCACTGAGTACTTTACAAAGTGGATTGAAGCCGTTCCCTTATCAACCGTCACAGGAAAGCAAATTTCCTCTTTCATTCTGAATTACATTATCTGCCGATATGGCATCCCTTCATCCATCATAACGGATAACGGGAAACCCTTCAAAAATTAGGATGTCCAGGAACTTTGTGAACGTTTCAAGATCCAACATCGCTTCTCCACCCCATATTACCCCCAAGGTAACGGCCAAGCTGAGGCATCAAACAAGATCATTCTGAAAATCCTAAAGAAGACTGTCAATGAAGCTGGTCGCGATTGGCACGTCCAACTCAATCCCGCTCTGTGGGCCTATCGAACCAGCATACGCACTCCCACAGATGCTACACCCTACGCCCTCGTCTATGGTTCCAAAGCCATCCTTCCCATCGAGGTCGAACTCCCATCCCTTCGGGTGTCGTTGAAAGGTCTCATATCAGACGAAGAGTACAGAGTCTCCAGGCTACAAGAGCTAGAACTGCTAGAGGAAAGGCGCCAAAAAGCTTTTGACCATATCAAAGCCTATCAACAGATGATGTCAAGAAGCTACAACCACAAGGTTAGACCAAGATGCTTCAAGGTTGGGGACCTCGTCCTAAGAGAGAACCCTCGCAATCAGCAGGACAGAGAAAAGAAAGGTAAGTTCGAGCCTAACTGGCTTGGACCCTATGTAATTGTAGTGGCTTATGGATCGGGGGCATATCAGTTGGCCACATCAGAAGGTGAGTTGTTTGATGATCCAATCAACAGCATGCACCTTCGCCGGTTCTATACCTAAGAGAACCCCAATGCAAGGGGGCACAAAAAAATCAAAAAAATCAAAAAAGTTACAAAGAGAAAATACAAAAAAATTGAAAAAAAAAATATAAATGCAAAAAAAATCGTCCTTTGGTGAAAACCTGGCAAACAGGCGCCTTGGATAGGTATCATGATAAAAACCTGGTAATCAGGCGTCATGTTACTTTCTAGCTTCTCGTGCAAATAAAAGCAAGTGATGAAAACCTGGTAAACAGGCGTTACTTGTGACAAACCGCATTCTCCATCTTTGGGAATCCAATCACCTTGAGCCCATTCTCCCTCTATTTTCCCCATTCGACCCATATCCATCCCACAATAAACACTTGACAGTTACATATCATGGCTTGATACTCACCTTGTGGCCTTGTCAACCAAGGTTTTGTCCCATACCGTCTCCTCGAAGTGAGCCTAGCGTAGTGTCTCTCGTCAGTATCTGTGGTCCGAATCTGTGAACTACGTTGCCTCTGCGCCGTCATGTAGGCAAGGCCATTATTCTAATGCGCCCCCGAGGCTTCCATCTCTCCCAAGGTCCCATTCGTCTCCTCTCTTGTCTTCATTCTTGTCGTCTTTCTTCTAGTCCATCCATGGTCCATTAGGGTTTACCCCGAACTACGTTGCCTCTGCGTCGTCACGTAGGCAAGGCCATTTAGCAATGAGCCCCCGAGGCACTAGGTCAGTCCCTTAGGGTCCGTCTTCTCAATAAGGATTGTGCCATCTTCTCACCAAGCAAGCAAATGCAAGCAAACACCCGCGCTTCGAGCAGAAATCTTGACTATGAGCATCTTAACCTATCCAATGCAAGGCAAATACCCAAGGTCTTCTAAATGATTTTATGCAAATTAAGGCAAGAAATAAACACATATCAACGCAACTATGCTTTTGTAGATTGGAACCTAGGGTTAAGTTACAGAGTCTTGATTTTTGCTATCATACCTTCCTATGCTACTCAAGGATGCCAAAAGCTAGAGATGCTATGATGGGGGCATGATTACTTTCTTTGTTTGTTGTTTATGGATTAAACTTTAGTAATGCGACGCCTTGTCTAAGGACATGATCAGCAAAATATCATCGAGGACATCCAAGGCCTTACATGAACGGGGGCAATCCTTGCTTGTTGAAACGCAAGAAGTACTCAGGTCATCTAGATTCAATTTTGACTAGATGCTTGTATTAACTTGCTCAATCACACTCCATGTAAGTGATACTCAGGTCATCTCGGTTCAATTATACCTAGATGCTTGTATTCACTTACAACATTTCAGAAAAGTACCAAAAACAAAATGCCCAATGATGAAATAAAGCAATCTAAAAGCAAACATAATCTAAACCCATGGCACCAAGCGCCACTCTGTCAGCCTCCGTCAGCATGTATCTCTGCAATAGAGGCATAGGGAACGTCTCCCTCGACTGCAGAGTCTCTCGTATCTCCTCCTGCAAACACACAAAGCAAGGCGTCAGTCTCAAGCTGCATATACCATACTCAACATATCTATTGAACTATATCAACTAAACTTAGCATTTCAAATTGCTCAAAACAGCACACTACATCTCTTGACTAGATTCCTGCAATCTCATAGATAGCTCATCGATTCCTGCGTCAAACAGGACGCTAATCGAATCAATTTGACTAAGTAATTTGCCATCCCAAGCAAATGCGACACTACAGGTGGTAAAAGCGCCGTTTCTGGTATATGCGCCGCAATAATCAACATATGCGCCGCAAAAATACATATGCGTCACCTCAGGGCACATATGCGCCGTTCTAACGCGTGCACCGCAGAAATCCACATATGCGCCGCGAAATTACGGATGCGCCACAGTAAGTCACATATGCGCAACTTTAACAAATGTGCTGCTACATTTCACGCATGCGCGGCAGAAATACAAAAGCGCCGCCCAATTACGAAAGCGCAACTAGAATGCACAAATGCGCAACTTTCACGCATGCGCCGCCGAAACCGGCATATGCGCCGCGAAATTAAAAATGTGCAGCTTCGCGAGGCATATGCGCCGTTCTGCGTTTTGGCGCATTCATTTCACCTATTTTCTACGTGCATTTATGACGCCTAAACTCGACCCTAGAGGAAATTTTTCGAAGCACATACCGGGGGTCCTACCTCTGCTGGCCGCCCGAATTGTCAGACTCGCTCAAATCGGTGCTCCTCGCGTCGAATGTCTACTGCTCTGGCCGCCATGCTGCTCTCAGTTTGCTCTGAGCTCTCTTCCTCCAATCTAGATCAACCAAGTGTGCAAATGACTATTCTTGTGGACCCAGCTCCTATTTATAGCCTCCAAACCCTAATTCTGGCTAGGTGATGACTGTAACTACTTCCCGTGTCTGTTTTTCCTTCCGTTTTCTTCCCGCATCCCTGACCGCGTCCCTATTCCTCCAACTTATCCTTACCCCTTCCTCGTCGTGAGATCATCCGTCTCCAAAAGTTTCACCATTTTTCCCGTCCAATCTCCCGAGGGGGCATCCTATCGTCATTTAACCTGTACCAGGGGCAAACTGGGGCATGTATCATCATTCAGACTATCAATTTCTTTGAAGCAACGCTGTAAACTGCATTGCATCAAAGAGGGGCAAAATGTATACGCCTAAAAATGACACAAATCATCCTAAATAAATATTCTAAATATTTATTCCATTCTTCTATTAAGTAAATAAATATTCCAAATTTATTTAATCAATTCACTATCTCACAATTAAATAAATTCTATTTATTTAATTAAAATTCTTCTAAAGTCCTTCACAATTAAATAATCGTAAATTATTTAATTAAGCCTAATTCCTCTATCCTAAAGTTCTAAATTCAAAATTACACCTCACCTTTTCCACCTCATCTTGTCCACCTCATCAAGTTGCACATGTAATTAAATATATTTAATATTTAATTACCTTATTTTCCCTCACCCACATGGCCTATTTCTCCTCCAATCAGAGGTCAGTTAACCAATCAATCAAATCTGTTAACTAACCTGTCAGTTGAGTCAAATCCTCAATCAATCCAGTCAGTTCCACAATCCACTCTTCTAACTGATCAATCAATTCTGTTAACAGATCAATCAAGTCTGTTAACTGTTCAGTCAATGGAGTTAACTCTCCAATCAGTTTTGTCACATCCCACCTTTCATGATGGAGCTGGGACACTTGTCACGTTTCCACTGGTTGCACATTCCTCAACCATCCTCAACCGTTGATCTTCATATCTTCTCTCAACCGTTGATTTCCATTCTTCCAAGTCTATAAATGAAGCTTCTTCCCTCCATTCTGATCATCCAGGCTTTTGACATCGTTACTCTGCAGAAATATCACCAGCGCGCCTTTGGCACCCATTTGTCATCCACAAGCTTGAGATCACCATTGTTGCATTGGAGCTCATCTTCATTGCATATCACACCATAGCCGTTCACCATCGACTTCCTCAAACAGCTTTAAAAGATTGCACTCTCTGAGGGCTCATCTCATCTGTGAAAGGACGATTCGTGATAGGCAAACAACAGAAGTTTCGAAACGGAAGAGGTTTGCTGTGTTTGTTCATTGCTTTGTTTACTTGAATCTTCTTTGTTTCTCTATTCTGTTGATGTTTGGGTCATCTATTATTCATTTGATTGATGCACTATTTTACCCTCACACTATCCTTCTGTGAAATCAAAAATCCTAAGAAAGGATCAGAGGCAGAGCAGAGAAAAGGAGGAGCAGAGGAGCAAGAACAGAAAAGGATGAAGTGATAGTAAAGAAGTATTTGGGAGAAGAGCAAAAGTTTTATAAGCACATAATGAGACTGAACCAGGCATGAAGAAGATGATATTTCTCAATTAATTCCTTATGTACTAAAAATAAATTCTATAGGTAGTGAGCCTCTCTTTTGAGCAGTGAGCTCTGGGCAGTGCGTCCGATGGCATGTGCCTTCTATTTTTCTAAAGTACTTTTAACAGGGTACTAATCTTTGTGGGTTAACCCCCACCATGGTTTTCCATTAACCAGGTTTCCACATAAAAATCTTGGTGTTATGTGTTCATTTGTCTCTGCTAATGTGTTGATGATTCATACTTTAAATATTTATATCATTAATCAATTTTGTGTGGTAAAGAAATAGATGCAAGTGGTAAAGATTTGGGACAACTGATTCACCCCTCCTCTTAGTTGTCCAGCCTAATCCCAACAATTGGCATCAAAGCTAGATCCTCTAAAAGAAGCTTGATCACTTGAGGAGATCCAAGATGTCAACCTACAGGAAGGATAGTCTGAGATTTGATGGAACAAATTACTCCATTTGGAATAGTTGCATGGAGTGCCATTTGCAATGCATGGGTGATTCTTATTAGGTGATAACCAATGATGAGTATAAACCTTTGGAGAAAGGTCCTTCGACTCCATATCAACTCAAAGATGCTGAAAATAACCTTCAAGCTAAATAATCCTTATTGAGTGCCCTAACTGATTCAGAAATGACAAATGTCTTTGGACTAAAAATTGCTCATGAAATATGGAAGAAGTTGGAGAATCTTTATGAAGGTGATGAATATGTCAAATGTGCCAAGCTACAAATTCTAAGAGGAAAATTTGAAAATATGAGGATGAGTGAAGATGAAAACATCACAATCTACATGCAAAAGATAAATGAACTTGTTTGTGGTATCAGGTGTGCTGGTGGAACTTTGGAAGAATCAGAGATTGTGGAAAAAATGCTCAAATATTTACCTGATTCATACAAACATAAGGTTACTGCTATAGAGGAGATTAGGATTGTCTCAAAAGATACAAGAGATCAGCTGGTTGGCAAAATTTTAGCTTTTGAATTAAGCGAGTTTGGTGATTCTCTTCCTAAGTCTGAATATGCATTTAAGCCAGTGTATATGGAAAACAAAGATATGATCTAGGTGAAAGCTCTTTAGTAAGATCAAATAGATTTGTGAAGGCAAGGAAGGATCTTGAAGATGATGAAATTGAAACTGCAGATCTTGAAGCTCTTATTGCCAAAAGAATGCCAAGAGGATCTGGTAAGTATGAAGGAAAGTTGTCATTCAAATGTTTTGCTTGTAATAAGATTGACCATTTTGCCTCAAGATGTCTGGAGAGGTTTTCAAAACAAAGCCCTAACAGATAAAAAGGTCAAAAGAAATGATACTATGTCCAAGAAGCTGGAGAAGGAGTCACAGATGATGAATATGATCATGGAGGTTCCACTGAAAATTATTGGGTGTTCATTGCTATCAAAGAAGAAGAATCAGTGTCCACTGAATCTACTAGTTGTCCAAATGTAGAAAGTGCCTTGGCTGCTCAAGTTGTTGAAAAGGATGAATGGGTGATTGATAGTGTATATTCTCATCATATGACTAGTGATAAAAGTAAGTTTGTAAGCTTTGAAAAATATGAAGGTGGGCTTGTAAAATTTGAAGACAACTTAGCTGATAGAATCCGTGGCAGAGGATCCTTCTCTTTTAATGGTAAGAATAACACCAATGATGTTTTGTATGTGGAAGGACTGAAGCATAATCTTCTCAGTGTTGGACAATTGGTTGACAAGGGTTATGATCTTTGATTCAAGGATGGAAAATGCAAAATCTTTGAAAGCTCTGGAATTGAAATTGCATCTGGTACTCAAACTAGAGGTAACATCTTTCATTTAAGTAGTTTTGGAAAAAGTTGTCTGATTTCTCAGACAAATCAAAGTTGGTTATGGCATAGGAGGATGTTTCATGTGAATTTTGATTCATTGTCAAGATAAGTTATATTCAAGCTGTAAGAGATCTACCAAAACTTGTGAAACCTGATAGCATGTGTAGAGAATATCAATTGGGTAAACATAACAAAATTTCATTCAAAAGTAAAGAACAATTTTCAAGTGAATGGTTGGAACTTGTGCATACTGATCTGTGTGGTCCTGCTAGAATTAGGAGTGTGCAAGGAGATATATATTTTATGTTTCTATTTGAAGATTACTCTCAGATGATGTGGGTAACCTTCTTAAAAGAAAAATTAGAACCTCATGACAAATTCAAAATGTTCAAGGTTATGATGGAGAATGAGATTGGTGGAAAGATAAAGCGTCTGAGATCTGACAGAGGTGGAGAATTTAACTCCGGTGAGTTTGATTCATTCTGTTAGAATAAAAGGATAGTTATCTACTCCTAGGACTCCACAGTAAAATGGAGTAGTGGAAAGAAAAAACTGGACCATTCAAGAAGCTGCCAAGACCATGATGATGGAAACAAATGTTCCTCAAGTCTATTGGAGAGAAGTAGTGAGTACTATTGTCTACACTCTTAACCAGGTGTAGATCAAAGGCAATTCGGGTAATACTCCTTATGAACTATGGTTCCTACTATGATATATTTTAGAGTTTTTGGTAGAAAATGCTATATCAAAAGAGATGAGGATCTAGGCAAGTTTGAAGCAAGAAGTGATGAAAGAATATTTCTGGGTTACTCTACTCAAAGCAAAGCATACCAATGCTTTAAAAAAAGATTGAAAAAGATTGTTGAAAGTGCAAATGTTAGAGTTGATGAAAGCAAAGAAGGTCATTCCAAGTCTTGCAGATATGATTTAGAAGATTGATGTGTAAGTCAAAATCAAAGAAGGTAAGTTCAGACCCAGATTCAGATCCAGATTGATCTAGAAAATCCAGTAACTGAATAGAATAGTATAGAAGTTGAGGAACAAGCTCAAGAAACAGAAGTTCAAGCAAATTCCAAAACTCCCAGGTATATAAGGATGAATCATCCCAAAGATCAAATCATAGGAGATAGAAATAAAGTGTTTGAACTAGGAGAAGAATTGTTGAAGATCAAGAAAAGATTTGTCTAATTTTAAAGATTGAACGAAAAACAATAAGTGAAGCCTATAAAGATGAAAACTGGGTAAAGGCAATAGAAGAAGAATTAATGCAAATTGAAAATAATCACACTTGGGATCTTGTTTCTAGACCTGAGGACAAAAATGTGATTGGAACTAAATGGGTCTTCCGGAATAAACTGAATGAAGATCATGAAGTTGTAAGAAATAAAGCAAGGTTGATATGCAAAGGATATTCTCAAGTGGAAGGAATTGATTTTGAAGAAACTTTTGCTTTGATGTCAAGAATAGAGGTAGTTAGATTATTTCTTGCTTTTACTTCTTATAAAGATTTCAAAGTCTATTAGATGGATGTCAAGTTAGCATTTCTAAATGGAGAGTTGGAAGAAGTCTACATTGAGAAACTGGAATGATTTCAGTTGTCTGATCAGAGAGATATGGTCTGTAGGTTAAGAAAAGCATTATATGGACTCAAACAAGCCCCAAGAGCCTGGTATGCAAGACTAGATAAGTATTTGCTAAAGCTAGGTTATAGCAAAGGCACTGCTAATAGTAATCTTTACTTCAAGATTGATCATGAGAATATTCTGTTTGTTGAGGTATTTATTGATGATATCATTTTTGGTGGAAATGAGAGTATGTGCAAAACATTTGCTGATCATATGCAAAGTGAATTTGAGATGTCCATGTTTGGTGAGATGAATTTCTTCTTAGGTCTGCAAATCACTCAGTCAGATAAAGGTATTTTCATATCTCAGTCTAAGTATGTGAGAGAACTATTGAAGAAGTTTGGAATGGAAGATTCAAAGCCAGTAGGTACAACTATGGTAACCAAATGCAAGTTAAGTAAAGATGATAATTCACCTAAGGCAAATCAAAAAAGGTATAGATCAATGATTGGAAGACTGCTCTATCTGACTTAAACTAGACCTAATATCATGAATACAGTTGGACTTGTTGCTAGATTTCAATATGATCCTAGAGAATCCCATGTTATAGCAGTCAAGAAAATTTTTAGATACCTCAAAGGGACAATTGATTAAGGATTATGGTACCAAAAGGATAATGACTTCACTCTTCATGCATATACATATGCTAATTGGGCAAGAGATGTGGATGATAGAAAAAATACTAGTGGTAGTGCATTCTTCTTGGGAAGTAGATTGGTTTCCTGGCTGAGCAAGAAGCATGAGGCAATATCCCTATCTATAGTAGAGGTAGAGTACATAACAGGAGCAAACAATTGTACTCAAGTTATGTGGATGAAGCAAACGTTGAAGGACATCATAATTGTGTTTGAGGAGCCTATCACAATCTTCTATGATAATTCAAGTGCAATAAGCATCTCAAAGAATCTGGTGCTACATTCAAAGACAAAGCATATATCCATCAAGTTTTATTTCTTGAGAGAGAAGGTAAATGAGAATGAAGTCAAGTTGGAGTTTTTGTCATCAAAGGATCAGATTGTGGATATTTTCACTAAGCCTCTTCCCAAGGATACTTTTGAGTATCTCAAGAAGAAGTTAGGGGTTATTACCCCTCCTGATCAGAATTAAGATGCACTAGAGTGCATCAATCCGGTGGAATTCATAGTCATATCTTGTGATCTGGATTGATGTTAAAGAGGTACTACTCAGGGGGAGTAGTCAGTATGCAAGTTTTGAGATTTGTCTGAAATGAAAGGAAGGAGAAAAGATTGAAAATATGTGCCCTTTGCCATTGATGTCAAAGGGAGAGAGAAGTCATGTGAAAAACTAGTTGCTGATAAAAGGGGAAGCAGTAAAGATAATGGTTGCAAAAGTGATAAGAGAAAGGGGGAGAAAGTCTTGTCTTAATGGTTGAATTAGTTTTTCACATCATATGTTGCCATCAATGACAAAGGGGGAGATTGTTGCAAATATGTGCCTAATCAGTATTGTCATTGATGTTAACATATTCTTGTTGCCATTGGTGTCAATTGTATCCTATTTTATTACCTATTTAGAAGGCCAGAATGTTGAGGATATTGAGAAAATTAATGTAAATCAAAGTATGTAGACCATATGGCTGAGTAGAGGATTGTCTGAAGAATCTCCAGTTAAGATTTCAAGGGTTCACATGAATATTTGAAGAAGCTATGACCATCTAAGTAGGACTGGTTTTGTAGTGCTCAAAAGAGATAGAGTGACAGGAAAGAGGTCCAGATTGTTCTGGAAATATAAAATGATGACTTGCTGATCTAGATACATGTTTGGAAAGTCAGTGTGTATCATCCAATCAAGTGGTTTGTGGTTTGGAGATCTGCAAGCAATCTTTCTTATGTAACAGTCATAGCAGGCAGTGTTCTTGAGGTTTCAGATGAAGATACAAGTGATTTTGATAATTTGGAGGAGTGCAGATGTTTTTGTTGAATTCAATGTGCTTGTGAAGGTCTCTGGATCGTGTGACTACTATATTGGAGGTCCCAATTGAAGTTTGAGCTCATTGGTGAAGATTTCCTTATTGGTATTGTTGTTCTTCCCAATCTTGGCCAATCAGATGATTCAATAGTGTTGTGGATGATCTAAGAGCAATTCGATGGAGCATGACATGTTGATCAAAGAAGATTTGAGTCCAAGTTATGTATGGTTGATAGCTTAGTGACTCGCATTAAGTCAAATGCTTGTAGTGCCGACTTTGATGTTTATTCCAAGGTTGATGAAGCATATAAAGGCATGTAGTTGAGTTGTTGAAAATCTATCTTTGTGCAAAATCAAAAATCCCAAGAAAGGATCAGAGGTAGAGTAGAGAAAAGTAGGAGCTGAGGAGCAAGAACAGTAAAGGATGAAGTGATAGTGAAGAAGTATTTGGGAGAAGAGCAAAAATTTTATGAGCACTCAATGAGACTAAACTAGGCAAGAAGAAGATGCTATTTCTTAGTTAATTCTTTCTATACTGAAAATAAATTATGTAGGTAGTGAGCCTTTGTTTTGACTAGTGAGCTCTGGGTAGTACGCCTGAAGGCATGTGCCTTCTATTTTTCTAAAGTACTTTTAACAGGGTACTAATCTTTGTGGGTTAACCCCCACCATGGTTTTCCCTTAACCGGGTTTCCATGTAAAAATATTGGTGTTATGTGTTCATTTGTCTTTGCTTATGTGTTGATGATTCATGCTTTAAATATTTCTATCATTAATCAATTTTGTGTGGTAAAGAAATAGATACAAGTGGTAAAGATTTGGGACAACTGATTCACCCCCCCTCTCAATTGTCTAGCCTAATCCCAATAGCTTCACCTTGGAGAAGTCAATATTAGGTGGCTATGTCTTTTTCGCCTCTTTTTTTGGTCAAAGTCAACATTGTATTTAAACTTTAAATGCATATAACTTGTACAAAATTGATCCATTTTTTGTGAATTTTTTTTTAAAAGTGCATAAAATCTCTTGAACAATCTAATGTTGCTCTCTATTTTTCTATAGCTGATCATATTTTTTAGATTTCTATCAAGTTCACTTTCATGGCCTTTTTGACTTCAAGGCTTGCAAAATGAGGTATCTACTTGATATTTCATGTTTTTTTACATTATCATGGAGATTATATGCTACTGATTTCTTTTTTTCAACTTGTGGCTCTCACTGAGAAAAGACTCTTGGTTGAAACTACTAACACATTTTGATGTAGGGTTCCTTTCATTCATATGTGTGTTTTCTTATCATAAGAACACTTTGATTTCGGTGCATTAAAACAAACATTATCTTGTTATTTTCACACACATTCTTGGGGCTTAAAAAGAATTAGTGTTTGGTTTGCTTGGTCATTTGTTGGTGTTTTGAGGTGTGTATGCTCTTCCCTTGCACGTCATGTGATCTTTGGATTCAAAAACACTTCTCAACACTTTCATTATCGCACTACACATTTAAATTTTAAGGGTTAATGAACATTGTCTAGTATGGTCAAACACATGTGTATGCTCTCTCCTTGCATCTTTGTATGACCTTGGAGATTGTAACACTTTTGTGCAAACCTTTAGAGTCCCTACCTCCCAATTTGTGAGAGGGAATGACCCAAGAGATACTTTCATTTTGGTCCACTATACAAATAATCGTGGTTGTGATGAAAGTCATTAATCACTTGGTGTCACTATTCTATACCAATGAAAGTCTACTACAATATCCATGCGATATGTAAAAACCCTTTCTAAGGGCTAGGAGGCCTCTTAAATGAGCGAACTGCCACATGTGTAGACACTAATATATCCTGAAACACTGATTAAAAACCATTTGTGCTAGTGGCCAAAAACCCTTTTTACTTGCTTGTGCAAGAGGTCAGACCTCCCAAGCCACCCCACGTGTACTATTCATTATAGAGACAAGAACTCCCTCAGTCCCTAGGATCGAAGGTTAAGAGGTTTGGTTTGCCCATTCCATATAAGGGGAAGCCAGTGTCACTAAATTCTCTAGTTGTCCACTTTGTCTCAGTATCTAGAGAAATTCGAGTGGGGACTCAGCAGTTAGTATCCTTGACTAGCCTAGGATTGTACATGTTTACAAGTGTTTTCAAACTTGTCAAGAGTCACTAAAAACAATCAATCTGATTGCTAAGTGTCTTTTATGATTGATGTGTGTGCTTTCTTAATCATCACCTTTAAACATTCTTTCCAACCCATCCATTCCAAGTCATCATATCATCATCACATTCTTATCATGTCCTCATCATTTAACCTTCCTATCCTAATCACCCTCCTAACCTGATCAATTTCATCCTAAACATTCTGATCATATCCTAATCATATCCTAATTACCTTTCTTAATCACATCATACAACATCTTGATCATCCTACTTGTCCTATCCTAATCATCATTCCTAATCATTACACATAATCCTAATCCATTCTGTTCATTATTCCTAATCATTACACCTTATCCTAATCATATCCTATTCATCATTCCTAATCATTACACATCGTCGTCCATAATCCAATCAACTTCTTCCTAACCAATCTAATGTCATCTAATCTTATCACTAGACATAACATCCTCATTCATAATCCAATCAACTTCATCCCAATCAATCCAAAGTCATCTAATCTTATCACTACACATAATCATCTCTATTCCAATATAATCAATTTCATCCTAATTACAATACACCACAACTGTAGGGAAATCTTTGAGCATCTACCCTCCCTATCAAATCTGATTGCAACTGTGTCAAAACATTATAGACCTGCTGATTCTATTCACCCACTACATATTCAATTTTATTTCGTTAGGAGTAGGTTGCATTGAACATTAGAATTCATCTTTTGACATCTATACAAGTTCCCAAAAATAGTCTTCCTAAGGTTGAAACATAGGGAGAAACTATCGAAGCTTGACTGTATCACAAGTATAAATTTAGATAAAGAGACCTTGATATCTTTTTCAAATCAATCACAACTTGGGCTTAATACCACAAGGCTAGTTTAAGTCCATCGTTCCAAGTGAATTTTGAAACTCATGGGTTCACTTTAATCAATCATTTCTTCCACACCTCAAGATCTTGATAATCCAATTTATACTTTGACAGGGTCATTAGTAGACAAGAGTACCCTCTTGGAGCTAGACTTTTTGTAGAGTAATATCCATTAGCCTCTATCATAGTCTAGACCTCATCACCTTGCATTGACATCCACATAGCATCCCACAATTCACAAGTCTCATTTAGTAAAGACATAGTTGCAAAAAGAAGAGAAAAGGAGTAGATCCTCCTAATCATCCCTCATTCTAACCATTCTAAACATTCTCACCAACACATTCATTCTTTCCACCTTCATTCTAATCAACATCCTAATCATTATTCTTGTCATTCTACATTATATCATAATCACATCCTACTCATATCTTCATCATTCAACCTTCACATCCTAATCACCCTTTCTAATCACATCATTCAATCAAATTCATCCTAATCATCTCATCCCTAATCATATCCTGATCATTCTCCTAATCATTTCCAAGACATCCTAATCATATTCTAATTATTTCCATGTAATCACAACCCTAACCATACCATAATCATCCCTAATCACCCATCTAATGATCCAATCAATCTCATACTCTATCACATTCCTAGTCATTCCACCATATCATTACCCTAATCCTAGTCAAGCACTTGTCAACATGGTCCTAATCCTTAGCGATCCTATGAACAAACCATGACCTAAACATGTCCTTCGATGGGCCCCTCATCCAACTTCCAATGATGAAAAGACACATATTGCATGCCTTGAGACACAAGATGACATACAATGATATGAATACATGTGTCATTCCATGACAATCCTAGAGAACAAGGTTCCAACACCCCAAGCCTCTTCACAAGTCTATCCAAGTCCACCTTGGCAATAAGACAAAGTGCATTTAAATTCTCATTCTACCTTTGACAAGGGGAACATAAGTCTATCTCATCCATCCTATAAGTACATTCTACTGTTGCCCTCTAATCCTACATCAATTCCACGTCCTAGAATCAAACATTACAAAAGCAAGCCTAAGGGGTTACCCACATCCACCAATCCATTCAACCCCTTTAACCATCTATCTAGTCAAAGTCCAAACCCTAAGCCAACACCTTCCATCCCTCTTATCCGTCCATCATGGGAACTGTCCGCTCCACCTAATTCTAATTACAAGTCCACATCATCTACCCTCATTGTCCATCCACTATATTGTCCTACCACACATGCACTTGCAAAGGATGTGATCCCTCGGCTACTAGCTAGGAACAACCTATCCTCATGTCAAACACCTATCTTGGCACCTATCAAATAACCTTTGAATGCCATGCCTATTCCTCCAACTCCATCATGTGGTCCACAACCTATTGATCCTATATGTCTAAGTCAAAGTTCATCATGCCCTCATGTTGTTGATAACAAAGAAGATACCAAGCCTCTTCTAGAGTCTTCCACTTCCATTCAAAGTCAAGAGCTATGTCAAGCACGCAATCCTAAGCATGAGGAAACATTAGCCCTTAATTCTAATCAAGATCAAAGCCCTCCTAATGATCCCATCCATGAAACACATAATTCTATCTATGATCAAGCTCCCATTTATGATCAAGATCCCCTCTATGACCAAGAAAGCCATGATGATCCTCTTAGTCAACTCTATACATTCCATGGTCAAAAGATTGCTACTCCACCCATTAATTATCCATAAACATTCCTTCCCCATGATGAGACAAGTGGCTCCCAAGCACACATAGATGATCAATCCAATAACTTGGATCTTAGTGAACATAATGATAGTCAAGATCCTAATGGTCCTTCCACATCCACCATCAGTTTCATTTCAAGTCCACCATCATATCCACTTGGCCCATCCACCTTCATTCATGAATGTTCTTCCTTAGGACAACAACAGCGATTATCCACCACCTCACCTTCTCCATCCAATAATTAACTCAACTCTAGTGTCCAATGTACATCTAGTCCCATAATCAATCACATCCTCCAAAATATGAACTACCAAGGTTTAGGCTTAGGCCTTCATGAACAAGGTAGTTTGGAGCCCATCCATGTCAAATTTCCTCCACGCTCATATGGCCTCGGATACACACCCCAAGGTAAACAATCTAAAGATGTTGGTACTTCCTCCATGCACCCTAAGTCCACCACTTCCCATCACAAATCCTATCATATCCCCAAAACGTATGTTGCCATTCCACCTCCTTCATCCTACAAATGCCAAAAGCATGTGACCATACACCTTCCACCATCTACTTTACCTCCATTACTTCCAACTCATAATTTCCCTACATCCGCTTTACCACCACTTCTCCCAATGCTAAATCTATTCAATTACACATTCCCTCACATTCCTAATCATGACCAACAAATGTACACATCATGTAAACATAAAGCTTCCACTCAATCCACCAAACCCATGGGATTCAAAAATAAAAATTTGGATGCCTACACTCATAAAGCTAAAAATCCTAAGGGTACTAATGCCTTAGGGTACAAATGCAAATAATCAAAGAAAGGTACATTCAAATATCCATCCAAGCCCATACCCCCAAACGCAAAGTCAAAAACTACAATTGTATGGGTCCCTAAACAAATAAGCAAGTCAAATGAGGCATCCACCTCTCAAAAATCCCAACCATCCTCTTCCATCCAAAATTCCCATTCCATATGGAAATCCCACATCCAAAACAAAAATCATAAAAATACTAAGTCTATGTGGGTCCCTAAATACTTACATCATCCATCTCCTAAGCAAACATGTCCATTGCTTCCTACACCTCCTCCACATCAAAAACTTCAATGTTTCTCATAGTGTGTGCAGTCGTTGGTCATGATTCCATTCCATACTTCCATCACCCCATCATTCAGTTATTATCCTACATATCTTCCCCATCACCTCCCTATGGTCCATGATTTTGCATAAGCCTTTCCTCCATCCTCTTGCATAAGTCCTTCCACAATCCACATCATAACCTGCTATTTTTTTTCCATAATCCACTATCGTTCCCTCCATAATCTACTATCTACCTACTCCATCTCACTTTCATGTAATCTCCCTTATCAACATCTATGAGCATAATGGCATTTGACATGATCCATGTGATGACATCCATCTCTCATTGGACTATCGCCTTTCATGGCACTAGGCACTTGAGTCCCTCCTTTCCATATCCACCCATCCGATTCAAAAAGTTGAATAGTCAAAAATAAAAATTAAGGAGAAATCCCTTTGTCCAATGGTGAAAACCACCCTTGGTGGCGCCTTGGATAAGTAGCATGATGAAAACTTGGTAAACAATTGTCCTGTAGGTTGATTTTCTATGTTGCTTACACTTGGGGGCATGTTGTCTCATCTGACCTATCATTTTCTATCCATTTTCCATCCTTATCCATCCATACACATACCTATCCTATCATTTCCATTTATTCTCCCTTCCTCTTGATGTTGATAAATAAATGGGGGCAAAATGTTGAAACATGATATAACTCATCCCTTCCAATCCATCCAATCATACTATTTTCATAAGCTTTGTCATGTCAAATCCTAAGCATTCTACCTACAATGGGGCATGTTATTCCTATGTGACATAGTCCTTTGAGATCATATCATTTCCCTCTTATGCATGCATTCCTTCCATCCACTATCACCCACCCTTTCTTCCATTTATTCCCTTGCATCTCGACTTGGTTTTTCCCTTATCAGTGGTATCTAGCACAAAGGCTATCAAAACTGCAACCCAATGCCATTCGCCAAAACATTTCAAAAGCAAAAAAAAATCAAAACATTCAAAAATCCCAAAAAAATCAAAATAGTCAAAAATCCAAAAAAATCAAACATTCAAAATACAAAAAACATCAAATATGCATCAAAAATCTAAGAAATAAAGTCAATCCATAAAATCAATTCAATCACATCATCAAATCAAGTCCTCAATCCAATTAATCAATCAATTCATGAATTCTTCCAATCAAATCACTCATTCAAATCATCATTCAATCCAATCAATCAATCATTCCATCAAATCATTCAATCAAAATCAATTCTTCAAATCACTTCTTCTAATCAATCAAGTCAATCCAAGCAATGATCCAAATGCAAGCTATCCTCAATCAATACCAATCAAGCTAATCAATCTTGCCAAAAACATCCAATTGCATCAATGGTCTTGATCCTAATATTGATGTAAACTAAATCAATCAATCAATCATTAATCAAATCCTAGTGTTGCTCGCATGACCAACAACACTAGTTTCAATCTTAGACACAATGTTGCATTGTCAAAACCAAACCAGGCATTTATACAAAATGTTTCATTTCCTGAAGCCAAACACAATCACCATAATCAATCACTCAATCATCAGTTTACAACTTGACAGGAGCCATATCTTGCTTGTTTTGAATCATTTGTGCATGCTTGCTTACTTGCTTGTGTGTGTCATCACTTAATCTTGCATTTGAATCACATCCAAAAACATTCAAATATTTACAAAAATCCAAAAACATCCTAATATTCCAAAATCACCAAAAACATCGCAAAATGTCAAAAAACCACAAAAAATCACATAACCAAGAAAAAAAATCTAAGCAATAAACTGTGTCAAAACCACCTACTTGAACTATGATGCCTCTAAGCTTTCACGTAGGCAAGGCCATCTTCAATGAGCCCCTGAGGCATTAGGTCAGTCTCTTAGGGCCCGTCGAGTCAACTATCATAATAAGTCATCCCTTAATGTGATGGATACTTTGAATAGACTAACACAATTAGCCTTTCACAAAGAAAACAATCTCACATGTCAATAAGATAGCTCTATTGGCAAGAGACACTATATGGCTTCATGAGTGTTGTCATTGATGGCAACAAAGTTCATCCAACCATCCACAAAACATGGTGTGCCTATACCGGAAGTCAGATTGAAGAAGTGTTGTGGTCCAGTAAGCAAGAACAGAGCATGCAGCAGGGTCCGACAGTCAGGTCCGGATCTCTCAAAGGAAGTATCTCAGTAAAGTGTAGATTTGGGAAAGTTAATAGGAGTACATTGACTAGTAGATTCCAGGGATTGAGCCTCTGGTGATGGAAGAGTGAAGAGACATGAGCACTTGAGTGTTGGGTTTCTATTTGGCAGAGTAGACAAAGGAAGAACTAACCGGTAGAGCATCAGACCTAAATCCGGATCAGATATTGATGGTGATCAAGCTTTTTGAGGTATCATTCATAACTGGCCGACATGATTGATGACTTCTATAAGCATCTCTTTGATCTGCATTACTTGGTATGCAAAGATTCATCCGACTAATCAAAGTTTGGGAAAATATTGAGTATTCTGAATGCCGACTAGAAAGTGGATGAAATCCTTGGTGTGGATATATATACCAGATGGATTTAGATATGAAGTATGGTGTGGAGTAATTTGTGTGGTACGAAGAAAAGTAGAAGAGCAGTGTGAAGGCAGTAAGACAAGTCTGGAATGTAACAAGACAGTAGCACCTAATAGAGTAAGAATCAAGTGCAGCAGATCAGTATTTTGGGCTTAATCAGAACTGAACCTTAGCATATGTGGATGCTTCTCATCAATTCAAGTATCTAGTTTTCTTGTATAAACTATTGTAGGCAGTGAGCCTCTTGTGAGTAGTGTTCTCAGGCAGTGAGCCCTAATTGGCAAGTGCCATTTTGTACTATCTTATTCTTCTAACAGAGAATACAATCTTGGGTTAATCATCCCGTGGTTTTTCCCCTAACAGGGTTTTCCACGTCAAAATCATTGTGTCATTGTATTGATGTTATTTCCATTTCATGGTTATGTTTGCTTAGTTAATTTAATGCTGCACTAATTGACAAGGAAATTCAGAAAGCTGAAATAATTTAGATAACTGATTCACCCCCCCTCTCAGTTATCAACAATTGGTATCAGAGCCAAGTTCCTCCAAAAAGAGCCTAACAACTTGAGCAAGATCTGGGAACTCAAATGGATGTGTATAGTATGAGGGATCAACTTCAATCTGCCCTAGATGATCTTGAGCAATCAAACTCTGAAGTCAGTGAATTGAAGGAAAGATTCAAACAAGCTGATGATTTCATAAATGAGCTAAAAGGGAAATTGAATATCTCTATAAAAAAAAAAAGATCTACTTCAGCAATTGACAAGTCAAAGTGAAGACAATGGTACAAATGAAGATCTGAAGGAGAAAACCAAGTTATGTGAAAAGTTATCAAAAGAGGTCATTATGGTAAGACATGAAATGGAATCAGGAGTTATGAAATTCACCTAAGAAATTGAAGAGAAAAGAAAAACTGAAGATGATCTAAGACAATCTCTCAAGGAGAAGTCAGAAGACTGCCACAAAATGGATAGAATAATCAGGCATCTAGAATTTGATCTTGAAGATGCTAGAGATAATGAAGAAAAACTTGAGGATCAAATTGACACTCTTAAAAAGGATCTTCAAATAGCAAATGAATACAAAGAGAAATTCAAGATAAGTTCTGCTCAACTTGAAGTTCTTCTTGAAAGCTAAAAGAGGGTAGATGACAAGTGTGGCTTGGGATATGAGAAAGGTGAAAGCTCTGGATCCAGTCAGAAGAATTTTGGATCAAGAAATCCAAGGAACAGGCCTAGAAGACCTCCAGTAAGGCAACCTAATGCCCAAAGATATCCATCCTTCAATGGATACTGCCGCAACTACAATAACTTTGGTCATAAAGCTAATAAGTGCAGAAATAGAATAAATCAAACCAATACATCCTTCTCCGGACAGTGTTTCAACTGCAAAAGGTATGGTCACAAATCTCATGAATGCAGAAATATGCAAATAAACAATTCATTCAATGGTAGATGCTTTGTATGCAATAGAATGGGACATATGGCTAATCAATGTAGATCAAGAGGATATCATTCAAATATGCAAAGAAATATTGTTTGCCACAATTGCAATAGATCCGGTCATATTGCCAAATTCTGTAGAAGCAAGAATTAGGACAAAGGGGTTTGATGCATCATAATCAGAATCAAGACAAACGAAAAGGAAAAGTGAATGTGGATGAAGTTGAAAGTGAGATGAACAAGATTTGGGTGAAGAGAAGTACAAAGAATGTAGGGGATGGATCCACACTAGAATCTGGTGCTGATATTCCTTCCAGAAATTAAAAAGTGAGCTCTGGCTCAGGGGGAGACACAAGGAAAAACATTTTCCCCCAGCCAGTTAATTGGTGCCTAAAATTGGCACATGGGAAGTTGCAAAATAAAAGGTTTCTCAGAGAAACATCTAAAGAAGGCTTGGTAAAGATATGGAAGATCCACAAGAAGATTTGAAGAGTCTAATCTTTCAAGATTGATCCGGTTTAATAGTCATCCGGTAAAACAGGAATATCACAGTTAAATCCGGTATGATTCAAATTCGAGGCATCTTGTTATGTGGATAGATCAAGTTTTTAGGGAAAGTAAGATAATTTGTTATTAATCACCAAGGATTACTCTATGTATATCTCAGTGATCTGGAAAAAGATCTTTCTCAAAATAAGAAGAACCAGGCAACTGGAATGACTTGAGTTGCGCATTTATTGCAATATGAAATTAGGGTTTTCCCAGAAATAAAAGGGTTCATTCGCTCATCATTTGCACATTTGCATTCAAGAAGAAGAGAAAAGGAGATCTGCAACAAATTATCTCAAAAGATCAACCGTTGAAGTCGATTCATCCAGCAA
Source organism: Cunninghamia lanceolata (assembly GCA_027924645.1). Lineage (NCBI taxonomy): Eukaryota > Viridiplantae > Streptophyta > Pinopsida > Cupressales > Cupressaceae > Cunninghamia > Cunninghamia lanceolata. Next base: position 5,247,625 of record BSBN01000207.1, read on the forward strand.
ATTAATCCGGCTCATTCAGCGAACCCTAGAAGCGCAAAAGGTACTTTTCGTTATTGAATATTTCTCTGTAAAAGCCTTTGAAAATGACTACATTGAATGTTGTAAAGATCACTGATAGGCCATGTCCAAAATTCAAGAAGCATCCATATAAATCCCTAGAAGTTGATCCCTTAGGCGCCTTTTCAAGCATTCTACATGTGGTTCTGCATGTAGAGGATGTTAGGGCATATATTCATGCGAATATTGAAGAATTTGAGGATTCTAAGCTGGTTGATATCTATCACAAGCATTTGATAGATGACTCATTTGAACTCAAAACTCAGTATAAAGCCATCCGAGACAAGCATTTTGCACAATTCATTCATTTCCCCTATTTTGCAGAAGTTGAATGGGTCCGGTATGTTCTAAGTAGAATGCATGATAACTTTATATGGTTGATGAGGCCATTTAAGATAACCAAGGATACCATTAGGGCAGCAACCGGATTTCACTCATCCGGTGGGATTCCTATTCTCAAATCCATCAAGAATCAAACTGTGAGTGAGGCTACCGGATCAAAATTTGACAAAAGAGCAATGACAATAGAAGACATCACTGATCCGGATGTCAAGTTTACCTCCATGATCATCGGTTATAAGATATATCACTGTAGTAGGGAAAATTCAGTACCTAAAACTGCAATTTACACTACTTATGAAATGTTGAGGAAAAATGCAAATTATGATCTTTGTGAACTCCTTCTAAGCCAACTAATGGAAAACCTACAAAAGATCAAGAAGGACAAGAAGAACTCCTTCAAGTATGGTGGGCTGATACTATGCTTGTTCTTCTACTTCATGAATGAGATTCCCGGATCCAGTGGCTGGGTATGGCAGAATGATAGACCAGTAGCCATCCAAATTAGAGATTATATACATGGGCTTGGTGATGCCAAGGCACAAAATACAGCACTCTGGGGCTATTTCAAGAATTTTTAGAGCATGATCCAAGAAATAGATAGAATCCCCCAATCTTTACTTGAAAAGTATAAAGATACATTATGCTTTATGGTAGAAACTGATCAATGTCTAATGGAGGCAATAGAGCCAAGAATAGTCTGGATCATGCCAATGGGGTATGAAGTAGATGAGAAAATTGTTGAGTTACATGTTCAACACATGCTCAATCAATCCAAGGATCCTAAAGCAGAAAGGTTTGGAACCTTTGCAGAATTAAGTGTGAAGATCCATGTGGAGATAAGACAACCAGAAATAAAAGAAAAGTGAGGAGGGAAGTAGAAGAGTTTGCCAAGAGGCATCGGATTTCAAAAGAGACACTTGATGCAAATAGAGAGAAGACATAAAGGGCAAAGAAAGAAAAAGAAAAAGTAGAGAAAGAAGGTGCTCCAATGGAAGTCCCCTCCCAGACCAGATCCTCTAAGACCTCTGCACCTACCACTACAAAGAGCTCAAAGGCATCAAAACTGGAAGCAAAATCACCTAGAAAAGGAGAGAAGAGAACCAAGAAAAAGGCAACAAGGTCTTACACAAGCTAAAAGGATGAAGAAGAGACAGAATCAGATGAGGAAGTAAAGAAACTAAAGAAGAAAAGGAAAACATCCGGTGAACCTTCTGCTGAAGAAGTAATAGAAGAATTTGTTGAGAAACCTACTCTGTGCATTGATGACATCATAAAATCAATTACTGTGGATGGGAACCATCAACTAATGGTTGAATTCTATAATGATTACAATGAAGCTGATCAAAAAATCTTGCAAGAAGCCACAGTCAGGTATCTAAATATATACAACAAGGCTTTTATTGAAATCATATCTCTTATTCCCAAAAGCCTAGAAAAGGAATTAGAAATAAGAAAGAATAATTCTATGGCAAAGGATCTTGAGATCCGAGAACAAATAGATATTCAAATTTATCCTTCAATCACTCCTAAGCAGAAGAATATGATCTTCAAAGATTGTAAGGATGAGTTCCGGAGCAAAGCTAGAATGAATCAGCTTATGCTCAGAGAAATTGACAAAGTAGTAAAAGAGATAGAAGAGATTCTCCAAAATGCATACAAAAGATTCAACATTCTTATTATAGAGGACTTAGGTGATAATCCCTCGACCACAGATGTTGAAGAAGAATCTACTAAGACAGTGGTAGAAGAGGTAAAGGAGATAGGTGAACAAAAAGGTAAGGACTTAGATTCCTCTGCTCTGGAAGAGGAGGTCCATGATCAAGAAAACATCTCTCATCCGGTTTCCCCTACAAACTCTGGATTCAAAGAAAAAGAAAGAGTACAAGAGAAGATCAGTCAAGAAGCAAAAGAAAAAGAAGATAATAGTAGCAAGGCTACAGAAGGAGAGAAAACTCCAATAGAGAAGGCCACAGATGATAGTGGTAAGGCTGCAGAAGGGGAGAAAATTTTGTCTCTGGCAAGAGACACAGCAGAAGCAGTCAAATAATTCTTGACCAAAGAGATGATGGAATTTGATGAACTAGAATTGCTTCAAGGTCCATTCAATTTTGATTCCCTCTCTCTGGTCCAAACCATGAAACTAGCTTCCTTCACTCAAGCAAAGGCAAAAGAAAAAATGTTGAAGTCTCACATGAAGGACTGTGAGCTCATAGAAACTGCATCTGGTGTATTGGAAAAGATCATGCCATCCTTCCAAAAGGATCTTATAGCCTCCACATCTGGTAATCTAAAGTCTCTTGTAAATTCTATTAATACACATTTTGATTCTTTAGAGAAAGCAACAGAAGAGAAAGTCAAGAAAGAATATCTGGATAAGAGATTCTCTGAAGTACAGGGTCTAATCTCAAATGACGGGAGAGTTATGGATATCAGGATAAAGAGTTTAAAAAATGCTCTCAAAGATGGCGGAAATATTTATAAATTTTGTTTATCCTAGCCCAAAGTGACCAAATATGTTGATAAGAAAGTAAAAGAGCAAGAAGATAAACTACTATGTTTGTCTCAAAGTTTTGATCCTCTCTCATCTCCTGTAATCAATCAAGAATGTCAGACTATTGTAGTCTTGAATGATATTAAGAAACTTGAGAAGGAGAAGAAAAATAGAATAAGTAGGTTGAGTGAACTTAGAGGGATCATTATCCCTAAGTTAGAGGGCATGCATGAGGCCCTAAGTGACGCTCAGACTATAGCCTGAACCAGTGATCTGACAAACCTAAAAAGGGCAAAAGCTTTTGCATTCTTGTTGAGTGGTCACATCTCAATTTTGGATAGGATGAAGAAGAGTTGGGCACATAAGTGGTACAGCTAAAGACCACTTTTGCAGATATATTTCAGTATATGTAGGTAAAACATGTATATATGTTTTATGCGGCTAAGTATAGATTGTTTTTGCAAATTTTTGTGTGCAGACCCCACCCTTTGCCATTGATGTCAAAGGGGGAGTGAGGAGTAGTGAAAAATGAGGAATCCAGCTAAGGGGGAGCTCTAAAAAATGTACATAAGAACAGAGCATCAACTAAGGGGGAGTATAGTGTGACACTTAGTCATTTTTCACTAAGTGTTGCCATAAATGCCAAAGGGGGAGATTGTTGGCAAGAGACACTATATGGCTTCATGAGTGTTGTCATTGATGGCACCAAAGTTCATCCCCTCCATCCGCAGAACATGGTGTGCCTATACCGGAAGTCAGATTGAAGAAGTGTTGTAGTCTAGTAAGCAAGAATAGAGCATCCAGTAGGGTCCGATAGTCAGGTCCGGATCTCTCAAAGGAAGTATCTTAGTAAAGTATAGATTTGGGAAAGTCAATAGGAGTACATTGACTGGTAGATTCTAGGGATTGAGCCTCTGGTGATGGAAGAGTGAAGAGACATGAGTACTTGAGTGTTGGGTTTCTATTTAGCAGAGTAGATAGAGGAAGAACTAACTGGTAGAGCATCAGACCTAAATCCAGATCAGATATTGATGGTGATCAAGCTTTCTGAGGTATCATTCATAATTGGCCAACATGATTTATGACTTCTGTAAGCATCTCTTTGATTCACATTACTTGGTATGCAAAGATTCAGCCGACTAATCAGAGTTTGGGAAAATATTGAGTATTCCAGATGCCGACTAGAAAGTGGATGAAATCCTTGGTGTGGATATATATACCAAATGGATTTAGATATGAAGTATGGTGTGGAGTAATTTTGTTTGGTGCAAAGAAAAGCAGAAGAGTAGTGTGAAGGCAGTAAGACAGGTCCGGAATGTAACAAGACAACAACACCTAAGAGAGTAAGAATGAAGTACAGCAGATTGGTATATTGGGCTTAACTGGAACTGAACCTTAGCATATGTGGATGCTTCTCATCAGTTCAAGTATCTAGTTTTCTTGTATAAACTATTGTAGACAATGAGCCTCTTGTGAGCAGTGTGCTTGGGCAATGAGCCCTAATTGGCAAGTGTCATTTTGTACTATCTTATTCTTCTAACAGAGAATACAATCTTGGGTTAATCACCCCATAGTTTTTCCCCTAACAAGGTTTTCCACGTCAAAATCATTGTGTCATGTGTATTGATGTTATTTCTATTTCATGGTTATGTTTACTTAGTTAATTTAATGCTACACTAATTGACAAGGAAATTCAAAAAGCTGAAATAATTTAGATAACTGATTCACCCCCCCCTCTCAGTTATCAACAAGCTCATCAAAAAATAGCCATGAAATCATTCCTCATCACTCGTATGGTAATAATAAAATAATTGCTATGAACAATCTTCATCAACAATGCATGGAACATAGTTGAAACCAAGCTTTACACCTTAGACAACGTGTTTCATCTTTCAGACATCATCAATCCTTGCATGTCAATCATCTCACAGCTTGCAACATTTTTGAAACCAGACCACATGTCTTATATGGGATGTCTCAATCTCATCACTTGCCTTATACAAGATGTTACATTGTCTAAACCAGGACTCTACGCCTTATACAACATGCGTCATTTTTAAGATCAAACATAACAATCATCTAACAACCTATGACATTCTTGAAACTAGACTACATGTAGATTATATAAGATGTCCCAATCTTATCTCAAAAATAGACCAGGCATCTTAGACAACATACCTTCCATCTTGAAACCAAGCATTATTCTATCACAACCAAACAAAACAAACATATATTACTTGGAAAAAGAGCCAAATGGTTGTTGACTCTATTGGTCTAGTCTGTCTTATCTTTCATTTGGATTGTTGTTCAATCTCATTCTTATGCTTCTCAAGGTAGTCCCTAAGTGATGAAGAGAAGCAAGGATAGAGAGAGACCTTTTTCTTTGATTGTTGTTTGTTGTTTATCTTGGCAAAATGACTGGGGCAACTTGGTTTCTTGCATGTGATCAAGATTCCATTGGGTGTGAATCAAAGACATCCTATGCATAGAAAATAATAATTGCTTCCTTGCATAGGGACTTGCATACCCCATAGTTATCTCATCACATGTTCTGACAAGGTACCATCATTACTAGTCTGAGTTAGGGACTCCGTGTCTTTCATGTGCTTGTTTTGCAAGTGATCACATTTTCACACTTTGGCCTTTATCACACCATTGTGTTTTTTGTCCCTTGAGACAATAAGTTCTATGATGATAAGTAGAAAACTTGCAAGTGAGAAGCTCAAAAATCTATCAACGCAAGATCTCATTTCCATTCTTCTAGCCAATCTTTCATTCTTCCACCATCTTTCTTTCGCATTTTCATTCCTCCACCTTCATTACATCTTAACATATTCATTTCTTCTATCCATTCTCCTATCTTTTTGCACCAATCACTTTCATTTCAAGAGCCTACTCGTGTTTTTCCAACCCGCCTATCCTCTCAAGGGGGCATCATCATCCTATCTTTCCATCCTCATCATTTTCCTCTATCCATTTCCTTAGCTTCTTTGAAATGATGTTACTCAACATAAATCACATCATCTCAAAGAGGGGCAAAATGTAGACACCTAAAAGTGTCCTTGAATTGCAAAGAATTAATCTCTTCCATATTCTTTTAATTTTCCCTAATTTTCCTCTATGGTTAATTTATTAATTATTTAGTCATTCACTTTCCTAACGTCCCCTTCACTCAATTTATTCAAACAAATAAATCCTACCCCTCAATTAAATAAATCTCATTTGTTTAATTAAGGTTCACATGTCCACTTCAAATGAATTAAATAAATTAACCAATTTTATTTAATTTAAACATCATCCACCTCATCATATTTATGAATTTTAAATTCAATTTTGTCCTCTAGTGGAGAGAAACCCTAACTGATCATAGCCCTTCATTTTGATCCAAAGTCAACATCAAATCCTAGTCATTAATTCAAATTAGTTATTATATAAAACACCTTTTCCAGCTTCATTTTCAGCTCTTATGTTCTGAGATCACTTAACATCTCATCTCTTCTTGGCTTAGAATCCTCTATCATCTCCAATATCTTTCTATTCATGCTCTAGAGCTTCTCAATATTGTTGCAAAAACATGCAAAATTTGAGATCATAATGCAAGGTTGAGGACAATGGAGATAGGTCAAAGTTAGCTTAGATTCTTACTTGTTTTTGTGTTTATTTGACTATTTTCTAGGCTAGTTTACACTCCATTGGGAGCTAGGGTTAGCTGTAGTTTATTTTTTGCATACTCATAGCTTTTTTCCTTATCTCAACTAGAGAAAGATGGAATATTCTGATTTATTCTACTCTTGCACTAAGTAGCCCTATGACCATACTTATTGCATTTAAGACAATTGTCATTGAAAGATGGGTACCTTTGAGCATTTGACTGCCTAACCAGAGGTCTTCTAGGTCTTCTTCTCTAATTCCTAAATTGGTTGCCTTTGTTTTTCCTCATCTCAATGTTTTCATGACCTGAATTAGAACTTTCTCCTTTTTCAAATCCCAAACCTTTCTTGTCATCTAGATTTTACTTACTACCAAGCAACTCCTCAAGCTTTGCAGAGCTTATTTTGAACTTTTCTTTGTAACTATTTGCCACCTCTAAATAAAACTTCAGAAGTATAATGTCTTTTGCCAACTTTTCGCATTCTTCAGATTTATCTTTCAACATTTGATTCAAATGTTCCTCAGCTTTTTCTTTCTCTTCAACCAACCTTGATAGATTATTTAGGGTTTCATTTTCTTCAATCAACTATTCACTTAGATCTCTATTCGTATCCTTTGATCTATTAACTTTCTCTCTTAGCTTTAGGATGCATTCATCTACTTCATTGAGATTTTCCTTCAAATCCTAGATATCTGCTTGATACTTATCAAGATCTTGAAAGGCTGGTTTTAATTCTTGATCAATTGTGACACTACCCAAAGCAAGATACCTTCTAGTTGCCATGAGTACTCTTTCCCAGATCTTCCTCAAGCTATTAAACTTCTTCCAAGGAATCTTGCTCTAATACCAATTGTTGAATATAAGGAATACTAAGAGGGGGGTGAATCGGTATTCCACAAAACCACTTCTTTACATTTCTATTAATCCAATTACCAAATTCAATAACATGAAAGAAAAATAAACATAATAACATCAACCATAAACACATAACACATAGACGCCAAGATTTTTACATGAAAAACCCAAAAAGGGAAAAACTACGGTGAGTGTTAGCTCACAATATATTATGATAACAATATCAAATTACATGAAGGTTCACTGCCTTAGGGTTCACTGCCTGAGGACTCACTGTCCAAAGAAGTGTTTATTGTAATAGGCTGACTACCAAGAAAATAGAAGAGAAGATGGAGAAGGAATGGCTCACTGCTAGAGTAAAACTGCTACAAGTGCATCTATAGAATACTGAGGTGTAGTTCCATTTAGCTCAGTATATAGACTCAAATGTCTTCATAATGTCTACCCTACTTTTTCTACTCTGCTTCAAATATACTCTACTCTTCTGCCCTTACTATCCTTTTCCAATCACAAAACTACCTTAGATCGCACACACAATGAATTTGCTCTTTTTTTTCACACATCCCTTCCTCCAAAGATAAAATCTATCAAATATATATTTTTACATCAAGAATTTCCTCAAACTAGATCAGCATGCAAAAGATAAAGCTTGTATATTCAAGTTATACCTTGTTGGCCTGTTATTATGACAAAACAACAATGCAGACCCAATCAGTCATGCAAGACTCTTCATATGAGTCTATACCTATTATAGAATCACTTAGATTAATGATTCCAATCATATACCTTCACCACATATCGATCTAACATGACTGTCAGCTTAACCTTAAGTGCACGTGCCACTAGCTTGACGGTCATACCATAACCTTCAATGCAAACCATATGAGACTTTGGAATTCATAACCAACATTCATTATGGACCTCTTATCATACCTTCAGAACCACAGAGCATAATACTCTTTGGTAGTGAAATGCGGATCTTTGAACTATTGTTCTATCACATAGAAATACTGTCAACCTGAAAGCCAATACTGGAGAACTTGTAGAATGTGAACCGATGGAGTTCAAGATCTACAAATCTAGATTTAGATACTCATGACATGTATCTTCAATGTCTCAAAACTATAAATCAAAATGTTTATCAGTGACCGAATACGGACCAAATTACTCAGGTACTCTGAACTATTTCTGGATTAACTCTGTTCACTTGGACTTAGACAATTCACATATGACTTCTAGAGGAAATAAAGACTTGAACACTAAATCGTAACATCACCAAATAGTTTTAACATACCATAACAATGTGACAAGTTATTCAATTGCAGAGGAGTACCAACGGAATTACTATCACTGTCTTAGTATCCTATCAATACTTAGTCAATTTTGGCTAAGTTAGTCTTTTTAGACCATAAGGCTATGCACAACCTTGTCATAGGAGTTTTTGATTAGTTTAGCTGGAAAAGAAGGTCTAGATCCCTTTAACAAAATAGCCCCCCAGGCATTAGGCCATTAATGAGCCAAAAATAGTAGTTAAATAGTACTTGAACAGAAGACCAAAAAACAACTAACCAAAAACCATAGAAACAACAACGATGACAAAAATAATAGAGACAAGGAAATATGGGCTATCAGCCACCCCAAACTTAGCAAGGAACTCAACCATCTCCTTATAATCTCCTAGGTTGTTGATTCCCACCTACTTGAATTTTTCATCCAGATCTTTAACCGTAGCAAAGATGGAAGCAGCCCGGTGTAGAGCTTTGGCTGCAAACTCTACCATAACCTTCCAATTCTTCTACAGGGTTTCCATTCTCCTCTGGAGACACTGAATATCCTCCATATTCTTGTCACACAAGGAATATCTCCCCTTTTTTACTTGATCCACAGCAGCCCTCATGGTGTCACCCAAACCTTCAGAACTGGATTCATTCATAGAGGTGAAATGACTGGTGCCCTCAACCTCATGGAAGGATTTAGTGGGGGTTTCATCCTTGCCTTCCTCCATCATCTCCTACATGAACTTAGAATTATCAGAAACTTCTACCCCCTAGGGGTTCACCAGTAGCTTACCAGCGATCTATTTGGAACGATGAATCCTTAGATTGACAGCCTCTCCACCTTCACTACTACCCTTAGGATCCAGCCCAGTATCTAGTTCAACTATCCTTATAGGAACATCCATGGCAGTAACACCTTTAACTTCCTTAGGTTTTTTCTTTAGGGTAGTCTCCATTTCCTCCACCTCCACCCTATCTCTTTTGCCAGACTTCTTTTTAGGTGTTGGGGTGGTAAGCTTCTGCTTCTTGTTCTTAGTAGTAGTAGTAGTAGTAGGGGTCCCAACAGGGTTATCTTACACAACACAGGGGCCACCTTTAGAGGGTTTCTAAGGGGTCCTAATACAAACTTTCACTTTGCCTTTATCCCCAGGGGATGTTTTCAGCTGTGGGTCCTCAAGTATTTTGACTTTGATTTGTTTTGGTGGGCATAGAGCAAGGTCAAATTGATACAGTCTTAGAATAATACCGTGGTGTATGGGGATAAGCCGGTGAACAGCATTCCTAGCCATGAGCTCCCTAATAGACTTAATGGAATTGTCTAACAAAGAGAGCAAAAAGAAAGGAAAGCTAATCTCAACTTTATTTTTGAAATGATTGAGAAGAGAAAAGTGGTAATGGTAATATACCCAAAATCTTCCCTCCAACGTGAAAAATTTCATTATCATCAAACAGTCAAGTTGTCACAGGAGTTATCTCCAAACATGTCAGGTTGTTTCCATCAATGACAACATCACATTAGCAGTGTCTCTTGACTATGTTGCCAACATCCAAGCCTTAGGATGGTACTATCGAATTTGAATTCAAGAAGCATGATCACATTATAATGTGGTTGTGTTATGTTTCAATTACGCTATGCACCACTACACAATGCATTTTACTTATAAATATTATTTTTATATAACACAATCATGTTATGGCTTATGTATTACCGAGCCATCATGTAGTGACATCACATTATGCATAATGTGGTTTTGTTTTGACTTAAATCAAGTTTTTGGCCACTATTTGGCCCCCATCTTTGTGCACTTACCTAAAAATAGGTCATTAAGCTCCATACCACTAATCTTTCTAGGCTTAGGGTACACATTCTAAGCTATAGCATGTCTTTTGCTAGATCCATTACCATCAAACCACTACTAACCTCTACTAATCTTGTTTCATTGGTCAATGTGAAAGGAACAATCTATCCAATAGGAAGACTAATAAATAGTAAATAAGGACAAGATCTTATAACAAACTTAAAATCTTCCTACAAGTGAGGAGGTGTCCTACCATTTGGAAAATTTATTAGCAACTTTACACATCACCCAACCCCACATCTCCTTAAAAGTAAAATATGATATTGATATAAGTCCAACCAAGTACATGCAAGCAAGATAAATTTAAGACAACATCTAGTAAACGATCTCAACTATTCTAAGGAAATAGTTTACATGCAAAAATATCAATTTGATCCTAAACCTATTAGAAGAAAATTGGGTACAAAGGCTTATAAGATATCTAGAAACTTGTTAGTACCTAATCAAGTTCAATTTATCAACAAGAAGAGGTTTTAGACTACAAGCTATAAATTAAATAATTATAATGAACGGTATTACTTTTAGAAATATGTTTTGATGGAGTACTAATGAGATGAATGCTAAAGGAATATCATCAAGGATTATCTAGTGGGAACTATTCATCTTAGACAAGAGAAACAAATATAATGCAAATCAAGATAGTATAGGTCCACTTTGTTCACTAATGCATTCAATTGGTTATATAATTATAAGGAATGCCAATTTTATGTTGGTAAAAAGAGGAATGCTTCTCTCCCTCTAAAGTTGGTTATTTCTAATGAACCCTTTCATAGTGGAGATCGGATTTCATAGAAATAATCAAACCTAGGCTTCAAGTATAGTTCATAAATGGATCTTGACATCCTTTGATTAATTCATCAAATTTTAATAAAATATATAGCTTTAAAGGAAGCTACAGAACAAATGATCATTGACTTTTTGTAAGGTATATCACCATATTTATGATCCTCAAAATCATCATAATAGTTAAATCCAAAGCATTTGTTGGCACCAAAATTGCATAATTCACCTACAAGAACAAGATATATATTAATATGAGTATGTGCAGGATCATGATGGGCCAAACAGTGGCAATGGAAAAACAATCATGTGAAAGTGTTATCCAAAATCATGAAACACTTTTTTAGGCTTGGATTTAGGCTTGGGAAGTTTTCTCAAAATGGATATCTATTTTCAAAACAGATATCCATTTTCAAGAAACGGATATCCATTATGGAAAAATGCATTTTTAAAGCATTTTTTCATAACGGATATCCGTTTCTTGAAAATGGATATCCGTTTCTTTTATTTTGATTTAAAAAAATTTCCCTCCAAAATTTAGGCTTGGGAATCCAAACCTGGTTTTTCAATGTGAATGAAGTGTTACCAATTTTTTAGCTACAGCTCAAATTGGCAAAGCTGAAATAGTTTCATTATATTTAAGATGAAATATTGTTGCTGATTTATTTATGATGGTATATCATAGCATGTGGAATAAAATGGGCTCCCATAAGGGTTGAGCTCAGCATGTTGCCCCTAAGTTTCAAGAGGAGATTGAGATAAGAAGGATTGACAAATGACCCTGCAAAATAGAGACAGGTGTCATGTGTTTTGATCATATCTCAAATAATATGATCTAGGTTTTTGATTATTTTGGATAAAAATCAAACGACAATAAGAGAAAAAAACCCTTTGAATTTCTCACCAACCCACTTTGCAGTTTTAGAGGAACAGTTAGAGGCACAATATAGATCAAAATGAAGATAGCAGTTATATGTTTTAGTCATATCTCAAAAAATACAATCAAGGTTTTTGAACTTTTTGGACAGAGATGAGAAGAGAATAAAGCACAAAAACCCTTTACATTTCTCACCAACCCAGTTTGTCATTTTCAAGAAATCTTCACAATGGCGGGCCCTCTTTTTTTTTTGAAAATTTGAAGCTACAAAAAATTATTGTAAAATAATATTTAAAGCAATATCTTATAAATTGCTTATAAATATTCATTATTTATGTAGTTAAAGAAAAGTAAAGAAAACAATATATTTTTTTTTGAGTTTGCTTTCTTTCAGGAAGATATGGACAAATTGAGCTTTTATTGAGCAAATAAAGCTTGTTTTAAAGCAGATTTTTGGTGAGGTCTACCTTGAGGAAGATTTTGGCAGCTTTCATATACAAATTGGAGGTGATTTGAAAGCTTTATTTTTGGGTTTTTAGTGGAGCTTGAAAATGGATCAAATTGGCTATTCTAGGAAGATTTATCAGCTTTTTCCTTGGAAGATTTTTGGAGTTATAAATAGGGGAGAAAGACTTAGTTTTTATAAGTTCTGATTATTGTTTCTTCTCTCTTGTTCACTTGCAGAGAGATTGTAAACTTTTGTACTCAGATTCTCATAGTTTCTACTCCTTTCAGTCTTAATAAAGCAGTAGAGTTCTTCTTTTCATTTTTCCAAATCATTTTTTGGAATCAATGATCTGATATTCAATTGTGATTCAATTTTTGAATCCTTTTCCTATGTCTCATTATTGCAAGTTTGAGTGTGAAAGCTATATGTGATATAGGTTGTATGTCATGTTTAAACTAGTTAGTTGGATTGAAGCTGTGATAAGACTTTAGTTTGTCCTTCATGCAGACTTCTAACTTCTCAAACCTTCATACAGATCACTTATGTATTGCATTAAATATAGTGAAATTGTAAGGATTAAAAGGATTTGCAAGGGTGATTGTGAGTCAAGATAAGTTCTAGTAAAATATCCTTAGGATTTAAAATTTAATTTTTAGTTATCTTTCTATCCCTTTTCCCATAAAGCTATTTAGATTAGTAAAATCATTTGGAGAACCAGCTCACTCAGGAAATTCACTCCGAGTTTAGGCAACCCAGAGGCCTAGGAGTGTTCCCATGTGTCAATTTGTAGCTAAGTTGATAGCTTAGCATTGGGTGCATATCTGATTGATAACATGAAGAATTCATCTATTGTTATAGATTTTCCTTGACTTTACCCTTGATGTTGACAGACTTTTTTTGATCCAAATTTGATAAAATCAAAAGGGTATATTTGGGACACTGTTAGGATTTTAAAAATATAATATATGTCTGATTAGAATTTTAATAGGTAATTATTAATAATTTTCTACCTACACTATGTCTGAATTCTTGAGAGACACACTGATTGAAAAACACCCATAACTTTCAAATCATTTGACCTTTTTCAAATCTGAAAGTTGCATCACACTCTACACTTCATTACCTATAGATCTAAAAAAAAATTGAATTTCATATTTTTTTGACCAAGTTAGGTTGGCTGGAGAACTACTTTTTAATATTTTTAAAAAGTTGTAATAAAAAATTCATAAAAATATGTATCACATCCGGGCATGTGTCATCTACTTGTATATAAAGATTCAAAAAAATATATTTTATTTCTCATACTTAGGTTGGCCAGAATGACACCTACTTTTTATTTTTTTTTCAAAAATTTAAGTAGTGCCTCATTGAAATATCCAATTTTCACCAAATAAATTTTTTTTTTTTCAAAACAAAAATAGTAGCCCATAAACTACATTCAATTTCCTACAAATTTTATTACTACATATTTTTAAAATTATGTAGGTAACCCATTCAAATTTTCTCATGAAGTTTCTTAAGTCTATTTTTTTAGCATTTTTGTTGCCACTTAGAGGTATTGTTTGGCCCATCATGATCCTGCACATACCCATACATCATTAAAATATTACCCATAGGGTAATGATCTACAAGATTCGACGAACATGAACTTGATAAGAATCATCTAGAGAATAGGTTTAGATTATCAAAATGGTTGGCATATTAATCTAAGAATTATCTCTTTGGGAAGTTATAATCATACCCAAGAAGCCAATTTGGATCTCCCCATATACTTTGGTGTATGGAAAGGAATTAAGGCTTCCATATTCTATTGAACTTCTAGTAGTAAAATTTTCCTAGCAATTAGAGTTGAAGAATAATTATGCCTTAATATATATGTATAGTCTATTAGATTATATGAAAATTGAGAAACTACCAAGACCTAATCTAAGAATAAATCACAAGAACTCCATTCAACAAATGATCTAAGATCAGAATATTGGAAAGAAGAAAGATTCAAAAATGAGAGAACATGTAGATATTCATAACATGAATATGGCTCAAAGCAAGAATATGCAAACCAAAAACTCAGAATACATGATAAAGCATGCAAGGCATGAGTGAGTACATAAAGATAAAAGAGGAGGCAAATATAATCAATAAGACAAGTAACTCCAACTAAAAAAATAGGTCGGAGTTATTCACATGGCAGATGACATCTACCCTCATAATGACCCACTCCTAACATCCTAAGCAAGTGTGGAAATGGTGAGAGGTGTTATGGTGATAGAAAGAGGAAGCAAATTGGGTACATTGTACTAACTTGATGCATGCACAATTGATTGCAATATCACATTAGTTAATATTAAGTCTCAGATTACCTTGTCAAAAAAAGAGATGGTTTCATCTTTAGCAGATGGTTGTGGCTTTTGGGTACCTAAGGGTGCTCTATCTACTAAGTCAAGGTTGTCTGTAGAGAATGCCATGTTATGGCACCAGAGACTTGGCCACGTAGGAGAGAAGGGTCTATAGACCTTAAAAAATAAAACATTGTTAATGGGTTGAACGATTGTAATCTTGAATTTGACTTTTGTGAGCATTGTATTTATGGAAAGCAAAACTATATTTAGTTTTACTCGAGTTCTCATTTTTTTAAATGCATCTAGTAAACTTTTTAACGTGACCGGCAACACTGGTACGACACCTCTGGCTCCATGTGAATGCTTTTGCCTGGAGAAATGAACCGATGAGGCCACAACACGGGGGACCTCATCCCCTAGCAAGAACACTTCAAACCCATGAGTTTATTGGCCCAGCAAAGGCATAAAGCCTGCAAGCTCATTGGCCTAGTGAAGGTTTGAACTCTGGTGGCCACCACTCCAACCAAGTGACTTAACCACCGAACCACGCCCTTATCGGCATTACTTAAGTTCTCTTAAGTCTTCATGTATTTTGGATTTAATTCATTTGGATGTATTTGATCCAGTTGATATTCCTTCTATTGGTAAACCAAATTATTATGTTTATTTTATTGATTATTTTAGTATGAGGACATGGGTTTATTTTTGAAAAGTAAAATTGATGTTTTCAATTGTTTCAAAGTGTTATGTAGAAAAAGTGGGATTTTCAATTCAATGTAAGGTGTGGTTAAATCCTCCTTTCACTACATACATTCAAGGACTTTCAACCGAGTAGAAGAATCTACTATAGATCTCCTATCACTTGGAACAATGTAAATTTGGAATTGTATGAATTTGTTGTTTAATTAAGTCAAATTATGCTTAAAACCCTAATTATGCAAATTCATAAGAAAACAGACAAATTACTTAAAATGATCACACATAGAGATATCAAATGACAATCAAATGCATACCACATTTTGAAGTTTAGAAAATGAAAAAGTTGGGGACTAATAAGCGGGTGCCCTAGTCTAGTGCCACCATTTCTATTGGGATCTAGGAATCTTGTTTGTAACTTGTTCCTGTTATTCTAGATATTTTCTTGTTGTGGGATCTAGAGGACTAATGAGTGGGCTCCCGAGTCTAGATCCTTATTTTCTCTTCTGATCTACAATTCTGATAGTCTGCACTACTCTCTTGCAACTCCACTTTTCCTGCTTCTGCAACCTATAACCTGCAATCACAGAAACATGGGTTGGGGGTTGTGGTGTTTAGAGGCTTGCCTCAGTCAAGCCCCAGAAATACATTCAAGTATTTTGAACACCATTGTTAGATAAAGAGTGCATATCCCTGTGGGATGGAGGCAAAATCCAAATGATAAATGATTGAAAACACAATTGATATCACCTTGAAGTGTAGATCTCATGGAAGGAAGATGCTCTTCATGCCATGAGGAGATGGAGCCAAATCTACAAATACAAACACAATAACATCACAAATACTACTCTACAATAATGAATATCTTGAGTGCTTTCAAATCACAAGTATGCCTAAGCTCATAATCATCTTCTAGTTTACAAATGAATCCCTAAACATGCTTATATATGCTTCTACATTCATTCCCTCTTAAATTTTGTAATTCAAACTTAAGGTGTCGGCATAGGACCTAATACCGGTCACATAATTGACACTTAGATCTAGGTCCTGACCTAAAATAGGGCAGGACTAGGGCACAGGCACCCAAGTCCTCCCTCCCTACTTTAGGCAGGGCGTAACATTATAGCACCCCTAGGTCCTATTCATCATGAAACTTTGTGGTTTTCTCATCGAGAATCAAAATTAACATGCAAGATGCTTATAATGCATATTAAAGACCTGGGAGCTAAACCTTAAAAGGGAAAAGCCACCAAGGGGACATTTTCTGACATAACACAAAGAATTTAAATCTATGGTTGAGTTGCAGACTAAAAAATATTAAATGTTTGAGGACATATAATGGCGATGAAATTTTCTCTAATGAGTTTGAAAAATTCTATAAAGATTATGTATCAAGAGACAAAAGACAACTCAATATTCTCCACAACATAATGGAGTTGCAGAGAGAATGAACAGGACCTTGATGGAGAAGGCTAGGAGTATGTTGAGTGGTGTTAGACTAGAATAAAATTTTTGGGTTGAAATTGTAGCCACTGCCTACTACCTGATAAATAGGTCTCCTATATCATCTCTTCTTGATTAAATGCCAATGGAGGCATGGTCAACCCATAAGCCTTCACTTAGATATCTAAGAGTTTTTGGTTGTGAGGCATATGTACATGTCTCAAAGGAGAAGTAGACACAATTGGATAACAAGGCTATTGAATTTATCTTCATTAGATATAGTTATGGTGTGAAAGGATACAATCTTTGGAATCCTATTACACAAAAGGTAATTTATTCCAAAAGTATTTTTTTTAGAGAAATTAAGCCTTCTTTTGTTATAATGGAGCAGTGCGAACATAAAGAAGAAAAGAAAGATGTGATTCAATTTTCACCTATGCCTAAGAAAGTTGAATCGAGGCTCTTAAGAAGACAAGATGTTGAGGAAAGCTCTACAAGTTTTGAATCATTAGAGGAAGAAGAACCGAGACCTACACTTGTTTGAAGGCCTACTGGGCATAGACAACCACCAGAACAATATGGGTATTCTCCTAATGATTGGAGATATGCATTTTCTTTGAATGCTAATGTTGATGAACCTTTATCTGTAGAAGAGGCTATTGGTATGATTGATGCAGCATCCTAAAAAATAGCCATGGATGAAGAGATGGTGGCTCTTAAAAAGAATGATACATGGGACCTAGTACCATTTCTTGAAGGATGAAAGCCTATTGGTTGTAAATGGGTGTTCAAAAAAATGGGTTCAGATAGTAGCATTGAGAAGTACAAATCATAGTTGGTTGTGAAGGGTTACTCCCAAGTTCAAGGAGTTGATTATAGTGAGATGTTTTCTCCTATAGCTAAAATGGCATCCATTCACTTTTTGCTTTCTATTGTAGCATCTTATGATCTAGAGATCAAGCAAATGGATGTGAAAATACTATTCCTTCATGGTGATTTGGTGGAAGAAATGTCTATGAGCACTATGTGGTGAAAGGTAAAATTCATTTGGTCTATAAGTTAAAAAAATCCATGTATGAATTGAAACAGAGTCCTAGGATGTGGTACTAAATATTTGATACATACATGTTGTGTTTGGGATTTATGCCCGGCCTAAATCTAATCACTTTGTATATTTCAAATCTGATGGTGATCATTTCTTGGTTATTGCCTTGTATGTTAATGACATGTTGTTTATTGGAAAAGGAAAGGGTTTAATTGAAGAATTAAAATATCAACTCTTAGCAAAGTTTGAAATAATGGACCTTGGTGTGGCAAGACATATTCTAGGAATAGAGATTAGAAAAGATGAATGTAAAATAGAAACCTTTGGTTAGGCCAAAGTAAGTATGTGGATACTATTTCAAGAAGATTTAATATGTAGGATTTTAGACCATTATGTGTTCTTGTTACAATGGGAACAAAGTTGTCAATCTCACATTGTCCAACATCCCCATCGAAGATGGAAGACATGAGTTGAGTACCATACCATAGTACAGTTGGTAGCTTCCTGTATGTTATGGTGTGTACAAGACCAGACATTACCCAAGCACCTGATACATGTCTAATCTAGGAAGATCACATTGGGATACAGTAAAGAGAGTCTTCAGATACTTGCAGGGTACCTCATAGTACTCTATATATTTTCATGGAACATGAGACTAACATTACTTAAATCTATATTAGATGCTATGTGGATTCAGACTGGGCTAGCGATGATGATAGTAGAAGATCAACCAATGCCTATGTGTTTACATTTTTTGGTGGTGCAATTAGTTGGATGAGCAAGTGATAGGTTGTGGTTGCTTTGAACACTATAGAGGCAGAGTCTATGACAGCTACTCATGCCTGTAAGGAAGCCATTTGGCTCAAAATATTGTGTTCATATATAGAGTTCAAATAGGGTGCAATGGCAATATATTATGATAGTCACAGTGCAATCTCCTTAGTGAAGAACCCAATATTTCATGCCAAGACCAAGCACATTGATGTACAATATTATTTAGTGAGAGATATGGTCGAGGATGGTAGAGTAAAGCTAGAGAAGGCAGAAACTTTGATGAATGTTGCAGATGTATTAATAGAACCTGTGAACATAGAAAAGTTCAAATGGTGTTCTAAATTAATGGGCCTTTCGACCCTTAGCAATTAGTTAACTATTTTCTATATGCTCTTGCAAGGTGTTCAACAAGTTAGAGAATGTTAGAAAAAATGCTTTAAAAATTAAAAAAAACAAAAAAAGGTGTTTCAACCTTGCATGGAAATAAAAATAGATCGAGCCAAGAAAAGAATATTTTTATAATAGGTGTAAAGTGGCTATTTTGAGAAGTATCTTGCATGAAGGTAGAGATAAGTTGGCATTCAAGATAATTATAAGATTTATTATGGGTGTCATTATCTATTTTATTAGATTTTTCTAAAATGGAATGCTTTATCTCTAGAAGGTTCTCATATGCAATCTAGTATTCTATATATTGGTGCTTTTAGATAATCATTTGTGTGAGTTTAGTTTGCAAGTCTAAATGCTGCCAGAATGTTACCAGAATTCCTCTGGATTGAGTTGAGGTAAAGACTCCTGTAAGAACTTGCATTGCAAGTGAGTTATAATCTATTTCAAGATTTGATAATACTTTGTGTAGGTTTTGGAGTGGGGTTTTTTCTTGAAAAGGTCTTCCCCATATAAATTATTATGTTATGTTTTATGATTATTATGTTTATGCTATTTCATATGTGTTTCTTGAAATCTCTATAATAATTGAATTGAAATTTACCTAACACTCCTCTCAAGGTTAGCATAGGAAGTGTTTTTGCACACCTTCACTTCCTTAAAGGGCAGGCTACTCTCTATTGCGCAATAAACACTTCCATTCATTGCATGATTGGTTGGTAAGACTCATTTGGTGCAAGGGAGCTCCCTCTAAGTGTAATGCTTTCGCCTTGTTGGCTTCTTTAAATAAGGTTTGGTCTTACAATAATTTGATCAAGAAAGACTTTCATGGACCTCATTGTGATATGTACCTAAGTGCAAAAGAATCGATTGATCATATATTTTTGCATTGCTCCTTCTCGATGAAAATCTAGAATCAAATTATGTAATGGATGGGGATTAGCTAGGTAAATCAAGCTATGATTAGAATGTGTGTGTGTTTCTAACAAAAGGATCCCAAATTTTGCACTCCTTATCGAAAATTTTGTTGATGTGTCCCTTATGGTGCATTTGGTTAGAAAGTAATAGAATTTGTAGAATCTATAAGATGAATGCTAATTACCAAATTGGAGTAGTTTGATTAGGTAAAAAGATCGAGTACATATAAGTGTTGAGGAGTTAGGAGGTTGAGTTGACTTAGGAGTTGACTTCAACACTCCACTCACCAAGTGTCAAATGAGTGTCGACACATAGCTTGGAAAGTTTGACACAACTCTCCAAGTCAACACCTTGCTCCTAAGGTGGCTTAAAGCAATATGCAAAATATATTACTTAGAATATGTAATATAAGATAAAGTTTAACACTACCATCCCCCGTTAAGCACTGCTTAGGTGGGTACAAGAAGAGATGGATCCTGAATACAAGTCCCAATGAAGTGCCTATGTACAAGCAAAAGAAATGGGTCATGGCTACTAGCCTGGTGAGGTACCCATGTACAAAGCAATCTCTCAAAAAATGGAGTAAGATAGAAAACCCACTGGGAAAAAACTATCCTCCAAAAAGAGAAAAAAAAAAGGATTTAGGACCTTCTGAAAAGATGTCCCTTGATGACTAGAACATCATGATAAAGAACTCCTGAAGAATGAAGAAGTTGCAAACTCTACCGATGATGAACTGGTGTCTTTTGGAACTAACGAATCTTCAAGAAATGTAGATCAAGATAAGAGATACAAAATACTACATGAGTGAACATTCAAACACTACTCAACTATGTACACAAAGTCAATCAAACTCTATGAAGTCAAAAATACAGATAGTACTATGATTGGGAGTACTAGAATCTCAAAATGTAATCCACTGAAATAATCCCTCATGCGAGAGATTACAATGAAGGTTTTAGGACCTTCAAAAGAATCTTCCTCTGCTTCATTGAAAGAAGCATTAGCATGTAACACATCATAGTCCCCCCTTAATGCTAAGAGAAATAAGAAGACAAACTGAAATCAGAAGTGTGCAAAGAATGTAGACCAAGATGTAGGTCCAAAAATGTACAAGAACCAAAAAAATGGTGTGCATCAAGACACACATGAATGAGATGAGAATCACTAGGATCCATTGTTTTGATTGGTACAACCCCCCATTACACTTTATAATAGTGTAAGTATAAATTTCCCAAATTCCATCCTTGTGGAATACACATTCAATGTTACGGCACTTTATGGTACATTTACAAACTTATTTGCTAGTGATTTCTTACAAGTTTATTGTCAAGAGATGGATAAAAAAGATATATGCCTTACAAACCTCAAAAAATGACAAAAACCCATTATGATGATCCCCCCCCCATTTGTAAAAACATAATTTTAAATGTTACATGCCTATTTTGTTTATATTCTTATTTTACATTGACCACTTAGGTCATGCCCTCTTGATTTAGGGAAAATTAGGATAGAAGAAAAACCAAACATAGGTAGAGGGGAAGGGGAGACCAATGGTGGCTAGAATGTTGGATGAGGCTATCAAGTACCTCAAATTCTTGCAAGCACAAGTTCATGTCATGAAAACTTTGCCTCACCCAATTTGAAGGCAGATCACAAATCAAACCCTAACAGTGTCTTCCTTTCAATTTCCTCTATGGGAAGATAGGTAATTTCCTCTATGCCCAGAAATTTGTTGTTACAAATCCAGTGAACTCTCTGCAGCTACAACTTCAAATATAACGGTGCAAAGGAGGTGATTATTACAAACATAAAGATTCCAAAAATAGTGAAATAGATGTGTGAATGGAGGTACCTCTCCTGCATGTTGTCACATTTTGGAAGTTAGCCATTACCTCCTTCAACATCATGCCTCACATTTGGAGCCCCACAATATGTCTTTCACAGCCTTGTTACCACTGTTAGCAGCAAACAAATTAACGGCCCTTGTGGTAGATTGAGGCGTTCCTAGCTCCCGCAGGGTGCTTGAGGTAACCGTGAGGGGTGTGAGGATTGCCGCCTAAGGGTTGCTGTGTGATATGGTCTTCCCTTTATTTCTATACCTATTTCCAAATGCCACAAAACAAATAAGAATACCAAACAGGAAAAACAATCATAGTGAAACTAACACTGCCTTACAGATTTTGAGTAAAAGCTTCCTTACAACGAGTGGAGACAATGCCTGCACCCTACAACCATTTTGATTTTATCTGATACCATATTAGGAGTAGAAAGATCTACAAATATGAAACAAGAACAACAAGACACAGAATGCATAAACTTGACCACTTGTTTTGGCCTCAAAGACAAGTATAAATAGGAGGAGATGAGGAACCCAAATTCCATGAATTAAGGACAGGACTCCTCAATCATGGAGTGGTGGCAGATAACCTCCCACAAAGGTAGAATGAGGTGTCAAATATAAGTTGACACCTCTCAAACACTCCTAACTACCTTGACAACTCACAAATGACAAGTGTCAAGTTCAAATGGACAACTAAATATGCTTAAGTGTATGCATAAAATATATATACACTAACACCCCCCTTAAGCATAACTTAGGTGGGCATGGATGAAATGGGCCTTGACAATAAAGCCTAGTGAGGTACCCATGTACAATGCAAAAGAAAATGTGTCCTGACCATGAAGCCTAATAAGGTACTCATGTATAATGCAAACTCTCTAAAAAATGGAGTAAGATTGAAAACCTAGTGGGAAAAAACTATCCTCCAAAAAAAGAGATTTTACAGGTGAAGAAGTACTACTTCTTTCACTATGTACAATATAAGATTGCCCCCATAGGAGAGAAAATGAGATAATATCTATGAGACTCCCCCATAGTACATGTCCTACTATAGTGATGCTAAATAGTCAACAAAGGATGCAAATGTAGATCCAAGAATGCCAAACAATGTTCCTTCCCTTGGGAAGAAATGAAATATTATGAAGATGCATGATATCTTCCCATGAGAGAAGATGTATGTATGATCTTGAATCATGCTAAAGCTGATCCAAGGATGATGGTGCCCATGTTTATGCCTTCAAAGAGTGCTCAAGTGTCCCCATGTTGATGTCAAAGGATTCCATAATCAAATCAAGTGCATGCACAATAGATGAGGATGATGATCTAGAACCATGTGTAGGACAATGTAAAGCATGAATATCCAAAGTGGACAATTTTGATGCAACTTCATTGAAACTATCATCAAAGAGAAGACCGATGTCCTTAATGTGTGCTTACATGTCATCAATACGAGACTCTACAAACAGACAAGTGATGTTAGGTAGAAATCTATCCCAATCAGCAATTCTAGGAAGACTAATATCTTGTTATAAAGAATCACTGGAGGCTTTTGAAGAAGCGACTCTAGAATGTAATGAAGTAATAGTAGGAGTGAAGACTTCTTCTATGTCACTAGAACATTTTGTTTTTGTATCACGATTAGGGATGTGAGTTGTGATCAAAGCAAGATCATGTGGGAATGGAGAAACATTCAAGTCTCCATATATCTCCCAAATTTTGATCCATAATGCATGCAGACAATCAATATCCATGATTGCATATAAAGTGGAATTTGGAATATATAAACTGATTAATCCAACAATGTGATCATGATGATTAAACCACTTAGCCTTTTGAGATTGTTTACCAGGTTCAGGGACTAGTCCATACAGATGGGGTATGAGATTATGAAACCTGAGGTGTTTCAGGATGTCTTCACACTAGGACTTATAGTTTCCCATGTTTAGGTTGATTAAAGAAGATTGAGTTTCATATCCCATGATTAGAACAAGTTAATTTGTCTAGACAAAAGAAATCAACACAATAGACAACCCCTTGATTAGGTGACCCCCCAGTGTTGGCACTTTATAACATAGATTGATTTACAATGAAAGTAGGTTCATGAGATGGGAAATGTGAAAACACTAACTTTTGTAAAAAGCAGTGCTCAATTTTGAGCTACCCAGCAAAAGTTATTACAAAATCAATTTTCCACAAAAATAGCCTATTTAATGCATTTGCACTATAAATTGGAAAAAATTCCTATGGAAAGAGATATCCTAGCCACCGAACCACTCATTTGAGTTGACAAGAGATGAAGATAACAAAGGTTTTATACGAGAGGGGGTATTGGCCTCCTACCAAATGGGACCTCACCCTTCGTCTTCGACTAGCAAAGATACAATTATTTATAAAAACTAGTATTCCTTCAAACTATTTTCTAGGTTGGTTTTTTCCATTGGAAACTCTATTGGGAAAAGATAGCAACTTCCATTAAAGATTACTAAGGGCTATTTATCCTCTTACGATTCTTTTATAATGAAAAACTGGCACCTAGAACTACCCTACCCCATTAAAGGGGTAAGAGACTATCTTCTTTAAAAAGGAAAAAAAATGTTTGGCTTAAACCTCTCATGAGTTTTAGGAAACTAAATTTAGATGATGTTTTAGGAGACAAGCCAAGAAAAGATGGAGTAGATGTTATACTTTATTCAAAGGGAGGTGGATTTGTTCAGGGACGCTCTTTTTTCTTATGTCATTGTACTAATGCTCGTCTTGGTGGCTTGTATAGTTTTAATGATGGTACATTGAGTCAGGAGGATGGGTGATCCACTTTAAGTGGCTACTCTATGTGTGAATTTGGTTGGTCATTAATGATGCACATGTGATCTTTCTATATCCGATGGTGCTTTGTTGGTTTTTTTATTGTGATCGAGAGCAGTTTTTCATTGGATAATTACATAGTTTTGAGCAAGGTTTCAAAGTAGTGGGCTTTCTCTATCTATTCTAGCTTCTTCTCTTTGACATGACTCCCAAATGTAAATCCCTAAAGTTGAATGACACCATCCTCCATGTATGGGTTTTAGTTAAGTGGTTAAATGTAATTTTCAATTTAAGGATATGGTTGGGAATATTTGGCCCTCCTTGGTCCAAAGTAAATCAAAGTGGATTTCATGAGAAAAGTGGTGAAGGTGATGCCAAGAACGAAGCATCACTTTTGGTTATCGTGCCTCATGCTCCCTCTCATGTTTGTCGATCATGATGTCCTGTGTGCAGGTGTGAAGAGTTTGAGATGGAGAGGTATTCCTTGGTGGTTCCTTTTCATGATGAAATGAATGCAACTAGTAAGGAGTTGTCAAAAGTTTACAAGGAATTGTAGTATAGATGAAGGTGAAAGAATATGTTTTGACCCACCTTAAGTCATCTTATCTAGAAATAATTAAACTTCCTTTGTATTTCATTTAAAAAATGAAAGTATTTTATTCATCTACTTGTGCTTCAATACAAGGCATAATACCCTACTCCATGTAGAATTCCAACTTGTGACCTCTCTTTCAAGAGAATAAGTTTTTCACCAATGCTATATTAAAAAGGAATTAAAAAATGGAATAGAAGCACTTGGAAAATGAAAACTATGAAACTAGAAATAGAATCAAGAGAACTAAAAAATAGTTCCCTAAAGTTTGCAATTAAATTTGATGACCTCAGACGCAAGTGTTGGAGGTGGGCGCTTGTCTTCACACTGTTGCATGCATATGTGGGCATTGTTGATCTAAAAATGGAGCAAAAGCACTTGGAAAATGAGAACTATGAAATTGGAAATGGATTCAAGAAGACTAAAAAATAGTTCCCTGAAGTTTTCAATTAAATTTGATGATCTCAGACACATGTTGGAGGTGGGTGCTAGTGTTCACATTGTTGCTTGCACATGTGGGCATTGTTGACCTACAGAAATGCTAGTGTCCTCCCAATCACTTGTGTTCATGTGTCTGATAGGTCCCATTTTCTTTTAAGTCGCTCATCTAATTTTCCTAAGCTCCCTGATACCTACAAAATGTTGACATGATCTTTGTACACTAAGAAAATGATGTCTAAATTTGTGGGGTGAAAGAAAGATGGTTAGTGTTGTATGAGAAACTACCTTAGCCAATCCCCTATTTGGCATAAAACCTCCAAGGAAGCACATAAAATTGGGGGTGCGTGTGGTCCCTAAGTGTAGGCATTTATAATTTGTGTAAGATTTTGTAGTTACCAAATAAACTTAAGCAGATGTCTAGCTATAGTGGTGTGTGCTTGTACAATAGAGGATATAGGAAGATGGAGATTTTGTTACACATATGGTACCTAGGGTTTTCATTGATGTCAAAACTGTCACAAGGTTGTCATTGATGTCAACAATATCATTGCGGTGTGATGGTGTTCATGGTTCGATGTCATGCCTTGATTAATGAAGAGTTGAATATGAAGACATTAATATGGGAATTAGAAGCACTAAGATGATCAGATGTGTTGCTAATGTTACTGATGGCCTAAAGCATGTATGTTCCAAGTTTTATGATGTTTAGATTACTAGAAGAGTGTTTTACAATTTGAAGACAATGTTGAAGATAGTTACTATATCGAAATAGAATGCTCTGCATTCCTCTGCATTTGTAGATATGGCTATGTAGTTCTATAATTGTGTTTAGGGTACAGTGAAATTGATAATTCAAAAGTTTCAGATCATTTGTCCTTCTACTATGAAAGTTATGCATAATAGAGTACCGACATGTGTTCTAGCAGAGTAAGCTAATGTTGAAGGCCTATTGGAACGATGTGCAATCCTCTGAATGTGAATGTTTGTCTTGTGGTTTTGTGGAAATGTTTATGAATGTGCATTTCATTCTTCGTTTCAAGGTTCTTGGTGGTTCGCAAGCTCAATTTCTCTATGATAGTATGTTGTAGTGTGTTTTGGATGATAGGTTGTTCCTAGATTTTATGATTGAAGATGTGCAATGCAAAATATTTGATGTGTAGAGGTAAAGGGTGTTTGGAGATGTTGTATGAGTCTTGTAGACTCACCTGGAAGAGGTTCTTGAAGATCTTTCTTGTTTCTAGTACCACACAAGGTTTTCAATTTATTGTGGTCATTATGTTTCAAGATTCATGTGTTTTTGCTTAAGGATATCCTATTGTCAAATGAGTGGAATATGTAGATGTAATTCCTTGGTGTTTTATGTTGTAAGGATGTTTTGGACCTGATTAAGCAAGTGTTGATGTCTGCAAGGCATGGGTCTTCTACTAGTGTAGCATGTAAGCTTGTTTAGGACTTGTCCTCTACATGTTTCATATTGTGTGTTGTTTGGCTAACTTGTAAATGTATTTTCATATTGTATCTGGATGACAAGCAATGTAATCAATGTAATATCATGTATAAATTATAAATCAAATTGAGTTAGGAAAGGTGTGATTGCAAAGTGATTGATAAGGTTCTCAAGAAAGAAAAGAGCACCTAATGACTACATTATGATGTGTGACTGAAGGAGAAAGAGAAAAGGCTATTGA
Organism: Cunninghamia lanceolata; assembly: GCA_027924645.1. NCBI lineage: Eukaryota > Viridiplantae > Streptophyta > Pinopsida > Cupressales > Cupressaceae > Cunninghamia > Cunninghamia lanceolata. Next base: position 5,275,231 of record BSBN01000207.1, read on the forward strand.
TGTTGTCCTAATTCATCTTGAAGACTTATATGGGATAGTGATCAAGTGTAAAGCGTGCCTAACAAATTTGATCATCAGAAGAAAGTGTGAAGAGGTAGTATTGTAATCATCAAAGGTGTGAATTTCAAAGTCAGTTTTCAGACAGTAGAAAGATTGTCATAATGTAATTTGTTCTAAATGTGTTCTTAATTTCGGGAGAAGTATCTTCCTTGGGAGTGACCCTTAAACAAAGTATTCATGTAGTAGTAACTTCCATGAGAGTGACCCTAAAGCAAAGTTTTCAGGGAGTAGTTGCTTCCTTGGATTATAGCCCCAAAACAAAGTCAGCAAGGAGTAGTAGCTTCTTTGGGTTGTAGCTCTGAAACAAAGTTGTTATTTGAGCTTCATTTATTGTGAGTTTATCCTCATCATGGTTTTTTCCTTCTTGGGTTTTCCATGTATATCTAGTGTTATGTGTTGATGCGCATTGTGTTAATATTTCATGCTTGTGTTAATGCTACAATGCTTAAGTTTTAATCTGCTCTGATTAAGTTGAAAGTTGTTTAGATACTGATTCACCCCCCTCTCAGTATCCTGGTGTGTTCAATAGATTTATAGTGAGTCAAGGGGTTGATTAAAAGAGATTTTTGATATACAATAATGGTGGGTTTTGGAATAGAACGACAATCTACAACAATGGAGATTGGTGTAGAAGATATTAGAAGTAGAAAACCTAGTAAGTGTATCAAGAGATTTGGATAAACTATGTATGAGGAGAAAGGAATGAAACTCAAGGTTTAACTATGTAGGATCTTTAGAGTTTTAGCCATGGAGGATAGTATGGAAATGGTGGAGACCTAAAAACATAGTATCAATACCTTGGAGATAAAACTTAATAAGTTTCTACAAGAGGAAGGAAGAGTGAGCAAGAGGGAACATCATAATAATACATTAGGGTGTATAAGTGTTTCTATAATGTGTTTTAGGTCAACTATCAATTCAAAAATCCACTAGGGCCAATATTAGGGTTCATGAAATTTTAGAAGGCAAATCTCAAAATTTTGAAAGACACTAGGGCCAGAGCTATTGTCCTAGTGGACTTAGGTGCTCAAACTTTAGGGAGAGGTTCGAAATAAAAAATAATGATTGCTTATGTTTGCATAGCTCACTAGAGATGAGTACATGCCTATAAATTAGCAAAATGGCACCTAAAACATGACTAGGGGCATGGACATTAAAATGAGTGTCAAAACATAAGATGGAAATTACAAAGAAGGTAATTTTTTTGTCTTACAAAAGGATTTCTACTCTGACTTGAGAAAAGTGGTGGACAATCTAATGGTTATGCAGAACCAAGGGCTTTTGGAGGTGTCTAATGCATACAGAATCCCATCTTTTGACTCAGGGAAGGTGGCAAGGCTAAGAAAACATCAAAATATTTTTCATGAGATTTAATTCTCATCTTGGATGTTTTGACCAGGTTCCTCGTATTTGATTGGAAGAAACAATGCAAATGTTGTGGCAATACAAGAGTTGATAGGCTAGGGAATGGATTCTAATGGTGGCTTATGTGGTTAGGGAGTGTGTTGAGCTCCTTATTTTGCTTTCGGGTTTGGAATGTGGCATGGCCACTCAAGGTTTTTGGGTTGGAGAATGTTGGTTCAACTTCCTTGTTTCAATCTCTGTTAGTTGTTTTGGAATGGCTATTGGCGAGTCTACTAATCTTGTAGTCAATTATTTTTTAATTTGCTTTCCTTATTAACTAATATGATCTTTTTATTCTAAAATTGTTATTCCTAAACATAACCCCTATAGATATCCCACTAATTATTATTTTTTTAAATGTAAATGTAACAATTATTTTAAATATATACACCAACATGCTAATAATCTAGGGCAATCCATAAAAACCTAAGGTAAAAGAATAATATGGGGCAAAATAGAATAGACCAAGTTAAGATTAAAATTGAGGGGAACTCCAATAATTAATGTGCCACCTCATTTATGATTTTTCTTTCATGGACCATCTTCTTCAAATTATGTTATTATTTTCATAAGCAATAGAACATCTCCACATTTACATTCTTTTTCAGAATCTATTGGACATAGGTAAGAATGGTCTTAGGTTGTAAATTGACAACATAGCCAAGAATATGATAGAGATGTGCAAGAATGTCTACTCTCAAAAGCTTTTTAAAGTTTATGTCATGTCCTCTTTTTGAGGCAAAATCAATCAAGTGACCCGTAGCCTATTACTTTATTTCTCTAGGCTAAAGGGTATTGTGAGAGAAATATTTTTAAATAACTTAAGTTGTCTTAGTCATTTTATGTTGCAACATTATAAAAAGACAATTTATATGTTATTATTAAAAGAGAGTCAATGTAATATTATAAAGTGTCCCTAAGACAAAGGGCCAAATGTAATGTTTTATTAAAAGGCTTTTCTAGACACTTATTAAATAAACTTTTGAAGAAAAAGAGAAAAAGAATATAATATTAGATTATTTTCCTCGAAGAGTCTATAAAAGGAGTTGTGTATAGAAGAGGAATTGTCCATTGGCATTTTGCAAACAAGCCTTTTTCTTAAAGATTGAGCATTTGTTGTCTCTACCTAAGGATGAAAACTTTCTTGGTACTAAAATCTAGAGGACAAAAACCCTTATCTCCATTATACGCAATTACACCCAAGGATTGCATGTGTAGAAAGAATCAATATTTTTAGAACATTTTTAAAAAATTTAAAAGTTATGTTGAAGGTTTTACAATTATTCCACTTTCCGTTGGGATTTGAAGATTTCTAAATTGGTGAAAAACTTGTAAATTTTGGTAATAATATTTTCATTATTATATCACTTTATTTATTGTTACAATAACAAATCTTATTATTTTAACAAATCTTATTATTTTGGTTGAGGGTGTTGCCGAGCCCATTTTATGAGTAACGTACCATATGTGAGGTTAAATGCAGCATTTTATTATCACAAACTGAGTCATACATAGTGGATTTGCATATTGTGATGGTTGTTGGCAACTTTGTGGAAGGAATCGCATGGTTTTGAGACTATCATACAAATAGTTGAGGGCATCGTATGTTTGTGGAAGCTATCATGACTTGCAATAGTTGTGACTAGCGTCTTTAGCAACCATACCTCCTCCATAAGCAGTCGTATAATATTGTACCCTGTCGCTTCACTTTGTTAAGTCAAGGGAGACATCATTGGAAGCTGCTAAGTTATAAGTCTGTGCACTGCCACATACTCACGTGGCAGATTTAAGGATCTATTTTGCCTTCTACAGCTCCCTAACACCTTCACACAGTTTTGTACCTTCTGTTCCAAGTATTTCTCGTATTATAGTTTGATTTTCAGAATTAGGATTGGTTGATATTGAGGTTTATTTGGAATATTGTTGTTGGGCAATATGTGTGTTGTTTAACTTCAGTATATGCACATTTCCAGAAATGATGTTCTCTGATTTGATTATGTAACTCTGTGCAGTTCGCCACTAAAGCTATTAGTAAGTTTGTACTTACTCTAAAAGGCTTGCTGCCAGAACGAGCATATCAAATTTTATATTTTTATGCACTCTATAGCTAGGCAGCCGGCGCCGGCAAACATATTTAGGTTTAATATTTATCATATTTCAATCACTATATGCTCTCACTCCACCCATTCTGAAATCTTGGTGATCAAAAAATTGCTAGATTTCTTGCATTCATATTGGAAATTTGTCAAGTTATCAAAGTATCCAATTTGGAACATTACAATTTACTAATCTAAAAGATTAATTTCTAATTAGTAAATTCATGTACTTTAAATTTCTAATTAGTGTCCCCTACAATTGAGAAATATATTAGTCAAAATTTAGATTTTGGTTTATCGTAACTTTTAAATTACATAAAAATAATAATATTACAAAGAAAATTTGCCCAGCATAATAACCGGCAAAAATATGCTTAGATTAACAACAATGTTCAATACCTCCTACTTGATAATTTTTTCATCTCCCATATGCTACGGGAAGGCAACAGGGTGGCGGATTTTCTTGCTAACGTAGCAATTGATAGTGAGAATGATCACGTAATCTTCCCTCCTGGCAAACACCACCTGTCTAATCGATTGACCTCTCTCCTGTCTGTTGACATGGAAGATGAGTAAGCCTCGTGCCTCTCCTTGATTTAAATCTCCACTGCTCACATGTACGGTCGGGTTGCCCCTCCCCAGTTACCTGTGATGTTTTGCATTGAGTTGGGGAGCTGTCTCATTTAAACCTACATTTACTTTTATGGACGGACATCTGACATCCTGCAGGAGCATTTTTTCAAGCTTTTAAAAAGGGGATGAGTGTTTTAAGACAATTCGGGCTTTGTCAAAAGTCCTGTCTGCAAGGGAAAGATAGCGAATCTACTCTCATCCTATACTCATTAATAGATTTAGCCGTGTCAGATCTGCCCAGATCTTGCTTATCCTTTGACGACATAATGGCATAATCGCCTCGCATGCTCCTATTCATAAAGGACACGTTGCTTTAGTTACTTGTTTTTCTTTCAACTGGCTGAGTACTTATCTTGCATTATGTGTGGCTGACGCTAGCGTCATTACTAATCTCCGCCAGCCCTCAGCTTCATAAGGTTAGTCATTTTCTTTCTTCTTTGCTCTGGCTTCTCTCAAGGTTTTGGTTTCTGGAGGTCGGTGATGGCGGATATGTGTTTGAACCAGAGGCTGTTCTTTCCCACTCTTGACTGGGAACTAGAAATAAGGGGGCATGTGAAAGCAATCGACCTCATGACCCTGATTGACTCTGATTGCACTCTTTCTCAGTTTGCAGTCCGGAATATTGTGGGACATGCTTGGATCAGAGGCTTCGAGGGACGCATTTTAAATTATTCAGATGTTGTCTCGCAACTCCTCTCCAATATAATGGACCTTGTTAGGGATGGTGACTATGTTCATTCGCTTGCGGCAGGCTTGTTCTTCAAGAACATTTATACAGTGGAAAGATGGGAGGCGACAGTGTCTAATTATAAAATGGAGCAAGCCGACGCCCTCATTGGTGGGCTTTTCAACCTCACAACTCTACGAAATTCCCCCCCTCAGTAGGCGATTTACAGGGCCTTGCAATCTAGTTTAATATCACTATGCAGCGCAGAGATAGATGATGCACTTCGGTCTTATTGTTTTTTCTTCTCCAAAAAACGGTCTGAGCGTATCAAGGATGTCTTCACAGCCGTTCGGTTTCTTAGAAATCATGCTTCTGACCTAGCTCCGGGGATGCCCTCGTATGCTTTGCCAGAGATGGAGGAGGGCGACCAGAATGCGTACTCTGTGGAACTGGATGAGCGGGCTCTACCAATTGCTCCGTCAGCGGCGTAATGATACTCGATGTGGTTTGTGGTCTTTTCTGTTTTGTCCTGGAGGCCTAGTGTTTTTTGTTACGGGTGTGTTCTCTAGCATGGTTCGGCGTCGGTTTTGTCTAAGGGGTGGCGGTCTGGTGTTCCTCTATGTTGGCGGGGAGGCTAGGCTAGTTTTTTCGGTTCTGCTTTGCTCGGCGGCACAGGGTTGGTCTCTGGTGGTGATCGGCTGTCGGGCCTTGGTTTGTTGGATAGGATGGTCTTTTGGTGGTGGCTGTTTGACGGGGTTTGGCGTGATTGATGGTAGTTTCTTCTACTATTTTTTTGATCTTTTTCTTTATCATGCTTTATCTAGCCTTGTCAGGGTCATGTTATGTAATTTTTTGATTATATTTTATTCTCACGACTGTTGAACGGTATGTATAAACTCTTATCCTTTAAACTATGGGTGCTCCGCCACCTTTTTCTGGTTAAAAAAAAAAACAATAATGTTCAATACCTACACTCTAGCGAACCTAAATCTTAACAGTTAGCAATGTTTTTGTTATTATGCGGTTCACACCATGTGTTTATACGACTCAAAACCACATTGAATCTAAGCAAGTCTCCATAAAATGTTTGAAAAGAACATTTGTAGCCAACTCTTTAGATCAAGAATGAGATTAGGGTAGTTTTCTATTATATCCTTCAAATACGTATAGAAACGAAGTTTTTTAAAAAAAACTTCATGATAAGATATCAGAATAAACAGAAGTCTATGAATTTTGATAGGCACTTCTTTTTTTTTTTTTTTGTTGTTGTTGATAATTGATGTTTCGTATGGAGAAATATAGAATGAGCTATATTTAGGAGTTTAATATTTAGAATTGTTATTTTTTCATGCATGATGCATGGGAAAAATTGGAAAAAGAAGAGATTAATTTTAGAAACTGCTATTGCATATCACTTAATTTACATGTTGCATGGATAGTAGTCTTTTTTGGATGCTCTTCTCTATTATATTTAGAACCATTGTAATCTCTATAAAGAGATGTATTGAGACTGTTGTATGATAAGCCAATAATGAAAAGAGGGCAATTTAGTGTTATTGTAACAACCCTCCCTTATAACATATGATGGCTCTTAAATATGGTGGGAGAGTTCGCTAATGCGGGAAGGAAAATACCTAGCAAGAAGGTGCGAATTTATGTTTTTTGGGGAGTGAGCGATTGAAAAGAGAAGAGAAGAGTCAATGCACGTTTAAGAGGAGACAAAATTAATGGCAAGAGTATGGGCATAGGATAGGAGAAGTCCCCATTTTTCCATGTCATTACTGAGGCATGGGGCTCCCTCGCCTTCCTCATTATGAGGCTCAGATGACTAGATAGGAGAGCGAGGATGTGCAAAATCATGGGCCGTCTAAACCTTGCAAACTCCATTAAGGATGATGGGACATTTGCTTCCTTTGCATGGGTGAACGTGAATTTAAGGGTTTCCTCAATTAATAAAATTTTATTTTAGATACACTCTATCATTGGACAAAAAATGGTCTTGTTAGCTATTTAGAAATCACTTCTGCAGATCAATTTGATTGGACATGAGGACAAATGGCTCTTGTTGTCTTCAATCAATCTCCAATTCAATATAAAAAAATTACCTATAAAAAGATGGGAAAGTTTCTCACGGGGATTGGATCGATCTGGCGAGCTGGAGTGGATAGAGGTGATGTCTACAGCTTTGATTACAATCTGCAGGTCATGCCAACTAGAAACGACCTCAATTTATTCAAACAAGAACGGACTTGCTCTGAAAAATGGGGGAAAAGAAAAATAAGAAAAAGGAGAGCGAGGGTTTTGGGAGGAGGGTAGGAAGGAAGAAAAAGGTAGAGTATGGGGAATGGCATTAACATGCATTTTCAGGAGATCTCAAACCAAACAGTTTGCATTTTGGTTTATCCCTAATTGCTGCAGAGAGAAACGAATCCTTGTGCGGAGATATCCCTTTTGGTCAAGGGTGGACAGCTGTTGCAAGGGCCTTCAGGTTGGTTGATTTATTGCTAGTGAAAATATCTTATGAATAAACTGTTTCAAAATGGCAAACATGTAGAAATTGTCTCAGAAAACAAACTTTTAAGTTTTAATTGGTGGTCGATGACATATGCAGTAGATCTTATATGAAATTTTAAAGGGCTGATATCAATTTTAGACTATAGAGAAATAATTTTAGGAGTAATAATGCGGTTGCTGTAGGTGATCTACCTAATTGTATGGAGAATCATTCCAGCACCGTAAACTAATCCACCAATCTTACCTTTTCTACTTAGCAAGAGGATTTGTCCTATCCCTCTGGGATGTTAAAATATTGATGGAAACTATATTCTAATCCCACTTTCCTGTGAAATATCTAGATGATTGGGCTTTTGTGATATGATTTTAATCAAGTTTGAGGTGACAGGGAATAACTTAAACTATTAACTTCATGGATTAAGTTGTATCTCGTGTGATATAATAAACATCTAGGTTTTCCAGTGCATGCATAGATGTCAGTATGATTGATGCGGCAGTGGTTGTGAAGCCTAACATTACCCCTGCTAATCACATTTCCCAGAAAATTTCTAAAGCCTTTTCAAAAGATCCATTTTGTTAATATCTTGCAATCATTACATTCCTTAAGAGGACATCAGTCTGAGGCATTCAGCCCAGCAGTTACGTGCCTTGTCTATGCTTCCACTTTTTGCATACATGTAAACCAATGTGCTTGCAGCTACAACATCTGACAAATAATTCCCTTCTGTTATACTTTGCTGGGTGTCCATAACCTCTCCCAAAAGCTCCCATTTTGGAGAAGAAAAGAGGATGTTGACCATGGCTGTGGTATTTGACCTTACATCATCCAATGGAATTTGCTTAAAAGTTTCTAAGGCCTTTTTAACAAATCCATTTTGTGTGAATCCTAAAATCAGTGCACCCCATGAGATGACATCATTCTAAGGCATTCTATCAAACAATTGACGTGCCTTCTCTATGCTGCCATTTTGGCACAGGCAGAGGGGACATGGGCAAGGTTGTTGTTATGTTTTGTTAAGTTGTATGGATGTTAAGATTGTGGATGGTCATTTGAGGCCTTTATGTTGATTATGTTACCTCCGTCTTTGTTTCATCTTGGGTACTAAAGCATTTATCTTCCTACCTTTTTATTCTCAGTGTAAGGACCTAGTAAACCCTCACTCATCAAGAAAGAAATTCAGCCACCTTAAAAATATTTCCAAGGGACTGGCTCGAAGAAGATATATAAGATAATTATGTGCAATATAGAAACCACATGCCACCCATAAGGCAGTTGGATACCTCTAAGTACACCAAAGCTAATTTATTTTCCCTTCCATCCCGATGGTGTTGTTGAAGAGGACTGATACTCTTTTGAGGGAAGACAATATTTTGTTCTTTCTTTAGAAGGTTAGTGGCTTGTATCTATGAGTATGTTTTTCTCTATGTGTGTTGCGCCATAGTCTAAGACCTTGTTTTGTCCACCTTGAAACATATCATTGCGGGTTAATTTTGATAGTACTCAATTAGATCAAATCTGTGTTTCCAGCCTAAAATTACTTGTAATGATTATCGTGGCCTATCCCAGGTTTAAACCTTACTGGGTTTGCTCATCTCTATGTTATGACATTGGCTTTATGCATTGTTTTCCATGTTTGCTCCGTGATTGATGTGAGTGTAGGACATCATGTATACCCTTACTTTGTTCTTTTGTTTGGGCCTTGTGACTACCTCTGAGCACGGTGGGGTGGTCTCTTATGAGTCCACATGGTTGGGAGGCATTGCCACCACCATTGGAGACCGGTGAATAGGTTTTGGAGCACCATATTGGGGATGTTCTCACTCTCCATTACCCTATCCGTTGTTGTACCTTATTCAGTCATTGTATTATATTCAGGACTATTTTATTGTACTTGTATTCCATATTCATGGATCTATCATTGTATATGTATATTCTTTTATGTAATTTAGTACTCTCTTGTGAGAGATGATATAAATTATAGTAATGAGAAGATATGTGATGTTGCCTCTTATTTGACTTACAGATTCCGGTGTGGGTATCGGATTCGCTTGTACTATGGTGTTTATGGATTCATATTTATATTTGGAAATGGGATTAGGAACATTTGAATCGGTGTTTAAAATGAATGTAGTTTTATAATATTTTCATCTAGAGGGTGAATTAGTCCCCTCCTTTGGGTTGTACTTTCAGCCATATTTGGCCATGATTGTTGTCGACATATCGAATCGACAACTGTCTTATGTGTATATTATCGCTTCATGTCACAAAAAAGTTATCTTGTCTTCTTTTGGCCCCTACCCTTCGGGGTTTGCGGGGCGAGATGTTACAGTTATGTTTTTCTTTGTGTAATATTTTTTCTACATCTCAATTCTGAGTGTTGTATGGAGATCTTTTCTATTCTTTGCTACAAATGGATTTAATTATTTTTTTTAGATTGGATAAAGAACTTTCAAAATATACATTTGGTATCAAAGCAGGTTATGGGTTATTGATTTTGGCTTTGAAATCTCTCTAACAATTGATTTCTTTAGGAGCATTTTGAATGGATTCATTGGGATGTTATGGTAAAAGATTTTGTAGCATCTATGGCAAGGATTGAAATTCAGGGAAGGCTTGGCAAGTGTGAACCCATTGGAAGAAATTAGTTGAGGTAAGGTTTCTCAAAAAAATAGTGTTTGAAAGATATTTGAAGGTATAATTTAAGTGGTTCTTCTGTGTGATTAAAAGCAATGGGAAAGATTGGTAAAACAGTAAAGAAAGAAAATACAAATTTAATATGTGAAAATGATGTTTTGAAATATGAACTAAAGAAAGTTAAAAAGAAAAGTAAAGAATTGGAAGAAAAGTTGAAGTTGTTTGATAAGGCTAAAATAAGGAATGAAGATTTGCAAGAAAAGTTGAAGAAGCTAGAAGAAGAAAATTCAAAATTGAAACATCAAAATGATGAGTTAAAACAATTGTTTGCAGCATGCCAAAAATAAAATGAATGTTTGAAATCAAAGCCTTCAGTTTGTGAAATCTGATGTGACATAGATGATTTGTGTTCTTTTGATCAATCATTTGGTAGGTTTTCTAAAGTTGTTTTTGCTAAAGAATGTAAGGATGCAAATGATGATGGATTTGCTAACATAGCTAGTAGTTTTGATAATAATGTTGGTTTCAAAATCATGAAAATTGGTTATAAAGGTGAAGTTTTGGGAAAGCATGGGCAAGAAATTAGAGAGCCCATTGAACCATGCATGAGGTCAAAGAATAAAGGCCTTGGATATGTTAGAGCTAAAGGAAAAGAAGATGATTTTATAGATACAGGTACAAACAAATTAGTTCAAGAAAAGCAGAATTTGTAGTGTTCCTGTTGTGATAGAGAAGGATATAGAAAAGAAAATTGTTGGGATTTACATGCTTGCAAAATTTGTGATTTGAAAAATCATTGTGAAAAGACATGTTAGAATAGAGAGTTGAAAAATGAATGTATGACAGGTTGTTTGAAAATGAACTGTGGTTGGATAAATGTATGTAATTGGCAAAAGGTCACAGGTATGTTCAAAATGTTTTATAGACATAAGTCTTCTCATGTTGAGAAAAAGGAAAAAGAATTAAACAATAGAAACACCAAATACAGTGAACAGCCAAGTGCAGAGAATAGTAAAGAAATTGAATTGTTTTAGCATAGTGCAAAAGCACGACGAAGATAAAGTTTGGTTGCAAGTAATGAAAGAGGAAATGGATTCCATTGATAGGAATGATATTTGGGAGTTTACAAATCTTCCTTGTGAAAAGAAATGAATAAGTACTAAGAGAATCTACAAGACTAAGCAGTGAAGTTCCATGATCAGCTAGTTGGCTCAGCATCAAAGGGGAGTATGTTGATAATTGATGCCTCACATGGAGAAATAAATAGAACGAACTATATTTAGGAGTTTTATATTTAGAGTTGTTATTTTTTCATGCATGATGCATGGTAAAAATAGGGAAAAGAAGAGATATATTTTAGAAACTGATGTTGCATATCACTTAATTTAAGTGCTGCATGGATAGTAGTTTTTTTTTATGCTCTTCTCTGTTATATTTAGAACCATTGTAAACACTATAAACAGATGTATTGAGACTGTTGTATGATAAGCCAGTAATAAAAAGAGGGCAATTTAGTGTTATGTTTTGCTTTGTGTAATATTTTTTCTATAGCTCAATTATGTGTGTTGTATGAAGATCTTTTCTATTCTTCGCTGCAAATGGATTAAATTATATTTTTTGATATTGGATAAAGAACTTTTGAAATCTACACTTTTGACAGTTCAACTGTTCCCTTATAACAAATTTCAAACCCTGGGAGGCATGCAATTGAACCTCTTCCATTAGAACTTTAGTTAATCGTTACAAGTGTTACAAATCCGAAACCATTAGATATGGAGGTAGGTTGAGTTCCTTATAAAATGTTACATGTTCTTATACAACAAACAGGTTTATCCTACATTTTAATTCTTTGTTCTCCATCTAGAGGCTACATAACTTGAGTAAATAAATGGAAGCAACCCACAACCCAACTTGATCAAAATGTACGTATATTATCGAATTGCATAGGTGTATAGTTAACAGAACCCCAAAGCTCCTATTGTGATACCAACTTTTATGGGGCTGTCAAAAGAAATTTGTTAAACACTGACACTGTACATCATAGGAAATGCATAACGTAAGCTTGGAAAGAAGAATCAGAAATTGCAAAAACGGAAGGGGAAAAAAGGTTGTCAAGTTTTCTGTAATAAACTACTTCCATCTTTTGATCTCAAGACATTGCAAACTCAAATGAGTCATTTTTCTTATGCCGATTAAAAGAAATCCATTATATTCCAGAATACTCAATTACAACAGATGAAATATGTATTTTTCAATATTAAGCTAGTAATGCTTTGAAAGAACTTAGTGCAAGGTTTAAAAAAGTTGATATTAAAGATCTTGCATCCCTTGAATATTTAATTATCAGTGATCCGTTATTATTTATCCATATAAGAGAAATGTTATAAACTACAGCTTCATTTGAGGGTCCAATATTTATGCATTAAATCTTTGAACATTGTTCTCCAAATTTCCATCTCAGATATGATGATCCAAGAGGAGTCTCCAGCCATCTAATTAAAAGTGCAACAAATACAAGGATGATTCATCAAAGAGCTACTATTCATTCTCCAATTATCTAAAATTTAATGTTAATAGATAATAAGTTAACAATTCATCTACCCCATGTAAGGGTCTACGCAGGGGTTTCCTGCTGCCCCTTGGTCAGTAGAGAGGTGCTCGGACCTCCAAAATGGTGAATGCAAAGGTGGCAAATTCAGTAGTTGTTGTCAAAAATGGCTTCCTCTCATCCAAGGTCGGAGGGGAGCTTGATTCAATTTTTGGTGGAGTTGGTAATCCACAGAATGGCGGGGCACTATCTGGAGTGTATGGGGTCTTTTAGGAGTCCCCTGTGAAGGCTCTAAACATGAATATTGAGCTATATGACTCACCTAGGAAGTGAGGCATGGATGCTTCCACTCTTTCACCCCCCTGATCGCATTTGACACTTCTGATCTAGCTGCACTTAATATCCCTGATTTCCTTATTAATAAAGCTACTTCTAGCTGAGGAATGCTCTTATTAGGGAGTTTTTAGGCTCCAGATTCAATATTGATGTGTTTAGGGCTTGGGCTCAAAGGAAATGGCAGTTGAGTGGCTAGCTTGATATCTACGCTATGGCAATGGGCTTCTTGTCGAATGTGAAACCCAAAAGTCACTTGGTTTTTCACTCCAATGACTCTTGACTCTTCGCATTCTATAGTTTTTGCTTATATAAAGCATGTTGCTGTGTATTGTAACGAATTGGAGAGATTCTGAATAATATATATTGCCCTGATTGGAGAGTGGATGTAGCCTTTATGGTGAACCACTGTAAATTTCTATTGTTGTGTTCTTGGTTCTGAATCTCTATTTTTATTTTGTTTTCTACCATTTATTGTTTAACAATTGGTATCAAAGCTGGTTGTGCTCGATCGTTTGGCAGGAGAGGTTCAAGTTTGAGTGCGAGCAATGTCGATTGAAGAAGGAAGGATCGAAAGGTTCAATGGCCATAATTATCCATTTTGGAAGATATAGATGGAGGATTTTCTATACCAAAAAGATTTGTGGAGACCATTACATGGTAGGGCAAAGAAAATAGCTAATATGCCAGATGAAGATTGGGATATTTTGGATAGAAAAGAATTGGGAGCAATTCGATTGTGCTTTTCTCCATTTGTAGCATTTACCCTATCTAAAGCAACCACTTCCATGGAGTTGATGAGTACTTTGGACAAGTTGTATGAGAAGCCCTCGGCATTGAATAAGGTATTTTTAATAAGACAGTTTTCAATATGAAAATGGTTGAAGGTAGTTTTGTAGCTGAACATTTAAATAATTTTAATACAGTTATCAATCAATTAGCTTCTATGAAAATAAGTTTTGATGAAGAAGTTTGGGCTCTTTTACTTTTGTCCTCTTTGGTAGCAAGTTGGGATTGCTTGGGATAGCTCGGTTATGGTTGTTAGTAATTTTGTTTCTGGTTCAAATACGTTAAAATTTGATGATGTTGTTGGAGTAATTTTAAGTGAAGAAATGCGTAGGAAAAGCATGGGTGAGACCTCAATGTCAGGTAGCGCTTTGAATGTAGAAGACAAAGGAAGATCAAGAGAAAGAGAGAAGAATCTAACTAAGCATGGAAAGTCGCAAGGAAGATCAAAATCTAAAGGTAGAGATAGTGTTTGCTAGTTTTGTGGCAAGCAAGGTCACATAAAAAGGAACTACTGGTCTTATAAGAAATCTATAGAACAACCAAAGGAAGTTGAAGCCAATGTACCATACCAAGAAGATGTAGGTGTTCTTATTTTAACAGAAGAAGAAATTCCAAGTAATGTTTGGGTGCTTGATTCAGGTTCATCGTTTCATTTCACTCTGTACAAGGAGTATTTCAAAAATCTGCAAATTGGTGACTTCGGTAAGATTTCTCTTGGTAACAATGAATCTTGGGATGTTGTTGGCAAAGGGGATATTTCATTAAAACTAAAAAATGGATATAGTTGGTTGTTACATGATGTTAGATATGTTCCCCAGTTCAAACAAAATGTAATCTTAGCTGGACAATTGGGTTCTCAAAGTTGTGAGATTAGTTTTGAATCAAATAGATGCAAAGTTAAAAAGAGGCTCTTGGTAATTGCAAGGGGTGGAAAATTAAGCACCTTGTATGTAATAGAGAGTCATGCTAAAGTGGGAGTTGTTCATCCTACTTCAGATTCCTCGTTGTGTGAAAATTGGAGTGCTCAGCAAAGGTTTTTGGATCAATTAGATGTTGAAACAATTTTGTTATTAAGGATTTTCTTAGTATGTTTGACAGTGAAATTTTTGGGGATCAGTTTGATGATGCCAAAGAACTTGGGGCAGATGAAATTAATGGTGATGACAATGAAAATTTGAAGGTAAATGAAGTTGAGATAATTTGTAATGGTGATCAGAGTGAAAGTTTGGAGTCATTTTGTAATGGTGTTGGTAGAAAAACTTGTGCATTGCAAATATGTCGACCAATATGGAAGATGGAGCAACTAAATCTAAGAAGACTACCATCAAAGTTAGCAGTGAATTTGGTGGAATTGCAAGAATTGTTGTATCTCTGATTTTATTTTTGTTTATCTGTTGTATATTTTTGTGTTTTATGCTTGGATGAGTTGTTACGGGTGGAACAGGTTTGAAATTTGGTGTTGATCCATATTTGGTTGTGACTTTTGCTATTTTTTTATGGGAATGGTGATGGCCTGATTGAAAGGAAGTTAGATGTGCAGAAATCGCTTCCTACACTAATCTAATTAGGAGAGGGCTATACAAATTCAATTTAATCCTAACTATTACAAAAATGTTAAACCATTAACATGAGATATTGCAGAAAAACACAAGAACCAAAAAGAAGACAGAAGAAGAGAGACAAAGATTTACGGTGGGGAAAACCCTTATCAGGTGAAAAACCCCACTAAGAAACCTACACAATGTATTAACAAATCTGAAATATGTTTACAATACACTTGCAATGCAAGCTTCAATGGTCTTCAACACTCGTGTCTGGAGTCAAACTGGTAGCATAACAGTACCTATAAAACTTGTGATACAACTCCCTCTCCAAGCACCTGTTTATATAGAAAATACAAGGCCATATTGGACCTTTCTTTGAATGGGCGTCCAACTTGGCCTCATGGCCCAATACCCACACCTAAGGACACTTGGTCAACATTGTAGAATGTGCCTGACACTTGTCCATAGCTCCCATCCCAAAGGGATTGCCTATTTCTAAAATGGGCTATGACAGATGCTCTTACAACACTTACGACCATCATAGAATCTGTTATAGTGGTTACAACTTATAGCTATAAAAGAATCTATCATACACATGCTATAAATAGCATATTCTCTTACAACATGCCATAGTCCACCTTGGGGTGCCCAAATATGCCTTTTTCAAAGATGTTTCATGGCACATGTCTTCACCTGTCTTACAACCTTCTATTTTCAACTCTTACATGTCATAGATTCATCATAGGATTCCGTCATAACTGTTTCAGTCAGGGTTGGGTTCTAATCCAATCCCAGTCCAGCCATAGCTTCGCCAGGGTCTAGCCATAGTCTAGGTTTAGCCAGGGTCTAGCTTCGACCTAGCCATTTGGCCTAGGTACATCTTAGAAGTACCTAGGCCACACCCAACGCAAATCAGGGCAAAGTTGGGAAGGTTCCACAAATATGCATTTTTTCTTTAAATTGAAAAAACACTAACCCTAACAATGTTTTTTTTTTTTTTTTGAAGAATATGGAACTTGGTTGAAACATGAAAGCAATAAAATTATAAAAAATGGCATGTGACAATCATGAAGGCCTCTATGGCCTCGGAAGCCTTAATTTGGGCTTGGTAGCAAGGGCTCCACCCCTTGACCCACACTAAAAGATGACAAGGAACACAACAAGGGCAATAACCTTTTGCCCCACTAGAACCCCATTCTGATTTAAAATAAGAAAAAAAAATTGTTTTGGGCTGGCCAGATAGAAAAGTAATACTTTTTCTAGAGTTTTTCCCAATTAAATCCCAAGTAATTGAATTCCATTTGTCGAGTCTATATATATATGGTCTAACTCCAACCTAGCCATTCGGCCTAGGTACATCTTAGAAGCACCCAGGCACCCAAAGTGAACTAGTGGCGAACTTGGGGAGATCCCACAAGTTTCCATAAATATGCATTTAAAAAAAGAAGGCAAAATTTAAAAACACTAACCCTAAAAATGCACTTACATAGTTTTTGAAGAATTCGAAACTTGGTTAAAATTTAAATGCAATAAAATTATGAAAAATGGCATGTGACTATCATGAAGGCCTTAATTTGGGCTTGTTATTAAGGACTCCACCCCTTGACTTTCCCTATATGGCAACATGGAATACAATAACGGAACTAACCTTTTACCCTATTGGTGCTCCCCTAGGCCCCACTCTAGTTTAAAAAGGCAAAAAATAAAAAAAGTTTCAGCTTATGTAAGGATGGAAAAGTAGTGCTTTTTCTAGAGTTTTTTCCAATTAAATCCCAAGTAATCGAATTCCATTTGTCATGTCAATATATATAGTTACCAAACTCTAGAATCCAAATCCCAAATCTTAAATCCAAGCCCAAACCTACAACATAGCTTATGGCATAACCATAGTTACCAAACTTGGAATTGGCACAAAAACTTGCCAAAAACCTAGCATAGACTCTACAATTTTAGAAAAGTGTGATATATAAAAATATTGCAAAATACATGAGTTTTTGAAAAGCTTGGCCTAGACTCGCCAAGTCTGGCAAAACAAGCCACAAGGCCTTATTCTGGCCTACTTGGACTTAGAACCAGGAGAAATTGAGTAATAGGTGAGTCTTGTAACACTAGATAGAACATATGTAGGAAAGTCAAGGACTAAGGACCACTCACCTTGCATTCAACTTAATAAAATAGAAAATTCAGCATTGGAGGAACAGTCTGATGGGAAAACATTATATTTCCATTGAAGTTGTTGAGGTCATTACTAGGGAGGGGCATTTTCTACAAATGGTGGCTAAGGGAAGTTGTTAAGATATGTGATCGTAACAACTTTGTTAGAGTGTTGGGTTTATCCTAACCCACACCTAAGCTTAAGTCACGCTTAGTGGCTAAGTCTAACATAATCTTGATATTAAAGGTTAAGTTCACTTTTGAGGTTAGTCACTTTTTAGTCTTACCACATGTGCTCACATGAGGTTAGTCATGATGACACTTCACCTCCTTAGAGGTTGGAGATATTCTCTCATCACCTTATGGGAGGTTAGAGACATTTGTCCATCACCATCCACATATGCACACATGTGTTCATCACATAGAGGGTTAGTTATAGTTGGTTGTCTCCTTCTCACCTCCTTCACCTTGCCTATATAAGCAAGGCTCTTTGTACATTTTCATGAACTCTTGGTGTAAACTCTTGATGTAATATTTTGATTATACATTTTGGCTTTTATGTGCTTATGCTTTGTGGAAGTTCATATTTGTTCTCGCTTGCTGATCTTGGCTAATTTTAACATGGTATCAGAGCTATGCAAGTGAAATGCTTCTCGTTTTGAGCAAAATCAAGTACTCGGCCATTTCAAGGTTCAATTTTTGGTGTTTTCTTTGCAATTAGGTGCTTGTACTAATCTGTACAGAAAAGTCGTAAAAAATCGAAAAAAGGTCTTTCAACCCTCTGCCCATCTACCCATTTTGGGTAAAATCTTGGTTTTTGCATATTCCTTAGGTGGCCTATTTGGCCTCTCTACAAGATTGTTTGCAAGTATTGCTGGTTCATGGTTTTTTGCAGGCTTCAGCGTTAGTTTTGCCTAATTTCCAACGTTTTTCTCTGTTTTGGGGATGTCTTAGTTGATTCAGTCAGCCTTTCGACCCCCTTGGCATTCACTGCTGGACAACATGTGTTCGGGCTTTTTTTGCATCGCTGCTATTGTTTCGTGGTTGAGGTCTCAGTCAATGTTCTTTTCTGCCTCCATTCAACACAATCAAAGACTCTACGGAGCCATATCAGCGCCAACCCACTCTCTCAATCTGCTTGCTGGGTAGGCGGTCATGGGCTTGTTTTGGTCATCCTTATGTGTTGGAGCCGAGGTACCATATGCTGGGGCAGCGGTGCCACCATTCGCAGGGTACTGAAAGGTACTTGCCTCGTGCATCGACTATTTAACAATAGCCGTATTATTCAGCTTGACAGAGATGATGAGCGTTCCCTTGGCCGTCTCGGAGGGTTTGTAGAGTGAAGGCTTTCTTTTCTAAGCCCTTGCCATCTAGCAAAGGCTGCAACACTCTAATAAGAGGTTGCGCCTCTAAGAATAAGTCATGGGCCTCAACAACTAGCCATAGACCTGAGTAGTCTCTCTTTCAGTCACAGGTTTCTGTATCATTGTTGTTTGCCGTTCATGTTTTTTGACTTCACAATACTTTCACCTGCCTCTGTAGAGAAGGGTTTTCCACAGATCATGGATTGGTTTTCCTTTATTGAGAGGGCAACCACCATCCATTCCAGGTTGCTTGGTACAAGTTTTCGGTTGGTACAAGTTTGGTGGAATGTTCGAGGCCTATTTGGACTCCACAACTTCCACTTTGTTGCCAACAGGAGAATTTATTGTTACAGTTTCAATTCCCTCACAAATAGGATCATGTGACTTTTACATCACTTATCTTGGCCAAATCTTTTTGTGTTCTATAGTTAGTGTTTTGAAGAGTCTTGATTGGACTTATTCAACACCTATTAGGGAATTTTGTTACTTGTGTTTTCTACATATTGGTAAAATTGTATTTACTTTGGGAGCATATTTCAAAGTATATAAGGTTTTTCTAACCTTGACAATCAATTGTCGAAGACGAAGGGTGAGGCTTGGGTTGGCAGGTGGCCAATTACCCCTCACATATCAAACCTTTGTAATCTTTATTTCACCCTGATTCCAAAGATTGGTTGGAAGGGCATTTTCACCTCTCCAATAGATATTTGTTTTTCTTTTCAAGTGCAGTTAATTAAATTAGGCCATTTTTACGGGAAATTGACTGTTTAATAACATTTGCTCAGTAGCTCAAAATTGAGTATCATTTTTGAAAAAGTGAATGGTTTTTCATTCTCCACGCATTGGTCAAATTTATTTTGTAAAAATACTAAGTTATAAAGTGCCAAAATTTGGGGGGTCTCTCTTTGAACAGTTTCGCAGGAGCTTTTTTGCATTTGATATTTTGCACATTATACCATGTCTACATGTTGCAAAGTCAAGTGTACTTATTGTGGGAGCACTCAACATGGGGATGAACTCTATCCTCATTTCTCTCACGTTGCTTTTTCAATGTTCTGTAAGACTACAAAATCATCACCTGATGTTTCATTTAGGATGACTCTCAGTGATCCCTTCCATCGGAACATTGTCATCATTGTTCCAAATCCGCCACATTGGGATACATATCTACCAGACATCACATCGTTCTTTGTGGAATCCCACATTACAAATTTGGATAACACCATTGAGGACATTTGTCTTCTATCTGATGTTAGCTTTGATGAAGTTGCATCACCATCGTCTTCCAATATACTTGTTCATGCCTCGCCTATTTCAGCTTATATAGTGACTAATTTTGTAGATACTTATGATTCTACATATCAGAATCCGTCATCACCCAGTTTGACACCTTTTGCAGAAGTATTAGATTCACATCGGTTCAGCTTTCACCATAGATCTATGGTCCCTGTTCCTGAATCTTTGTCACATGACAACTTTGGCTTAGAGATCATTGAGCATTCTTCAAAGACATCATGGGCATCATCTACGTCTCTTACTCATGTGCATAATTCAGAGACCTTCATACTTCTTCTTGTATGTTTGCATCCAGAATGGGAAGACTCTTTGCACACTTCTGTGGTTCGATTTCTTCTTAAAGGGAGAAATGTTGTTCAATGTTTGTGGATCATCTTCAGCATCTAGTCTTAAGCATCTCCCAACACTACAAGAGGTATTTTGAGGGGAAGTTGCATGGTTTCTCTTCTCCTATCAGTTTTGGGAGGAAGTATTTCCTCACATGGAGTTCCTCACTTCATAGTTTCTAGGGGCGTCACATGACCTTCTCTCTTCTCTCTCCTATGCGGGAATATTTCATCTACTTATGTGCTAGAAGTAGTCCTTGGAGGGTTCTGAGTCCTCCATCTATCACTCTTCTTTTTCACTTGTTCATTTCTTTCATGCATCCTTTCTCTTTGGAGATGAGTTTTGTTCCCACTGGGTTTTCTCCTTTTTCTCTGCTTATAAGAAATTTGTTCATAGGTACCTAACATGGCCTAGTTGTTGGGATTCATCTGTTGGAGTACAATCAACACTAAGAGGGGGGTGAATCGGTGTTGTATCAAAAACAAGTTATCTATTTCTTATCAAACTTGAAAAGAGAAAGTGAAGGAATCAAACTTGACAATATGCTTTATCAAAGGAAGAAGTCAAATATAGAACAACAAATAAGACTGAATGTGAAAGACAAATGAATCACACAACAATTGAAACCGTGACACAATAGATTTCTTGAGTGGAAAACCCTCATAGGGATGAAAAACTATTCTAAACTGCCTCACTGGCTTAATCATGAAAATCACCAATTACATAGACTCACTAGTTGATGAATGCTTCACTGGCAAAAAAAAAGTCTCACTGACTTGTACAATCACCTTGGATACAAATCAAAACAACTCGGGGGATTACACTGATTCACTTCTTCACAAAAAACTTATCTCTCCTTTTTCTTTCACTTGACAAAATTCTTTTTAATCACAACATAATCAAACTAGCTTCTGATACACATGGCAAGCTCTGCAATAATCATTGTATTTCTCTGCTCAAGAATCCACACCTACATTTTTCTCACTTCCACTGAATATGATCTTCATGCCCTAATTTATCTTCAAGTTTCAAATGTAATAGAGTCCATTATATTCTTCATGAACTTAATAAACCTCATACTAGCATGTAGAATTTCCCTCCATCATCTCAAATCAATAATCAGAATGAATAGAAACTTCATACTAATCTCACACAAAATTTCTCTAGCCCTATGTATATTAATAAAGCTTCAAAAAGACTACAGCAAACCTTTTATAGCACACTGAACATCAATTTTAATCGACTGGCAGTCACTATTGAGCTTCAAAAAGAAGTTAAAAGGTGCCCGTTGGATTTGCTTTCAGTGACTTATGATGACCGATACCCCTAGGATTTCAAGGATGGTCACATCACGATGCCGGTACCCTCAAGATATAACTTAAGTTATATGTTACCGGATGAGCAGGTCAACACATAAATAGAAATAAAGCGTATGAAGGGGAACTCAGGGTATAAAATAATATACATTAAAATATTTTAACTTAGGGTTTAAAATCAAATGTCAACTAGGTCTTTTAGGAAACCCTAAACCCTAACTCCAGCAAGTTATCAAATCTTCATAACAAGAATCTATACAAGATGGCTCTGTAATAGATTCACTACATAATATACTATTGATGTCATGCATGAAGCAATGTATATTTATTTCAACACTAAGTGAACAAGCCCTTGCATATTTGCCTTCTATATTTGATAACTTTGCCTCAATTACAACCTTGATGTATTGATACTCTATGAAATCCTTCATGCCATGATGTAGTCCCATGATGAAGTTCTCTGCAAGGATCACCTGAAACACATCATGATCTAATATCTCATATATGACAAACCTCTAAAGATATCAAACACCAAACAAGTAACCTACATTTATGTCCAACCTCACCTTAACACTATCATTTGAGCTTTGACATCATAGATCAACATCACCATTATCTCTACATTGCACAACCAAGCACACTACATAAGCAAGCATGATGAGCACTTGTCGACCATGAAGATCAATACTTTGGATATCTTTTCATGACCAACATATGATGAAAATGAACACCATGAACACCCATGAAGAAGTCTTCATTACATCTCAAGATCCACTATTTTGATATCAATGGCAAGACAACCAACATGCCAAACATAACAAACTCCCCCCTTTGGCTTTGGCATTGATGTCAAAACACTAGCATTGTAAACCATTAGCAATCCATCAACAATCAACCAGCTTTTCAATTTATCTCCCCCTTTTTTACAACAATGGTAAAGATTGCCCCTAAGTACAGTCATGAATTGAGAGAAGCATTCAAAGAAAGAATACAAAGACAAAAGAAAACATTTGATGTCTTCTGACTGCTGACAGTATACTGTTGCATATTTAACACTAAGACTTGCACCAAGGCTCCCCCTGTCTCATAAGTTTGAGATCATGTCTTTAACTTACTACCTGATGATGAGAAAGAATACTAAAACTAAAATTGCAACTAAAACTATCATCTATCACATGAAAGCAACTGAAACACAGTCCAAACTGTCCTATCACCAACTTGTAGTCAATGCATATAATTGTGATATATTGCCACATCTCTTTGAGACACTTTGTCCAAGAGTTCATGAGCCTTTTGTTTATCTTCTTTAATGATGCCAATACAGTCTAAGGAAAATACTATTGATATTGCACTTCTATCAGATATAAACTTCTGATTCCTATCTTAGATGGATTGAAAAAACCAATTAGCATCAGTCTAAAAACCAATGATATAGGGATTAACCATGACACTTACAATTACTACAATAGAAAATCTTTTGAATTAGATTGGATGCCATATCAAATCATGAAGGCGGATTGAAAACTCTATCCAAACTATGTTCAATGCACACTATCTCCTCTGCTATAAACAAGACTAAAAAAAATACATAGCTATGTTGCCCCTATTACTCCAAACATCAGCATGCTACCTTGCAACTTATCAAGACTGCCCTGCAATTCATATTCTTAGCAACACTACACTGCACTGCTAGTACAAATTACTGAATTTGTTCATAACTTAGTATACAAAAACAAAAATAAAACCTTTGATTGGATTTTAGGACTGCAGAAATCATACAATTACTCCCCTTGAATCCAATATCATGATGAAATCATTGAAGAGAAGAGAGTGACAAAACCCCAAGCCTTTGTCTGAAGGATTTAAACACTTCTTTAGGCAATGGTTTTGTAAATATATCAGCAATTTGATCAGAGGTATGAACATAATCTAGCACCACATCATTTGCAAGGACTTTTTCTCTTAGAAATTGATATCCAATAGCAATATGTTTGGTCCTAGAATGCATGACTGGATTCTTGGATATATTAATGGAACTAGTATTATCACAAAGAATAGATATAGGCTTAGAAACCTCCACTTTGATGTCTTGAAGTGACTGAACCATCCAAAGAACCTGAATACAACATGAAGATGCTGCAACATATTCATCTTCAATAGTAGATAAAGAGACACAATCTTGCTTCTTACTATGCCAAGCCACTAGTCTACCACCAAGAAAGAAGGCTGGTCCACTTGTGCTCTTTCTGTCATCAGGACATCCTACCCAATCAACATCTATATATGCAAGAAGAGTGAAATCATTGTGTCTAGGATACCACAATCCAAAATTAAGAGTGCATTTAAGGTATCTAAAAATCCTCTTAACTGCATTTAAATGAGATTGTTTAGGACATGCTTGAAATCTTGCCACCAAGCAAACTACTTGCATGATATCAGGCCTAGAAGCAGTTAGATATAGGAGGCTTCCAATCATGGATCTATATAAAGACTATTCTACCTCAGGTGAATCATCATTTTTGCTTAGTTTGTACCATGTTTCCATAGGAGTATCAATTGGTTTACATTCATCCATTTGAAACTTCTTAAGCATTTCTTTGGAATACTTGACTTGTGAGATAAAAATCCCCTTTTCAAGTTGAGAAACATGTAAACCAAGGAAGAAAGACAATTCTCCAAGCATAGACATCTCAAATTTTGATTTCATAATATCAGGAAAAGAATGGCACATGTTATCATTATTGCTTCCAAAAATGATGTCACCAACATAAACCACTCCAACCAAGATATCCTCACCTTTGGCAATATAGTACAAGTTGCTGTCCACTCCACCTTTAGTAAATCCTTGCTCTTGCAAGTACTTATCCACTCTGTAGTACCATGCTCTTGGGGCTTGTTTCAAGCCATACAAGGCCTTTTTCAACTTGTATACATAATCTGATTTGTCTTTACATTCAAAACCCTTAGGCAGTTCCATGTAAACCTCTTCCTCAAGATCACCATTTAGAAAGGTTGATTTGACATCCATTTGGAACACCTTGAAATTTTTATAAACTAAAAAAGCTAAGAACATTCTTATTTCTTCTAGTCTAGCTATAGGTACAAAAATTTCATCAAAATCAATCCCCAAAATTTGAGAGTAACCTTTACAAACCAATCTAGCTTTATTTCTAACAACTTTACCCTTATCATCAAGTTTGTTTCTAAAAACCCATTTTGCACCAATAATATTTTTACCTTCAGGTCTAGGAACAAGCTCCCAGGTCTTGTTCTTCTCTATTTGATTCAATTCCTCTTCCATAGCTTTAATCCAAGCTTCATCCTTGCTAGCCTCCACATAGGTTTTTGGCTCCATTTATGATATCAAGCATACATGTGCTTGATTACTTGGAGAAGCAAGTCTCCTCCTTGTTAACACACCAATATCTTTATCTCCAATGATTAGCTCTTATGGATGATCTCTTTGTAATGTCTTTGAAGGAGTTTTGGCTTTAGTTTCAATAGGCTTTTTGGGAGTTTCTTCTTCCACTTGAGCTTCCTCTTCTTTTTCTGAATGATGATCTACTTCAGATTCTTTACCTTGAATCAGCTGCACACATGGCTGCAAACTCTCATCCACCTTTACATTAGTACTTTCTATTAACTGTAGAATAGCCTAGAAATATGCCCTCATCACTTCCAGACTCAAAACTTCCCAAATTAGCATCATCTCTCTTAATGAAGCATTTACTACCAAAAATTTTAAAGTAGCCAACATTTGCTGACCTACCATACCATAATTCATGAGTATGGATAGATTTTACCCTCAATTGTACTCTATTTAGAGTGTAAACTATCGTATGGACAGCTTCCTTCCAATAAGTATTGGGCAAATTTGCATCATGAAGTAATGTCCTTGCCATCTCCTTCACAGCCCTGTTCTTCCTTTCAGCTACTCCATTCTATTGTGGAGTTCTAGGAGCTGAAAATTATCTTTTGATCCCTTGTTTCTCACAATATTCTTCAAACTCCTTGGATGTATATTCTTCACCCTTATTTGACCTTAGACATTTGAGCTTGAAATCTGATTCCTTCTCTACCATCTTCTTAAAGATCCTCAATCTGTCAAAGGCTTCTGACTTGTGCTTTAAAAAGGTCACCCAGGTCATTCTAGAGAAGTCATCAATAAAGAGCATAAAATATCTTTCACCACCCAATGTTTTAGTCCTTGTAGGACCACACAAATCTGAATGAACGAGTTGTAAAGGCTTAGAAGAAGAATATTCTTTAGATTTAAAACTGACCTTAGTTTGCTTACCAAATTGGCATGAACTTTGCAAGTAGTGCTGATTGGCTTGGAGATGAGAGGCATATTCCTTACATTCTATTTTTTGTTGATCCTTTCAAGGTTATCAAAATTTACATGACCAAGTCTCCTATGCTATAGCCAACTTTCTTCAACTTGAACCATGAAACAAATATGTCTATTTGCACTTCTATTTTCAGTCTCATGAAGATTATAAATGTTTCCACTTGTTCTTAACCCTGTTGTAACAACTTTTCTTGATTTCTTTTTAATTTCACAACCATGAGCATTAAAAATAACATTGAATCCATTTGTCACAAATTTGACTGACACACAATAGATTATGTTTTAATCCTTCAACATAATATACATCATGTAATGGAGTCTCATCATCTAAAAGAATAGTACCTTTTCCTTTGACCAAAATGCAAACATTGTTACCAAACATGAATGAACCTTCTGTGTGGTCTTCAAGCTTGATGAACATGCTTTTATCTCCTATCATATGGTTAGAACAACCACTATCTATAACCCACTATTCTTTCTTCTTGGCATGAAAGGCAGTTTCAACAATCATAGCTTCAACATTCTTACTAATCATCTTAGATTTCCAAACAAGTATTTTCTTATTAGCACTTGAAGAGGACATTTGGAAAGAGCATTCATCCTAGTTTGCTACACTTTTAGGTTAGGCCTACAAAACTTGGCTATGTTCCCAAAGTTATTGCAAATGAAACACCTTAATCCTCTTAAGAACACAAAAGGATTCCTTCTCAAAAAAAATGCTCTTCTTCTAGAATCAAATCTGCATTCATTTGCTTTGTGTCCATACTTGTTACAATAAAAATAATAACCAAGAAAATGTAGATTATACCTGAAAGAATCACTCCTTTTGAAGTTTGTTGCTTTCATAATACTTTTGTTGTTGATATCAGCATGTTGAGGACTCTTGGTGTATGAGCATTTTCCTTCTTCAAACCCTAGACCAGTTCTATCTTTGAAGCCTCTTTTTTCTAAGAGATCTTCAAGTTTGTCATTACTGCTACACAAATCAAGTCTTCTTCTTAAGACTATAATTTCATCTTCTAGAGTATGACACTCTTTAACTTTGGTATCTAACTCCTTGCTTATAACATCAACAACTCTTTTACCCTCCTCAAGACACAATTTTAGGTTTGCAATTTGTTTTTCATAATCAATGACTTTGATGGTCATAATTTCATTGTCCTTTTGAAATTGATTTCTTTGAGCAATTGCCTCCTTTTTGAGCTTCTTAACCTCACCAAGAGCACACTTCAACTCACCTTCAAGATCAACCAAGTTACTTTATCATTTTCAGATTGATCTTCACCTTTATTATTATGATTTTCATTTATGACTGCCATGAACAAGGTCTTTGCACCTTCCTCAAGTGACTCTGCTAAACCACTATCTGTTATATCAGCATCTTTTATAAACAAACTCTTCTTCTTTTTGAAATTTCTTTTCTTTTTGGGATTGAATTGTTTCTTCTTTCAAATTATTTCTTATTTTCTTTTTCATCACTAGCTAAATCTTTATAAGGACATTTAGTAGGATAGTGTCCTATTCTTCCACATCCAAAACATTTGAATGGAAGTTTACCTTTATTCTTTCCTGCTGACCCCTTTTTCAATCTGCTGACAAAAGAAGATTCTTGATCATCATCTAACTCTTTTGGATCAAACTTTATTTCCTTTTCCCTTTTGACTCGTTTAAATGCAGCTTCTTTACTTGGAGGAGTATCATTACAAACCCTCATCTCAAAAGCAGTAAAGGTACCATGAAGTTCATCAAAAGTCACTTTGCTCAAATCTCTCTCTTTCACTGCAGACACCTTGGATTCATATTTAGGAGTTAGAGTCCTTAAAACCTTGGTTACAACTGCCTTTTCTTCTAAGGTATCACCCAAACCTCTAATAGCATTAACAACCTCTTGAACCCTAAGAAGATAATCAACCACCTTCTCATCATCATTCATTTTAAGACTTTCAAATTTAGCTCTGTAAGATTGTAACTCTGCTTCTTTCATTTTTTTCATCTCCCTAATAGATATTGGAGAGCTTATCCCAAATAGCCTTAGTTGACTTACAATCCATAATTTTGACAAGTATCTTATTAGACAAACCACAACAGATTACATTTTTGGCCTTAGCATTATTGTCATAGACCTTCTTCTCATCAGCAGTTGATGGAGGACTTGTTTCTTTATACTCATTTCTATACCATCCCAAACATCATACCCCAAGGAAGATAAATATGACTCCATTCTAAATTTCTAGAAAGCATAATTAGACCCATCAAAGAAAGGTGCTTTGAATGTAGAAACTCCTTCTTGACTAGCCATGACTAGTACTCCACTAATAGGAACTACCCAAGTTTGTTAGGCTTTTAAAGGGAACGTGGCTCTGATACCACTTGTTGGAGTACAATCAACACTGAGAGGGGGGGTGAACCAATGTTGTATCAAAACAAGTTATTTATTTCTTATCAAACTTGAAAAGAGAAAGTGAAGGAATCAAACTTGACAATATGCTTTATCAAAGGAAGGAGTCAAATACAAAACAACAAATAAGACTGAATGTTCAAGCATGAAAGACAAATGAATCACACAACAATTGAAACCATTACACAATAGATTTCATGAGTGGAAAACACTCTAAACTGCCTCACTGGCTTAATCATGAAAATCACCAATTACATAGCCTCACTGGCTGATGAATGCCTCACTAGCAAAAAGAAGTCTCATTGACTTGTACAATCACCTTGGATACAAATCAAAACAAATCAGGGGATTACCCTAATTCACTTCTTCACAAAAAAACTTATTTCTCCTTTTGCTTTCACTTGACAAAATTCTTTTCAATCACAACATGATCAAACTAGCTTCTGATACACATGGCAATCTCTACAGTAATAAATGTATTTCTCTACTTAAGAATCCACACCTACATTTTTCTCACTTGCGTTGAATATGATCTACATACCCTAACTTATCTTCAAGTTCAAATGCAATAGACTCCATTATATTCTTCATAAAATTAATAAACCTCATACTGGCATGTAGAATATCCCTCCATCATCTCAAATCAATAATTAGAATCAATAGAAACTTCATACTAATCTCACACAAAATTTCTCTAGCCCTTTGTATATTAATAAAGCTTCAAAAAGTAGTTAAAAGACACCCATTGGATTTGCTTTTTGTGCTATCATTCCTTTTAATCTGGGCCGCATGATTATCTTTGCTCTTAAAATCCTTCAGTTACTTATGATGACCGATACCCCTAGGATGTCGGGGCTGGTCACCTCATGAGGCCAGTACCCTCAAGATATAACTTAAGTTATATGTTACTGGATGAGCAAGTCAACACATAAATAGAAATAAAGCGTATGACAGGGAACTTGGGGTATAAAAGATATACATTAAAAGCTTTTAACTTAGGGTTTAAAATCAAATGTCAACTAGGTCTTTTAGGAAACCCAAAACCCTAACTCTAGCAAGTTATCAAATCTTCATAACAAGAAGATATACAAGATGGCTCTGCAATACATTCACTACATAATATACTCTAGATGTCATGCATGAAGCAATGTATATCCATTTCAACACTAAGTGAACAAGCCCTTCGATATTTGCCTTCTATTTTTGATAACTCTTCAACAATTACAGCCTTGATGTATTGATACTCCATGAAATCCTTAATGCCATGATGTAGTCCCATGATGTTCTCTACAAGGATCACTTGAAAAACATCATGATCTAATGTCTCATATATTACAAACCTGCATGAAGATATCAAACACCAAACAAGTAACTTGTATTTATGTCCGGCCTCACCTTAACACCGTCCTCTGAGCTTTGACATCATAGATCAACATCACCAATATCTCTACATTGCACAACCAAGCACACTGCATAAGCAAGCATGATGAGCACTTGTCAACCATGAAGATCAATACTCTGCATATCTTGTTATGACCAACATATGATGAAAATGAACACCATGAACACCCATGAAGAAGTCCACATTACATCTCAAAATCCATTATTTTGACATCAATGGAAAGACAACCAACATGCCAAACATAACACCATCATCATCTTTGTTTTGCTACTCCCTAAGTATAACTTAAGGGGAGTGTTAGAGTGTTGGGTTTATCCTAACCCACACCTAGGCTTAAGTCACACTTAGTGGCTAAGTCTAACTTAACCTTGACATTAAAGGTTAAGTTCACTTTTGAGGTTGGTGCAGGGCACCTAGGAGCACTTTGGTTCCTAAAGTCACTTTGTTTGCATTTTTTTGAAAGGTTGTGATTTTTGTTTAATGTGTTTTGTAATAAAGCTTTTCATAGCCTTGTTGGAAGGTCTATTCTTGTGTGGTCAAGAGGTCTGGGGTAACTTTATAAACCTCATATCCTTCTTAGTCCACTTGGACCTAGTTGTGCCACTTAGGCCTAGAAGGTCTAATATTGGCTTTTTGAGTTTGTTTGAGTTGTCTTAATGTTTTAGCATGGTCTAAAAAGTGTGATGGCAGTTTGATTCCATTTGACAAGCAAACCTAATCGCCATCCTCTTGAAAATGCAAAAACTCCATAGTGTAACAAGTTGCCAATGTTGCCAATGACACATTGGCCGGTTCAAAACTTAGTTTGGGCAGTTGAATCTACTTTTGGAAGTTATAAAACAACTTCGATAGGTGAAAAACAATTGTAATTCACTCCTGTACGGCAAAGGAGGTCTGGTACAGAGTTTTGGGGCTTTGAAACTACAAAAAATAGCAAATTTTCCTATTTTTCTCGCTGTGTACGGACTGTACGGATTTTTCACGTGTGCAAATGATATTTTTCTGAAATCTCTTGGAGTCAAGGTTCCAATGCAACTAGTTTGAGGTCCTGAAGTGGTCGGGATCAAAAGTTATAGATTTTTCTTTCAAAACAGGTCTAGAAACCCTGTTTTCTAGGGCAGCCATAGAAATCCGGCCCTAGAATGCATTTCCACTATTGAAAAATCACAAAAACTGGTGAAATGCAGGCTAGGGGTATGTACTATAAGATTCCAAAAGATTTGTGTTTGAAAATGCAGTCTTCTATTTTTAATTTGATACCCTAGGTCAAGTATTCCTATGTATTTGGCCAGAATTGTGCAATTTATTGATGTAGATGACAAAATCTGATAGGTGGGCGAATGAAAGTTGGTTTGTGAGTTTTTTGTAGGTCATAGAAGAGATCCAAGTTCCTGCCCCAGGTTTATGACCCCAATTTTGAGCTCTTGCTTTGTAACCTAGCCTAAATTGATCAATTAGGCCTAGAGACCTAATGAGTGTTTTGGATTGCTGGAGTAGAGTTGGAATAGGAGACTTGGGAGTTTGATAGGGTTCCATAGAGTGTATCTAAAACCATCATTTGCTTGCCTGGTCATATGGGATTTTGTCAAGTTTTGTTGAGAAAACCTAGTTTGGAGGGCTAGTAGCCTTACTAGTCAAGGTATAGGTTGAAGAGTTTTGGGAAGTTGGAGGTCAAACCAACTGCATAGAAAGTGTTTATTGATCTGTCTTAAGGTGTTGGAGAAGCCTTAGGGGTTGGACAATAGTCTGGACATCAAATCCTTCATATGCCTTGTATGTGCCTTTGGTTGGTTGGTTGGTTGAAGGCTAGTTGAAGTGGGTGAGTGGGCAAAGGACAATAGAGTAAACCTTTGTGTGTTGCTTCCCTTGTGCCACTCTACATCAAGTGGTATCAGAGCCATCAAAGAGATGGGAGATAGAGAAGAAGAGGAGGAAGTCCCTTCAAGAGTGACTAATGCCGAGTTGGCAAAAATAGTGAGAGAGCAAGCAGCCAAGAACAAAAGGATGGAGGCTAAGATAGAAAAGTTGAAGAAAGACAAAGACAAGAAGAAGAAGCCAGAGGTCATCTTAGATTCAGATGAAGAAGATCAAGATGAGGAAGAAGAAGTGCCAATGGAAGAGCCACAAGGAGGCATGTCAGAGAGACAATTCCTAGATGCACTTGGAAAGTTGAGTAGGAAGGACACTAAGGCATACTTACCTATGTTTCCTGGTAAGATGAATCCAGAGGAGTGCCTTGATTGGATTGAGGCAATGGAGAACTATTTTGAATGTGAAGAAGTGGCAGAAAATCAGAAAGTGAAGATTGCCAAATCAAGAATGAAAGGGCCAGCCTTGAGTTGGTGGAATTTTATTCAAAATGAAAGGATAGAAGATGATAGGAATCCTATCTCTACATGGAGGAAGATGGTACTTGAAATCAAGAAGAAATTTGTCCCTGAGGATTATGAGGTCAACTTGAACAAGAAGTTGCACAACTTGAGACAAAAGGACATGGACGTGAGCACCTACACAGAGGAGTTTCACAAGATGACATTGAAAGCCAAGATGCCTGAGAATGAAAAATAGAAGCTTGCAAGGTATCTTAATGGCCTCAAGTTCTCCATTCAAGATGAATTAACTCTCTTTAACCCGGAGACAGTCCATAAGTGCTTCCAAATGGCACTGAGGATTGAGGATAAGCAGAGAAGAAAAGGGGATTTTGGCAGCAACAGCAGAGGAAGAGGAAATCAAAACTTTAGGGGCAGGTGCAGATTTCAAAACAAAGATAATTTCTCTAGATTCCAAGGTGGCGGATCACAAGAAGGCAGCCAAGGGCAGGCTGATAAAAACAGTGCTAATAAGGGTCAGTTTAGGGGCAGAGGAAATGGCAAAGGAAGAAGTGGGGGCAGAGGTCCCAATGTGTTTACTGGAAGGTGTTTCTCTTGCAATCAGATTGGACATCAGTCCTTTAGGTGCCCGGAGAAGATTGGAAACACTGCTGCAAATCAGAAAGAAAGAAGAGTACAACTCCTTCAAGAAGAGGACTGTCAAAGCACTACAAGTTACCAAACAGCCTCTTCCAAGTCTGCAGCACCTGAGAGTGGAGAATGCATCATGTTTAATAGATCCCTCATCATGCCAGCCACCAAGGAGCAGCCCCAAAGAAACAACTTGTTCAGAACCGCTTGCAAGGTGAAAGGAAAAGTTTGCAAGGTAATAGTAGATTCAGGTTCCTCTGAAAATTTGGCTTCTAATGAAATGGTGACTAAGTTAGGATTGGAAAGAATGCCTCATCCTAACCCCTATAGAGTCTTTTGGCTAACCAAGGAACAACAAATTGTGGTGAAAGAGCAATGTTGGGTTGAATTCAAGATAGGTGAATATCATGATAAGGTTCTTTGTGAGATAGTGGATATGGATGCATGCCACCTTCTTCTTGGAAGGCCTTGGCAACATGACACAAGTGCCCAACATGATGGTAAGAACAATGTAATTCATTTGTCCAAGAATGGTGAAAAGTTTACAATGACTTCTTTGATTGATGATTGCAAAGAGAAGGTTATTTCTAGTTTAGTTATGTTGGTAGGTGAAAAAGAGTTTTTGGCTAACCTCAAGGAAGAGAAAGTGCCATGTTTTGCAGTAGTCATCAAGCCCAAGGATGTGAATCCCAAGAAGGTCAAAGTGCAGCAACCTCTTAGGAGGATTGGACCAAAGGAAGTGGAAGAACTATTGGAGAAGTTTCAGGATGTGATAGCTGATGAAGGCAAGGATGCCCTTCCACCAAAGAGGGAGATTAGTCATTGCATTGATCTCATCCCTGGATCCACCCTACCAAACCAAGCAGCCTACAAGTTGACCCCAGAGCAAAATGCTGAAGTGGCAAGACAAATCCAAGACTTGTTGGATAGAGGACTTATCAGGAGGAGTATTAGTCCATGTGCAGTACCTGCCGTGCTTGCACCCAAGAAGGAAGGAACATGGAGACTATGCACTGATTCCAGAGCCATCAACAAGATTACTATCAGGTATAGATTTCCAATGCCTAGAATAGAAGATTTAATGGATTGCTTGGGTAGGGCTAAGTATTTTACCAAGATAGATCTAAAAAGTGGTTATCACCAAATCAGGATAAGGGAGGGGGATGAGTGGAAAACTGCCTTCAAAACCAATGAAGGACTATTTGAATGGGTTGTCATGCCTTTTGGCTTGTCAAATGCACCAAGCAACTTCATGAGATTGATGAATGAAGTGCTAAAACCTTTCCTTAACAAGTTTATTGTTGTATATTTGGATGATATATTGATTTTTAGTGACAGCAAGGAAGACCACATAAGGCATATCCATCAAGTGCTCAGGAGGCTTCAAGAGGAGAAGTTGAGAATCAATCTTGACAAATGTGTCTTCCTACAAGAAGAGTTGATATTTTTGGGGTTTGTCATCTCCAAGGGCAGCCTAAAAATGGATCCAAGTAAGGTTGCGGCCATTCTTAATTGGCCAACACCTACAACAGCCTCGGAGGTAAGGAGTTTCCATGGTTTATGCAGCTTTTATAGAAAGTTCATTAGAGGGTTTAGTGGCATTTGTGCTCCACTTGTTGACACCATAAAAGGAGGCAAGAAATGTGTGTTTGTATGGACAAATGAGGCCAACAAAGCCTTTGAACTGTTAAAGAAAAAAATTTCAGAAAAACCAGTCCTAGTGCTACCTAATTTTGACAAGGTCTTTGTCGTAGAGTGTGATGCAAGTAAGAGGGCTGTTGGAGGAGTCCTAAGTCAAGATGGGAGGCCTGTAGCATTCTTTAGTGAGAAGTTAAATGAGGCAAAACAAAACTACTCCACCTATGATCTAGAGTTATATGCCATGGTTCAGTCATTGAGGAAATGGAGACACTACTTATTGCCAAAGGAATTTATAGTTTTTACTGACAACCATGCATTAAGCTTCTTGAACAGGCAGCAAAAGTTGAATCACAGACATGTCAAGTGGATGGAGTACATCCAAGCATACACCTTCTCTATAAAACATAAGAAAGGAGTGGCCAATAAGGTAGCCGATGCCTTAAGCAGGAGAAATCTTGTTGTGCAAACTATTCAGTTGGAAAGTACAGGTATTCATGCCATTAAAGATTAGTATACAGCAGATGAAGACTTCAAAGAGCCATACCTATCTTGCAAGGCCATGACAGGAAGGTATAATACTGATTTTTCTAATTTTTTGTTGCAAGATGGATATCTTTTCAAGGGTAGCATGTTGTGTATCCCAAGAGGATCTGTTAGAGAGAATATAATCAAGGAAAAGCATTGTGGCAGCATGTCAGGTCACTTTGGTATTGATAAGACCCTAGAATTGGTTAGGAGGTACTATTTTTGGCCAAAATTGCCAACCGATGTAAGGAAGTTTGTTGAAACTTGTCAAATTTGCCAAAGAGCAAAGGGGCATACATCCAATGCAGGTTTATACACTCCTCTACCTATTCCTTCAAAGCCTTGGGATTCCATCAGCATGGACTTTGTACTTGGTTTCCCTAGGACAAAGAATGGACATGACAGCATTTTTGTGGTTGTAGATAGGTTCTCAAAAATGGCTCACTTCATCCCATGTAGAACCACACATGATGCCTCACACATAGCAGGTCTTTTCTTCAAATAAATAGTCAGGTTACATGGTTTACCTTTGTCCATAATCTCAGACAGAGACCCCAAGTTCATAGGACACTTCTGGAGGACACTGTGGAAGAGACTAGGTACAAATTTGTCCTTATCATCTGCCTATCACCCTCAGTTTGATGGACAAATAGAGGTGATTAATAGGTCACTTGGCAACCTCCTAAGATGCCTAACCAAGGAGCAGGGTGCTAGTTGGGATTCAATTTTGGCTCAGGCAGAGTTCTCATACAATGACACTGTCAATAGAAGCACCGGCCTGTCTCCTTTCCAAATTGTTTATGGCACTCACCCAAGGGGTATTTTGGAACTAAGGGAGGTTAAAGGACTAGAAAATAGTAGTGCCTTGGCTAAAAACTTCGTTCAAGTTATGAAAGATGTCCATGAACACGTACAACAGAAATTGTTGTCCACTTCTCAGAAATATAAACAATTTGCTGACAGAAAAAGAAGGGATTTGTAGTTCAAGGAAGGTGATTTAGTAATGGTTCATCTGAAGAAGGAGAGGATCCCAGCAGGTAAACACACTAAGCTACTCATGAAGAAGATTGGGCCTTGTGAAGTGCTCAAGAAATGTGGAGAAAATGCCTACAAAATCAGACTTCCGGATGGCATTGCTTTGTCTCCAAATTTTAATGTTTCAGACCTTTATCCCTATAAAGGATCTGATCCTCAGACTACTATTGAAGAAGATCCAACTGATCAGACACTCCAGGAACTCATTCCTTCATCTCCAAATCAAATTGAGTGCATTTTGGACAAGAGGATTGCAAAACAAACTAGAAGGCACACCTATCATGACTATTTGGTGAAGTGGCTAAACAAGCCTCAGGAGGATGCCACTTGGATGAGCAGGGCAGACATTGAGAAGGCAGGTTTCACATTTGACAGCATTCCAACTCAAGAGACTTGAGTTCTCTTTGACAGTGGGTGTATGGTGCAGGGCACCTAGGAGCACTTTGGTTCCTAAAGTCACTTTGTTTGCATTTTTTTGAAAGGTTGTGATTTTTGTTTAATGTGTTTTGTAATAAGGTTTTTCATAGCCATGTTGGAAGGTCTATTCTTGTGTGGTCAAGAGGTCTGGGGTAACTTTATAAACCTCATATCCTTCTTAGTCCACTTGGACCTAGTTGTGCCACTTAGGCCTAGAAGGTCTAATATTGGCTTTTTGAGTTTGTTTGAGTTGTCTTAGTGTTTTAGCATGGTCTAAGGAGTGTGATGGCAGTTTGATTCCATTTGACAAGCAAACCTAATCGCCATTCTCTTGAAAATGCAAAAACTCCATAGTGTAACAAGTTGCCAATGTTGCCAATGACACATTGGTTGGTTCAAAACTTAGTTTGGGCGGTTGAATCTACTTTTGGAAGTTAGAAACCAACTTGGATAGGTGAAAAACAATTGTAATTCACTCCTGTACGGCAGAGGAGGTCTGATACGGAGTTTTGGGGCTTTGAAACTACAGAAAATAGCAAATTTTCTTGTTTTTCTCACTATGTACGGACTGTACGGATTTTTCACATGTACAAATGATATTTTTCTGAAAGCTCTTGGAGTTAGGGTTCCAATGCAACTAGTTTGAGGTCCTGAAGTGCTCGGGATCAAAAGTTATAGATTTTTCTTTCAAAACAGGTCTAGAAACCCTATTTTCTAGGGCAGCCATAGAAATTCGGCCCTAGAATGCATTTCCACTGTTGAAAATTCACAAAAACTGGTGAAATGTAGGCTAGGGGTATGTACTATAAGATTCCAAAAGATTTTTGTTTGAAAATGCAGTCTTCTATTTTTAATTTGATGCCCTAGGTCAAGTATTCCTATGTATTTGGCCAGAATTGTGCAATTTATTGATGTAGATGACAAAATCTGATAGGTGGGCGAATGAAAGTTGGTTTGTGAGTTGTTTGTAGGTCATAGAAGAGATCCAAGTTCCTGTCCTAGGTTTATGACCCCAATTTTGAGCACTTGCTTTGTAACCTAGCCTAAATTGATCAATTAGGCCTAGAGACCTAATGAGTGTTTTGGATTGCTACAGTAGAGTTGGAACAGGAGACTTGGGAGTTTGATAGGGTTCCATAGAGTGTATCTAAAACCATCATTTTATTGCTTGGTCATATGGGATTTTGTCAAGTTTTGTTGAGAAAACCTAGTTTGGAGGGCTAGTAGCCTTACTAGTCAAGGTATAGGTTGAAGAGTTTTGGGAAGTTGGAGGTCAAACCAACTGCATAGAAAGTGTTTATTGATCTGTCTTAAGGTGTTGGAGAAGCCTTAGGGGTTGGACAATAGTCTGGACATCAAATCCTCCATATGCCTTGTATGTGCCTTTGGTTGGTTGGTTGGTTGAAGGCTAGTTGAAGTGGGTGAGTGGGCAAAGGACAATAGAGTAAACCTTTGTGTGTTGCTTCCCTTGTGCCACTCTGCATCAGAGGTTAGTCATTTTTTGTCTCACCCCATGTGCTCACATGAGGTTAGTCATTTTGACACTTCACATCATTAGAGATTGGAGATATTCTCTCCTCACCTTATGGGAGGTTGGAGACATTTGTCCATCACCCTCCACATATGCACACATGTGTTCATCACATAGAGGGTTAGTCATAGTTGGTTGTCTCCTTCTCACTTCCTTCACCTTGCTTATATAAGCAAGGCTCTTTGTACATTTTCATCAATTCTTGGTGTAATCTCTTGATTATATATTTTGGCTTTTATGTGCTTATGCTTTGTGGAAGTTTATCTTTGTTCTTGCTTGCTGATCTTGGCTAATTCTGACAAACTTAAATACAACCAAGATCCTAAGATTAAGTCACTCTTGTATATCCATCCTACTCAAATATAGGAGTAAATAACCAATGTATGAATAAGAGAAATTAATTGATAATTTATTCTATTTTACTAAATAATATACCCATCTTGAAAGATAGAATTAAAATTAAATAATGAAATAATTAGGTTCTTATATGATTGTACCTAGATAATTAACTAGCTTTAAATGAACAATTTTGAACAACTAGTTCACAAATAAGTCATGTTCCACGGGGACATGTCCCTGCCCTCAAACCCCCATCTTCATCCCTAGTGGTATATCTTGTATGGAAAAATGGCCCTGGCCGTCCCTAAAAAATTAAAAATGGTGAAATGTTTCAGAAATGCATCTCAGTTATAGGAACAACAGGAAACATGTCAGGGATGTCCAAGCAACCCGAGGCATCTAAGACATCCTTCAACCATCCCGATAACAGCTAGACATCCCCGATGTCAAATTAACATATTACAAAGTGACACGGATAGCTCTTTTGATATTGATAGCCCAATGAGGCATAGTTGTATTTTTATATTTGAGGCTTTGAGTTTAATTTTAAACTTTAACTTTAAAATTTGAACAATGAAATTGAAATCAAAATTTTGTTTCTATTATACTACTGTTAACCGTTATACTCAAACTATTGTCATGATATGTTTAAAATATATATTTAAATATTTTAAATTTATTGCTTCTATTATAATGTTGTCATGTTATATTACTTATGTTATACTATTGTCAAATATCATGTTATACTGTTGTCCATTAACTTGTTGAAATCTCTCTATATATAAATTCATATATATTGTCGTCCCCAAAAAATGGCCTTCAGACTACCATCCATGTCCCCATTCCCAAAATGCCATGGAACATAGTAAATAACAAAACAATTAGGTAAATCAATTTTATTTAATGCCAGTGTTTTTCTGAGTTCCAAGGACAAGAAGACACGGGGGCAATTTTGGGGATGGCAAAATTTCAGTAGGGGGAATTTTAATTATCTTATCTTTATGTCTAATTATTATTTATCTATTAAAATAACATATTATTAAATTAATATTTTAATTTCTAAATATAATAATTATATTTAAAGGCAACTGAGAGCACACCAGATCCTCTTCTTCCTACATAAGAGTTTATATTTCCTTGAACATCCTAGCATTATATTATGTAAAAGTTTACTTATACGGAAAAGTTGAAAATCTAAAATTACTAGTTTTCCCACAAAGGTCACTCACAAAAATAAATTAAAAAACAATATCTCTCTCTCTCTCTGATGTAGAGGCACTAGGATATATAGAGGATAGAACAATTTGACAAGGTTTTCACTACACCCAAAAAACCCAAATTCAAAGGTCATTTTGTAAAAGTGGGAATAGAAGTTAGTGTCCCTAAAATATTCATGGAAAAGTTGATTTGGCATGCCATGAGACCCATCCAAACCATTGGCAAAGGCAGAACAAACATGGGTTTAGTACTTCTTTCTTTAGGCCTCCAAATCCCTTGTAGCCCTGTTTCAGGGTCTGTCAAACCATAATCTTCATTTGGGGCATGGTATCAATGAAACAAAGCCACTTTTGGGCACCCATTATCTAGCTTGTCAACATATCAAAATATGGATATAGGTTGTTTTGGACAAAAGGCTTCAAATCCTATGACATACCTACCTTGAACTAGGCCTATTAGGCCACATTTACGAAGAAACTACTCTCAAAATGTCAAGTCAAACCCCAAAATCCCAAAATAGTCTTTCAATAGGTCCCAAAACATCCAAATCCACAATCAAATTCAAGTGGTATGATCATTTGCATGGCAAATAAAGAAACCCTCACTTTTAGGCAAAATACCCTAGGTTTTATTGGAAATCTATGTTCCAAGCCTCCACCACTTTGGCCAATGTTTCAAACACCTTCAAATACCCCTGCACATGCTCACAAAACCATTAGATAAGCAATTCTTAAGACATATTTTAAAATCTCCTCTTTGGTTCCTCATTTTCACATGGAAAATACTACCAACAACTCAAGGGCATCACCACAAACTCACACAACATATATTTTCTGCCTCCCAAAACCATTGAAACATCTAACCTACGATAAATCAAGTCATTTCACCAAGCTACAGGTCTGGACAGTAGGTCAAATTACTAAAATACCATTTTTTACTCCATCAAAACCCTTAACAGACTATAAACAGGCAGTTTCAGAAAAACAACGATACTTTTCTCTAGCAATGGAATTAGGACCTCACACTAGATGAATTTGAAAGGTAACTCAATCCTATTTCCAACCATATATGGATTTCCCCTATATCTATCTGTACAGAACCGTACCAACGCTGGGAACAACAAATTTGTAGTAAACAAAATACAAAAAACAAGGAAAAGAGGCACAAAAATGTGATTTTATTCATCTAGCATGTTTTTTCCAACATTTGTGAGAATATTTCAATACATTCCAATGATCCTCAATGGCCATAACCAGCCATAACCACTTTTGAGATAGTTGGCCTTTGCAACTTCCACATTACAACATGTTTTGCACTCTTAACTTCCGCTACTTGCAGCAGCTCAACCAGCAGAGCATGGTCACAGGGTTGCCTTCAGTTCAGTATTCAGATGTTGTTTGCCAAGGTTGCAGTATTGGTAAGCATCCTAAGGAAAAGTTTGACAAAGGTAAGGCATGGAGAGCTTCATAGATACTAGAGTTAGTTCACAGTGATTTGGCTGGTCCATTTCAGCATCCTTCTTTCAGCAGGGCTAGATATGTCCTCACATTCATTGATGACTTTTCTTGATATACTTGGGTGTACTTTGTCAAATAGAAGTCTGAGGTATTTGATCACTTTCAGGACTTCAAGACTTCTGTAGAGAAGCAATCCGGGAAAGCCATCAAAGTTTTGCGCATTAACAATGGTGGTGAGTATGTCAACCATTGGTTTGAGAGGTTTTGCACTTCAGAGGGGATTGATTTGCAGCATTCGGTTCCATAAAATCCTCAGCAGAATGGTGTTGTAAAATGGAAGAATAGGTCCTTGAAGGAAATGGTGAACTGCATGATTCACTCCAGATCTCTTGCACCACAGTATTGGGCAGAAGCCATTAACTATGCTTGTTATATCCAGAACCGTGTTCCTCACCGAGCCTTGAAGGGAATCACTCCTTTTGAAGCTTGAAGCGGTCGGAAACCATCAGTTAAGCACATTCATGTTTTTCGTTCTCCTGCATGGGCCCATATTCCTGCAGAGAAATGTAAGGCCTTGGATCCGCAAAGCAGACCTTACAAATTTGTAGGTCATCCTGATGGTGTGAAGGGTTATTGGTTGCTCCACCCTACCACACATGAGTTGTTCATTGAGAGGAGTGTTCAATTTGAGGAGGGCTCTTCAAGCTCACTTTCTATCACTTCTCCAACTCCTTCTAGTTTGACATTGGAGTCACTTGGGATACATGACAGATCTTCTGATGAGTCAGATTCACCTGAGCAGTCTTCTACCTCCACTTTTGATGCAGAGAGTGATTCAAAGGACTCACCTCCTTCCTCTCCTAGTCATCATTCAGAGGTTGATGATTCTCCTCCAGATTCTCCATCTTCTGGTCCACTTTGGGCTAGACAGACCTTGCAGTCTGCAGGTGATTGGGTTGGGGAACCATTAGACACTAGGCGGACTCATTCACAGTTTCAGGATACTCCATATGTCTTCATTGCTACTGCCTCAGATCCACAGTCTTTTCATGAGGCTTCTGGTATTCCTGAGTGGGATACAACTATGTAGGAGGAGTATAATTCCTTGATGAGGAACCACACTTGGGATCTTGTCCCTCTTCCTAAGGGAAGAAAACTTGTTTGATGTAAGTGGATCTATCAGACAAAATTTGTAGTAGATGGGTCGGTTGACAAGCACAAGGCTCGCTTGGTCACCAAAGGATTCTCCCAGGTTCCTAGGATTGACTACTCTGAGACTTTTGCGCTAGTTGCCCAAATGAATTCCATCTGACTTGTTCTTGCCATTGTTGCAGCTAATCATTAGGAAATACACCAGATGGATGTGAAGACTGCTTTTCTTCATGGTGACCTTCAGGAGGAGATCTACATGGAGCATCCATAGGGGTTCATTTAGGATTCTTCACTTGTGTGCCGACTTTGGAAGTCTCCCTATGGCCTCAAACAGGCTCCACGGGCCTTGTATGCCAAGATGGACTCCTTCCTTCTATCAGTTGGGTTCACTCGGTGCCATTCTGATCCCAATGTCTACATTCTATAGTAGGATGATTCACTCCTATTTCTAGTTTTGTATGTTGATGACTTGCTAATCACAGGGAGTTCTTCATCCACCATTGGGGTTGTCAAAACTGCCCTTCATGACAGGTTTTTGATGACTGACTTGGGCTTGTTGCATTACTTTCTCGGGATTGAGATCTACCAATCTATTTCTGGGATCACCATCACACAGTCCAAGTATCTTCTAGATTTTCTCTCGAGGTTTCATATGACTAATTGTAAGCCTGCTCTGACTCCCTTCCTTTCTGGAGTCAAACTTGAGGCTCAGTGTTCTTTGCCACTTGTTGATGGCACTTTGTACTAACAGCTTGTTGGGAGTCTCATTTATCTAACTCATACGAGACCTGCCATTTCATATGCTGTAGGCATGGTCTCTTGATTCATGCAGGAGCCTCATGAGCTGCACTGGAAAGCAGCCAAGCAGATCGTTCACTACATTCAGGGTACTCATAGTTTTGGGATTCACTACACAGCAGGCATTGAGCTTGACTTGGTGGGCTACATAGATTCATATTGGGTGGGCGATTCTCATGATCGCAAGTCTACTTCAGGTTATAGCTTCTCACTTGGTTCAGGTCCTGTTTGTTGGTTGAGCAAGAAGTAGTCTTCTATTGCTCTATCTTCTACTGAGGCCGAGTATCGGGGGGCTGTGAATGCCGCCACTGAGGCCATTTGGCTTCAAAATCTTCTCACTGAGTTTGGTATCTAGATCAGACAGCCATCAGTCATATTTTGTGACAACCAGAGTGCCATTCAGATCTCACAGAATCTGGTCCATCATCAACAGACCAAACACATAGAGGTCCACATGCACTACATTCGGGAGCTCATCCATGGCCATGTCATCAACTTTCGCTACTGTCTGACTCCCAAGCAGGTTGTTGATATCTTCACCAAACCCTTCACTAAGAGCAAGTTCCTTCATTTACGAGCTTTGATGGGGGTGCGGGATGCTTCATCTTCTAGGGGGGCTTCTTCCTCTCACTCGGAGTCCTGACTCTCTCTACTTTGGGGGGGTCTCTTCTCTCTCTATCTTGGGGGGGCTTTTCTCTCTCTTTGGGGGGGAATTTTATGTACATGGGTACCTCATCAAGCTTGATTTGCCGGGACCCATTTCTACATCCACCTAAGCTTCACTTTTGGGGGGTGTTAGTGTAAGTTTTTATTTCCTAGTTGGGTTATTTATTTTTCCCTATATCCCTAGGTTTTTCCTACACTTCTATTAATCTTGCTTAGGTTAATAAAGCATGTCTTATTAGGTGAGTGGTTGCGAAGTGTCATCTTCCTACATGTGAACATCCATTAGCTATCTTGGGAAGATACTTTGCTATCTTTAGTCCGATAGATGGTTGCTCCTCATTGGTTGGTGTTGCCACCTCCTCCCTCTCCCTGGTCTATATAAGCATGCTGCATGGCTTGTATTTGGTATCTTTTGCTTTTGTATCCTCTTAATGCTATTTTTCTTCTAGCATTTGCATTACTCTCTTAAAGACTAACTCTGTGTTGCTATTTTGATTTCGTATCATTTGCATTCATAGTTTAGATATCTATTCTTTGCACTAGTTTTCTGGGTTATTAATCTTTTCAGATTCTAACAGTTTCGCCTACACAACACACTTCTATTAACCAAGAATTGGGCATCCTCCTTGAAAATTTCTATGAGTTAAATTATCAGCTTGTGATGTCCTATTGGAATCTAACTTGAATACCTAAGCCATTGAGTTAGAGAATTACTTTCTTTGTTAAGCCTATTTCAAAAAGGTCGCATTTTCAAAATCACTTTTTCTGTTTGGGCATTTAAAGTCCTATTATGACCGTCTAGTTTTTTTTATGAATACTTCCTATTAAACTTGATATTAAAAAAAGGTAATAGTAAAATATTCATAAAAAAAGAATGAGTGGTAGAGAGGCACATCCACGAAGTCTAAGAAAGATAAAGTCCAAAACAAAGATGAAATAACAAAGGGCCAAGCCCTCTCAAAATGACTAAGCAACTATTGAAACATCGGTAGAGGGGGGATATTTATCATCAAGCTTTCCCCATACATCATCAGGGATAGAATCATCAATTGGCTCCAAACCAATGAAGGCTCCTACCTCTTCAAGAGTATCGTCTGAGGGTGGTTGAGCATGAACTGGAGAAATGGCTATCTCGAGATGAGGAAACTTGTGAGAGTTAGTCCAACAAAGAGCACCACACCCATGAGAAGAGGCAAAGGGTGTCCTTGAAGTCTGAAACCATCTATGGGTTGCATTATCTCTATTCCC
Organism: Cunninghamia lanceolata; assembly: GCA_027924645.1. Taxonomy (NCBI): domain Eukaryota; kingdom Viridiplantae; phylum Streptophyta; class Pinopsida; order Cupressales; family Cupressaceae; genus Cunninghamia; species Cunninghamia lanceolata. The sequence continues at coordinate 5,320,049 of BSBN01000207.1, forward strand.
CAAGGATTGAGATCCATATGACTGGGATCTTTAATCTCTTCTTGCAAACTAGTTACAACCTTGTTGGTGCTCTCAAGGAGGAGAAGAGGGGGTCGACGTACTCTTGGTGCAAGGAGCATTTCCTTAGTGGTCTAAGATCTCCCAAAGATGAACCACTTCAAGTGCAACCTTACTGTCTTGAACCTAAGTCAATATAAGCACATTAGATAAAATCATAGCTTTAGTTTACCAAGAGAAATAAATGTTATCCAAGCATTCTAAAAAAAGAGTTGAATTTCTATCTTTAAAAATGTTGAAGATATTTTTCACCCTAAAAGTCTAGTTACACTTGAATAGGAGACAAGTCTTGTCTCCTAGCAAAACCATGTGCCAAGAAAAAGGAGTAGCATGAAAGGGCCTAAAAATTATGAATCCAATTCCAAGCTTCTTAAGCTTTGGTGCAAAACCAAAAGAGATGCTTGAGAGACTCAATGTATCCATACAATGGACAACAAGGATGAAGAACTCCCAAATGAGTTAAACTAGTGCCAAGAGGAAGGCCTTGATAAAGAGTACATAGGAAAAATGAGCCAAATTAGGCTCTAGAATGGCTAACCAGCTAAAATGGAACTGGCCTGATGCCAAGTACCAAGACAAGACTGAAGACACCAATGATGATTCAACTGGTCCATCATAGGAGCCAAAAATAACCTTTAAAAGGCCTATTATTATGAATGGTGTGTATGGATACCATTTTTAATCCTTCCACCAAGGCTTGAATGATCTAACCCTAATTTTGTGAATCATCTAAGGGGACGACATCAATAATAGTCTAGAAAGTTTCATAGTCATGGATAGATAGCCTAATTTTTTTAAGTCTAGACCAAGAACTAAATTATTGGTAGCTCCATTAATAAGATATGGCAGCACTCTACTACCTCATTTGAAAAATTTCAAGGCATGGATCCATGGCAGGTCATAGCCAAAGGCTAGTCTTGGTAAGAAAGGACTAAAAATCACCAAATAGACATTTGATTGATTGAAAGGTCATTGCAGAAGTCATTTCCAACTCATAAAAGATAAGGCTTAATAGCCTCCCAAGATTTCCAAATGCTCTTGATAACAAAAGTGCCTTGAATCTAGATTGGTTCCCTCATAGTGAGAAGAGTACCAAGATGCAATCCTTTCCAAGATGACTAACTCAAAGGAACACCTAAACTAATACAATGCCTGATGAGAATTTTCTGGGTTTCGTTCCCTTCTAGGGCTCTAATAATCCATTTGGTACATAAATCAATTCCTTTCCAATGAATATAAAGCAAACCTAAACCACCAGCATCGTGGGGAAGACAATAGAATTCCTAAGCAACATGATGAAATCTTTGATGCCCGTCACTGGAGGCCTGGAGAATATCTCAGAGCAACTTTTCAACCTTCAAATAAGAAGCCTTCAAGGGAACCCAACAAGATGAATAATAAACATGGGTGGCTACCAAGATTTAGTAACAAATTTGGAACTTATGAGCTAAAGAGAGAGAGAGGCTTGGTGATCCAATAGTTGAGTTTTTTTCTCAATCCTGGCAACGATTTCTTGCCAAAAGACAAAAAAAGAATCTTGAAAAGCAAAGGGAATGACCAAGAAGTGGAAGACATCCCCATGATCAATCCAATCCTAGCCAAAATTATCTAACCAATCTGGCTTGGGAAGAAAAGATTGCCTGTAACACTAGGTCTTTTACCATTCGATACTTGCCCCTTTAAATTTGCAAAGAATTCCTATGACAATGTCACTTGATTTTTTCAATATTAATTATGAAATTTCAATATGTGCATATCGATTTAGGTTTGATATGTTAGTTGCCCTAGTTCAAATGGATTATTAAATAGGTGCTCTTCATGCCCTATTTTAGAGACTTTTGCTAGTCCTATATGTTGAAGGGATTGATTTGGAACTCCTTACCATGAGCTTCCTAGTTTAGTCATGCTTCATATATTCATGGTTACAAATAGTCTCAACCGATATGTCTTTGATTTCTTATACTCTACCCTAATTACCTAGGTTACAAAAAATACATGTGTGTGGTGGTCAAAATGAAGCTCAAGATTTCCATTCTAATTATTTCATGGAAGATCATTATGTATAGTCTAAGAATTCCTTGAATTTGGCTGAATGTCATGTGTTCATGCCATTTATCCCATGAACTAGTTTGAAATCCAATTAGGTCCCTTTTGTACTAATCATGGTCTCACTATTTTTTATTGCATATATGGTCAAGTTTTTGGAGTTTTTAATTTCTTGCCTTCACTGTACTTATTGTTAAAGATTGCAGACAAGAAACCCTAATACTTTTTCAACTTTTGGAGGAACCTAACATGTGTTGCACTCCTATTATGCATCAGAGAGCACTAGTTTATTGGGAAATTATTGTTGGGCTTCTTCATTTTACCTAACCTATAATATCCATTAATTCTCATGGCTCCCTTTTCATTGACCATTAGATGAAATCCCAAGCAATCAAGCTTTAAATTATAGTCATGCACTTTTCATTATATTGCTTTTTTGACTAGCTAGCATAGGTTGATATTCCTTTTAAGTTATCACTTCACATTTAAACTATGACCAATCCCCATTGTTGTTGGAAAGGGACAAGGAGACGTATCCAAGTATAGGAGTGAAGCGCATGTTTTCACGCTACACACTCTCATTTAATGGCCTCTCAGTTTGATATCTCTAATCATGTTGGTATGCCCTGCTCTGATCTTTGTTGTGTTTGGTTGAGTGTTGTTATAGTTTTGGTTGTTTGGTTGTGGCTTCTATTGCAACCATCATAATTATTTCTTCTAGACTTGTTGTTGGACTCTAATGTGTAACCGTTGTTGTGGTTGTTGTTGGTGTGGCTATTGTTACAGCTATTATTCAACTTTATACTATTGTTATTTGTAAACTTTGATGTGTAACTATGTTTATAGCTACTATTGCAGCTGATTATAGTTGTTCGCTTAGTTTACATGCTATCATCAATGTTGTGGCAAAATGGGATAAAAGATACTTTACATTATTCCATTGTCCTTTCCTTTCTCCTTATTACTTTCCTTCTTAGAAGACTCCTCCCGTGATGAACTCTGACGAACAAAATTAGGTACTCCATTGGTCTTCTCAAGAAGATGAGTGAGATGATCAATCTAGTTATTCATGCACTTGTGTTCATCATGTCTAAGCCTCTTTTAGTAAGGACACTTCTCTTTTAGAAAAAAATATTAGCACTAATTAGCCTCAAATTTGTAAATAATAGAACAATAAAATGAACTATACCAGACAACCATGCTCCAATACCATGTTAGATTCTATGAAAATGTGAACCAAGATTTGTTTTCAGTCATAGATTACATGCACTCCAATCGATATATGATTGAAGATCATAATAGTAGAATGAAGAGAATGTCATGAAAATATTTAATTTATAAGACACAAATACAAGAGAGTTTCTAGGCAAAGCTCATGTTACTCCATCTAAAAAATACAGGCATATACATCCAAGAGAAGAAATAACTCCAATTGCCAAGGATAGATGAGAGTTTCACCTGCTTGGTAATTGTCAATATATTCGGTTGCACCTACTCAAGTAAAGATAAACAAATGGTTATGAAAGGTGGCTAATAAATCTAAAAGAGAGTGTGAGACTCAATTACATAGAGTGGATGAAAGTGACACATGTAATTGATGGACTATGTCATGTGCTCTCATAATAACCATGTCTAATTAACCTAAACAAGTTTAATAAAATGTATAGGAAAAATAAATATCTTTGAACATATGGAAAATAAAATAATCCTACACTAACCTATTGGCAGGAATCTAAATTTACCAAGAAAATCTCCTAAATTGGTGGGAGAAATTTCTAGCCCCAGCCAAAACTTACCCCCTTAAATCTAAAATCTTAGAAGTAGGAGATCCTACTTATGCAAAAAAAAATTATAATTTTTTTCATAATTTATTTTAATGTCTCATGACACCCCCTACTCCATAAAAATAGTTCTTAAAACCCCTCCATAAAACAACTTTCTTAAAAAACCAATTCCTTACTTAAAAAGCCCCTTATATAATTTTTTAATATAAACTCAAATTCACATATTTTTTCTATTTATTATGCCTAATCTCACTCCAAATTCCCATCTAAAAGTGATGCCACAAAATAATAACCTTCTTATCCGTTAAAAATGGCAAAGAAAAGAGAGTAACAAACCCACTAATGTATGAAATGAATATTTTATTTATTTTCCCTTAGAATATTTAATTAGAGTGTACATCTCCCTTATACAAACGTAGGAATCGTAATGTCGCTACAACGCAGATGGGGTAGATTTTGTGTGCGCACAACTGGAATTTCCTGACCAAGTCCGATGCGTCAAACTCTGTACGTACAAAAACAAAACAAGAAAAAACATTCAAAGATCAGTCATACAGTAACAGATTTGAATTTCAAAATCTCCTTCGCCTGGAAAATGCCCAGTCCAGCACTATACATGTTCACGTAAAATTTCAAATGACAGGTAGATGGAGTCTTACTGCTCATATTCGACGTTAATTTTGTTAGCAGAGGAATGAGCAATGTGAGAAAAGGCATCGGCAGATAAATGGAAAGTTGCATCGCCATTATCACATCCAGCGGAAGAGCAGTAATCAACAATCTTTATGACAAGTGATCTTTCTCTGCATGGATTTATTCTCTCATTACTTGTTCCGCTCAAACATCTTATTCTGTACTTCCTTCCGCAGGCTGCCTGGTTGTCCCAAATTGCGTCATTCGCCGCTCCAAAAAGATTGCCTGCTGGAAATTGGGCCTGATTGTATCCATAGCATGACGATGCTGCAAAATCCAAATAAAAAGAACCTAGGAGCTTTAGGTCTTCAGATTTCATATCATTATTGTAAATCTTAATCAGTCGCTAAGTTATAATTTCAAACAATTTTAGAAATGTAATCCTTAAAATAGTCTCTGATGTATTGGTGAAATGCTTTATTAAGCTAACGATACTTACGGACATAAGGAGGACCATAAAAGGTTGCAGTGCCCATATCTGCCACACAAAAATGAACCAGGATCAATAAATTTATTGAAATTTTAGCAAATATGATTGCATATGCCTTCATGGTTGCGTTGAATCACTAACTTCTTATTGTACTTTTTTAACTGTCCAATAAGTCTGAGATCTGTTATATAGACTCTTTTGCATATAGCTTGCACACAAATTATATTCTTGCTGGGTTGGACGGAATTATTATCTACAAGAAGCAAGGTATTGATGTTATCCCTTAAGATTTCTGTTTCATTCAAAGGAGTGGCGCACAAACCCATTGCGTGAAAATGAAGCGTAATGTATTCGGCATGGAAAACATATTAGACAGTTGGGATGAAGACATTAATACTGGTATTTGTTCAGCGAATTATGCCTTAGACCAAGGTGTTCAATCAATAATAGAATTTACTCGGTGATGGATTTCCTTTTTGATTTGCTTCCGTGATTCGGGGAGGTCACTTATAGTTATAGGTTTTTAGATATTCCTCCTTTCTAGAATTTACTATTGGTTATTTAACTTTTATTTGTATTTATTATATTAATGTAAAAATTGTGTACATTTTTAATAATTTTTTATCTTATTAATTATTTTATTGGTTTAAATTTGTGGACACATTAATCTTCTAAATTGGAATGGAGGTGGAGGGATTTAAGTATTTGTAAGTGGTGTGTTGTTTAATTATGTTATCAAAGTTATCTTTTTTTTTTTTACCTTTCTTTTTTATATTCACTTGTTTGTCATATACTAGTTCCTCAACTTCCTCATAGTTAATTTTTTATCCTTATTGTCCTCTTGAGTCATTCTTTGTTCCTTCTATCTTTTCTCTATTATTGTCTCTTTATTTCTCTAACATCATCATCTCAACATATGTTGTTTTTCCTATCATCCTTCGTGTATAATATCATTAGTCAAGGCAATTATAATGTTTTTCCCCCCTAGTTAGCCACCATCACAATCTAAGAGCATGGTGCATGACAAATATTTTAAGGGTTAATTTTTTTGATCTAGACCTTTACTTAGGTTTGTCTTTGTCATTTAAGAAGAAATCCACCATCAACTTTGCTCACACTTACCTATGCTCTTAAAGAACTAGGGAAAGGAGTACTTTACCAATGAAAATAAGTTATACATAAAGGGTCTTGTAGGATTGAAGGATAGGAGATCCAACTCTTAGTGTACCAAATCTCTAGAGTTCCGAGATGTGGTTTATTAGGGTTTCTTCTTTATGCTTCAAATTCACCTACAACCAAATCTCCTAAAATGTTTAAGCAAAGGGGAAGGTTAATGCACCTACAAAGTGACCCTTAGGAATTATTGTTGATTCTTATCTCTTTTTTATACTAGGGAAAAGTATACATATATAATCTAAGACCTACATTTTACCATAATGCATTTCTCTTTGCATATATGTCAAAATTAATTTTTTCATTAAAGTAAGGATATCAATGTGAAGTATAGTGTAATTTTTTGATATTTTCTAATATAGTTTGTTATTTATTGTAGTTGTTTGGCCTCCACAACATACGTCTATCCTCCAAGAATTGGGGATCCTCTTTTAAAATTTCTATGAGTTTTATTGACTTTTGATGTCCTGTTGGAATCTAACTTCAATCCCTAATCCATTAAGTTAGAGAATTACTTTATTTGTTTATCCTATTTCAAAAGGGTTGTTCTTTCCAAAATCATTTTTTTTTAGCATTTAAAGCCCTATTATGACCTTGTTTGTGTCACACTTTTATCATGATTTTATAGTTAAGTTGATTTTATTGAATATAATTACCTTGATTTAATTATATATAATAAGGTCTAATTTCATCCATAAACTCAAGATGTTGTTTGTTATTGTCCCATTAGATGAATGTTCAAATCTTTGGGAGTCCCTACTTTTACATAAGGGATGCTCTTTATTATAGGAGAAACAATCAATATAAGTTGTTGTTTTTTGGTTAAAGAGAAGGTGATGGAGTCACCTATACGTATATTATAATAAAACAAAATACAGAGTTATGGTTAACATTTATGAAACAAAATTGCCAAGGCAAGGAGACCACCATGAAATAGACAAGATTACAGCACTGAACATTATCAGACCAAAATCGGGAAGAAACAAGAACCATCCCCATGAATTTTAGCTGTGGCATGAATCATTAAAAATAGTAGGAGGCAGAGGCACAAGTTAATGGATATTAAGCACCGGCAGAGCCACAGATGGGGGTCGAGGCACTCGATCAAGGGAGTGGAGGTGAATGAAGCGTATGGCGCCAAAGATGTCCCGCGCCTTATCTTCCATCCCTACTGGTAATTGGAATCCGTGGTCCTTCAATGCAGCTTCAAGGGTATTGATGCAGCTTATCCTTCAACCTTTTTTAAAAGCACTGTAAACACAAGCAACTATGGGAGAAGACTAGAGAAAATGCACGGGAAATAATCTCCCCATTGGAGCATCGCCATAGTGAATGTTATATCCATCCAGGGCTGCTTTTTACCATTCTGGATTAAAGGTACGCTCATGTACCATGACAAACTAGATGGAAACAACATAATCTGGGTCGTGCACCAGATCCATGATGTTCTAGAGGAAGATAGATGCCACATCTGAGTACCTCGGCAAACAAGGGGATGCATAAAGCCAGTAGTTGCCGATGACACTTCTAAGCATGAAGTCTACATGTGGGCAATCTATATCAAAGACCATACGCAATTTCCCTGCATCATATTCCGCATTGTCCTCCCACCCCAAAGGTGGTAGGTTTATCTGGTAGTTCATTGGAGTGTCATCCATGACATTGAATAGGAAAGATATTATTTTTAACTCATATAAGGCGAGGTTGAAGATTGTTATTTATAGCACTTAAAATAGCAAACCAATTAGTGTCAATCAAAGGTTAGTTTCCTCTTTGTTAGAGGAATAATAAGTGCATACAGAGGTGGTTGTTGGAGCTAAATGTGAGTTGCATACATATAAGTAGTAATAAGAAAAAAGTAAATAGATGCAACGTGTATGGCTATCATGTGGAAGCAAGCATGTGGTTAAGAGCATGAGATTAGTTTAAACCCATTAAAGATGGTTAGCATTGTACCTTTTAGTTATGGGTGATGTGTTATGTGGATTAGTTAACAAGTACAGAGTAATATTTGGTTCATATTTGTTAGAAGGATGAGTTAGCTTGGGTTTGTTGTTACCAAGTCATGTTGTAAGAAGTTTTGATGGAGGTATGAGGATGAGAGCGTCATTCTTTTTTTCTCCTTTTTAAAAACGTGGTAACCACCCATACTACATCAATCAAAAAATAATAACAGAGAAGTTTAGGTTGAAAGTCTGGTTTGACAGTCGTGGTTAAACAAACATAAAGAAGAAAAAAACATGAGATGGCCATCATCCCGAGCTGGACGAGAACAAAAATACCAAAACACAAGTACTGTTATGTCATTGCAGAACAAGAAGAAAGAGAACCAAGGAAAAAAAACATTAAACCATCCGCCATTATTCCTCCTCCCTCGTCGCCTCTAGGTCCATCATGAGAGGTACAAATGAGTCCGAGGAATCCTCCACTTCTGCTTAAGGCACTGTGTTGTCTCCTATTAGCATTGGTTTGGGTGAGTGAGGAGCCCAATCTGGTGCATGAATGCATAGGAAGCAGATGGCCTTGAATACTTCTCTGATATTATGCACCATTGCTTGAGAGAAATGAAACTTATGTCCCTGTAAAGCTTTGTCCAGCCCTCCAATACAGCCGCACAATAGACCTTTCTGCATAGCCCGGTAGACGCATTTTGCTACTGGTGAAGTACGCAACATGTCCATTGGGAAAAGGCCCCCAACTATGGCGTCCCCTTTGTGTAGATTGTATCCCTCCAGTGCTATGTGCCATATGTTTCGGTCTATCAGGTAATCAAAGACCGGTCCCAATATACTTCCACGAAATGGCCATCCTAGACTATGTCCATTCTGTTGGACAAGAGAATCAAGGCTACCTCTGACCAGTGTATGAACCTATCTGGGGAACCTAATAGCATTCTTTGTCCACATATATTGTGAATAGCAAAATTGGCCAGAGTAGAGTCTATGTTGAAAACCTTACGGAGATGTAGAATGTTTACCTTGCCCTGAATCTCTGGTTCCCATGGCCTCACTGGAATGAATAGACACTTGTTAATCTTGTCATTGTCCATTGTTGCTATAAGGTTGAAAGAGAGAAGAGCGCTGAAAGAAGATAATGGAGTCGGAAGAACAACCTGCAGGTGTGAAAGTTGATGAAGTGTTTGAAATGAGGGAGAGAAAATAGTTAATAACACTTCGTGCCCGAGAGAGAAGAGGTGACATCACTCCATCCATAAATGACTGTCGCCATTGTTGTACTTCCAAACGTATCTCTTAAAAAAGAAATAAATGGAGATATGTTGTCCTGCGTCTGGTATTAAGTTCCGCATATGTTGACAGTCACCGTGCATTAAATGTGAGGTGTTGCCGAATAAATATCCCCTCCTTTGGAACACCATTCAAAGATGAGTTAAGCTGGGCATATATAACTTATGACATCTAGGGGCTCAAATTCTAAGGTTTGAAGATGTTGGAGGGGGACCGTGGAAGAAAGAGCTAAGTCAGAGGATCCTTCGAAATGATTAGTCAATCTAAAATTGGCCTTTATACGAAGGATGATAGAGAGAAAGACGTCAATTGGAGTGGGACTGTTGAGCCCAAAAATGCTACGACCAGGATATTAGATCTATCAACTTTAACAAATTTAATACAAGAACCGTACGGAAGATATATTACTTTTAGGATTCGAGCCCGGGGTGGATCTTCTGCTTAGGCGTAAAAAAGTCAGGTGAGTGAGAAATTGTCCATGCCGATCAACTTCCTCAGCTCCATTGGGATATTATTGTGATGTGGACCAAAGGGGCCACATTGGCTTTTTGATCTATGGCATGATTTTCTAGCCGGTCTGCCACCATATTGGCTTCCCTATATTAGTGAGAGATCTTAAAGGAAGTTAAACCCCTTAACTGATTTAGGACTTGTTGGATAATATAGTTGATATTCCACCTATGGGTCTTTCTAGTTTTAATTGTATTGATGATGATGAGTGAATCGCCCTCTATCTATACATGCCTCAAATCGTTTTCTATTTCTAGTTTTACTCCTTGAAGGATTTCTAGTGCCTCTGCCTCATTATTGGATTCTTTAGGTATTTTAGCTTCTTTGGCTACTATCATCTCTCAATGCCAATCCCTTATGATGCAACCTATGCCTAAAATGTCCAGATTACCTCTGCAAGCACTATCAAAGTTTAGTTTGGCAAAAGGTGGAGATGGAGATTTCCATTTTACCTTGGTCATATCGATCTTGATATGATTCTTTTGAGCTAGATCATTGCTTGAGGGTAAGTTCAAAGACTTCCATTTGTTTAGGATTGAGTTATCCCAATTTGTGAATTTTGAATATGTGGTTAAATCTTTATGTACTTTTGAGAGTAGCACTTCTGAGATGGCTCTTTTTGTTTTCTCAATCACCTTGTTAAGAGGTATAAAAAATTTCTTGAAAATGTAGCAATTCCTCTCCTTCCATAATTTCCATATGACCATGGATGGACTAACTTCCCATATGCATGCAAATGTTGACTTTGTATATAAGACCGACCAACTTTTAAAGAAGTTGAGGAGAGAATTTGGTAAGGGAGAGGTCTAGTTTAAGCGATTAAATAGCCATTGCTAGCATCAAAGACAAAGGATAGTTTAAAAGAAGATGATCCAAGTCTTCTTCTTGTTCCCCACATAAGACACACTAAAAATATGATCCTAAGTTGAGTTTTTTTAATCTATCCACAGTCATTCCTGGTTTTGTTAAGATTTGGGGACAAAATCCCCCCTATTAGGGAGGTGTGATCTAAAAAATTAGGTCAAAACCTAGTAAACTAGTGAGGATGTTATTTTATGTTTGTCAAGATTTTCAATGAGGCTAGGTGACCATGATTCATCACATTTTGGCATTTTACAGAGAATGTGGGATTGTAATGATGGCTAAGGATGATTAGGGATGGTATGTGACATTTATGGGAGTTGAAAATAAGTTAGAGACCTCAAAACAACCTTGAAAACCTAAAATGGCGAATTCATCACTCAACCATTTTTTATAGTGGAAGATTGAGTATTTACTCTCTAAAGTTGGAGTTTTTCAGCCAATTAGGGTTTTCTCTAGAGAAATTTATGTTTTAGTTTTATTGTGCATGTTGAACTCATGTGTTTCTATTAGTTTATTGAGATTATATGTATAACTCATTGATACACACCATTTTTATATTGCTTTGGTAACCATTAAAAGTGGTTGTTATTTTCTATCTAAGGGTTTTGATAAGTTAGTGAGAATTTATTTTTTAATCTAACAATGCATGAGGAAATATGTAGAAGAATATGAAAAGATATATCATGATTGAAGATATAAAATATTTTGTTGAGGATGAATTGTTGATTGATTATGGTTATAAAATATGTGTTCCTACTTGTTTATGAGATAACTAAATGTATTTCCAAAATTTGTTGTATTTTTAAAAAGAAATAATAATTTACCTTTGTTTGTTTTGAAAATAATTTTATTTTATTTTACTATCATACAATTATCACATTTACTTGTAATTAAAATCTAAAAATTTGTCAATGAATTATGCTATCACAATGAAGTAACTATGAATCTTTCTTTATGTCTAAAGCATGGTTGGTACTTTCCATGATTATAGGTCCTTAATATTTATTTTTAGTTTTATAATTTTTGGGTATGTCCCTTGTTAAATTATTACATTAATATATAACATTATCCTATAAATATTTTTTCTCTTAGATATGGTTCATAATATTATTCATTGCTTTACAATTCTTTCTCTCATGATCTAATAGATCTCTTAGCACATTAAAACTTATCCATTAGAGGTATTAGATCACTTAAATAGTCACGCATAAGAATTATTCCTTTCTCAAGTAATTAAAGTTCAAGTAAATAAATGATATTTATATAAATTTTATTTTAATGTAAATATCAACAATCAAATATAAACTATTAAGTTATGTCATATATCAACATAAAATAAACGCATGTCAATTATAACATTTGTCCATGTCAAATATAAATGTCAATGTCAAATATATCAAACATAGATGTCCATGTCAAATATATCAAACACAAATGTCCATTTCAAATGTCAAATATAAATGTCCATGTCAAAAATAAACATAAAATAAACCAATGCCATGTAATATAAACTAGCTTGTTTGGTCATCAACTCGAATCCTAGTTGAGAAACCCTCAAAGTGAGAATCATGCTCTAATAGATTAATAAAGCCCTACAAAAATGTACATAGACAATTAAATTATAATGTATATGTTTCATACACAGATAGATATGTGATATTTATAGTTTTTAATTTGATTATAGATTTTGAATGTATACATAAATTATCTCACCTTCCCATTGTTATCGAGTGAAGTACACATGAGTACACACCCTATGGTCAAACTAGGAATGTCAACTACTACCTCGAGCTACATGCATGTAAAATATAAAAAATAATTTCAAATAATAATTGGTGGACTTCATGCATATGATTTAAATTTTACAATACAAATCTTAACTTGAAATTATACATTTGTCATTGTACTAGGAGGAACAACATCTCCCAATAAGTTTGCATATGTTGACACATATGTACCTATGGTATGCATAGTAGCCTCTACATCTACCAATGATCTCTCATCCATTAACTATAACAATGACATGCATAAAGGACTACGAATGTATGATTACATTTAACTTGAAGTGGTCAACTTTGTCAAACTCATGCCTCTTGAAAGCTACTCAAATGCATCACCCATAAACTATTGAGGAGCAATATAATGATATATAGATGGCACTACTAAGGTATGTGACTTCTACCCACCAAAGGATCTGACTCAATCTACATCACAAGGATGGGAGTTGGGTGCTAGACTCTTTGAATCCACAAGGACATGATCCACATATGCACCAGCACCTAACAAAGGGATCACTAGTGGTGAGGATATCACTTGATATACCCACATTAGTTCCTTAGATAAAAATGTGTTGACCTATGAATCTAACCATAATTTATAATAAAATAAAGATCCTATGGGAATGGGATGGAGGCAACATTATAGGGATCTGATTATGATTATGATGGTCAAGATGATCTAGACAACCTATGTTGATGCCTCATCCAGTACTATCCCACTTAATCTAAAGATATGGTATGTGTCTGCATAGGAATCTCAGCAATACCATCAATTGCTTCCCTTTGGGAAGTAATAACCACACAAACACCAATAACACTAAGGGATGGAGATATCAAAGGCATCCTCTCACCAACCAATCTCCTATACTTAGAAGGTTATCAATTTGCATAGTGGTATGCTTCCCTATCACATACCCTACCACACCATATCTCAAATGTCAAGGTAAAACTAAATAGTTGACATTGAGGCCTAAGTAAACCTCAACATACAAATGTTATAAAAAATATAATGGAATTTGGTTGTTATTAGGATACTAACTGTGGGAAGCAATAAATCTAGGGTATATCAATGGTTCCAAATGAGGTCACATACACCCAGTGACTTGATATTCCCTAACAGTAGATTTAGGTGCATACTATGGAATATAGTATCTTTTAATAAATTATTTAGGCACATTTCTTTTGCAATAGTCAAAGAAACATCACCAAACACACTTTTCCATATTTGGGTAAGAATCATTCCTAAAGTAGCACTAGAATAAGCACTAACACTACCTAAAGAATTTCTAATATTAACCAAACTTGGTAATATAATATTTTAGTTTGATCCATAAATCCCTATGGTTTGTGGGTCCTCTAAAATTAACTATAGTCTAACAATTTCCCTAGCTATATGTCCAAATAATTCATCCATTTTCACTCGACAAAATAAAGAACATTTTATGTACATGTATACTCATACTTACAAATTATATATATATATATATATATATATATATATATATATATATATACACAAACATATAAACCAATTCTTGATTTTAAATCATAGGCTTTAAAAAATAGTTTAAGTCCTATCAAGTTTGAGTGGCACATTTTATCCTAGATACACGTATTTACATTCATACAAATATTCAATTGAATAATGGAATCATGCACAACACATATCTTCATTGTTACAATAGATGTGAATAATTAATAGAATATATACAAATTTCTACCAAATGTCACTTATGTCTACCAAACATTATAATGGAGGAATAATTGGTAAAGATATATGAAATAATATCCAATTCCATTATATTCCCTTAGGTCTATAAATCTTGACAATATTTTCTCATAATATTCATCACTAGTGATTATATTATAGGGGGTATATATTCCAAGATAGAGTACAAGAGGGTTATACCATGAAATATGTGAATGATTTTGGGTTTTTAATTTTATATACACATTAATTATTGATTGATCATGTAATTCAGAAAATATCTCATTGAGTACATGATGAATGCATGAGGGCTCACCTTAATAAAATGATATATCTATTGGCATAACAATGGTATTACATTGTTAATTATCATTTTACAATTATAAAGTTGTTATACATTTATGTGAACTATATCAATAGTTATGTGAACTGCATCGTGTCCTTGCCTTGTATAAATCCACTGCATTGTATCATTTCAAATCAATCAATAAAGTTACATCCCCTTTCATATGCTATCAAAGCAAGGTTTCAGTCATGGAGAATAGTATAGTTGATTTGTATAAGCATTAAATATTGCAGACATTAAAGTGGTTACCACCATGGAAGCAAATGTAGAGTTGCAGTTTCATACAACAAATATTTGATTTCCAGATGTGTAAGCTTTAAGACATTCACATCCATTTGAAGGTGGAAATGACAGATGAAATGGTGGTGGAGAATACGAGACGCACTAGGGACTTGAGATTAATAGAAAAATTGAGGCTTGCCTGAAAGAGAGAATAGTGGAAAGACAAAAATGTATTTTTTTAAAACAAATATGGGTGTGAAGATTGTGTCATTTTTTTAATGGATATTTAATTTGGGGTGCAATTTGGACTCATCTGATTATACACATGCAATTATATGAATCATTGTTTAATCTTCCCAACTATAATTTGTACAGCATTTAGTGAAGACGTGACAGAAGTAGTTATGGGCGGTTATGATTAGTTTGAAGGAGATTGCGTGGAGGAAGAATAGATAAGAATAGTGTTGGAAAAGCATAACTAACACAATGAAGAATATTATTATCCTCTAAATGCAGTTTCAAACTCTTAGAGAAAAATGAGGTGTTTTGATCTGAAGGCATTTTGAAAGCACTTGCTTTGTATAAAATACAAGATAAAAAAGGGCAAATGGTAAAGTAAGTACAGGAGAAGAAACCAGCAAATAGATCAATTGGTGAAAGATATATAACTATTTTAAGTGATCACAGGTTACAAGTTCAAAACTCACAATGATCTAAGAGCATTAATTTTGTGCTAAGAACTATTTGAAATGCTATGATTTGGAGTAATAAGGTAAAAATTGTTGAAGGCTTAATTTGATGAATGTTTAATAATATCTTGGAGGTATAAATTTGACTAGTGTATGGGTCCATTATTGATCAAAATCGACATCATTATTTTTAACATTTCAACATGGCCACACATTATGTTTGTATTCCCGATGCCATCCATGCTATCCATGATAGAAATTTGAGAGACTTGCATACTTGTACTATTGAAGAGTCTAATGCAAATGGATAGAGTGTAACTGCATCATTTTGGAGGAAGGCAGCATCAGAGGATGGAGGATTTTCCATCATCTCAAGTTAGCTTCTCACTTTGAGATAATGCTTTGCATGAGAAGCATTTTTGGTTTTGGTTGTTTTGCTTTTCTTTGTTGATGCTGATGGATTTGAAGAATGTATGTTTTGTGAAGAATTTGTTTTGAAGATAGGTTTGGGATTTGGTGTTGAACTCAATATGGATTATTATCTAGTGAGCTTCAGAGTATATGATTGAGAATTATACTCTTTCGTGGTCACTAGACAATGATAGAGATCTGTTGTATCTCTTAGGGATTGTTGTCAAATAATTCAAGACTCTGTGATTTGAGAGTTTGGGACTAAAGAGATCAAGAACATAGCTTGAAGCTACACCTTTCTGAGGGTAGACGAGACAACATGATGGAGCCCCGCTTGCTTTAGGATTTGTTCTTTGAGAGAAGATCTTCTATAAAATATGTATTCATATTATGTAATCAACTTTGTTGGGTATATTAGCATTCAAGGGGGATCCCTTGGTACTATTGCAGGAACAATGTAATAAGGGGGGAATGTTGGCATAACAATGGTATTACATTGTTAATTGTCATTTTGCAACTATAAAGTTGTTATATAGTTATGTGAACTATATCAATAGTTATGTGAACTGCATCGTGTCCTTGCCTTGTATAAATCCACTGCATTGTATCATTTCAAATCAATCAATAAAGTTACAACCCCTTTCAATATCATGTGTGATCATATAAGTAATAATTTTTATTTACAATTTAAATACCAATATGCTAGTAAAAATTTGGGTATTAATGTAAAATAAATCTCAATAATAAGAGCATATATTGGTAAATTTAAAAAATAGGTGGAGGATTCAAATATTGTTGAACACAAATTCTATAAATCTTTTTTTACAAGGTAATAACCTTGTGGATGAATGTGTACACTTATAATAGCTATTACATTTTCTCATTGTTTGCTAATACTTTATTTGCTATTTGTTCATATCTTACTTTTCCCAATAGGAATCCTCCATCAAATTGGATTTCTAAGTAAAAATAATTTTGAATTATTTGTTTTCTAAACCTCACAAGTAAAACAATTATCTATCTTTTACATAACTCTTAGAGATAATGTAATGCACATAACTCCACTCACATGGACAAAGTCTCACCAAAATGTAAACATTTTTTTGAAACAAAAGCAATACACAATGGTAATGTGCCACACACACATAGGTTTCATTGCCACATTAAAAAACACCTAAGGCCAAAACACATGTGGAAATAAATTTGTTAGTAAGGACCAAGGGAATGGAGGGAGTATAACAAACATGATATACGATAGGGTGGTGTACATCCCCATGTGAAACAACCTACATATTGATGGAAGAAATATGGAGATGGTGAGACATTAATTCTTTTAATGGAATAAGAGAGTGGCATCCCTATTATGACCACTCCTCCAAGGTCCTAAGTGAGATGGGGAAAGGCCACACATATCCTCAGCACTAACTAATACAAATGTGTATGAATGTCTAGATTAAGTAATGATTTAATTTACACATTTTTAACATCTATAAATAAATGTGATAAGACATCACATGCATCTACTAACCAACTATTTCATTCATTTAAATGATGTCACAATTCATGCCTACACTATCTTTCAAATTCATTTCCCTTAAGCCTTAAAGAAAACAACATACACATATATGCTTCTATTTAGATTAAACATGAGATGGGGTTAGAGTTTGCATGAAATAATAAATATTTCCTATGATCTAATTATTAATAACATTAGAAGATTCAATAGGAAAGAATGTGCAATTAACTAAACAAGGATTATTTTCTTCATTCCAAGCATGCCAACCAAGACAATAGAGAGAGAATTTGATTTAATAGTTAATGTCTAGATTAAGTAATGACTGAAGGTACACTTTTCTAAAATATAAAGAAACATAATAAGAAACTACATGCATTTGCTAACCAATTGTTTCATTTATTTAGATGATGTCACAATGCATGCCTATAGTAACCTTCAAATTCATTTTCATTAAAAAATAAATTTAAAATAGCATAAGAACACGTTTCTATTTCAATTAAACTTGAGATAGGGTTAAAGAGTGTATAAAAATAATTTTTTAATAACATCTAATTATTAATAACAATAGAAGATTTAGTAGGAAGGAATGTGCAATTGACTACCTTATAAACAAGGATGATTTTCTTCATTCTAAGCATGCTAAACAAGGAGAGAGAGAGAGAGAGAGAGAGAGATTTAATTATTTTATTAATGTATAAATTAGAGCATTCTAAGGCATAAAATTTAATCTTAAATAAAATTCATTCAAGATTTGACTAACTATATCAAGATTGAATATCCTTATGATCAAATTTGATACAAGCATAATAAGGTATTAAGTATCATAGAATTTCTCAAAAATCTACTTCCTTCCCTTATTTAACTCATACATGCATAAAATATCCAATATAACATAAATCTAAATAACATTCAAGAAGAAAACATCATTTTGAAGACTTATATGATGAGTCCAACACTCTACCATATGAGGCAACCAGTTAGATGCTACAATGAACACATGTTTTTCAATTCAAAAGGTTGATTATTATGGAAAACACATGTTCACTATGGTTATCATGGTCAACTTTGACTTTATTGCAAAGAACATCTAAACGCCATGATGAAAGAGCATTTATTGATTCCATGACGTTGGTCTCTATGAAAAACTCATGTTCATCATGAGAACACTCTAGCTATTATGGTGAACACATATTTTTTCCTATGGTAATCATGGATTCATAACTATCATAAGGCCAAGAATGTGCAACAAGGGTCATTTTTACATTTCTTAACTTAAACATTTAAATCTAGAATTTTTTTAAAAATAATATTTCACTAAAATTTAATCATACACATGCTTAACACCCTAGAATTGATAGAAAAATAATTTGTGAAAATATTTAAAAATATTCTAGATTTTATGGTTTCAGCTTTTAATTTTATGGTTTAGGTTTTTAGTTTTAGGGTCTTTGGGTTTTAGTTTTAGGGTTTAGGGTTTTAATTTTAGCTTTTTGGGTTCATGGTTTCAGGTTTAAGGTTTAAATTTACAAATCAAGTTTTAAATTTTCAAATTCAATATAAAATCATGTAAGTATAGATTTTTGATAAACCCTAATTTATACATTTTATTACATATCAAGTTAATTATTTATGTTTTAGGTTTCAGGGTTTAGGCTTTAGAGTTTAAATTTATAATTTATCAATTTTAAATTTTCAAATTCAATTCAAGATCATGTAAGTAAAAGTTTTTGCTAAACCCTAATTTACCTAAACCCTAAATAAAACTTAATTTGTACATTCAATTATATATCAAGTCAATTATTTGTGTTTTAGGTTTTTCAGTTTTAGGGTTTAGGGTTTTAGTTTTAGCTTTTAGGATTTAGGTTTTTTGGATTCTAGTTTAGGGTTTATGGTTTCAAGGTTCTAGATTATTGTTTAAGGTTAAGGATTTTAGGGTTTATGGTTTATTTATTTACAAATCAAGTTTTAAATTTTTAAATTCAATATGCAAATTCAAATACATTTTAAGTTTCTAAGAAATACCTAGACTATGTAGCTACCCACCTTTTTTGTCATATGTCCAAATCACCAATCTATTGTTCAAGACCTCTATTTGAAGGCCACATGGTAGTACAAGATGATATGTTTTCTTGGTCTAATAAATCTACTCTAGGGTCACACACAAGTGGGAAGCTTTGTCATTGTCACTAGGACATTTGAGAATATGAAGGTTTGGTGACAAAAAATCCAAGCATCATCTTTACATATTGTTTTTTAAAATATCAAAGAAACACCTTCATTCAAAGGTAACCTTTGAATGAAGGTGCTTAGTCATGTCATAGGGAAATTAATAAAAAAATATATTCAAACAAAGATTACATTCAAACAAAGGTAGACCTTCATTTGACAAAGGTATTTTCTGACTCACCTTCAAATGAAGGTGTTCAACAATTCTTTTGCCACTCACCATTGAAACGTCTCATGTCCCACACGTGGGACACACTATTGTGTGTTCACCTGAATAGGTTCAAGTACAATTCCCATTACATGTTTGTAATATCAGTTACTTATTAGTAAAATCATCATTTTAAACTTTCATTAAAAATAGTTATATGTTGTTAGTATTAGATTTGGATTTGGTGCTAAAGAATCCATAATATAAAAAATAAGAGGGATACACAACAAGACAAGAGACACAAGCAAGCAACCCCCAATGCTATATGTGAAATGACCCCCAAAGGTTATGGAAATTTATTTCAGTGCATGTTACAATGTGAAATACCGAATTAATGGTTTTTATATGGCCCAAAAATAGCCAAAATGTTGAAAGTAGTATGTGCTTACAAAATAGGAGAAAAAAACTTCATCACTATGTAAAGGGCAAAAAATAACAACTTTAAAAAATGACACTAAAAAAGAAGCTAGTTCAAGTGAAAGTTATAAGTGTTTTAAATTTTAAAAACCATGAGTAAACAATACAATATTTGATCAAACTCAAATTTTGGATGATAGAAGATCTTCAAATATAAAACCCAATCATACTAGCATGTATTGAGTGAAAAATACCCAAAATATAAAAATATTGCATTAGATTTCTAACTTGCGAATAACTAAGATATGGCCTTCCAAATTTGGGTTACAAAATCAAAACAACCAATAGAGAGGGGTCCCTCTTGGAAGAGATGATGCTAAAAATCTATATAATGCAATGAATATCTATGTGCATAAGTGTATAAAGTACGATAGTATAACCATATGGATGAATAGTGGTAGGCCTAAGAATTTAGCCTCTTTTAGACCATGAACTTTAAAATTGATAAATTTTATATAGAAATGGAAGTTTTTGGCCCTTCCATACACAATGGTGGAGTGAGAAACAAATATGCGAATAAAATGTTTTGATATCTTATTCAATGGATTTAACAAGTATATAAAGCATAGATGTAACTATATCTACATAACCGAACCGATGCTGCTAGGAAACTGATTGATATAGTTGAGAAACTCTAGTAGCATAAGAAATAGCATAACAATGTAATATGCCAACATTCCCCCCTTATTACATTGTTCTTATATAACAAGTCACTAAGGTGACTTTATTTCTAATGAACACCCCCTTAAGGTGTACATTCCCCAAAACATGTTGATTACACAAAATAGATACACATTCTCAAGAGAAGATTTTTTCTTTGAAGAATAGATCTTTAATTAGGTGGAACTCCATCAAGCTGCCTCTTAACCCTCAAAAAGATGTAGCTGAGATTGAATTCCTGAGTTCCCGAATTACCACTTCCCCAGACTCCTGAATCATAGATTCTCAAAATATTAGACAACAATCCATGTTGAGCTCCACAAGGCTCCATCAAGTTGTCTCATGACCCTCAAAAGGGTATAATTCTCAATCACATACTTTCAAACTATCTTGGCAACAATCCATATTGAGTTCAACACCAAATCCATTTACCTGTCTCCAAAAATAAACTTCACAATACATGCATTCTTCAAATCCGTCAGCATTAAAAAGAAAACATGAAAAACATGGGCTTCTCATACATTGCACCATCTCTAATACCACTATCCTCCAGTTGTGAAGGCTAAAAGCACAATATTACTTTCAAAACAATAACCATCAAAAACATCATATGGTGAGTCCTTATCTAATGGATCCTCATTATCTTCAACATAGGGCTATGTTAACATTATGTGATCTATATTTGTCTTTTCATTTAAGAACATCATTGGCTCAAATTATACAAGACCAAGGTGTGTGATCCTTTTTCTTACAGTAAAAACATTTAATTTCCCCTTTGTTTGTATCTAATCTTTAGTGAATACAATTCATTCTCATGTTGAGAATCCACTTCTATATTTTCTCAATTTGTTCTCTTTTATTTTGCTAAAAGGGTTGAAATCATATCTTCTCGGGTATTTGACTAAGTGTAAAAATAACATTATTGTATTTTGAAGGCAAATTGTTTAACAAAATTGGTTTAGCATCATCATCATCTATTGCAGCCTTGACTTCTGCTAGTTGTCTAATTAGAGACCTCAAATTATTTATATGATTTGACATAATGATGCCATCTTCCATTTTAAATCTAAATAATTGAAGTTTTAGAGAAAACTTTACATTAACACTTTTGCTCCAAACAATTTATTCATATTATCCCAAATTTCTACTGATGACTTATCTAAATTGATATGATGTAATTCAGAGTCAGAAAGAGAAAGCCCAACAATATCCTTGGTTTTATCATCTCTAGTATTCCAATCCAATAACTTATATGCATCAGTAGGTGGTTTTTATTTTCCACTTACTATTCCTCGTAAATTTTTCTTCATTATTTGCATTTGAATTAAATCATTCTCCAAGTATGAAAATTGAAACTAGAATACTTGTCTAATGGAATCTCCATTTTAAAATAATACCAGCCCTATTTCCTCAATGCATATATAAATGTCTACAAGTTTCAGTAATTTAAAATTATTTCAAAGTTTAAAAACTATACCAAGCTTTCTAGATTGAACACCTTCTCCATACACATGGATTTTGAGGGTAGTAAGTAACAAACCAATGTGCATTACTCCACACAAGCACAGGGAGGTGCTTCTCATACTTCACTTTTTAGGGATATCTAGGGTTTTTGGATGACTCCTTTTATTATTGTTTCCTATGTGTAGTCTTCCACACAACTTCATGAGTGATGTACCAAAATACATTAAATAATATGGATTGAAGGCATAAACATTCAACCTCCTTTCATCTCCTCTACATAGACTTTTCCACATGCAAGTGCTGAGATTGCTCAATGATGGTACAAATAAAGACTAGGTGATTTCTCTCTCAAACATATGACTATCTCTTAATAGTTACAGGACCATTAGGTGCTCTGATACCATTTAATGGAGAGAGTGAGAAACAAATATGTGAATAAAATGTTTTGATATCTTATTCAATGGAAGCAACAAGTATATAAAGTAGGGATGTAACTGTATCTACATAAGTAAACTGATAAAGTTGGGAAACTGACTGATACAATTGAGAAATTGTAATAGCATAACAATGTGATATGCTAACATAGTGAACTCAAATTTTACCTAGCATGCCTCAAAAAATGTGTCTCTTGTAAAATCTACACAAAATAATAACAAAAATAACTCAAATGAAGCTCCACTTCTCAGTCTCTAATTTGAGTGAAACAAAAGTTAGATCTAACTTTCTCAAGCCTTCAAAATACAATGGGACAACTAAAAAGGTTCAATGATTATCAAAATGTTGAAGACACCCAAAATCACTAAAAACTAAGATTGATTATTGAATGCTTATTGTTCTATTAATTTTTTTTATTTTCTAGGTCATCTAAGGATGCAATAGAAGAGTGTATTGGATTTTTTTTTTAAATAGAAATAATTAACCTCATATATGTCAAACAATAAGATAATAAAATAAACTATCCCTAGAAACAGAGTCTAATACTATGTTAGATTCTACAAAAAATATGAATCTAATTGACATATGATCAAAGATCACAATATCATAATGAAGAGAATGTCTTAAAAAGAGAGAAGTTATGAGACGAAAATGTAAAAGAGTTTAGATAAATCTCACAGTACTCCATCTAACTAGCAAATATGAGAGCTGAGTATTATATATATAGAAAAATAAAGACATACATCCAAGAGGAGAAATAACTCCAACTACTAGGAATAGTGGGAGTTTCACCTACTTGGTAATTACCAAAATAATGGTTGCACCTACTTGAATAAATAAAAACAAATGGTTATAAGAGGTGGCTAATAATTCCAAAAGAAAGTGTGAGACTTAACTACCCAGAGTGGATGGAAGTTACACATGTAACTTATAGATTATGACATGTGCTCTCATAATAATCACATCTAAATAACCTAAGAAATCTTAATGAAAAGTGTAGGATAAATAAATATCCCTAAACATAAGGAAAATAAAAAAAATAGACTAACATATTGATAGGAATCTAAATTTAGTAGAAAAATATTTTAAGTTGGTGGAAAAAATTTCTAGCCCTACCCAAAATGTACCCCCTTAAATCTAAAGACTTAAAAGTAGGAGCTCTTATTTAGTTAGAAAATATTATAATTTATCTTGTAGAAAAAAAATAAAAAAATAATATCATGAGACCCCCAACTCCAAGAAAATAGTTCTTAAAGTTCCTCCATAGGAATGCATCCTTAAAAGCAAGTTCCTTACCTAAAAACCCCTATATGATTTTTTTAGCATAAACTCAAATTCACAAATATTTCATTGTAAATTAAATATAGTTTTTCTATTTATTATTGCTAATCTAACTACAAATTCCCACATACAAGTGATGCCACAAAATAATAACCTACTTATCCATTAAAAATGGCAAAGAGGAGGGTAAAAAGTCCACTAATGCATGAAGTGAATATTTCATTTATTTTCCCTTGGAATATTTAATTAGTCTAGATATCCATTATATAAACATAGGAATCATAATGTTGCTACAATGCATTTGGGGGTAGCCTTTTGTGCACACAACTGGAACTTTGTGACCAAGTATGATGCATCAAACTCTGTACATACAATAATAAAAAAAGCATTAAAAGATTAGTCGTAAATGAATATATTTTAATTTCAAATAATCTTGTACATATAGGTGATGAGAGGAAGTTGGTAGTTATGGAAATGACTTCTCAACTATGAGTGGTGGTGAGTTGCCTCCCTAAAAACTAGCGTGCATGGCTAGTTAGTGGGCAACTTGGTGACACCTATCCTAACCGCCCAAAAACCTTGACACCTCAATGAGGCATGTGTAAAGATTGTATAAAGGCACACCTAAGTAGGCTTAAGTCTAAGTGTATGAAATATATACACTAACACCCCCTTAAGCATAGCTTAGGTGGGTACAAGAAGGATGGATCCCAACTACTAGGCCTAGTGAGGTACCCATTTACAAAGTAATATCTCATGAAGTGGAGAAAGGTAGAAAATCATGTGGGAAAAAACTACCCTCTAAAATAGAGAAAATATGCATGAAAATTATACAAGTAAAGAAGTACTACTTCTTTCATTAAGTACAATATATGATTCCCCCCATAGGAGAGAAAATGATAGAAGGTCTATGAGACCCCCCCATAATACATGTCCTACTATAGTGAGGATGGATAGTTGACAAAGGATGCAGATTTAGATCCAAGAACACCGAACAATGTTACTTTCCTTGGGAAGAAATTAAACCTCCTGAAGATGCAAGATATCTTCCCATATGAGTAGATGTATGTATGATCTTGAATTATGTTGTTGAATCTGATCCAAGGATGATGATGCCCATGTTGATGTCTTCAAAGAGTGCTTAGGTGTCCCCATGTCCATCCCAAAGGATGCCATAATCAAATCAGGTGCATGCCTAATAGATGAAGATGACGAAAATCCAGAACCATGTGTAGATGGATGTAGAGCATGAATATCTGAAGAGGATAACGAAGATGCAGCTTCATTGAAACTATCATTGAAGAGAAGACTAATGTCCTCAATGTGTGCTTCCATGTCAACAATCTGGGATTCTACAAATAGACAAGTAATGTCAGGTAGAAATATGTCCCAATCAACAATGCTAGGAAGACTAATATCTTGTTGCAAAGAAGTGTTGGAAGCTTTCAAAGAAGTGACTCTAAAATCCAATGAAGCAATAGTAGGAGGTGGTGGTAAAATATCTACCAATGAGGAAGGTGTAGAAAGAGGAGATGCAAGCGAGTATATCTATGTGTCATCAAGACTTTCCCAATATGCAAGTTCCTCTGCAGTATCATTGTCATACAAAGGATCATAAACATCATCAAGGGATCATTGGGGTCTCCAAACATTTCCCATAGTTTGGTCCAAAGAGTTCTGGGGCAGTCGATGTGTGATAGAGGAACCCACTGAGTGTGGTTCATAACACTTAAACCAATTAATCCTAAGACTTAATTTTTCTTATTTTCCCATAGAATTTTATGCCAATATGTACTTGGTTCAGGAGTAAGTCTATACAGATGTGGCAAGAGGTGAATCCATCAACAGTGCACCAGGATACCATTGCACCAGGACTTGTAGTTTCCGTTTTCCAAGGTAGTGACAAATGGATGACTCCTTATCCCATTAGTTGACTTAGATAAATTACCCCCTTTTTGAACTTTATGTTAGTTCAATGATTACAAAATGCCTATTTATAATCCCCCAAAATTATACATGAAAGTGACACTTTATAAGTTGAGTGCATGAATAACCCTACATCTTCAACAGGCAAAAATATAAGAGTTAAATACCCCCTAAGATTTGGCACTTTATCAATTAGTGTGATAGGTCTAATTAGGACAATTAAAATTGTACCCTAATACTTAGTCTATTTACAAACTCTAATTTTGGCACTTTAAAGTTGTCTTTTACAAGAATTGTAATGTTAGCACTAACAATTTTGATAACATAACCTATAAATTTCTCCAAAGTTTAAATCCCCCAGGCCCCAAGCAAAGCATAATTTTAAATGCTTTGTAGAAAAAAAATTGCCTATATGTTAATACTAAGCATAATTTTAAATGCTTTTCAAAACAAAATTAGGATTTTCCTAGACATAAGTTTAAATGACTTTGTAAAACCAAAAAAAAAAACAATTTTTAAGGAGGCGGCAAATTAGGGAAGAAAGGGAAAATCCCACGCCAAAAAAATAGAACAGGGGAAAACATTCAGGGGCAGCCAAAGTGCAATGGCAGCCAAAATGAAGCCTGTCACATCCTGAAACGTCCAAATATCCTCTAGTGCCTTTTTCTCTGCCCAGTTCGGGATTGGCTCAAGTTCATCCTAGGTTTGTACCTTGTGACAGGGAGTTTTGATGTAGGCATGCGCATGTTGTGGGAGTTTCGGCCTTGTGAGGGTGTTAAGCTCTGCAAACCCTACAAAGGCGCTGCAAAGGGCATTCGACCCTACAAAGGGTGTGAGCCCATTCTTTTGATGAGGTCGAGACATTTTTTAGAGAGGCCAGCAGCCTTCTTTGGAGGTTTGTGGCCTATTCTGGAGGTCCGCGGCCTTATAGAGGGCGTGACCTTTCTACATAGGCCTGTAGCCTTAAACAGGGTGCGACCCTTTTACTCCATCAATAGAGGTTGTGTGAGGGTGAACTGAATGACTGTGTGACTCTTCACATGCCAAAAACAAGAGCACTCCAAGTTCCATGGGAGGCTACGTGTGAAGAATGAGCAGGGAAAAAAATAGGAGATGTGACCTTGACAGGAACAACCTGCCTCCTCTGCAAAGACATGTCCTCCACACTCTCACGATAGGGGCATTGAATGCCTTCTTCTACAGTATACCACACTCTCACAACAAGGTTGGGGTGATATGTGTGGGTGTAGAGACTCGACCAGAAATACTGAGCACACAACACATAGGAAAAACTCCTTGCTGCAAAAATCACAATCCACAGCACACAGGAAAACTCCTCGAGTCTATCCATGAGATCATGTTTGACGCCTTGACCACAAACTTCAATGAACCAACAAACGATTTTATATCAACTTTGATACCATATTAGAGTGCAAGATCAACTGAACGAATGCAAGTATCAAATTGAAGTAGATTGATAGTCAAATAATCTTGTACATATAGGTGACGAGAGGAAGTTGTTAGTTGAGGAAATGACTCCTCAACTATGAGTGGTAGCAAGTTGCCTCCCTAAAAACTAGTGTGAGTGGATAGTTAGTGGACAACTTGGTGACACCTATCCTAACCGCCCAACAACCTTGACACCTCAATGAGGCATGTGTCAAGATTGTATAAAGGCACACCTAAGTGGGCTTAAGTCTAAGTGTATGAAATATATACACTAACAAGGAGCAATGTGAGAAAAAGCATCGGCAGATAAATGGAAAGTTGCATCACCATTATCGCATCCAGTGAAAGAGCAGTAATCAATAATCTTTATGACAAGAGATCTTTCTCTGCATGGATTTATTCTCTCATTACTTGTTCTACTCAAACATCTTATTCTATACTTCCTTCCACAGGTTGCCTGGTTGTTCCAAATTGCATCATTAGCCGCTCTAAAAATATTGCCTATTGGAAATTGGCCCTAATTGTATCCATAGCAGGACGATGCTGCAAAATCCAAATAAAAAGAACCTATCAGTATTAGGTTTTCACACTTCATATTAGTATTATAAATCTTAATCAGTTGCTATGTTTAATTTCAACAACAGTAGAAATAGAATCTTTTTATAGTCCACCCTCACAACCAAGCTTATTCGCAACATCTTATATAGTATATAAGATTATTTCTATCTCTTATTGGTAGGAAGGAGCCATCTAATTGTACTTCAATACAAGACATACATACCTAAGAGACACCTAACTATGCTTCAATACAAGACACACATACCCAACCCCATAAGATTCATACTTGTGACCCCTTTCAAAAGAAATCTTTTCACCATTAAACCAACTATGCTTCAATATTGATATAGTTGAAATAATATCAATAATAACACCAACCCCATTCATATACGCATGCACAGTAAGTAAGGTTGTTCACCTCGAAAACAAGGGTTGCAAGGTCAAAACTTCACATAAACAATAGACTAACATATGCCCTTGTTCATCTTCCCCCTCCCTATTCTAACATAGTTTCTTCTACCAAGAAATTGCAGACACAACTCTTGAGACCCCACAACAAGCACTTGTCCTCTATCAGGTAATATATATACTTTTATTCACATTTCCCCTTCCTATTATAGCACACTCTACTTAAATATTATCCACTTCAATGGTTAAATAGTCAATAGTAATTTTACACCTCATTCACAACAAAAAAATGGTAAATATTTGCCCTATTTTTAATTGTCCAAAATTAACCTTTGACTTCTAAAATGGATAATATTTAAGAATAACCATCATAATACACCACCTCTGTTTTGGATGCTAACAGCCTTACCAACTTACTTACAGTTTGTTTATTTTATTTCAATCAGAGTAAGTTTACAACTCATCTACTGTTGCGGCTCTTCCTCTTGATTGAAGGTAAATGGTTTGCCATTAATAGGCCGATCATGAAAAGCATGGCAAACAAGAGCTCTTATGTAAAGAGACAATAGAAAGCATGGGCGAAATTATTTTAAATGATCATACCTCTCGCCAGCTTATGTTCCAAGCTATCTTTCTAATTATCCATGAGATGAGTAACTCGAATTATAAATCGAAGCTCTTTATATAAAGAGATTTATAATGAAGCGTGGGGAAATTTTGAAACTGCTCGTTGTTACAACACCTTATAAGGTGAGCTTTTAGGTCACCCTTTACACCCGACGTCAAGATCGTTAATGAGGAATATCAAATCAGAGCTCCTTATATTATAATCAAACGTAAAATAAAAAGTATTGGTGAAATGATTTATTAAGCTATTGATACTTACGGACTTAAGGAGCATTATAAAAGATTGTTGTGCCCACATCTGGCAAAACAAAAAAAAATGAACCGGAATTAACAAACTTATTGAAATTTTAGCAAATATGATTGCATATGACTTCATGGTTGCGTCGAATCACTGTGTTGTTATTGTATTTATTTACTGTCCAATAAGTTTGAGATCTATTATATAGACTTCGGCGCATATGTCTTGTGCATAAATTCTGTTCTTCCTGCTATTTGATGTGTTATTATTGTATTTATTTACTGTCTAATAAGTCTGAGATCTATTGTATTTATTTACTGTCTAATAAGTCTGAGATCTATTATATAGACTTCGGGGCATATATCTTGTGCATAAATTCTGCTCTTTCTGTTGTTTGATATGGGAGTACGAGGCTATGCTGATATCTCTTTAGTTGAGAGCAAATGATTTAGTATATCCCTTATAATTCATACCTTAAGGAGTTTTGAACCTTGGTGGATGGCGTATTCAAGGAACATACCATCACCCTCACCAATTGTGCTCAACCAATTGAGCTACAACCCTTTGGTAACTGCCCAATTTATTCATTGGTGGATTTTGTTGTTAATTTCCTTCCGTGGGTGAATTTCCTTGCCAATAGGTAACATAAATGCATAGTTATAAGTTTATAGATATTCCTCCTTTCTAGAATTTACTATTGATTATCTCAATCTTTTATTTTTATTTGTATTCATTATATTAATGTAAAATTCATGTACACTTAAACTTAATCTTATTAACTAGTATATATCTTAAATATATCTTAACTACTTATTTTATTTACTTAAAAGTGTTATTTTATAGTTTTAGTTTCTTAAATATACGTCAATTGTATTTATAGTTTTCATTTACACTCATTCCGCGCTTTATTATTTTATAGTTTTATTTTTTTAAATATATGTTAATTGTCTTGTTAATGTAGACCAACTCTCTCATATAATTATTTTGTTGGTCTAGGTTTGTGAACACATTAATCTCTCAAATTGGAATGGAGGGAAAGGAATTTAAGTACTTGTCAAGTGATATATTGTTTGTTTATGTTATCAAAGTTACCTTTAAAAAATAAACATAGAGTATGTCACTTAGATTCATAAAATGCAAATATAGACTATGATCTTAAATCTATGTGTAGAGAAGGAAAAATTACACCTTGACCAAACGTGTCAATCAAAGGAACTTTTCACTACAACTACACTAGGGTCCTACCTAGTTTTCTACTATCTAATGTTTAGAGAGACTAACATCAACAGACCCACTTTTCCCTAAAAGAGATGAAAATGTACTAGACTAATTGCTTGAAAGAAAGAGAGGAATTTACAAAATGTTGGAAATGTGCTATTGCAGACATAATAACATAATTTTAAATCTAAAAATGAAAAGAGAAATAACAGAACCTGGCACCAAAGAATGGAGCTCATTGTCTCAGATGACAATGCACTACAAGTACGTCTATGCGTGGCATTGCTATCTTCAAAGTATGAAAAATAAAAAACATCAACCCTATATAGTTCCTTGGTATCTGCGTAGCACAAAAGTAGATAGGAAACTAACCCAGAAATATCAAGGTGATACCAAATATAAAGATAACATAGATATTCAATTTAAATCTAATGAAATGGAAGAATACTGAAAGAAGAGAAGAAATATTTACAAAACCTCCGTGCATTCGAATATTTCTCATCAAGATACCTACTATCAAGAACAAACAAAAATTGTTGGGATTCTAAGGATCTTGCCTTCAAGTCAAGCCCCTGCTTTAGTCTTTTGACCTCCATGAGCAACAAGGATAAATGGAAATATGCAAAAGAGTGTGTGCTCCTATTTTTTAAATGTGTCTAAGAAATAAACAACAGTGACAAATAAAATTAAGCTAGAAGTAGCTTCCTTGGTCTATGGGGAAGAATAGCTCCATGCATGTAAAAGAAATAGATAGTGGCTTACACCATGAACTTTTAAAATAAATAAACAAAGCAATGTGCAACAATATTTGAAAACAACACAATATTTATCAATATAGAAATGATATTACCAACTCAAATGGAAATGGAGGAGGTTGTAGCTCCTTCAGGGAAAAAAATATGGATATCAATAGCTTCAACCCCTAAAAAGAGAGCCTTAATGATAATCAAATCGCCAATAAAAACCACATAGAGATAACAAAGATAGTGTTGCAACTCAAGAGAGCATAAGAGTCTTCAATAGCTTCTTATGGTAAGATTCTAAGAGTGAATCCTTTAGTAATATTTTAAGAAAATTTAAAGAGAGCCAAAATAGAGAGTGAGAGCAAGAGTGTACATTCAAAAAAATTGAGATTCAGAGAAATTGAGAGGAAAATAATCGACATTCAAAGAAGGAAAGAGTCATTCAGAGTCTAGGAAGCGTTATGAGAATCTCTTCCACCACAAGAGATGCTCAACATATCCCAAAAATATATCAATGATCATTTCATGTTTGTGGGATGCAAGAGCAATGCAAAAATGTCAGTGCTAAGTGCTAGTGTCTGAGTTATTCTACTTCTTGTTTTTATGAAGCATCTTTGGGCTAAGAGAAATACAATGCACTAAAATGAAAATTTAGGAAATTAAGCATAGAAGTTTAAAATGAGATAAAAATGATTCAAAATGTAAGTGCCAAATGTAGCATGAAATTGCAAGGGTATGCAATTTTTGATGTTACATTTAGCCCCCACTTTAGAAGGCTTATGACACTGTGTGAATATGCATGCTAAAGTAGAAAATAAAATTGTTGGCAAGAGACACTATATGGATTCATGGTTGTTGTCATTGATGGCAACAAAGGTCATCCCACATATCTGCAAGTCATGGTGTGTCTCTACCGGAAGTCAGAATGAAGACTGTTGTGGTCCGGTGAACAAGAACAGAGCATGTGGCAAGGTCCGACAGATTGGTCCGGATCTCTCAGAGGAAGTGTCTTGGTGCAGTGCGAATTTGGGGAAGTCAAGAGGACTACCTTGAGTAGTATATTCCAAGGATTTAGCCTCCGGTGATGGACAAGGAAGAAGATATGAATAGTTGAGTACCGGATTCCTGAAAGACAGTGAGAACAGAGGAAGAACTGACTGACAGAGTATCAGACTATTTTTCGGATGTGCTACTGTTGATGGTAAAGGTTGGGAAGGCATGAATCATGTTTGGCCAACATGATTAATGACATCTACAAGTATATGCTTGATCCGCATTACTTGATATGCAAGGATTCAGCCGACAGAACAGATTTTGTGAGAAGATAGACTATTCCGGGTCCCGACTAGAAAGATAAATGAAATCACTAGTGCAAATATAAATAGAGGATGGATTTTGTTGTGAGGAGTGTAGTTGTGATATGGTGCATACGAATAAGTGCAGAGCAGAGCAGAAGCAGTAAGAAAGATCCGGTATGTGAAAGGAAAGTAGAATAAAGAATAGAGGAAAGATGAAGTGTAGCAGATCAGTGTACTAAGCCTAACCGAAACTGAACTCTAGCATATATAGATGCTTCCAATCAGTTCAAGTATTGTATAACATTCTTTTGTAGACAGTGTGTCTCCTTGTAGGCAGTGTGCCTCTTTGTGAGCAATGTGCTCGGGCAGTGAGCCCTAATTGGCAAGTGCCATTTTTGTAACACCTTATTCTTCTAACAGAGAATAATCTTTGGGTTAATCACCCTGTGATTTTCTCCCTTAACAAGGTTTCCACGTCAAAAATACTGTGTCATGTGTTTCTCATTTCATGGTAATGTTTGTTTGTTTGATTCAATGATGCTTTGATTAATAAGAAAGTTCAAAAGAAGAAATAATTAGGATAACTGATTCACCCCCCCTCTCATTTATCAACAATTGGTATCAGAGCTAAGTTCCTCTGAAATAGAGCCTAACAGCTTGAGGAAGATCTGGGAGTTCAAATGGATGCATATGGTTTAAGGGAGCAACTCAAGACTGCCCTTGAGGATCTTGAACAGTCAAACTCTAAAGTCAATGAATTAAAGGAAAGACTCAAACAGGCTGATGAATTCATGAGAGAACTAAAAGACAAATTAAGTCTCTCTATGAAAAAGAGAAAGGAGCTGCTCCAACAATTGGCAAGACAAAGTGAAGAAAGCAATACAAATGAAGAATTGACTGAGAAAACCAAGTTATGTGAAAAGTTATCAAAAGAAGTCATTATGTTGAGACATGAAATGGAATTAGGAGTTATAAAGTTTACTCAAGAGATTGAAGAGAAAAGAAAAGCTAAAGACAATCTAAGACAATCTCTTAAA
The DNA here is from genome assembly GCA_027924645.1 of Cunninghamia lanceolata. NCBI lineage: Eukaryota > Viridiplantae > Streptophyta > Pinopsida > Cupressales > Cupressaceae > Cunninghamia > Cunninghamia lanceolata. The sequence goes on from BSBN01000207.1 coordinate 5,353,714, forward strand.
GAGAAATCAGAAGAATGCCACTAGATGGATAGGATTATCAGACATCTTGAATCTAACCTTGAAGATGCCAAAGATAATGAAGAAAAACTTGAGGATCAAATTGTCTCTCTCAAAAGAGATCTTCAAACAGCAAATGAATATAAAGAAAAATTCAAGATAAGCTCTGCCCAACTTGAAGTACTTCTTGGAAGTCAAAAGAGGATAGATGACAGGTATGGTTTGGGATATGAGAAAGGAGAAAGCTCTGGATCCGGTCAAAAGACTTTTGGATCAGAAAATCTAAGGAATAGGCCTAGAAGACCTCCGGTAAGACAACCCAATGCTCAAAGATATCCATCCTTCAATGGATACTGCCACAGCTACAATCACTTTGGTCACAAAGCTAATCAGTGCAGAAATAGAATGAATCAAACTAATTCATCCTTCTCTGGATAGTGCTTTAACTGCAAAAGGTATGGACACAAGTTTCATGAATGCAAAAATATGCAAATAATCAAATCATTCAATGGTAGATGTTTTGCATGCAATAGAATAGGTCATATGGCTAATCAATGTAGATTAAGAGGCTATCAGTCAAATATGCAAAGAAATGTTATTTGCCAAATCTGTAATAGGTCCGGTCATAATGCAAAAGTCTGCAGAAGCAAGAATCAAGACAAAAAAGGTCCGGTGTATAATCAGAAACAAGACAAGGGTAAACAAAAGATGAATGCGAATAAAGTTAGGAATCAGATGAACAAGATTTGGGTGAAGAAAAGTTCAGAGAATGTAGAGGTTGGATCCGCACCAGACTCTGGTGCTAATATTCCCTCCAGAAACTAAAAGGTGAGCTCTGGCTCAGGGGGAGACTCATAAAAAATCCTATTCCCCCAGCCAATCAAGTGGTGCCGGATGAGGCACAAGATGCGGAGTAAAGGGTTTGAAGATATAAATCTTGAGATGATCCAGATAAGATTTCAGAGGTCCGCATGGAGATTGGAAGAAGTTGTGATCGATCAAATAAGACCTATTCCGGAAGATGCTCTGGAATGATAGAGAATTACAAAAAGGGTCCGGAGAGATCCGGAAATGCATTGTCTTATTATGCGGATTGGACAGAGTGTTTGGGATGTCTTTGTGATGTGTCATCTTGATTTATTCATGGTTGGAAGATCCGCATGATGTTCATAGATCAGGACTGATTCGGTACTCCAAGTTATCCGAATAAGGCAAACTGGAACAATGTAGGTCGAGCATTTATTGCAAACAGATATTAGGGTTTGCGAAACAATATAAGGGATTTCTCAATAATCACTTGATCATTCCACACCCAAGAAAAAGCGAAAAGCGGAGCTCTGCAACAAAATTCATCAAGTTCACCGAAGATCACTTGCAGAAGTTATTACATACAGAAATCAATCCAACCACTCCGTATAACCAAAGGTGCATAAGGTATTTTCCGTTTTCAATATCTCACTACAAATCTTTGAAAAATGGCTACTCTGAATATAGTTAAGATCTCTGATAGACCTCGCCCCACATTCAAGAAACATCCATACAAATCTTTGGAGGTAGATCCACTAGGAGCCTTCTCTAGTGTTCTGCATGGTGTATTACATACGGAGGACATTAGGGTTTACATTCATGCAAATTTTGAAGACTTTGGGGATTCAAAATTGATGGATATCTATCACAAACAATTGATAGACAACTCCTTTGAGATTAAACCGTAGTACAAATCCATCCGGGATAAGCACTTTGCACAGTGCATCCATTTCCCCTGTTTTGAAGAAGATGAATGGGTCCGGTATGTACTAAGTAGAGTGCATGACAACTTTCTATGGTTGAACAAGCCCTTCAAGATCACCAAAGATGCAATTAGGGCTGTAACCGGTCTGCACTCATCCGGTGGATTACCTGTTCTCAAGTCTGTCAAAAATTAGACAGTCAGTAATGCAACCGGATCTAAGTTTGACAAGAGAGCTATGACAGTTGAAGACATCACTGAACCGGATGTCAAATTTGCATCTATGATAATTGGTTACAAGATCTATCACTCCAGTAGGGAAAATTTAGTACCGGGAACTACAATTTACACAGCCTATCAAATGCTAAAAGAGAATGCAGACTATGACTTGTGTGAGCTTCTTGTAAACCAACTTTTTGAAAATCTACAGAAGATCAAGAAGGACAAGAAAAACTCCTTCAAGTATGGCAATTTGATCCTTTGTCTCTTCTTTTATTACATGAATGAGCTTCCCAGATCCAGTGGATGGATATGGCAGAATGACAGACTGGTTGCCATCCAAATCAGAGATTATTTGCATGGACTTGGGGATGCTAAAGCAAGAAAAATAGCTCTATGGGGATATTTCAAGAACTTCCAGAGCATGATGCATGCAAGAGAAAGAATACCCCAATCCCTTGTTGAAAAGTACAAAGACACAGTATGTTTTATGGTAGAAACAAATCAGTGTCTAATGGAGGCAGTAGAACCAAGAACTGTGTGGATCATGCCCATGGGGTATGAAGTGGATGAACAGATAGTGGAGTTGCATGTTCAACACATGCTAAGTCAGCCTAAAGATCCAAAGGTAGAAAGGTTCGGAACATTTGAGGAACTAAGTATAAAAATTCATGTTGAACTCAGAGAACCAGAGATCAAGAGGAAGGTCAGAAAAGAAGTAGAACACATAGCACAAGGCCTTGGAATCTCCATGGAAGCACTTGATGCTCACCGGAAGAAGAAGGAAGGGGATGAGAAAGAGAAGAAGAGGGCAGAAAAGAAAAGTGAAGAAAGTGTTCCAGTTGAAACTTCCACCCGGACCAGATCATCAAAAAGACCTACACCTCCCACAACCAAAAGCTCAAAACTGGAAGTCCAGGCATCCGGTAAAAGATCTAAGACAAAAGCCACAAGGGCTTATGAAAGCCAAAAAGATGAAGAGGAAACTGAGTCAGATGAGGGAGTAAAAGAAATAAAGAAGCAGAAGAAGAAAGGATCCGGTAAACCCTCCACAGGCCAAGACAAGGAAGAAATGGCAGAAGAATTTGTTGAAAAGCCCACCCTATCTCTAGAGAGTGTAATCAAGTCAGTCACTGTGGATGGGAATCTTCAACCAGTGGCTGAATTTTATGATGACTACAATGAGGCAGACCAAAAGATCCTACAAGAAGCTACAATCAAGTACCTCAACATTTACAATAAAGCCTTTATTGAGATTATCTCTGAAATTCCTAAGAGTCTAGAGAAGGAATTAGAAATAAGAAAGAACAATGCTCAGGCAAAAGATCTTGAGATCCGAGAGCAGATAGCTATTCAGCTATATCCTCAAATTGATCCCAAGACAATGAACATAATATTCAAAGACTGCAAAGATGAGTTCAGAAGTAAAGCAAGAATGAATAAACTCATGCTTGGTGAGACTGACAAGGTAGCCATAGAGACAGAAGAGATCCTCTGGAAAGCCTTCAAAAGGTTTAATCTTCCTGTTGTAGAGGACTTAGGTGCAGAAACAGCTGTGGACTTGGAATCATCTGCTCCGGAAGAAGTGGCCCTTGAGTAGACTAACATCTCTCCTCCGGTTTCCCCTTTAGTCTCCGGATCCCAAGAAGAAGAGAAATTACAGGAGAAAGAAGCAACAGTAAAAGAAAAATGGGTTGACAGCACCAAGGATGCAGAGAAAGAGAAGATTCCAACAGAGAAAACCACAATTGAAAGTGGTAAGAATGTGGAAGGAGAAAAGATTCCAAAGGACAAAACTGCAGAAGAGAAGAAACATCTGTCTCCGGCAAGAGATGCTGCACAAACTGTTCAAAAATTTCTGAGCCAAGAAACAATAGAGATTGATGAACCAGAGCTTCTAAAAGGTCCATTCAACTTCGATTCCCTCTCTCCGATACAGACAATGAAGATAGCTTCATTTGCAAATGCTAAGGCAAATGAAAAACTCCTAAAGTCTCATATGGAAGACTGTGAGTTGATAAAGGCTGCTTCCGGAGTACTTGAAAAAATTATGCCATCAATCAAGAGAGATCCGACAGCCTCCTCTTCTGGTAATCTCAAAACCTTAGTCAGCAGTGTTGGTACACATTTTGATTCTCTAGAAAAATCAGCTGAAGAAAAGGTCCGGAAGGAGTTTTTGGATAAGAGATTGTCAGAAGTACTAGGATTAATCTCTAATGATAGGAGAAATATGAGTATTGGAATAAAGAGCTTAGAAAATGCTCTTAAGGATGGCGGTGACATTTACAAATTTTGCATCTACTGGTCAAAGGCAACAGCAGAAATTGACAAGAAAATAAAAGAGGAACAGGACAAACTACAAAGTTTGTCTCAAAGTTTTGATCCTCTCTCTTCCTCCATAGTAAATCAAGAATGTTAAACTATTGCAATCACAAATGCAATAAAGAACTTTGAGAAGGAAAAGAAGAATATAACCAACCGGATGGGAGAACTTAGAAGGATTATAATCCCTAAGTTAGAAACTATGCATGAGACCATCAGTGATGCTCAGACTACCGCCCAAATAAATGATCTGACAGATCTCAAGAGGGCAGAAGCTTTTGCATTTTTGTTGAGTGGTCACATTTCAATTTTGGATAGAATGAAGCAAAGTTGGGCTATAGAACTAATCCAATTGAAGACATCCTTTGCAGACATTCTTCAGTTTATGTGAGCATGTAATATGCGGCTAAGTATAGTAAATTTTTGAAAATTTTGGTGTGCGGACCCTACCCTTTGCCATTGATATCAAAGGGGGAGTGAGGAGCAGTGAAAAATGAGGAATCCAACTAAGGGGGAGTTCCAAAAATTGTATATAAAGATAGAGCATCAGCCAAGGGGGAGCATAGTGTAAACACTTAGTCATTTTTCACTAAGTGTTGCCATCAATGCCAAAGGGGGAGATTGTTGGCAAGAGACACTATATGGATTCATGGTTGTTGACATTGATGGCAACAAAGGTCATCCCACATATCCGCAAGTCATGGTGTGTCTCTACCGGAAGTCAGAATGAAGACTGTTGTGGTCCGGTGAACAAGAACAGAGCATGTGACAAGGTCCAACAGATTGGTCCGGATCTCTCAGAGGAAGTGTCTTGATGCAGTGCGGATTTGGGGAAGTCAAGAGGACTACCTTGAGTAGTATATTCCAAGGATTTAGCCTCCGGTGATGGACAAGGAAGAAGATATGAATAGTTGAGTACCGGATTCCTGGAAGATAGTGAGAACAGAGGAAGAACTGACTGACAGAGTATCAGACTATTTTCTGGATGTGCTACTGTTGATGGTAAAGGTTGGGAAGGCATGAATCATGTTTGGCTGACATGATTAATGACATCTACAAGTATATGATTGATCTGCATTACTTGATATGCAAGGATTCAGCTGACAGAACAGAGTTTGTGAGAAGATAGACTATTCCGGGTCCCGACTAGAAAGATAAATGAAATCACTAGTGCGGATATAAATAGAGGATGGATTTTGTTGTGAGGAGTGCAGTTGTGATATGGTGCATGCGAATAAGTGCAAAGCAGAGCAGAAGCAGTAAGAAAGATCCGGTATGTGAAAGGAAAGCAGAATAAAGAACAGAGGAAAGATGAAGTGCAGCAGATCAGTGTACTGAGCCTAACCGGAATTGAACTCCAGCATATATAGATGCTTCCAATCAGTTCAAGTATTGTATAACATTCTTTTGTAGATAGTGTGTCTCCTTGTAGGCAGTGTGCCTCTTTGTGAGCAATGTGCTCGGGCAGTGAGCCCTAATTGGCAAGTGCCATTTTTGTAACACCTTATTCTTCTAACAGAGAATAATCTTTGGGTTAATCACCCCGTGGTTTTCTCCCTTAACAGGGTTTCCACGTCAAAAATACTGTGTCATGTGTTTCTCATTTCATGGTAATGTTTGTTTGTTTGATTCAATGATGCTTTGATTAATAAGAAAGTTCAAAAGAAGAAATAATTAGGATAACTGATTCACCCCCCCCTCTCAGTTATCAACAAAAATAACATCACAAATACTACCTCAAAACATATACTGTAAAGGATGCAAAGGATTCTTCAAGTGGAAGAGTGAAGCCCCCAGGCCGAGAACCTATAAAACCATAGTATTAGACAATAAAACTTGCATAAGAGGCATTGTCAGAACTACATATATATAGAAATTATTCTAAAAGGATTAGATCGGATATAATTAGCCCAAACATCCAGGTTAGAAAACTATATAATCTAATACACATCCTACTACTATCTATAACAAGATAACACACATTACACACAAGAAAACTAAAGAAAGCAATATAAAAGGGGCATTTCTAGCACACTACGAGAGATAAGAACTGTACCAAACTCATGTGGGCCATTAGGACTAACAAACTGCATTGTTAGGTGACTCACAAAGAGTGTTAAAAAGAGTAGTTGAAAAGTGTGGTCAGGCCAAGTAAGTGTATCTTCTTAGGACCACAAGCTACAAATGTTTCCAAGAGAAAACACTATAGAGAGCATATCATCAATGTGGTGTGTGTGAAGTCTAAAACATGAAAGTATGCCCCCACCTTAAAATAATTGCATAAACCATGAATATGCAATTGATTTTAAGGTAACATAGAAAAGGGGAAGAGAGATTTAGGAAACATATCTATAGGAAAATATGTTCCCAAATCTTCTACTGAAAAGAAAAGAATGCCCCAAAAAAGAGGCACCAAAAAGGTGATGCTATAGGCATGATACACAAAAAACTTGTGTAACCATGGTGTGACACCAAGCAATGCAAACATATGTAACATAGAACAAGAAACCTCACTAGGAACACAAAGGGATCTAAATGCTTTGGTGTCACTATGCATTTGAGAGGGGAATCATCAAAGGAGAACTAAAATAATCATCATCATCCCCCAAGCATGTAGAACTACAAGCACAAAGGAAGAATATTACAAGAAAATAAAAGAAAAATAAAAATTTTGGGTCAACATGGAAAGAAACTAAATCTTCCAATGCTTTCCATCATCCCCGAAATGTCAAAATAATCAAATAAATCATAGATAGAAGAGTGTAGAGATAAATAAAAGAATGTCACAACATATTTGTTCCTCTTGTATCCATGCATCTACAAGGATGTCATGGGTCCTCCAAGCAGAACTAACAAACATATAAAACACATTCACAGGGAAAAACATGACAAGAAAGGATCCAAACACATATAAACAAATGAGATGAAGGTACAACCCTCATGGGTTGGGCATCATCAAATCATCCATGTCCCAATATTTATTATCATAAGGGGATGTTGGAAGAGATGATAAAGGGGTCATGCGTTAAGGGCGGTACAAGTGGACTCCCTAAGAACTAAGTGCAAAGGATCATCAATGGGAGCAAGATTCTCCTGAACCCTAGTCGAACCAATTATCAATGATTGAGTAAAAATTGTAGACCATGAAGGGATATCCATAATAGATTCAAAGTTTTTCTCCATAGGTAAGGACTTATTTGAATTAGAATCAGGATATTGAACCAGACGTAGCTCATCAGTGTTGTTGGTAGAAATCTGAGGAATAAAAGTCACAAGTGGAGGAAGTTCCTCCACAGCTGGAAGAATCAATGTAGAAGGGCTTAGAGGATGTAGAGATAGTGACACGTGCTTTGGATTTCAAAATGGAGGTGTGAGGTAATGCTCAAATTTACGCTTTGGTGGTGGATGTGGAATGTCAATATAAATGGTAGCGAGGTGGAGGATATCAGGGAAAATTGTATGATAGGTACACTGAAATAGGACAAGAGCAAACAAAGTGGCACTAGAGATAACATTGACATTGAGAAGATCTAACAGTTTAGAGAAGGGTGGCATGTCAGGAATGGAAGGGAGGACGGGACTCTCCATAGAAGGAGCTAAGACTATTTGCACTCTTTTAGAGTGATGTTCATCTATGTCCAATGAAGAAGAGGGATTCATGGATAGGAGAGAGGTTGGTTGAGAAAGAGGAGGTCAAGGCTCTGAAGGAGGGGCAAGGTCAGGCGATAGTTGCAAGGGAGGAGAAATCTTAGGTAGAGCCTCAGCACCAATAGCACGTGCTCAAGATATAGCACATGGGAGACGCTTGCGATCTCTCACAAGATGGTTGCATCATATGCGAGCCAAGGCTTCTTCTGAAAGAGCTTTGGGGTCTCCCAACATGGGTTCCTTTTCATCCTCTATTTTAGCAATAGGAGGAGGAATAGAAGAGACCATCAGAGGCTATGAAACCATAATGTGAGGAAGGGGATCCCATGACATGGGTTTCTTTCATCATGCAACCAAAGAGATAGGAGGAACAAGAGTAGCCACTGAAGGTCAAGGATTCATGGGGGGAGGGGGAGGATCCATCAGCATGGGTTTCTTTCCTTGTGCCACTAAAGAGGTAGGAGGAATAGAAGCAACCATTGGGGCATGAGAAATCATAGGAGTGTACAGTGCACAAGGTTGTACTATTAGTGAACCTTTAGGTCTCGAATAGGAAACTAGAGGTGGGACCTACAAGTACAAACTAAGAGCAAGAGAATGGAGAGGTGCACTTTATACAGGCTACTTTCCTTTAACTACTTGGGAAGTAGTAGAAAGAACTAAAGCAAGCTTTGAAGGCAAGGTGACTGAGGGAGAAGAAACCGTGGGAGATGAAGAAGAAGTGCCAATAGATAACTTCACAATTCAAGCGGCTTTCAACTTTTGATACAATAGGAACAAGAAGTCATTGCATGGATGAAGAGGCTCTATTAGGGTTGGCCAGAAGTATTCTAAGGAAAAGTAGCTCCACATGGCAAGAGGCTTAAATCTGCTATGGTAGATTGTATGCACACTACCATCATGAGAAAACTTTAGGCAATTATGGACTACAAAGGGGACCACTTTCATCACAGTGAGCCATGGGTGGCCCAACCTCAAACGAAAGCAATCCAAGGTAGGAATGATCAAGAAAGACACATCCAGGGTTTTGGGTTCCACCTAGATGAAAAGGGTGTCAAACCAGGGGTGGGGCAAGACATCGTATCATGACACTGTATAGAGACCTCTAATTGCTTGTACACATCTTTATACAATCATGGATATATAGAAATTCCTCTGTAATAACATTTACTAGGAAAGTGGGGTCAATTAGGACACCCTTAATAGGTTTCCCATTAACCTCAATGACAATGTAAAGAGGACACTATTATATATCAATAGGGACATCAAAGGAAGAGAAGAAAATGATAGGCTCAAGAATGGAACACTCTTGAATAGGGTGAGAGTGAACGCCCACCATTCCTATCATTTGGGTAAATAAAGAAGAAGAGGGAATGTTAGGAGTTCTATCTAGTGCCACAAATGGTGAAGCAAGGTCAACAAAGTTGAAAGAATGATGCAGCATCAGATTGGTATAGATTTGCATATGTTGATTAGGTAGAGTGACTAACTTATTTTCTTTATCATTCACATCAGATACTTGGATGAAATTTTGGTCAATGAGGTCTTGCACTATTTGCTTGAGACAAACATCTTTCGATGTCATGACCAAGGACTCTGCAGAACTGACAAAAGTCCTTTGGGTCATAAGAAGGTGGCACAAACTTGTGGGTATCAAGAGGATGATTGGATAGTAGCTACACTAAATATTATTCAGGAGCTACTGCAAGATAGAATAGATGGGAGGTAATGAGTCTCAAAAAAATTTGATTTTGTTTTATGTGTAGGAAATCCTTATGCAAGAGGATAAGAAAGAAGAAAAGAATGAGAATGTAGTAGCAACATGTCTTTTTGAAGGCATGGAGGAAGTGGAGAAAGAAGTTGTAGCTAAAGGTGAAGATGAGAATAAAGTTGTAGCAATTGTGTATCCTTTGAAGGACATATTGGTAAATGAAAAAGAGTGAGGATGAAGTGAATGAATAGGTAAAAGAGTTGATTGTAGATCTATTTCATTTTAATAATATTTGTTGTAATGAGTTGACTACATGTTACATGGTGACAAGAGAGTGGAGAAATTATTTTTGGTGGAGGTGATCAGATTGTGGTGGGTTGAATCCCACAAGAAAAGAGAAGAGAGGAGAATGCATTTAGTGGAGAAGATTAGCTTATGATCGACAAAATTCCACAAGTGAACGAAAGATTGATGAACAAATTTGGTAGAGGAAGGTAGGAAGGGTTTCAGGAAGATGTTGGAAAAAGAGAAGAAATAAATTTTCATGGTACCTATGATAGAATTGGAGTATGCTACAAGTAGTTTACTATTTGGAAGGGTGGTTCAACCACTCAATTCCATTTTGTTAGCCATGCTCACAAACTTCTTACCCAACATGTCTAATGCAGGAACATCCAGGCTCACAAGCAATCTTGCATCAACCAAAAAACATATTTTATTTCAATAGTAGGCATGAGTTTTCCATAGTCCATGAATAATGAATAGAGTGCTTCTGGATTAAACTGTGTATGTTTTTTCTTCGACATTTCGGATCATGCTCAATGATCCATCATCAAGAAGAGGACAATGTGTGAATTGGATAGAAAACTGGACCTTATAAAGGAATAAGAGAGGAAAACAAGGCAGGAAACGCAATATGAAGGGGAGGCGGTGATGGGTGAGAAAGAAAAACATAAAATAGGGGATAAAAATAAATGAATATCCACAAGTATGAGCATGCAATAAAAGCAAATACATAAATAGACATAGAAGCGCTACATACTAAAGTAACCAGATACACAAATAATACTACAACATACTATAATATGTAATATGACTAATGTTATAAAAATGCAAATATAAATAAAAGAACGAAAAACATATCAAGAGTGCAAATAAGAGAAATTAAAATGAAACAAGAATACAGTAACAAGGAGGGATTCCACATAAGGACAAGCAAAAGCATAACTAATGTTGGTAATCATTTATGTTTTGGGTTTTAAGCTTGGGAGTTTGCAGGTTTTCTCATTCGCACCTTCAATTTTGAGAGTCATGGGATCTTGCATTGTTTTGTCTATTCAGGTGTTGGCCTTGTGTGGTGGGTTTCTGGTTGTTAAATATCATCCTCATGTTTAGGTTTTCATAGGTTGACTTACCCCCACGTAGTGTTTCATGATTTGTTCTTGTCGCCTTGAGAAAAATGCTAAGTTTCGTATGTTCAAAATGGTCATGTATGTTGGCGGGCTTGTGAAATTTTGATCGGCTTCCAAAAATCATGAAAAAAGAAATTATATGCATTTTAATGCATATCGAGTTTGCATATACAAGGGGGAATCTTTCACAGATTCCTAAGAATATTCTGTAGTTGTATGCATTCCCAAATACATATCAGGCTCAAATGAAAAATGTACAAGGGCAGAATATACATTGAAGATTCCAGGAATATTCCCTGTTTCTATATTGGGCTGCTTGTATAATTGGTTTGTATGTTCAGACATACAACGGTTAGATACAAAGGAAATGTACATTGAAAATATACAAAGGCTGACACACATACATAAGCTACAGTGCAAAGAGATACAATTGGTGAGGCCCACGGGTATGTACAAGTGAGTTTGTATATGGTCGATATACAAAGAAGATGTGCATTCAGAAATGTACAATCCGGATTCCAAAGTATTTCAGATGTGCTTTTCTAATTATGGAGAGGTCCGTCTTGTACCTTGTATTTGTATGTGCGATGTGCAATGAAATGTGCAAAGGAGAGAGATAATGGGTCGGGCCAACCAGTTGCATACAATGGCAGTTGTATGTGTGCCGACATACATTAAAAAATATACAAGTGAAAATATACATTCCGGACCCGAGTAGAATTCCAAGATGTTTCATACGAGTTTGGGGTCCGCAGCATGTATACTGGGTTTGTATATGCAGCATACAACCTGATATACAAAACAAAGATATACAACCTGGACGTGAAGGAGGAGTCAAATACAGCGAATGGTAATTTGTGGTTCGTGGGTTGTATGAGGCACTTGTATATGCCGATATACAAGCCGATGTGCATTGAAAGGGATACAAACCAGACCCGAGTAGTTTTTTCAATTTGTTCTAAATTGACATGGGGTCCGCCTTGTATATTAAGCTATTGTATGTATATGCATTTTGCATATACAAGGGACTATTGAAGAATGAACAGTGACGATTGTATATACATTCATTTTTTGCATATACAAAAGTGATAAAGGCAAAATGAAAGGAAAAAGGGTCAGCAATAGAAGGTTAAGGTGCCTACATGGCACGATATTATTGGCTGGCGACTCTTCATGCATGTTTTGAGAACGTTGATCATAGCGATGGGTTTTTGATCAAGCGGTCGGGTTTTGAACCTTTAACAAAGGTTTTCTTTGTATGTGGCCGTGTTTTTTGAGTGGGAAAATAGCAGATGCATCCACTGCTACATTTCAAAGGGCCCTGAGGGTGGATGAAGCATTGATGGCGGATTTGTAGAGGATAGACAACGAAAAGGACAGGTCAACCACTCGATTGAAGATGAAAGTCCTTGAGCGGTGATGCAGATCCTGAGTTCACCTGCTCATTCCTCTTTGTCTCTCTGCTGCATTGACTATTTTGAGCACCATTCCTCATGCATTGAATCTGGCAAATTTTTGACTTGGCCTTGTAATTAATCTTGCTGAGTACACTGTCTTGCTCTAAAATGCAAACTATGTCACTCTTTTTGGTTGTTGAAAATTGGACAAATTTTGGTGTTGCAATAGGAATACAATCTTCTGGTGACTCTGTTTCAGGTGTCTTGCGAGTTTATGAATTGTATGTTGTATGTATTATGCACAGAATTATCAATTTCATGTTGATTTAGATGAGTAATGCTTCATTGCGTGTGTTTTATTATTTGTCTCTAGACTGAATGTGTTTTTCTTCTGACTCTAAACATCTAAGGGGTGTTATAGATTCTAGAATATAGGTTTTCTATATTGAATACTTAGTCTCTTACTTCTGCTCAAGGAGTAGATTGAATGTTTTGGATTAAGTGTTGAGAAGAATACATTGCAGTAAGGATGTTTGTAAGCAAAAATAACTAAATACTCTCTCTTGGGTATTGTCTGTAAGGCAGACATTTTAGAAACCCCTTGAAATATGATTACTGTCCTAGGTCTGTGGTAAACACACACATATATATATGTCTACTGACTCCGAGCCTTGGATAGGCACCGATCTGGTCTAGTATCTTTGTTGTAACCCAAAGTCCTAGTTTTGCATCCAAATATAAATCAAACTTAAACTTCAAATCAAACCTTTAGGACTTTAGAATTAGTTTAGGATCAGAATCCTCTGTCTACAACTGAATATAGGCCCAAAGCTAGCCCCTTTGCACTTATCTTACAGCTTTAGTCTACATAAGAGAGGATTTATCTGCTTTGTGTCAATATCCCAGCAAATACATAGATGCATTTTATAGATGTTGAGTAGGGAATACCCCCCTTGGTTCTGCAGAGCCTAAAGAAGAAGAGGAGATATTTATAGGGTCTATCACCTATACTGTTGGCCCCTGGCCCAGGAATCCTGTTGATCACTGATGGCTACTTTGTAGGGATTATTCGGAGTAAGCATCCAGTCTGGGAAGATAACCAATAGATTTTGGCGACTCCGCTGGGTATGTGAAGTGAAAGAACCTTGATTAAAAAGAAAATAATTCCTAGTAATAGGTGGCGCCTCCAAACCAATCTCCCAACCGGTAAAGTAAAAATTTGTATGCAAGGGAGAAGATCCCAACGTAACCCTTTGTTTGAAGAGTTACCCATAAAAATGATGTATAAGAAAAAAGGGACTCTTCGAGCCAGTCAAGATGGTTCTCCTAGCCCCAGGAAAAATGATTTTATTCAGGACAATCCAGGATCCTTAGAGCAAACAATGCCTTATTTTACAAACATTGAGGCTGAAATCCAGAATGTATATGAGAGACAGCAGAGTGGTGGATTAAAAATGAGGTTAGAGGTGTTTCAAGAACACCCTTTTGTTGATTCCCCTAACATATTTGAAGAAGCTAAATCCCTAAGGGATGATGATAATGATGATCAGAATGTGATAAAACCATCCTCTTCTATGCCCAGAGAGGAGGAACTAGCTGATGAAATTAATAGCTTAAGGGCAGAATTAGAATATCTGCAAGCAGTAAGGATCAGGGATGACATGAGATAGAAAGTGCAGGCTCTGAGAGTTGCTTAGAATGATTCAGTTCCTACCCTTGGCAATGCAAATATGCAAAGAAATCAACACAGGAATGAAGTTCAGGATCAGCACAATGATCAAATACAGAATGCAAATGATGCCAGAATACCATTAAATAATGTAAGAAATCAAAATGCAAACAGAAATGCCAATGCTAATCAATTTGATAGGCAACCTATGCAGCTAGACAGATTCAGGCAGTTAGTTTTTAATGGCATTCCTAGTTACCCCAATCTTATTGACAAACATGTGAGGCTGCAAGTGCCTAATTTTTTAGGAAATAATACTGTATCAGGTGAAGACCATTTAAAAGCTTTTCAGAATATAATGGACAACTTTGAGGTTGAGCATGAGGATGTTTTCACGAAATCATTTATGCAATCCTTAGTTGATGAAGCCAAGGAATGGTACAAAGGTCTGCCTGACGGAAGCATTTCATCATGGGATGACTTTAGAAGAATTTTCAAAGAACAGTATGGTGACAAGACTGATCCTAGTTTTTTCATTAATGAATTCACTGGCATCACCAAAGGATCAAATGAACAGGGTGCTGATTTCAATGCTAGATTCATGAAGGTATTAAACAAATTACCACAGGACTTGAGACCTAATGAACCTATGTGCATAGTGTTGTACATAAATGCTTTTGATGCCAAAACAGCTTATGGATTGAGGGACAAGAGTCCTCACAGCCTCAGAGATGCTTTCAAGATTGCACTGAATATTGAAAATAACATAAAAGCATCTGGTAAGACAAATAGAAGAGATGATGTAAAAATTTTACAAAATCCAAATACCAAATCTCAGAGTGTTCAGGGCAATGCATCTACTTCTAAGGATAAATTAAACAAATTGACAACTATTGTCAAGGACCTGAGCTATAAAATGGCTAAAAATGAAAAGCGGATAGGTCCTGACAGACCATTACCAAAGGCAAGAAAGAAGACCGTCATTACATGATATGCCATATAATACTAATTGGCATAATGGTAAACCCATTCTTCCAAATAGCAACACAGGTCAAAGGATTCAAAATGCAAAGGAACTCCTAATCCTTT
This sequence comes from Cunninghamia lanceolata, assembly GCA_027924645.1. Lineage (NCBI taxonomy): Eukaryota > Viridiplantae > Streptophyta > Pinopsida > Cupressales > Cupressaceae > Cunninghamia > Cunninghamia lanceolata. Next base: position 5,368,907 of record BSBN01000207.1, read on the forward strand.
GAAGAAGGCTATAAATATTGTTAATGACACCCCATGGTGTATCATATGTCAAATGCCTCATTCACAATCACAATGCATGATTGCTCAGTCTTTATACAACAATGATGTTGCCTGTGATGAGTGCAATGAGCCGCATTGCATGGAAGATGAGGATGTTAATATGCTGTCTACAAATAGAGAATACTCTTCTCACGATGCTGATGTAAGTGCAAATGATGAGATTCAGGTCTGGCAGCAATTTCCCTATGATGAAGATGAGGAAGATAGCTATACCTATGCTCAGGACTCACACAATTTTCTAAATAACTTGAAGAGGCCTTCTGATGAAGAAATTCAAGCATTCACAGCTACAGTAGTATCTCAAGTTAAAAGCAATTATAACCTAAGGGGTAAGGCTTGGGTAAGCAACTCACACCAACCAGAGAATACTTCTGCAGGCCAGCCAGTGCAAAATTATAAGGGGGCTGAAATATATAAGAAACAATGGAACCATAATAAGCAAGGTTTTAAGCAGAAAATAGGTCATGATCCTCAAGGACCAGAAAGCATGATTCCTTAGGCTGAGAATCAAAACAAAAATTCTCAGGGCAAGAATGACATTCAAGCAGCCATAAAAACTAAGGCTAGACCATCCCAGGATAAAGGTAAAACGGTGGAGCAAGTTACAACTGTTATTCAAAATTATGCTCCATTTGACATGACTCAAGTCTTGTCGCAGATAAAAGTCTCTTTCCACTGATGGAACTGATGAAAGTGGAAGAATTCAAAAATAAAGCAGTATCCTTAATTTTAGGAGTACCATGTCAAGCCAAGTTGAGTGATGAACCTCAGGATAAGAAACAGGCCCTGTACATTGATGAAGATGAAGTTCCTGAAATATATCTGGGGATGACCATGACAAAATGCCCTTCACAGGTGGAACCATTTTATGTCTCTCTTGTCATAAGCGGAAAATTAATTAAGAATTGTATGCTTGATTCAGGAGCATCAACAAATATCATGCCTTTGGCCATTATGCAGCAAGTTGGGTTGAAAATAGACAAAGCATGTGGGAAATGCTATGCCATGGATGCTAGAGAAGTCCCTGTTATTGGAATCATGAAAGATGTGGATTTCAGACTGGCAGCATATCCAGAAAAAACTTACAAAATGAACATAACAGTTTTTGACATCAAGCGACAATATGGCATGTTGTTGTCAAGAAGGTGGGCAGCATTGATTGGTGGAAGTATGCAACTGGATCTATCATATGCCATGATCCCAATGAATGGCAAGGATGTCAAACTAATCAGAGAAGAACGATCATCAGGGACAGTTGAGGATTAAGAATCAGAGGAGCATATATGCTTTGTGGACATTGACTGTGGTGTTGTCTCAGATGATAAAGAGGGTAAAGAAAGAGATATGTGCTTTCAAGAGCCTGACCAGCAGGGTCTTTGGACCATGTATTTTGATGGAGCTTGTTTGAAGGAAGGCTCTGGTACGGGAATTGTTTTTCTATCTCCAGCTGGTAAACTTCCAAAATTCTCTTTCTTGCTGAAGTTTGCCTGTACGAATAATATTGCAGAGTATGAGGCTTTGTTGTTAGGATTGAATGTTGCCCTGAAGCATGGAATCAAGATGCTCAAAGTATTCGGTGATTCAGAGTTAATTGTTTCCCAAGTTAGAGACAAGTATGCATCAAAAAATAAGAGGTTGAAACAATATAAGCATGTTGTTTGGGATACAATTGAATTGTTTGATGCATTCTCAATAAGTTGGGTAGAGAGATCAAAAAATGTCAGGGCAGATTTTCTAGCTAATGTAGCTATCAGGCCAGATGATATAACTCTATCAGATGTTACAAATGTTGAGGTCAAACTTAGACCTGCAGTGCCAGATAATGTATGTAGCATGATAAAGATTTACTGAGATTTCTACATTGTATTAATGAATATGAGAACCAAGAAATAGATTTTCAAAACTTTGTAGAAGTTGTAGATGGGAAAGAAACTCTCCTAGGGAAGGAGGTAATTCAACTCAAGACAAATAAAATCCCTAGAGGGCTGGTAGCTTTAGAGAGAGATTTTGACAATAGGGACCAATTTGTTACGAAGGCATCTCCAACAAACAAGAATGATTTGGAGGAGGTAAATTTGGGGACATCTCATGCCCCCAAAAAGGTATACATTGGCAAACAGCTCACGCCACATATTAGAACTATGTTGATTGCATTACTAAGAAAGTATAAGCATGTTTTTGCCTGGTCATATGAGGACCTGAAAGCTTATAGAGAGGATTTATTTCAACATGAAATCCCTTTGAAGCCTGGAGCTAAACCAATTAGACAAAAATAGAGGCCTATCAACCCAACCTTAGCTCCAAAAATGCAAGAAGAACTTATGAAGCATAGGGAGGCTGGAATAATTATGCGTATCAGACACTCTACTTGGGTGTCTAACCTTGTCCCAGTCCAAAAGAAGAATGGTGACATAAGATTATGTGTGGACTTTAGAAATTTGAATGTATCTTCTTTGAAAGACAATTATCCATTGCCAAATATGGAGGCCATGTTGCAGAAGGTGACTGGCTGTGAGCTTCTGTCTATGATGGATGGATTTTCAGGGTACAATCAAGTGAAAGTAAAGGAGTCAAAGCAATTCAAGACTGCTTTCACTACTCCATGGGGAACATATGTATATGTGAGGATGCCATTTGGACTAACAAATGCAGGTGCCACATTTCAGAGGGCAATGGATGTTGCTTTTGCAGGATTGATTGATTCAATCTTGGCTGTGTATCAAGATGACTTGATAGCTTATTCAAAAAAGGAAGAGAAGCACTATATGCATTTGGAGCAAATTTTTATTAGAGCATTAGAGTATGGCATCTCACTTAACCCAAAGAAATGTGCTTTTGGGGTAGTGGAAGGAAAACTGTTGGGACACATTGTTTCCAAGGATGGAGTCAGGATTGATCCCGAAAGAGTGGCTACAATTGACAAAATTCATATCCCTAAAATAGTGAAGGGTGTTCAGTCCTTCTTTGGACAAATTAATTTTGTTAGAAGATTTGTGCCTAACTTTGCAGAGACCACCAAAGATATCTCTAAAATGTTGAAGAAGAATGCAACTGTCAAATGGGAAGATGAAGCAACCAAATTGTTTCAGAACATAAAAGAAGCTATAAAGATTCCTGTTTTAAAATCTCCTGATTTTTCTAAGCCATTTCAATTATTTTCATTTACTTCTTTCCACACTATTGTTGCATGCCTATTGCAAAAAAATGAAGAAGGGTTTGAACAACCTATAGCTTTCTTTAGTAAGTCATTACAGGCTACTGAATTAAAATATGACATCATGGAGAAGTAGGCATATGCATTGGTTAGAGTAATCAAGAGTTTCAGGCCCTATTTGGTTGGCTCACAAGTAATTGTGTATGTGCCTCATGCAACAGTCAAGGATATCTTCACTCAGCAGGAGGTAACTGGAAGGAGATGCAGATAGATAAATAAATTGCAGGAATTCAACATTGAAATACAAATCACTAAGTTGGTAAGAGGACAAGGTTTGGCAAAACTGATGACATAGTCAAATCTAGAGGCATGCCAAGTGAATGTGGTGCATAATGAAGTTGTAAACATGTCATATTCTGAATGGTATAAGGACATAGTATACTACTTGCAGAATCTAAATTGTCCTTCTCATCTCAGTGATGATCAGAAGAGAACCTTGACGCTGCAGGCTATTAAATACATCATTGTTCAAGGAGAGTTGTACTGGAAAAATCTTAATGGTGTATTACTTAGGTGTGTGGATGAAAATCAGGCTAAGGATATTCTAAGTGATATGCACAATGGAGTGTGTGGTGGACACTATGCTACCTATACGACAGCCCACAAAATTCTCAGAGCTGGCTACTGGTGGCCAACTCTCTTCTTAGATACACATAAAATGGTAAGAAAATGTGAGTCTTGCCAAAGGTTCTCATGAAAGCTAAAATATGAAAGTGCATTGCCCTCTAGGACTATAATTGTAGAAGCTCCATTTCAGCAATGGGGAATTGATTTTATAGGGAAAATCTCAGAAAAATCAAGTGGAGGACACAGTTGGATCTTAGTGGCTACTAATTACTTCACTAAATGGATTGAGGCTATTCTGACTAGAAGAGCTACAAACAAAGTGGTGATGGATTTCATCCTAGAAAATATTATTATAAGATTTGGAGTACCAGCCAAATTGGTCGCAGATAATGCTATGTGCTTCAGGTCTGGTGAATTTATTGATTTTTGTAATAATTATGGAATTGATTTATCTCATACATCACCATATCATCCACAAGGGAATGGTCAAGCAGAGTCAAGCAACAAAAGTCTCATGAAAATCATCAGAAGGGTGATAGATAAAAACAAGAGATCTTGGGATTCAAAGCTAAAGTTGGCATTATGGGCTGACAGGGTGATAGTGAAAAGAGCAACTAGAAGATCTCCTTTTGAATTGGTATATGGTGCAGTAGCTAGGTTGCCTGTGAATAACTTCCTGCCAGTTTATAAATTCATCCAAGGGAACGGTGAGGAGATTGGAGACCCAATGACTGAAAGAATAAATCAACTGGTTGCACTAGATGAAATCAGACGGGAAGCACGGAAAACAAACATCAAGAAACAGCAAAAAGTGAAATATCTATTTGATAAAAGGGGAACAAAGAGAAGGTTTCAGATAAGTGACTTAGTGCTTATGTGGAATGCAAGAGGCTAGGATAAGGGCAAACATGGTAAATTTGAGCCCTTATGGACCAGCCCATATCAAATTAGCAATATCTATGAGAATGATTCTTACTTTCTCCAAGCCCTAAATGGTGAACTACTAGAATTGCCAGTGCACGGTAAATTCCTTAAAACTATTTTCTCATAAATAAAGTACCTTATGTGCACATTGTAAATTAGTTGTAAATAATTTGTACATGCCTTGTATAGTCGGTCGTGTTTTGAGTTTCAGGTTTTATTTGGTCTACCCCGGAGTAATCTGGTCCTCACTGCAGTCTTGCGCCTGCACGTCCCCAATCGGAGCCTGTTGGTAATCATTTATGTTTTGGGTTTTAAGCTTGGGTGTTTGCAGGTTTTCTCATTCGCACCTTCAATTTTGAGAGTCATGGGATCTTGCATCGTTTTGTCTATTCAGGTGTTGGCCTTATGTGGTGGGTTTCTGGTTGTTAAATCTCATCCTCACGTTTAGGTTTTCATAGGTTGACTTACCACCATGCAGTGTTTCATAATTTATTCCTGTCGCCTTGAGAAAAATGCTAAGTTTTGTATGTTCAAAATGGTCATGTATGTTGGCGAGCTTGTGAAATTTTGATCTGCTTCCAAAAATCATGAAAAAAAGAATTATATGCATTTTAATGCATATCGAGTTTGCATATACAAGGGGGAATCTTTCGCAGATTCCTGAGAATATTTTGCAATTGTATGCCTTCCCAAATGCATATCGGGCTCAAATGGAAAATTTACAAGGGCAGAATATACATTGAAGATTCCAAGAATATTCCCTGTTTGTATATTGGGCTGCTTGTATAATTGGTTTGTATGTTCAGACATACAATGGTTAGATACAAAGGAAATGTACATTGAAAATATACAAAGGCTGATGCACATACATTAGCTACAGTGCAGAGGAGATACAATTGGTGAGGCCCACGGGTATGTACAAGTGAGTTTGTATATGGTCGATATACAAAGAAGATGTGCATTCGGAAATGTACAAGCCGGATTCCAAAGTATTTCAGATGTGCTTTTCTAATTGTGGCGAGATCTGGCTTGTACCTTGTATTTGTATGTGTGATGTGCAATGAAATGTGCAAAGGAGAGAGATAATGGGTCAGACCCACCAGTTGCATACAATGGCAGTTGTATGTGTGCCGACATACATTAAAAAACATACAAGTGAAAAGATACATTCCAGACCCGAGTAGAATTCCAAGATGCTTCATACGAGTTTGGGGTCCGCAGCATGTATATTGGGTTTGTATATGCAGCATACAACCTGATATACAAAACAAAGATATACAACTCAGACGTGAAAGAGGAGTCAAATACAGCAAATGGTAATTTGAGGTCCGTGGGTTGTATAAGGCACTTGTATATGTTGATATACAAGCCAATGTGCATTGAAAGGGATACAAGCTGGACCCGAGTAGTTTTTTCAATTTGTTCTAAACTGGCATGGGGTCCCCCTTGTATATTAAGCTGTTGTATGTATATGCATTATGCATATACAAGGGACTATTGAAGAATGAACAGTGATGATTGTATATGCATTCATTTTTTGCATATACAAAAGTGATAAAGGTGAAATGAAAGGAAAAAGGGTCAACGATAGAAGGTCAAGGTGCCTCTGTGGCACGATATTATTGGCTGGCGACTCTTCATGCATGTTTTGAGACCGTTGATCATAGCGATGGGTTTTTGATCAAGCGGCCGGGTTTTGAATCTTCAACGAAGGTTTTCTTTGTATGTGGCTGCATTTTTTGAGCAGGAAAATAGCAGATGCATCCGCTGCTACATTCAAAGGGCCCTACGGGTGGATGAAGCATTGATGGCGGATTGCAGAGGATGGATGACGGAAAGGACAGGTCAACCACCCAATTGAAGATGAAAGTCCTTGAGCGGCGGTGCAGATCCTGAGTTCACCTACTCATTCCTCTTTGTCTCTCTGCTACATTGACTGTTTTGAGCGCCATTCCTCATGCATTGAATCTGGCAAATTTTTGACCTGGCCTTGTAATTAATCTTGCTAAGTACACTATCTTGCTATAAAATGCAAACTGTGTCACTCTTTTTGGTTGTTGAAAACTGGACAAATTTTGGTGCTGCAGTAGGAATACAATCTTCTGGTGACTCTATTTCAGGTGTCTTGTGAGTTTATGAATTGTATGTTGTATGTATTATGCACAAAATTATCAATTTCATGTTGATTTAAATGAGTGATGCTTCATTGCGTGTGTTTTGTTATTTGTCTCTAGACTAAATGTGTTTTTCTTCTGACTCTGAACATCTAAGGGGTGTTATAGATTCTAGAATATAGGTTTTCTATATTGAATACTTAGTCTCTTACTTCTGCTCAAGGAGTAGATTGAATGTTTTGGATTAAGTGTTGAGAAGAATACATTGCAGTAAGGATGTTTGTAAGCAAAAATAACTAAATACTCTCTCTTGGGTATTGTCTGTAAGGCAGACATTTTAGAAACCCCTTGAAATCTAATTATTGTCCTAGGTCTATGGTAAACACACACATATATATGTCTATTGACTCCAAGCCCTGGATAGGCACCGATCTGGTCTGGTATCTCTGTTGTAACCTAAAGTCCTAGTTTTGCATCCAACTATAAATCAAACTTAAACTTCAAATCAAACCTTTAGGACTTTAGAATTAGTTTAGGATCAGAATCCTCTGTCTACAACTGAATATAGGCCCAAAGCTAGCCCCTTTGCACTTATCTTACAGTTTTGGTCTACATAAGAGAGGATTTATCTACTTTGTCTCAACATCCCAGCAAATACATAGATGCATTTTATAGATGTTGAGTAGGGAATACCCCCCTTGGTTCTACAAAGCCTAAAGAAGAAGAGGAGATGTTTATAGGGTCTATCTCCTATACTGTTGGCCCCTTGCCCAGGAATTCTATTGATCACTGATGGCTACTTTGTAGGGATTACTAGGAGTAAGCATCTAGTCTGGGAAGATAACCAAAAACTAAAACAAAACAAGGAATGAAGGAGAAAAAGCTAAAAAAGAGAATAAAAAGGAACACATAAATGAACACCCACAAAACCATTGCAAAATATTCTATATGCAAATGTATACATATGATGTAAACCAATTGGAAATAATAGTAAACATTAAGTATGAAATAATGTTTATTACTACTTATAAATTGTGTAAATTGTGTATAGTGTATGCATATATTAGTATATAGAAAAATCCACAAATGCATATAAAAATTGAAAGACGAAAATAACAAAAAGATCCATACTAAGAGAAATACAATTAGTAAAAACAATAAGAGATATACAAATAGATACATAATACTACAAAAAAGAGAGGAATATATAGACAAGAATATTTCTATAATAATAATAATAAACGTAATAATAAAAATAAGCTGAGCTATACACTCAAAACACCACATGTGCAAATAAGACAAGAAAAAGTCCTAGTCAAAAATATACTATATACTGAAAATGCCAAACAAAGCAATATAAAACTCAACAAACAAAAAAATACGTCAAAGCTAAAAGAGGGCAGAAGGATGGGCAAAGGTAAAACAAGAAAGACATAGGGTAAGCATGCAAGTCCCAAGGATGCAAGTGAGAAAAAGAAAGAAAACCTTGTGTGAAGGTGGAAGAAAGGAGTTGAAATCTCAAAGTGAAAACACCAAGAGACAAGATAGACAAGAAAGGAGTCAAGACAAGAGAAGAAGAAGAATGGGAAGAGGGATGAAGAGGGTGGGAGGACAACAGCTAAAGGTGGATGGTGCCACGGGGCTAGAAACAAAGAAAGGACAAGAAAGGAGAAGGGGAGGAGGGGGAGAAAAGAGGTAGAACGAGCAGAGGGTGGGAGGACAACACCACATGGGCGATGGTGTCACAGGGACAAGAGAATCATGCGAGATTACGATGCAAAGGAAGGGAGTTCAATAAGGGTTGCTAGGTTGGGCTAAGTTGCCAACCTTCATCTCGACTGAGGTTGGAGGGGTGACTTTTGATGAGGATCGCTTCTTGGAGTTTCCTCCTGAAAAAATAATCTTCTTTCACTAAGACTTGGGTGTGCTCAAGACAAATGTGGTGTTTGGTATGGAATGAGTGCTCAGTTAAGGTAGACTTGGAGATACGATCATGCCTGATGTCAACCTCATGCTCTTTGACCCTAGTGCTAATGGATCGACCCGTTTCTCCAATGTATGGAGTCCCACGGGAGCAAACAATCTTATAGACTCTGGAGTTGATAAGATTATTTCTAAGGTCTTTAATGGAAGGGATGAGATTTCTGAGGGTGGAGACGGGTTTGAAAGTACAAGGGAGGCCCTTCTTGTGGAGGATTCTAGAAATTTTATTAGAGAGGCCTTTTATGTACGGGAGGCTAGTGACCCAAGAATCATTTGGGGCAACAACCTTAGGTTTGGGGTGAACTCTACTTTTGGCAAGTTTAAAGGCACAGGAGATACACTTCTGGTGATAACCATTAAGCTTGAACACTTGGGATAAGTGGGAGAGCTCAAGGTCAATGTGATCATTATCACAAATGCGATGCGCTTGAGTGGCTAGTGTCATTAGGACACTAGCTTTTTGGCAAGGATGGTGGTGAGAGGAGGCATGGAGGTAAAGATCAGTGTGGGTGGATTTTCTGTAGACCGTGTAGGCAAGGGAACCGTCCTTCTTCCTCATGATTAGGATGTCCAGGAAAGGGAGCTTGTTGTCAGTCTCAAGCTCTTTAGTGAATTGAATGCAATCCACTAAATTGTTAAGGTGAGAGTGGAAAAGTTCTAAATTATCAAGTCCATGAGGCCAACATATGTTGGTGTCATCAACATAACGTTTCCACCATCTGGGCTTGAGAGGGAAGGAGTTGAGGGCCAGCTCCTTAAAGTGCTCCATATACAGGTTGGCAACGACAGGGGATAAAGGAGAACCCATGGCAACTTCGTCAGATTGTTCATAGACAACATCTTGGAAGGTGAAGAAGGTGGACTGAAGGCAAACATCAACCAGAGAAGCTAGCTCATCATTAGTTTTTTTGCCTGATAAGTTCCATAGAGTCAGACACCGGGACTTTAGTGAACAAGGACACCACATCAAAGCTAACCAAGATCTCATGTTCTTCCGCCATCTTGTCCTGGATGAAATCAACAAAGTGGGCAGAGTCTTTTACGAAGGTATCTGATTTACCTACCAAGGGAGAGATCAACTTGGCAAGGAAGGCAGCTAACTTGTAGGTAGGGGAGTGTGTGGTTTCAATAATGGGTCTGAGAGGTACGCCAGGTTTGTGGATTTTGGGAGCACCATAGATACGAGGGGTGAATTCCTTATTGGGAAGAAGGTGCTTCTTGGTATGGTCATCAAATGAGGAGAGGGCAATAGCCTGCTTAACCTTTTTGAGGACCCGAGAGATGGGGTTACGGGGAAGGACCTTGTAACTCCCACTGGATGTCAGGTGGTCAAGCATCTTGGTGATGTAGTCTTGCCTCTCAAGGATGGCGATAGCATTGCCTTTATCCTTTTATCCTTTTGTTTGTCTTGTAGGTTTCTACACCAACTTTGGGGAAATAAAATAAATATTTTAATTCTCCAACACTCCAAGGAAAAGACAAGGCAAGTTGCATATGGAAAAAATCCTAGTCACCTACATGCTAGAAGACAAAATTTGGACAATGAAGAGTTTTCAAGCATCAAAGTCATGAAGGAGAGAAACAAAATCTAATCCCAAGAGTCATATTTCTCTTATTTCTTTTATCCTTTTGTTTGTCTTGTAGGTTTCTACACCAACTTTGGGGAAATAAAATAAATATTTTAATTCTCCAACACTCCAAGGAAAAGACAAGGCAAGTTGCATATGGAAAAAATCCTAGTCACCTACATGCTAGAAGACAAAATTTGGACAATGAAGAGTTTTCAAGCATCAAAGTCATGAAGGAGAGAAACAAAAGAATCCCAAGAGTCACATTTCTCCAAGTTGTATGCCACCAAGCAAGAAGAGGAATACCAAGAGTCATTAGAGCTTGAATGAGGAAGATGAAACTTGGCAAAGGGGATATTATAAATAGATGGAAGTTTGGCTCGAAAGAAGCATTGAAAATAAGAGAAGAGTCCAAGTTTATTTCTGATTTCTGCAGGTCATCAAGAGGGTGTCCATAGGTGATGTTGAAGATAATTCTCCAAGTGAAATACATCCATTTAAATGAGACAGAGAAAGTGAACATCCATGATGACTTGTTAGGTGAAACATTTATGAATTTGTAAGTTTGTGGAGGTGGATAGTTGGAAAGTTTGTAAGAGATACTTCATAGTTAGATTTGTGGAGGTTATGTATGTGTGTTACCATATTGATTGGCTACATAAAAACATTTGGGTTGTGAGTATTTTCTGGTGTTCATGTTTTATAAAATTCTTGAAAGATATAATGTTACTTCATAGTTGAAATTGTTGCTACAACATTCACAAATTATATTCACTTAAGGGTTGCAAGTTTAAGAAGTTAAAATCTACATTTATTTTGTTGCAACTAAAGGAATCAAAGGGACAAATAAGAATCCTTAAGGGCGAGAATTTATCAAAGTTAATTTTCATCTAAGAGGAGTGGGAAAATCTTGACAAACAACAATCTTAAGGCTGAAATTTAACAAGGATATGCTGGCACATACAATTTGTTACAATATTTGAAGTTTTGAGCACATTATTATAATAATTTGAAGGCATGAATATTGTTGTCATCACAATGCACATAAGTGAAGTTGATTGGGCTGCATGATGGGGCAATCCTTCATTGGATTCTCTTGTCATGACTGCATCAGTGTGCCTTGGAGGATTATGACATGCTTTCCAGAGATGCACTCATTAGTGGTCTGTTCCCAATTGATATGCTTTGTTCTTCACCAATAGAAACATGCATATTCCATGCTATACATAAGGGATTAAGGTATGGCTGCACAAATACATTGAACAATTCTTTAAAAGTGTGCCACTGTAAGCTTCTACTTGGAATGGATTCCAAAGCTAGAGATATCTATGGGACTATTTAGTTTCTGACAATGCACACAACTAACCAAGCTTTGTGACGTCATCCATGGATCCTCCTACTCTGTCTATTGCTTTACCACCTCTAGTTGAACTATGTGATTCATGTCCTAAATGAAGGTTCATATATATTTGGAAGTTTCTTGTTATTTAATATATATCTCCTACATGCTTATGCATTTTCTAGCATGGGTTTTCTATGTGTCTAGATATTTGTATAATTTTTTAGTTTACAGTAGGTTATCTACTGCCTGATAAAAACTTTGCATACATGAACTTCTTTCTCTAAAATTCAGTATGGGTGTTCTTCACCTTTCTAATATGAATCAAACTTTGCAATATAATATTGTAGTTTTATCTATAAATCCATGTGGTATGTGGGTTCTTTGAAATTAACTACAATCTAACGATTTCACTATTTGTATGTCCAAATAGTTTAGCCATGTTCACTACACAAAATAAAGAACATTTTATGTACATATATACTCACACTTACAAATTATTAAAATTTAAAATTGCATATATATATAAACTTCTTGATTTAAAATCATAAGTTTAAAAAATAGTGTAAATCTTATCAAGCAAGTTTGAGTGACACATTTTATCCTAGATACATATACATACATCCATACAAAAAACCATACAAATATTTAATTGAATAATGGAATCACGCACAATACAAGTCTTCATTGTTACAATAGATGTAAACAGTTATAAAATAGAATACATACGAAATCCTACCAAATGTCACTTACCTCTACCAAACATTATAATGGAGGAATAATTCACAAAGATATATGAAATAACATACAATTCCATTTGTGAATTATGAAATAACATCCAATTCCATTATATTCCCTTATGTCTATAAATCTTGGCAATATTTTCTTATAATATTCGTCACTAATGATCAAATTGTAGGGGTATATATTCAAAGATAGAGTACAAGAGGGTTTCACCATGAAATATGTGAATAATTTGGGTTTTAACTTTATATACACATTAATCATTGATTGATCATGTAGTTCAAAAAAATCTCATTGAGTACATGTTGAATGCATGAGGTCTCACCTTAATAAAGTGGTATATCATGTGTGATCATATAAGTAATAATTTTTATTTACAATTAAAACACCAATATGCTAGTAAAAATTGGGGTATTAATGACCTATAAAAAAAATTTGGGGTATTAATGTAAAATAGGTTTCAATAATAAGAGCAAAATTGGGGTATTAATGTAAAATAGGTTTCAATAATAAGAGCATATATTGATAAATTTTAAAAATAGCTAGAGTATTCAAATATTGTTGATCACACATTCTATGCATCTTTTTTTACAAAGTGATAACCTTGTGGGTGAATGTGTACACTTATAATAGATATTACGATTTTCTCATTATTTGTTTATACTTTGTTTTCTATTTGTTCATATTCTACTTTTTACAATAGGGTTCCTCCTTCAAATTGGATTTCTAAGTAAAAATAACTTTAAATCTTTAGTTTCCTAAACCTCACAAGTAAAACAATTATCTATCTTTTACATAACTCTTAGAGCTAATGTAATGCACATAATTCCAATCACATGGACAAAACCTCAAAATAATGTAACCATTTTTTGAAACAAAATCACTACACAATGGTAATGTTCCACACACACATAGGTGTCATTTCCACATGCAACACCACCTAACAACAAAAAAAGTGTGGAAAAAAAATTGTTAGTAAGGCCTAGGGGAATGGAGGGAGTATAATGAACATGACAGATGATAGGGTGGTGCAGATCCCCATGCAAAAAACCTACATATTGATGAAAGAAATATGGAGATGGTGAAACATTAATTTCTTTAATTCCATAAGAGAGTGCCATCCCTATGATGACCACTCCTTTAAGGTCCTAAGTCAGATGGGGAAAGGCTACACATATCCCCAATACTAACTAATACAAATGTATATGAACGTTTAGGTTAAGTAATGATTGAAGTTACACTTTTCTAACATATATAAGGAAACATGATAAGCCATCACATGCATCTACTAACCAATTATTTCATTCATTTAAATGATTGCACAATGCATGCCTACACTAACCTTCAAATTTATTTCCCCTACGCCTTAAATAAAATAACATAAGTATATGCTTCAATTTAGATTAAACATGAGATGGGGTTCGATCTTGCATGAAACAATAAATATTTCCTAAGATGTAATTATTAATAACATTAGAAGATTCAATAGGAAAGAATGTGCAATTAACTACAACTTATAAACAAGGATGATTTTCTTCATTCCAAGCATGTCAACCAAGACAATAGAGATAAAATTTTATTTAATTATTAATGCCCTTAATGTCATAAGAGAGTGGTATCCCTATGATGACCACTCCTCCAAGGTCCTAAGTGAGTCAAGGAAGGGTCACACCTACTCCCATTACTAACCAATACAAATGTATATGAATGTGTAGATTAAGTAATGATTGAAAGTAGATTTCCTTAAAATATAAAGAAACATTATAAAGAATTGCATGCATTTGCTAACCAATATTTTCATTCATTTAAATGATGTCACAATACATGCTTGCACTAACCTTCAAATTAATTTCCATTAAAACATAAATAAATAGCATAAACACACTTTATATTTTAATTAAACTTGAGATGGGGTTAGAGCATGCATGAAACAATAAGCATTTCATAAGATTTAATCATTAATCTAAGGATGCCAACCAAAAGGGCATAGAGATAGATTTTCATTTAATTACTTGGTTAATGCATAAACTAGAGCATTTTAAGACATAAATTTTAATCTAAAGTAAAGATCATTCAAGATTTGACTAACTTTATCAAGATTGCATATTGTTATGATCAAATTTGATACAAACATAATAAGACATTAAATATCATAGAATTTCTCAAAAATCTACTAACTCCTATCTGCATCAAAAATCTAAAATAACATAAATTTAAATAACAAACATAGATCTCCATTAATTAGAGTGTAGATCTCCATCATACAAACGTAACCAAGTCTGATGCATCACACTCTGTACATACAAAAACAAAACAAGAAAAAACATTCAAAGATCAGTCATACACTAAAAAGATTTTAATTTCAAAATCCCCTTCGCCTGCAAAATGCCCAGTACAACACTATACATGTTCAAGTAAAATTCCGTTTGTCATAATTGTAAATGATATGTAGATGAAGTCTTACTGCTCATATTCGACGTTAATTTTGTTAGCAGAGCAATAAGCGATGTGAGAAAAGGCATCGGCAGATAAATGGAAAGTTGCATCGCCATTATCGCATCCAGCGGAAGAGCAGTAATCAACAATCTTTATGATAAGTGATCTTTCTCTGCATGGATTTATTCTCTCGTTACTTGTTCCGCTCAAACATCTTATTCTGTACTTCCTTCCGCAGGCTGCCTGGTTGTCCCAAATTGCGTCATTCACCGCTCCAAATAGATTGCCTGCTGGAAATTGGCCCCGATTGTATCCATAGCATGACGATGCTACAAAATCCAAATTAAAAAAACGTATGAGCATTAGGTCTTCACACTTCATATCAGTATTGTAAATATTAATCAGTCTCTACGATTTAATTTCAACAATAGTAGAAACAGAATCCTTCTTTTATAGTTCACATTTAGTTTATAGTATATATGGTTACTTCGAATTTCCACTGCTGTGAAGGAACCATCTAACTAATATCCAAGAACACATACCCTATCCCAAAGAATTCAAACTTGTGACCCCTATTGCAAGTTTTTCCCATTAAACCAACTGTACTCCAGTATTAATATAGTTAAAATAATATCAATGATACTTATGGACATAAGGAGGACCATAAAAGGTTGCTGTGCCCACATCTGCCACACAAAAATGAACCAGAATTAACAAACTTATTGAAATTTTAGCAAACATGATTGTATATGCCTTCATAGTTGCGTTGAAGCACTAGCTTCTTATTGTATTTGTTCACTGTCCAATGAGTCTCAGATGTATTATATAGACTTCGACGCATATGTCTTGCGCATAAATTCTGCTTTATTTCTTAGGTAGTATTAGTGTATACGAAGCAAGGTAGTGCCTTTCCTATGTTCAATCTTCCAATAAAAAATAGACGTTTTTTAGGCCAACAATTTTTATTTGTATTTGTTATATTAATGTAAAAATAGCGTGCACTTAAAAAGTTTATCTTATTAACTATTATATATCCATAGATCTAGTGCTAGAATCATAAAATTATTAAATTTAGTGCTGCATATTTCCATACTAGTGCTTTATAAGAGACAATATAAACATGTAAAAAAATATTCTTTGAAAACGAAATCCCATAAAAAGCATTTGGTGGTACTTTAAAAAGGTACCACTTCATAAAGCACGTATTAAAAGGTGACCCTAAGGTGAAGCTTTTGGTTTAAAAAGTATTTATCTTTAGAAGGAAGCTTTTAGCTTTAAAAATGCAACTTTAGTAAGACATGCATCCATAGCACTTACAGAGGAGCCTTTTTGCCCTTTACTTACTATTGCTAGAGTAAAGGCGAGACAAACAATTTTTTTTTTTTTTAACAAAAAAAGGTGTAGGAACACCCATAGATTGAAAATATTTAAAAGTATTACAGATAAAATGGCCAAAACCAGGTCCATGAAAAAACTAAAACAACAACGAAAGTGCTTGACAAACCTGATAGAACTATCATTAACAATAAAAAACATACTGTAGAAAACAAAAAAGGCCCCTGGAAATACACGACTTAGAGCAGCCGTGGCGCAAAACAGAAATACTAAGAGACCACCCTCATAACACAACGGCCAAAAAATTCCTTACCACCCCCAAAGCACACACTGATAGAGCTCACGCGGCCAACCTCCCACACCAGGACACAGAGAACACGACCCGACGCCACCCTTCACACCGCCGCCAAAGCTGTAGGTAAGTTCTGCTCATCCAAAACCACTGCCACAAGAGGCTGAGCTCCTTCGTCAGGGTCCTCCAAAGCATACCAGGGCATTCCTGGAGCTAAATCGAGGGCATGAATTCTTAGAAACCAGATGGCCGTGAATACATCTTTTATCCTGTCGGTTTTTTTCTTGGAAATTAGAAAGCAATGAGACCACAATGCATCATCAATATCCCCGCTGCTCAAAGATTTTAAACTAGATTGCAAAGCCCTATAAATGGCTTGCTGCTGTGGAGAAGTGCGCAGAGATGCAAGATTAAAGAGCCCCCCGATTAAAGCATCCCCTTGGTCCATTCTATAGGCAGACACCGTTGTTTCCCACCTTTCAATTGTGTAAATATTTTTATAAAACATACCTGACGCTAGTGCATGCACAAACTCACCATCCATGACCAGGTCCATAATATTGGACAAGAGCTGGGAGACTACATCTGAGTAGTTTAGCACACACCCCTCATAGCCTCTTATCCAAGCATGACTAGCTATATTCCTCACTGCAACCTGGATGAGAGTGCAATCCCAGTCGAGCAGCGTCATCAAGTCTGCTGCCTTGACCCTCCCTCTAATCTCCAGTTCCCACTCGAGAGCTGGGAAAAATAGTCTGTCAGCCATATCGGCTTCCCATTAGAGATATAAAGAAAACACAGACAGGAGAAATGCAGAGAATATGATATGACAGAGGGAAGTGCAGATTATAGTAAGAAAGCAACTAGTTTATAGGAATCAACATCCTTTATCAAAGCCTACACAACCATATGTAGAAGCAAAGAGAGCCCATGTCATCATGACAGATACAAGCTGGCGAAGTACAACAATGACATCATGGGGTCAGAGAACACTAGTGACGAGATTTGAAGTATACACCTAAGGAGAGGCCACCATCTGGAGCTTGCAACGTGTCCTCTGTTAGTACATCCCTACAAAGGAGATGAATCTGTTACAATCCAGAAAAATCACAGCTAAACAAGGCATTTAAGGCTAGTCATTTCCCCTTAATATGGCATTTTATGAGGACGGATTCACAATCCCCGCTTGCCCACCAACACCACTGAGATGGCTTGATTAGTCTCGGATCAATGAATCTCATGAGAACTAGCGATCCTCTTCCACGAACTTGTCAGAAGTTGAAATAAGAAATTTATGCTGCATTAAGATGTATGTACCATACATGTCAAAGGGGCGATACTAGTCCAAGCCATATTCAAGCCATACTAATGTCTGTCACAAATTTGAACTCATTCAACAGGATATTTGACAAGGTGTATGCCATGTAAGATAATACTATTAATGCAATATCTTATATATGTCATAGTGGTGTTTCTCACACAAGTTAAAGTCAAGCTGATTTACTACCCATCACTTCTTCCATCTCATGTGATAGGAGGTTTGACAAAGCGGTTGCGTAAATTTGATCTCCAGGCGGGAAAAGAACAGGTGTGCTCTCAATCCCAACAGCTATATTAGCTAACAAGTCTGCCACCTTGTTGCCTTCCCTTAACATGTGTGAGATGAGGTTATTATCTAGCCTATTCAGTAGAGTGTCAGCCTGCTGAAGAATGTCATTGAGTTTCCAGTTGTCTAAACCTCTTCCTTTGATGGCATTGATCACTATTAGAGAGTCCCCCTCAATCCACACATTTTTAATCCCTTTATCAACCACCAGTTGCAATCCATGTACTAGCACCCATGCTTCCACCTCATTGTTGGTTCCTATAGGTAATTTAGATGATTTGGCTACAATCAATGAACCTTCTTCATTTCTAATAATACATCTTGTACCTGAAGGACCCGGGTTCCCTCAGCATGCACCATCAAAATTTAACTTGAAGAAAGGAGGGGAAGGAGGGATCCATTTTACTTGTTCTCTTTTTGAAGAGATCTTGGAGGCCCCTGGACCGCGGTCAAAATTTAGCTTACTAACTGACGGCCATAATGAAATAGTTGCCGCATCCCATTTAGACCAAACTGACTTACTAGTGTTTGTGCATCTGAGGAAAGCCACTAACAATTCAGATATCACCACATCTAATCTGTCACAAACCTGGCTAACAGACCATGCTTCCTTTCTAAATATGTGAAGATTTCTTTCCCATAGACAGGCTAAATAAGAATTAGCAAATGGATGCGGCCAATTTCTGAACATTAAGAACAAAGATTTGGATATAGGACTGATCCAATTTATCTTTCTAAAAAACCAAAGCCAACAATCTCTGCTAAAGGGGCATAGAAGAAGAAGATGATCCATGGACTCTTCCTCACCTCCACATAACACACAAGGGAAATTGGAGCGAAGACCCAGCCTTTTGATTCAATCACCTGATAGAATTTTGTTGTGGAGAGCGCACCAAGTGAAAGCTCCTACTTTAGGAAGTAAAGAATTTCCCCAACACAAATTTGAAGGCCAATCTGAAGTAGCTTTGTGCTTGCAGGACCTATACCCTTCTCTGACTAAGTAGATGCCTGACTTTGATCCCGTCCAGGCCACTTCATCCTCCATGTTAGAAACAATTACTAGTTTCTTCTTTAATAACTGATGTAACAACGCTTTTTGGATACTTGGAAAGTTACAGTTCTGGGTGCTCTTCCAAGCTACTGAAACTGATGACCCTACTCTTGTCACGAACCAATAATCTTTGACTTTGGCCCCGCAGGTCAATTGGAGGAAGATTCTTGCTTCTATGAGCTCCTTTCTTGCTACCAAAGCTGGTCCCCCTCCCCAAGAATCATGCCAGAAATCCACCTTTTCACCATTATGAATTATCCATGTCAGGTTGGGCTGAAGAATGTCTCTACTTCTTGTTAGAAAGTTCTAAATTGTTAAACCTTTGGGCAGATTCTGCACCATGAAAATTCTCTCATTATCAAAGGAGTCTAGATATTTTGCCTTCATAAGTCTTACCCATATAGAATTAGGTTTCGCATACATGTTCCACGCCAATTTAGCCCCCAAAGCTTGATTTTGGATTTTAATATTGAGAATTCCAATCCCTCCTACATCTTTAGGCTTGCACACTTTATCCCAGGCCAATAGGTGGATTTTCTTCTCTTGGTGACAGCCTTGCCACAGAAATTTCCTGCATATCCCATCTATTTTGGTAAGGATACCTTTTGGTATATGGAAGACTGACATCATGTACACTGGCATAGCTGAGAGAACTGCTTTTATCATAGCAATTCGGCCTACCAAGGACAAGCTACGACATTTCCAACTAGCAAGATTTGAATTCATGTTTCTAAGAACTTTGCTCCATAAATCGTTTCTATATCTACCATTGAAGAGAGGAAGACCAAGATAATTTCTGGGTAAGACCCATATTTCTAGATTAAGAATGCCACGGATCTCATCCTGAAGTTGAAGCGGTACATTTTGAAAGAAAACCATAGACTTATTGAAGTTGACCAACTGTCCCGAAGCCCAAAAATAGAACTTAATTGTGTTCATCACAATTCTGGCTTCTTGTGGCGAGGCTTGGTCGAAGAGTAATGTGTCATCTGCAAAAAGTGTGTGGGTGAAGGATTCTTGGATCCCTTTGAGTTTGATGCATATCCATTCCGATCTTCTCTTTGCTTCCTTTATTGCCCATGTGAGTGCCTCTATCATCAGAATGAAGAGGTAATGGGATAGAGGATCCCCTTGCCTCAACCCTCACGAAGGTTTAAAAGAAACTGACTCCCTACCATTTATAAGCACTGAGATTTGAAAACCTGAAATGCAAGAAGTAATCTATTTTATCACTTCTTTAGTGAATCCTAGTTGCAGTAAAATATCTAGAAGGAAACTCCACTCTACTCTGTCATAGGCCTTGGACATGTCTAATTTAACAACCATGGCTGTATTTTTGTCTTTATCAATAGAATGAAGGATTTCATGCGTTAAGATGGCACCCTCCAAAGTCTCTTTACCTGGTACAAAACCCCCCTGCTTGTCAGAGATCAGATCTGGCATGAATTTAGAGAGCCGCTATGCTAAAGCCTTAGAAATTATTTTATATAAGAAGTTACATAGCGAAATTGGCCTGAATTCTTCAAATGTTTGGGGAGAACTAGTTTTTGGGATAAGCATTAGGCAAGTAGTCTTAATTTCCTTGAGCACATTTCTATATTTCCTAGATTCTTCCACTGCCAAATAGACGTCTCTGCTGACCGTGTCCCAACATTTCTGGAAAAAAATTCCCGTCCACCCATCCGGCCCCGAAGCTTTCTCCCTCGCTAAAGAAAAAATAGTTGTCTTGACTTCCTCTAAAGAGAATTCTTTCAATAAATCCTTTTTACGGTTTTCTTTTACTAGTCTGGGAATAAACTTATATACATTCTGACCCTTTGCCACTTCAGGAGTCAAGCTGGATAGAAGATTCCCGAAAAAAAAATTTGCTGCAAAGAGAATTTCTGTCGATTCAGCACAAACCTACCCATTTCCCAATTTGATTGATTTACTATAGTTTGTGCCTTCCCACACCTTGGCTGAAAGATGAAAGAAGGATGTATTTTTGTCTCCTTATTTCAACCAAAATTCCTTTGATCTTTGCCTCCAGAATATTTCTTCTCTTTTCAGAATCTCTACCAGTTCGGCTTTCAGTCGCTTCTCCTACTAGAAAGAGGAGAGATCCATGCCATTTTTTATTATAAGATCTGCTAGAGCTCTCATCTCTTTCTGTAATCTGGATTTTTCTGCAAATACATTAAGAAACTGGGACTTATTCCATTCCATCACTTTGTGCCTTAGAAATTTTAGTTTGCTTACTAACTGATACATGCGGGACCCTTTCACAAATGGGATTTGCGTCCACTAGTTCTTAATTTTTTCAATGAAGGAAGCATCTCTAAACCACATTGTTTGGAATTTGAATTTCTTCTTACTAGGGAAGGAATTACCTCCTATTCTTAATCTACTTAGGAAATGGTCGGATCCCATCAGAGGCTGGATCTCTATCTCAAATTTTGCTGGAAGGTTGAAACATTCTAAAGATAGCAAGAATCTGTCCTATCGCTCCGCAATTTTTAGGAAGCCTTTCCTTCTATTCGTCCAAGTGAAAATTCCATTTTTGGGGATACAATCTAATAGAAGGTTTTTGTTAATAAAATCTTTAAAGTCCCATTGGGATCTAGCCAAATGAGAGATGCCCCCCGATTTTTCAAATTCATCTAGAATGGAATTAAAATGAGACAGACAATATTGCCAAAGCAATGCCTACGTAATATATTGGCCCGTCATTGCCAATGAATATCAAACATCAAATTTATTGCAAGCAAAAATGTCATTGTCTGTGGTGGGCCAGCAGGCAAGTACTAAGTATGTGTGTAATTAACTCATAATTTCTAACCAGGAAAGATAATTAAATGCATAGTATAATAAATTATTTTAGCAACCAACATTAAAATGCAAATTTTTTTTATGAAAATGTCAATCTATCTATTATAGGTAAATAAAGACATCTTCACAAAAAATAGATGGGTGGTATAAAGGCACACCCTGAATGTCAAATGGGCCTAGCCCAGAAACTTCTAGAGTATCAAAGTATCAAAGCATAAAAACATAATAGAATTTATGAAAACATAATAGAAAGCATAATTAAGCTGCTAAAGCCATGCCTGCAGATGGCGGATCCCTGTCATCCGGCTTCCCCCATATTGTTGCGGGGTTCGGGTGACATCTGGTGGTGCCAAGCCATCATCATTCTACTAGTTGTCATTCTGTGCATTTGGCTCCTCGTGCTGAGGTGAGATAGCCAAATTTAACTATGGAAAAATTTTATTATTGTCCCAACCAGTGCTGGTTGGATTGGAAGGACTAGGAGCATTCCATCCTACATTATCACCTGAAGGCCAACCAGCATTACCTCCAGTAGGCCAATCCGCATTATCTCTAATAGCACTGGTAGGACGGCCAGAAGTCCATCCACGATTACGTGGAGAGGCTGAGATTCTGCGACGGTGAGAACCACGGTGCAGAGGAGGCTGGGAGTAGGGCTGAGAGTCTCTAGATGAACCACTTCTTTGTCTGTTGCCTTGAGAAGGAGAAGGGGCACTGACAGAGGAAGGAGAGGGAGGAACCTGTGCCACAGTACAAGGGGCATTTCCCTAGTGATCCAGTAATTCCTGTAAGTGAGCCACTTCCAAGGCAACCTTATTTGCTTGAACTTGTATCTGCAGAAGAATATTAGAACAAATAATAGTTTTAATGTAAAGAGAAATAGATATTCTAATGTGGTTGTCTAAAAATATACAAGAATTATGATCTTTCCATAATGTAAAAAGAATCTCCACCCTGAATATATGCCAAATCTGAGTAAATCTTGCAGGAAACCTGGGAGAATCACCCAGAAGGATAATTTGCCATGATAAAGGCTCTGGTCTGAAAGGGCGAAAGAAATCATGAATCCATAGCCAGAATTGTTGGGCTCTGGTGCAATACCAGAAGAGATGTTGAAACATCTCAGGTTGCCCACAAAAAGGACATTAGGGATCTTAAACCCCAAGATGAAACAACCTAGCTCTGACTGGCAACCCTTGAAAAAGAATGCACCAGGCAAAATGAGCTAACTTTGGCTCAAGCATGGCAGACCAAACAGTTTTAAATTTGTTATACCAAAGAGCCATTGATCTATGAATGAGCCATCACTTATTAAGCATATCTATCATTGACAAATGGGGTGAGAGCCATCCGTAAGCTAGCCTTGGCTTGTAATGATGCATTGGTGTTTCTGGATACCATTTCCAGTCCTTCCACCAAGGCTTGGTGGATTGAATTCCAACTTTGTGAAGCATTTCCACTAGATTTGTTGTGATAATTCTATCATAAATAGCTTGATCAGTTCTCTGAAGGCCAAATTTGACATGAAATGGCTCCCATGCCATGAGGCTCATTGTGGGCCGATGAAAAATATCATGTAAGGTTTGAATACCTTTTTTATGAAATCTAAGCGCCTTTAACACAGGCAATTTGGCCAAAGGTTGACCTGAAGTGGATAAAAGAGGTGACCACCAGATATTAAGGTGATTGAAGGAAGACCAGCATGAAATCCGTCACCAAACCAGCATAGCCAAGGTTTAACTTTCTCCCAGGCTTTCCAAATGCTTTTAACCACAAACATGCCTGAGATTTGAATTGGCTCTCTCATGACAAGAAGAGTAGAAAAGCCAATCCCTTTCCAAGCAGGCTTGTGCAAAGGATGACTAATGGGGAGCCTCTATTGGTAAAACTTACACCGTCGGTGAACTCTGACCAAGGTTCGTTGATACACCAATTCCTTCTGATGAATCTCTGTCAGCATACATTACCTCTTGTCACTCCGATACTCTCGGTCGATAAGACCAGCACCGTCGACACAACGCCAAGTCATCCACCTGACGCACCTTGTCACCCTGATATGAACCTTCGGCTGCGGCTTTCTTTCAATGGCTCGAACCTCTCTTTGGCCAAACCATCCTCATCACCTTGAGTGAGAAAAAATTTATCGATGGCCTCTGTCTCATCGATAATAGCTCCAACTCCTCCAATCAAACCCTAGCACATGGAGATGCTAGACGATCTACTATGCGCAACCCGCGATCTGGAACATCTGCATCACCAAATCATGAAACATAACAGGAAACAAAAAACAATTATTGTACAACGAAGCCATTCCACTGATAGAAATCTCACCAGTGGAATGCTTCACATTGACATTTCTCAACAACAGAAATACAGAAGGGAAATCTACAGCTAAATGATTTGTAATTACAGAGAACAGGAAACAAATTGATGACACAGAAATGGTTTGATTTCTTCTTCACAATGCTCGATTACATTCGCACAATTGCATTCAATTACAATATCATATCATCTATGATTTTGTTCATCTCCCTGGCTTTATAAACTTGCCCAGAGTAGTGTCAAACTGGCTCCAAGTGGCTGGGAGAATGATTCCAAGTGGCTGGGAGAAAACTAATTGTATCCAAGTGGCTGGGAGACCAACCATCAAACCACTAACAATAAATGCAAACTAAGTACTTGGAACTTACAAAGTTTGTTCTAGGTCTAGATACAAACAGAAATGACAAGCATTGGTCGAATAGACCTTATTACAACACAAACCTAATCTTCTAAACAAACATGAATTTAAATGCCTCATGGAGGCCACCTTGGGATAGGTGCTCCTGCACCAATGACCCATTTCAATGTTGTGCCTGAGTAAAACCTTCCGTGCCTCATTGCCAGTGAGAGCACAAATGATCCACTTGACGGCCAAAGCAATGCCTTGGCATTGAGTAAAAAGAATACCAAGACCTCCAAAATCTCTAGGTAAACAACAAAACTCCCATGCAACACGATGAAAGCCATGGCAAGTGTCAAAAGAGGTCTAGAGAAAATCCCTCAATAGTTTTTCCAGCTTGGCATATGAATCCTTTGAAGGTACCCAACAAGAAGAGTAATAAACATGGGTTGCTGCCAAGACTTTAGAACAAATCTAGAATTTACCAGCCAAAGATAATGGCTTAGTAATCCAGACTGCAAGCTTTTGTTCCACATGGGTAAGAATAGCTTGCCAAAGATTAGCAGAAGTGCCTTGGAAGGCAAAAGGAATACCGAGGAATCAAAAAATTTCACCATGAGCAACCCAACGCCAGCCATATTGCTAGAACCAATGAGGAATGGGAAGAATTGACTGCTTGTAACATAATGTTTTGTACCACTGGATGGAAGAACCCGAGGCCAGGCAGAAGGTCTCCAGACATCCAAGAGCATTTTTTATTGTGTTTTCTTCTTCCAGTAAAGTTAAAAAGGAATCATCAGCAAAATGACCATTAACCAACTGGCTGGAAGAATTGGGCAAAGAAATTCCATGAACAAGCCCATTGGATACAGAATGCGCAAGAAGGTATCCAAAACCTTCTACAGCAAGAACATATAGGTTGGAGCAAGCGGACAACCTTGCCGGATTGAGCGAAAAAGGCTAAAGGTATGTGACTATTGGCCATTGATAGTGATA
This sequence comes from Cunninghamia lanceolata, assembly GCA_027924645.1. Lineage (NCBI taxonomy): Eukaryota > Viridiplantae > Streptophyta > Pinopsida > Cupressales > Cupressaceae > Cunninghamia > Cunninghamia lanceolata. The sequence goes on from BSBN01000207.1 coordinate 5,394,606, forward strand.
CATATGGAGGCATCAGAGAAGAGCATGTTGACAGATTGGATAAAAGAAGGTCCAAACCCTAAAACAACAAGCATTACAAGAATAAAGTGCCATTCAATGCGATCATATGCCTTAGCAAAATCAATTTTTAGGAAAATAGATTTTTGATTTGATTTTCTTGCTCATTCCATTCTCTCCTAGACTACAATGATATTATCTAAAATATATCTAGATTTAATAAAACCAGTCTGTTCAGGGTGCACAATCAAAGGAAGCAGGTGGCAGAGTTTGAGCGAAAGGGCTTTGGCAATGATCTTGTAGGAGACATTGAGGAGCGTAATGGGTCGCCAATTGCAAATATCCTCTGGATCACCAACTTTAGGTATGAACTTAATGTTTCCTTGATTAATAAGATTTCCTAAAGAATTTGAGTGAAAAGCTTTGAGATAAACATTATGCAAATCCTTTCCCAAGCAATACCAAAGGGCTCTGTAAAACTCACAGGGAAAGCCATCAATTCTAGGAGCTTTGCCATCAACCATAGAATAGACAGCTTCCTTAAGGTCTTCAATGGTCAATAGTTGATCACAGAAGTGAGTCTCGGCTAAGGAGAGTTGTTTTGGAACAACTGCAAGACAATCTTGCAATGTAGTATGTCGCTCAGGAGTATAATCTTAGGCTGTGAAAACTTTTTCACAGTGCCTTACAAAATCCTGGAGAATGGCTGGCAGTTCAGTATGAACAATAGTATCTTCTTTGATTTGCTTAATACCATGTGAGGAATGTCTAGCTCGAAGAGCGAGAAAGAATTCCTTTGAAACACAGTCTCCAATTTTTAGCCAGTGCATCCTGACTTTGAGTTGTGCTCCTTTGACAGCATGACTATCAGCCTTTTATTTTTTATGCCTTAAATTGGTGACATTGATTTGCATAAAAGGAGAAAAAGGGTTAGCTGCCAAGGCCACTGAGGCAGATTTCAAAGCAGTAATTGTAGCCTCATAAGCCCATCACCTGAAAGTGGCAAGTTGACGGCCATAGATGCGAAGAAACCTTGCAGTGCAGGTGATAGCATCATTCCACCACTTTATCCAGTTGGTAGAATGCAAAGGGCAGCATTCTAAATTCCATATAGTTGCAATGTGTGCCAAGGTGGGTTGGTGAGCAAGCAAGGAGGTGTTCAGGAAAAACTGAGATTTCATGGCGCGTGGCTGTGACTTGCCACTCAATGGAAAACTGAATTGGAAAGTGGTCTGACAACGTCACATCCACTAACTGATGAACAGGAAGGGTGGATGACGTGGCAAAATGAAGAAAGATTGAGCCAAGATCATGGCATGATCAAGGCATTTAAAGACCCTGTCAAATCTTGCTCAAAAATTACACCAAGAATGCCATAAAGGATGGGATTGATGGTGGCCAACATTGGGATCGAAGAGGCCCAATTTATTACGCGCATGAAACCACGCCTCTTTTTCGCCAGCTAGCCAGTGAAAAGGTAGAACACCATCTTTATCATGTGACGTTTCAATCATATTAAAATCCCCACAAATAAACCAGGTGGCAACTGGCAAAGAATCCACAATCCACTGCCATAGAGCAGATCTTTCTGTTGCATCATTCGATGCATAGACATTAATAATCCCAAAGGAATGATTATCAATGTTAAGAAAAGTCCAGACTAAATGGTTGGTGAGGTCCACCCCATGAGCCACCACCGACTCATGCCACCGAGGGGACAAAAGGGTAACAACACCACCTTTGCCAACTTCATGAGCGGTGGAGTACAATTTACTAGCTAGCCAAACACAACGACAAGCTGAAGATAAGAGAAAACATGTAACTTTAACCTCTTGCAGACACAGAACATCAAGAGCAGCATAGTGCTAGAGAGTAGCTCACACAGAGTACTTCCTAGTGAGGTCAGTTAGACCTCAAACATTCCAAGAGAGAAAATTCATTTAAAATCCTCCACCATATCCCCAAAATCCATGTTTTCAAAGGAAGCAAAACTATTCTACAGGAAGTTGGTGGGGTTTGACCCAAATTGGAGAGGAGGAATATGTTGTTTTTTAACCTCCTGAACAATTTCACCCTCCTCAGGAAGCTCTCGGCTGTGAGAGCACCTGTGAAGTGACAAAGATGGATTGGCATGTGCACGTGCCCTGGGCAGAGACCTTTGCTGCGATGGTAGCACAGTAGGACTCTTAAGTTTGTCCTTCCCGCCATTCGTAGAAAGCTTTGAAATATCCTTAGCTGACTCAGCAGCTTTGAGAGCATCCACAGAGGCTTTAGCTTTGTGTTTGCAAGTAGTAACAGTGACCCAAGAGTCTGATGGTTTGGAAACCACCTCCTTGGACATAGTTTCCACTGGACATTGTTGAACAGTCTCTCTGGGTGGAGCCCGGGTGCGAGGCACAGCAAGAGGGCAATCCTTAATTTTATGCTCGGCTAACTAATAGCGGTAACAAGTATTTGGCAAATTAAAGTATGTGACTTTTTGAGTGTGTCGAAGGGGGCCAATTTGAATGTCAATAAATTCCTTGATGTCTTTGGAAAGATCCACCTCAACATAGACGCGCTTTTGAGGACACGCTTGAAAGAACCTATCTGGTTCAACACAAATGACTCTTCCTAGAGAAGAAGCAATATCATGCAAGAAATGCAAGGAGGGCAAAGGCAAGCTAGGGAATTCAATCCACACAAGGACCTGGTGTTTGGTATCATCAAAAGCCACAAAATCATAGGTCCACTATTGGAAAACTAATAGGGAAGACTGAACATACGAAGGACCATGGTTCAAAATTGCTTGAACATAGCTAACTTCTCCAAAGCAGAAAAGAAAAAAAGCCTTTGGTGAGATTTTGGACCATATCAAGGTGGACCCCATGAGGGACCCAAGCCTTTTAAACCCATTCCTTGAGCATAGATTCAGGGGGAGTTCTCCCTACAAAGTAACCAATTAGAGTATGTTGTTCTAACCATAAACAAGCAGTATCAAATTTTTGCGTGGGCAAAATTACATCAGCAAGAGAAACTAAGGGCTTACCTCATGAAACACCTTCGGAACAAACTTTCAGGGATGCTTGGTCAGTGGAGGAGGCATTGTGCATAGCCATGAAACCGCCAACACCAGCAACAAATGTTGGGTTAGTAGCAGTAAGAAGCATTTAAATGGCCAAAAAGCCACAATAAATGCAGGCGTACAGAAGGAAAGGCTATATTTCCTACGCCTAGTGCATGGTATGACACCTAGAGAGAACAATAGTGAGCAGCTTTAGAGAAACCCTAGCAGAGTAAAAAAACTTTCATTCCAAGAATAGGTGCATTAACCCTAAAATGCAATTACATTTGCAACTATAATAATTTTAAATGCACAATGCATTTTTTTTATTAACACAAGATTATGACCAACCAAAATTTAGAACTATATAGTAACACGGAAATCCAACAATACTAATTTAATTATGATTACATAAATTCTTACTTAAAGATGTAAATATTTCAACACCCATTCATTTTTTAACAAGATCGAACTAGGTTATTTTAATTATTTTATTAGCTTATTCACTTTCTCCCCAAATTACAAAATCGCTATAATCATTGTCCTTTGGAATATTCATTAAATCCCTAATATTTTTTAAATGGCTACAGGTACCTAAATGTTGTCTCCTTGAAAAGAAGTTGCTAAAAAAAATCTAAATAAACCCCAAAAGAACTAATTCCTTGATAAATGCTCAAATGAAAATTAACACATACACCAAAGTTAATTTAAACCTAATCTACTCTTAAAATGTTATTAGGCTTTAGGGCATCACAAACAAAACCTATCCTCAACTTATTTGAAGAGGGAAGGTCCCCTTTCAAAACTTATTCATTTCAACTTCCTTTGTATGGCAATTTTGAAGGGAAGAAGAAAAGAAAGTGTGAGGAACTCTCTTCATTTCCATGGTGAGAGAACTCCTTTTTTAAAAGAAATTTTAAGATATATATGAATTTCTAACATGAAAGATAATTAAATCCATAGGTATAATAAATTATCTAAGAAACCAACATTAAAATGCAATTACATTTGCAACTATAAATAACTCTTTAATGCACAATGCATCTTTTGATTAAGAAAATTTTATGACCAACCACAATTGTTTAAAACTATGTAGTAACACAAAAATCCAACAATACTAATATAACTATGATTACATAGATTCTTACTTGAAGATGTAAATATTTCAACACCCATTCATTTTCTCAAAAGGTTGAACTCAATTATTTTAATTATTTTATTCACTTATTCACTTTCCTACAAAATTATAAGGACATTATGATCATAATCCTATAGTTTTTAAGGAGAAGTTTTGGAATATTCATTAGATCCCTAATATTTTCAAAAAGGCTAAAAGTATCTAAATGTTGTCTCCTTGGAAAAAAGTTGCTAAAAAAAATCCAAATAAACCCCAAAAGAATCAATTCCTTGATAAATACTCAAATGAAAATTAACACATACACCTAAGTTAATTTAAGCCTAATCTACTTTAAAATTGTTATTAGGTTTTAGTGCATCAAAATAAAACCTATCCTCAACTTATTCATAGAGTAAAGGTCCCCAATTCATCTCAACTTCTTTTGTATCATAGTTTTGAAGGGAAGAAGGAAAGAAAGAAAGGGGAACTCTCCTCATTTCCATGGTGAGAGAGCTCCTTTATATATATATTGGAATATTTAATTAAATAAATAAGATTTGTTTAATTAATTTTAGAGGGTTAGCTAGGTGATGAAAAATGGCATGAGATGATTTTAGGTGTCTACATTTTACCCCTCTTTAAGATGATGGTGTAACTAAGAGAAGCAACAACATTTCAAAGAAACAAAAAATATAGTGATTGGAAAAGGGTGCCCCAACCACTCAGAGGAGTGATGAGGATGAATGATGTAGGGATGATGATGCCCCCCCAAGGGAATAGGTAGGTTTGAAGAACATGTGTATGCTCTCAAAACTAATGAAGAAGATGGTTAGGTGAGGAAACGAGGATGAGGATAAACTATTGGATAATTATGGATGTTCATGTGATGATATTATAGACGTGATTATGTATATGAGTGTTTATTTTGATTTATATGATGGAATGTAAGGATGTGATAATGAATAATGGATATATGTAATATGATATTATAGATGCATATGTGATATTTTTTGACTAATGATGAGATGGGTTTGATGATGATGAAATGATTATGTTAGTTAGAAGAGAATGATGAAAGTAGATGGCAAGTAGATAGATAGTTAAGTAGATAACTAGCTAACTAACTTATCATTTGCACAATCTAAATCATCATTAAAAAATAAATAGGTAAAAAGGATAATAATAGAAATGGAGAAGTGGGTTAGGATGAGAAGATAAGGTAGAAAATGGGGATTGGAATGGATGTGTTAGTTAAATGTGAAGTCATATTGTATTGGGTGAGAAACTATGGTGTTTGATATAGCACTTGACGTTATGCACCAAGGTATAAAGACCATGGTGATGATGTGTCTCATGCATAAAGGACTGACTCAAAAGTAAAGGTTATCAGTGAGCATATGCCATATGGCACCATGAAATGGAAGATCATGGTGTCATTGTGGCAGTATGCTACAAGGACCGGTGTAGATGCAACCAAAATAATAATACACATGAGAAAGCAAGCAAGCATGCATAAATGATCACAAAGATAAACAAGAGTTATTGCCCCTATCAAGCTAAAAACTAATGATTGATTGATTGATGGTGATGATAATGTTGTTGACATCGAAACAATATATCCCAAGAACAAAATGAGGATTGGGAACGATACATCCTAATGATTGATAATGATGATGATAGCATTGTTGATGTAGGAATAATATATCCCAAAAATAATGCAAGGATTGGGAATTTTATATCGTGATGATGATTGATAATGATAATAGTGTTGTTGATGTGGGAATGATATGTAACGATCCACCCAAGAAACAAAACAAATTAATGGATAATTACAAATTAACTCACAAATGCTATGATCTTGAGTTTCTTTTTCAAAAACATATAGATTCCACATTTCTAATAAAGATGCCAACATTACATTGCTACATAGAATTTCATGATAGAAGTTTACAAATAAAAGAATGATAAGATACAAATCTGAATTAGGACTATTTCCCTTCTAATCCACATGAATATATCAACTATACATGTTTTGACTTTCATTGCAAATTTGGTTGACATTAGTCATTATCATCTCATTTAAGTGCAAGACATATGGTTGTCCAATTATAGGAGGGGGAGTATCATCTGAGAACTTTACCTCCAACCACAAACTTGGTGATCCCCCACTCATATTCTTATTGGAAGAGGCTTGACCCTTCAATGAGGATAATAGATAGGGACATTTGTAGTAGAACCAAATCTAAAAACCAAGTGTAAATATGAATACTTATCACATGAAGTCAATAAAGCAATCCCTAGATACCCTCTAGCTACCATGATTTTTAGCTAACATGAAACCTATGGGTATAATGAACTAGTGATATTTACAGCTATCGCATCATTTTGGCCAAAGTGTTCAACTTTTAGTCACATAAATGCAATCATCCATTAATGCACTACTATTTCTTGCTTGACTCTTTTGATGAATAATAATTGGTAAAATGTAAATAGAATAAAATATAAATTATCCTTCAGATACCAATCTCCTAGTATACCCTGCTCTAACATGGTCTTATTAGCCTTTTGCTATAAAAGATGGTCTTTAATTGGTATATAACCATTGAGTTCCAATTTCCTGGTATTCCTTACCCTAAGATGGTCTTAACTCCTAAGGTAGATAATATTTCCAGTAATATAAATAACTATTGTTTTCAAATCTCTTGGTATTGTTTACTCTGCAGCTACTTCTATGTTTAACTATTGTTTCCAATCTCCTAGTATGTCCTTACCCTTGAGATGGTTCAAAGAATACAATAATCCAAGCATAAGAGTATTTACGATTTCCATTCTTTTGGTATGCCCTACCCTTGAGATGATTTAATGAATGCAATAAATCCAAGGTACAAGAAAAACTACTATTTATAACCATGGGAATACACCCACATCACAATATTTGATTATTATTATATTAAAACATACACCCACAAATAAAGTTGATTTATACATATGTAATTGTATGAAATTGCATGCTAAGTTTGTGATTCTCTTGACCGTTAATAATCAATGTAATGTTATCAACATATACAGTCACATATAACCTTATAAACATGCATGAAATATAAGATTGTGCTATTTCATTCTACCACAACAAAAAGGTAGTATTACATAGTTATTAACTAGTTCATTCACTTTATTGAGGTGGTTAACTTATCATGAGTTTGACCAGTCGCAAAGAGGTAGAGTATGTAAAATTCCCCAAAGGGATTAACCACCATTATCTTCCTGCATACCAAAATAGAATCCCCTTCCTTGTTGTTGATCAAATTATTACTCAAACCCTATCTTGCTTGATTAGGTTAATATCTAAGCCACACAAAATGAAAATTTATTACCAAGGTTATGAGCATGCCTCTATTTTGGATAACTCATTATCTAAAATTAGAGATAGTAGGTTAGGGCATATATATTTGAAAGAATTCTAGAAAACGATGGGGCAAATTCCTAGGTCTCCCATGGCAAAGGCAATGCTTTAGAGTGGTTTAGCGCATGTTGGTGGATTTCTCACTTCTATGCAATGTAAAAACCTTCTTCTTCCTTATGTAAGGCATTATAAACCTGATATACAAGAATTTAGAATAGTAGATAACCATTTGGTAGCAAAGTTAGATGGACCATCTTTGGGAATCACATGAAGGCTTCATGTTAGAGAAGAGTATGTAGATATGAGCACTAATATAGGAAGGCATTATTTCTAGGACAAAAAGGATACATGCCTCAACAATATTGACAATTATTGGTTATTTTCAAATATTGGTTGAAGGTGCCCAAGAAAGGAAAATCATGAATTCCCAAGAATCTACAAAGGTCTCACTTCAATGAGGACATTTTCGATATTATTACTCTATTGAATATAGTAATGGGAAATAAATAAACTAATTCATTCAAATATTGGATGTGTCAGTTCATCATAGTAATTAGATATGCATCCCAACACATTGATTGGGGTAAAATGTTAGTGACAATCTACATAATTAATCGATAAACTTCCAGACCAATCAACAATTTTACATGTCATCATATTTATTTTATGTTATATAGCGAGTATCAAACCATGGCCTAGGCTACAAGAACAGGGGGTATATGATGATATTACACAAATTTATGATTTTTATCCACAGTTGTAGATAGAAGTGAGCAACAAAAATTTTAGGCATGTCAATGATGCCTTCACCATGTTGACGGTGAGAGAGCTTCATAGGAATGTCAGATTGTGAATCTCCCTTAAAGTTGTAAATTTAATCACTTAATATAGTATCTATTTCATTCAATTCTAGAGGTTCACATTTATAAAACTTGGTAGTTTCAATGAGTATCCTTACAAGATACCCACTATGTAAGTGATCATCTTATCCTAATTGAACTTTGCAGGCAAATGGTTTCGGTGAATAAGAAGTACAGAGTCATAGATAAGGTAGGTTATACCTTTCCAGTAGATTTAAGCTACTACACTTTCCATTCCTTTACTGATACAAAAAATATCACCAATTTTCAATATTGTAGACTTATATCAGTATCATGAAGGAGGATCAAGTGACAACACCGTAGAAGTTGGTTTTATACCACATCAACAACAACAGATAAAATATATTCTAGATAATAGAGTTGGGTGTAGCACCAAAGACAAGCAGTACAAGGAGTATCTGGTTAAATGGAAAGGAAGACCAGAGGAAGATTCATTATCGATTTCTCAGGCTGAGTTAGACCACATTGGTTTTCCTCTAGCCCCAAGAAAGTGAGGGACTCACTTTTGAAAACAACCCCAAGTGTCTAATGCAGTCGAGCATCCCAGGTTGAAAAGCAATCTTGCATCAACCAAAAGCATCGTTTCTTTCAGTATTCAATCATATCAGTCCTAGTATATTGCATTGCATGATCACTTCACAGTTCATGGCACAAGATGAAGACAATACTATGCCATCTACATCATATCTAGATTTTAGGAAGTTTGCAATTGTCTATGTGGCAAGTTATCACCATTAGAAGCGTCATCAGGAGTCTTAGTTCAAAGTAGCCAGCATTCAGCTTGGCGCATGAGGTTTGCGGCACCTTCCCATAACTTGTGACACCAAATGAAACATCTCACAAGATAGTATGGGACCAGAGGCACCTTCATTCAGAACCACAATGTGTTCTCTCAACACACAAAGCATCACCATATGATTTCTCGCTGACCTACACGTTTCAACAAGCATTGGGTTTTGGAACCTCTTAAGGCTAACGCAGATCATTCCTTGAGCTAGGAATTAGTATATAAGCATTCATTAGATGCATTAGGAGAGTAGTGAAGATGATAGTGGATAGTTAGTTCTTAGTATTTGATTTAAAAAAGGTGCTACAAAGCCATATCTTTCATGTAAGTTATAATAAGTCAGAGGGCAGGCCTATGAGTCAATTGAAGCCTGCATGTTTTTAGCATATGAAGATTGTAATTGTTATGATATTGAATCAATCAATTTCTATTTGTTGCTCCATTCTTTGTGTTTTCTATTGTGTTTACTCTAAGGATGCATAGTTGGACATGGTGGAACCCTTCTGTGATTCCCCTGTCCTACCATGTTAAACCTTTGAAATTGGCGAAGTCTGAGTCAAATTGGTTAAGCCCTAAAACCCTTAGTATTTTTCCTTCCCTGATCATGTTCTATTTCTGAGTTGACCTACTGCAAACAGTCACCCAAGGTTTAAGTAATCACCTTATTTCTTGTTTCTCATATAGAACTGGGCCCTTGGAGTTCAATTACTAGTTAATCTAAAAGTGTTTAATATTTCCTAAGTTTGGGTTGAAAGGTTCTTTGGGTCGTGCTAACAGTCATCGTGGCATCACGGGCTATGGATCCATCAAATCCGTTGAGAGTTGCGTTGATGCACTGACCGTCAATTTTAGATAGATGGGCTCAAATCCTTGCTCGATTGGAGCCCGTGCCATGCTCACTCCTATTTGGATCGCATGGGTGCATAGCCATATTATACCAAGGAATATGCTCAGTGATGTTGTGATGGAGTGACACATGTCACATGGGTCACGTCCAGTCCAAGTACACTCAAGATAGTGCTTAGCGCACTAGCGTGAAGTGGTAGTGTGGGTCCCTCTTGGACTCATGTTGTTGTGATGTAGTGCCATATGGATCTACCATGGAAGGTTTTCTTTGAGCTAGCTAACTCTCATTGGTCTGCATCATTAAAGGCATACATGGAAGTCATATTCAATAATAGAAGTTTTTAATCAAAGTTGTTGATTCTCACATGGACTGACTGAAGATCAATGGTGCATATTTAAACATAGAGAATGGCTACTCTAAGTTTGCATGTTGCCACACAATCGCATTAATGATGATTTGATGGAGAATTGGTCAGAATCGTGCCTAGTTTATGGAATAAATGCATAAGATCAAGTGATTGCCATCACTTCAATTATTGGTAATCAGAATTCTTCCAGGAATTGAGTTGCTCAAGGTGACAATTGAAGAAGGGTGTTTTTTGTCTACGACTAACAAGTAAGTCTGAACTCACTAATTTATCGACTCATTTGCCTACAAATTTTGTCGATTCTATTTTGAATTTGGTTGTAGAGCTAGAATATGTAAAAGTAGTATGGTAAATTATTCAATTGACTAAATTCCAAGCAAGCCTTAGTCTGTAATTAAATTTTGTAAGAAGAATGGTGGGTAGTTCAGAGATAAGGAGCTTTGAGTAGGACTTATTTATCCAGTGCGCAGGTTCCTCAAAGCGAGCCCTTCCTAGAAGGAGTAAGGATGAAAAGCTTGTAGATGTTTTTGGAAATATAAGGGATACATGTGTCTTCCTGTGCCTGGATGATCTTTGTTTCTACATTGGGATAGGAAAAGGAGGGCCAAGTCCCCGTTGTGAAACGTATGGAATTTGGACCTGGGCAAGGTTGTGGTCCTGAATATCTTTGTTGATGTAGAATTGATCCATCTTATTGCAAGTAGATATGATGCTAGTACTAGAAGGTGTTGGATATTAATGGAAGTACTATGGTCTCCTTCACCAAACCCTATATTGTTGAAGTCTTTGGCCTTGACCCAGCTACAAACAAAGTTGTTGCAATTGATAAATTCTTGAAATCATACGAGATACACATAATATTGTATCAGACTCTAAAAATCCCCAGACACAGACTCAGGACTCCTAGTGGTAGAGCAATTGAAGTACTTGAAAAAGAGCCTCTCAGCATTAAAAAAAAATGAAGATTATTTCAACAAGATTTACTATGCATTATGTCAAGTCTTGGGAGAAGATGCAGGTGAAGGAATTCTTGTGTACATGATGTATATGGCTATAGATATCCAGGATGACATTGTCACTATGGAGTTTGATTTTGCCTCCTATATGGAAAATGAAATGCATAAGCAAATGGTGGCACTAAAGAGTGGTTAGAGACGTGAAATTAGATGGTATTCTCACTTGTGTCACATGCTTCTATATTTTGGTAGAAATCAATGGAATCAGATATTCAAAGTGTGATAGGTAGATGAATAGGGATAGCCTTTGCTAGTTCAATGCTAGACTTATTTCTAGGATAAGGATTGTTTAGATGCAAACTTTATAATCTTTGAGGAGTTTTTCGTAAGAAAATTGATGACATGTATGGATGACCATTTAGATAGGGTGCCCTCAGAAATAAGGAAATTCCTTAGACTTGAATAGGAAGCCCCTGCAGCTGAGATAAGACATAATTGGGGAGACTGGTTTCTAGGTAAATATTCAACATACGTCAGGGTGTATGGTTTCACCATAAGGTCACAACGGTTGCATGTCTATGTACCCAAAAGAATAGCATACTTGGAAATTATATGGCAGCTAAATGAAGTAGACAAAGTGCATCTTAGGGGTCAGAAGAAAGGTTCACTTTTTCCTACTACCCTAAAGTGGTCATATTTTCAAGTTATGAATAAGGAGGGTATGGACCAGATCTACCTAGTGTTGAACAGTTACAGGTTGAAATCTATTGATGCTAGGGAATGGTTTGATCCAAAAGGTTTTATCATTTCATTTAGATTAAGTGTGAAGAAATCAGCTTTTCCACATGCATTGGATTTCACTGAGGATGTTATAAAGAATTCTGCAACATATGCTAAGGTTGAAGAAAAAGGCAAAAAATGGAATAGAATCATCTCTGCAGAAAGGGAGAGGAATAAGAAGGATCCCAAATTGCTTGGTTTTTATTTTGAAGAAAAGAATTTGCTTGTGAGGAATGAAAAGATTTTGTAGAATGTAGAGAAGCTTATGATTCCTCTTGAAGAGAGAACCCCTGATGTGGAAAGACATCCAAGTGTGAGAATACTACCATATGTCAGGACAATAAGCGAAGATACACAAGAAGAGAATGCATTGGATATTGAGGATATAGATAGTCAGCAGGCTAAAAGGAAAAAGGTTGAAGATGAGCCAGTGCCTAAGGACAAGGGTAAAGTTCCAGTAAGGATTGTAGAACTTGGAGAAACTTCAAATGATGTGGGAGCTACTGAGACCTTAGCAGGAATGATAATGTCCCATGTGCCTTTCAATAGAAGTTTTAATTTTCTAAAAACTACCAATGATGAAATAGCAGATGCAAGGACACTAGCCTGTCAGACTTTTTTATCCCATGATAAATCATTAAAACTCAGGAATTCAAGGATTTTGTTTTGAGAAGAAAACAAGTTACATATCACCAAAGTCTAGAAGAGGAGAGGAAT